>OX244044.2:44542098-45142098 GCA_945859785.2 Tridacna gigas | reverse complement strand
AGGGTTTGTTTTAGCAAGGGATTTTACAGAATGTATACATAAAGAAATGAGCCATGCTCTGGCAAAAAGGGACTTAATGCATCTCCGTAATGCTTGATACCAAGCAAATCATCACGGTATCATGGATCCATAAAGTCTATTTTGTCTGACAACCGTCTGAGTCATGAGGTGCACTGGTCCTTTGACATGCAGAAAATTTACCCGTAGCAAAAAGTTTCGCCCCAGGTCAGCCTGCACAGACTGCATATACTGACCTGGGTCGATACTTTTTGCAGATGCATTAAGCCCCTTTTCACAGAGCATGGCTCAAAAGTTATGTTGATGTACAAATATCTATGATATAGGGCAAATACATGAAGCAATGATATGTTTTTACAAAAACTAATTGCACTTAATGGGATAAATTTGTGAGTTGAAAAATAATACAATAATAGACTATCTCTGCTTCAAAAAAATATAAAATGTCAAAAAATAAACACACTGTCCGCATTCATCAAAAAAGATTAACTTCGTCAGCTGTCTACTGTTGTTTTACCAAGTATCTCAGTCACAATTTGGCCATTTTTCTGTACCAGTGTGATGCACAGTATAATCAATACAATACTCAGTGGTATGAAAGGAATGAAGCATACTTCAATATTGTCCACTTTGAAAACATTTGCGAACGCCAAATTAGCCCTTATCCTGCTAAATAACTTTGATGAAACTTTTAAGCCGATAGTAAACACCCAAATAGTGCTTTTCAAACTTTTCTGGGGGAGAAAGATATATCTCCTTGACGGACAGTGTAGATTCAAGATCTTAATCTACACTGTCCACACCAAGTCAGTAAGTGTTGCTTAGCAGCCTAAGGGTTAAATCTGGCTACAAGGATGAGATATGCTTTTGAAAATGTACAAAACATTGCAAGAAAAGAGGAGACAGTGTTAGTTACCAGCATTTTCTCCTTTTCCAGTAATGTTCTCAAAGGCCTTCTTCCTAAAGGTCATATTAACTGGGGGTATTAGGTAAATGGTTAACCCTTTACCACACAATACCAACTTTTAACAACCCTGTGAAAGACACTTTTAAAACATTGTGGGAAAAGGAGAAAATGCTGGTAACCAGCATGTTCTCCCTTTCCCCCATTCTTTTCTACACTACCAAAGAGAAATTTCAGTTTTGAGTCAAATTTAGTTTGTCATCTGCAAATGCTTTCAATTTGGACAAGGCTAATAATTTGTTGTTTTGGTATACAGTAAAATGATCACCATCAAAAGACAATAAACATTGATATCTAGCACTTTTGCTGCCCTATTTATCTGACAAAACAAAATTACAAGTATAAAAGTGCTTCGTCCATTTAAACCCTTAGGCTGCTAAATGCAACCCAAGGACCTTTTGCAGACATTGTAGATCAAAATCTATACAGAATGTGCAGTCTGATCTTGGACCCACACTGTCCGATATGGTATTTTCATTCCAATGAAATCAACTTTGAAATCACAATATTTGGGTCTGTATTCACTAACGATTCTTAGGAATGTTCTTTGTCTTATTCTCCGAGATTTTCTATATTTGAAAGTAACACAACTTTTGGTTTAGCCAATCAGAAGTTGTTACTTTCAAATATAGAAAAATCTAAAGAATAAGTCTAGGAATGTTCTTAAGAATGGCTGGTGAATATGGGCCTAGGGTTATTACTAATGTAGTATGACACCAGATACCATCTAAAACAAGGTATAATGTTAGCACAAACAACTGTTTGGAAAAAATATATGGTTACAAAAACAACAGAACATTACTGTGTAAGCATTCAAAACTAGCATGCATAGTTTATTTTCAAGCTACTTATCTTTTTTCGCGCAAATGATAAAGTTTTATAACAATTTATCACACTTTCAACCCTGTTCTTTTTACTAATACTTTCCACATTTCAAGTAACCGTGATGTTAACCCTTTACCACACAATCCCAACTTTAAGGACCCTGAAAGAGATGGCTTTTGAAAGCATTGTAGAAAAAGGAGAAAATGCTGGTAACCAGCATTTTCTCCTTTTCCCACAATGTTTTCTACCCTATCAAAGACAGAAATCATCATTTTAGCAACATTTCATTTGTAGTCTGCAAATGCTTTGAATCTGGTTCAGCCCAAAAATTTGTCGTTTGGTAAAGAATTAAACATGCTGCCTTCCTCCTTCTCCAATGATCCTAACCCTACACCAAGAAGAGAGCTTTTGAAAAATATTGTGGGTCTTGAGCATAGCTGAATATGCTTGTTTGACCTTCTTGGTACTGATATACTTAGATAAATATAAAGTAATCTGTGATTGGTCAAAATTGTGAACATGTTTATTCAGCAGGCCGCTGCAGACGTATTTGCACCCATATTTACAAGCAGTTCTTCAAGCGGTGCTTATTTACACCATAGCAAATTAAAATAAGCCATGCTCTGTGAATAGGGGGCTTAATGCATCTGCGAAAAGTATCGACCCTAGGTCACTCTGTGCACGCTGACTTGGGCTGAAGCTTTTCGCTATTGGTCAATTTTCTGTATGTCACAGGACCAGTCTACCTCATGATTCAGTCTGTTGCTAGACAAAATGGACTTTAAGGATCCATGATCATGTGGGCGACCTGTTTGGTATCATGCAATACGGAGATGCATTAAGCCCCCTTTTGCCAGAGCATGGCTCATATGATAGAGGGATAACCTTTATCTTGTACTCATTGAAAATCTAATTTTCTCTAAGCATTGCCCTATAAACCATTACATGTACTTTCAGACATTCATTTTTAAACACCAGCTACTCATTTACCAACAATGATTTGCATTAATATCTAATCTTGAAAAATATGCCTCTTTTGTAAAATTCACCCTTCAGCAATATGTAAAACATTGAGAAAAAAAGAGGCAATTGCTGGCAAAGTTACTTTTCGTCATTTCTCTTCCTACTGATTCATACAGGAGTTTCAATATTCATATTCCAGTCCCTCTTACACCATCTATCTTTTCTACTAAAGATATTTTTTGTCTACAATAACAAGCTCTTAACTTGCTTAATCTCTTTATAAGATGACTTGCCCAAATTGAAAGCTATAGCAGACAACAAAATAATTGTAACTCAAAAACAGAAATTCACCTTTGACAGGATAGAAAATATTGTGGGAAAAGGAGAAGATGCTGGTTACAAGCATTTTCCTCTTTTCCTGTAGTTTTTCAAAAGGCTTCTTCCCAGCGGTTTTTAAAATTTGGGATTATGTGGTAAAGGGTTAAATATATTTATCATGATAATAAGGCTAGTTATATCCCCCTACACTGTATTTTATAAAAGATAACTTTCTATAGAGCCACACTCTGGTAAAAAGGGACATAATGCATCTCCACGATACATGATACCAAGCAAGTCATCACAGTATTATATATCTATAAATTTTTTTTTTTTTTTATAACAAGCGGCTGAAACATCAGATACACTAGTCCTCTGACCTGCACAAAATTTACCAAAAGCAAAAAGTTCCGGTTCTGGGCAGCCTGTATGGACTGTGCAGTCTGACCTGGGTTGAGACTTTTTGTAGATGCATTAAGCCCCCTTTTCACAGAGCATGACTTATATTGCTGCCTTGCATGTGCACATTTTTTTCTACAAAAATACAAAAAGCACAAAAAAACATTATGGATGGATGTGGTTTTATAAAGATTGGAATGGCCGAGTTTTTTGTGTACATTTATACAGTTATATATTACAATTTATACAGAAGCTATTACGATCTTTATTTACAAATCTTTATCTTTTAATTTCACTCATGGTTAATGACACAATAAGAGTCAATGACTGATGCATATAGATGATTCGGGCTCTGAAACAAGGGGTTTGTTTGTTTGAAGTTTAATGCCGTTTTAACAGCTTAGGCCATATCATGGCAGCCAGTACACCTACACATGTGTTTCCTGGCTTTCTCAGACCAGTACTGACATAACTTTCTTTCCAAGCCACTGACTATCACATGAATCAGAGGTGAAAGGCGAAAAATCGCCAGAAAGAAAGTTTGCCCCAACTGCTCATCGAACCCACAACCACCAGGTCAGGAGTCAGACATACTATCCACTGAGCTCTCGGAAAGGAAAATTAAGTGAATTTTTGTAATGCATTATCAACTATACCAATCAAGCTGTTGCATACTATAGATCCATCTTGTCCAAAAACTGGCTTAACTCTTTACCAAATGATAAAATTTTAGACTGGTCCAAATTGGAAGCATTTGCAGAGGACAAATGGAATGAAGCACAAATTATGAAAGCTGTCTATGGAAGGATAGAAATCATTGTGGGAAAAGGAGAAAATGCTGGTTACCAGCATTTTCTCCTTTTCCCCCATAATTTTTTCAAAAGTTCTTTTCCTTTGGGTCCTTAAAACCAAGGATTGTGCGGTAAAGGGTTAACCATGAACTAAAATGGTCCCTTGATGAGAAGAAACTTTACCTCCAACAAAAAGTTTTGACCCAGGTCAGCCTGCACTGACTGAGCAGGCTGACATGGGTCAAAACGTTTTGCAGATGCATTAAACCACCTTTTCACAAAGCATGGCTCAGACCTATATCTGTTCTCAATAGGAGCCCTTAAGGCGTATTCTCAAACAATTCTGAATTCTAAGACTAGCTATTTGATTGACTGTGATAAAAATGCCTCTGCAAATCTAACAGCTGGTTTTAAAATTCAGAATTTTAACTGTATTTAGTTTGGTTGGTTTGTTTAGAAAAGACTGTGTTGCTTGCAAAAATCATTTGTTTCTTAACACACACAGTTTTCAGCGGTTGAAAAATTATGGTGGTAATGTGATAATGTTGATTCCCAACTGAAACCTTTCATTTGGACCACTTCCATTCCAAACCAAGGCAAATAATCCAAATTCTTGAACAAAAAAAAAATCTAATAAACCCAATTCACTGGCACCCACTGATCCTCCGTCCCAAGGGCATTCACAGCATCTCTGATTTCAACAAATGTGTCATCAAAATTGTCATTCACTATGGTCATATCAAAATATGCCTTGTACACTTTCTCGATCTGTGCAGATTCATCGATGATACGCAAAAAATCTTCTTCCTGAAAAACAGACATGATAAAAGGTTTTTCTGAAATATAATGAACAGAAAAAAATGCAGGTTATGTAGGATCTGGCATGAGTTGGTGTTTGAGATAAATTTTATTAAACAAGTCTACCAAAAATGTTCTTAAGCAAGCCTTTGATGAGCTTAATAACATTTTTTGTGGACGAGTTTGATAAATTTTTGCCTCAAAAGCCAACATTTGTCAGATTGTTTTTTTCACATAACTGTCTAACAAGAATTATAGTCCATGATGTATTAAAACATAGGCATACATGTACAATGTGTAATGAAATTTACATGAAGTATATGCACTTCTTTGACAGGTACATTACAAGCAAAAAATAGTTCCAAAGAAACTTGCATATATTAATTTTGTTTTGAATCTGAAAGTGATTAAATTCGCAATTTTATCATGATTACCAATTTTAACTGTTAATTCCACAAAGGAATCTAGGTCAGCCATGTTTTAGAAACAAGGTGTATAGTTACAGAAGGTTGACCAATAACGGCACTATTTTCTTATCTCAAACGTGTGTGAGACAAGAAAATGTGTAATGGCCATATTACATTGACAACAAGGGGAGTTATGTGATAAAAACATTTTATGCAGTAACTAATGAGCTGCTAAAGTACCTGGAAATATTGGGGTACCCTCGGAAATTGTTTTACAACTCTGCAAATACTGGTCATATTGCGGTGAAATTTTGGCCATTTGTGGAAGAAAAAAAAAAAAAAAAATGAAATTGCAAAATTTGAGTGCAACTAACAATATCTTTTTTTTTATTCTACAGAGCAAGAACAGATTATTTATTTTTGAAGTTTTAGATAGACACTGTAATTGCAATTTCAAGTTTTTTCCACAGACTATATCACAGCAAACAGACAAGATCAAATTCAATGTTCCAGGTTGTCTGATCTGAAACTACACTGTCAAGGTGAGCAACAAAAGCCATACCAGGTGCTCTTAGAGTCAACCAAAGAAAACAGTAGAAACAAGAAACACATGTTTACAAACCGTTTTGAAGTCTATTGTTCCTGGACCAGCAACCTGGAATGGGAAAAACATCAGGTAAGAAAAAAATGCAAATTAAAACTTTAAGGGGACTTAACTCTTTACCAAACCACAAAATTTTAACTCATCTGAAGTAAATGCAGTTGACAAATTAAATGTTATCCTTGCTAAGCGAGTTAAACAGAACTTTCAAGCTGATAGTAAAAACCTGAATAATGTTATTTCAAACCTATGTTTTGGAGAAAAATATCTCGTTATCAGACAGTGTAGATCCAAGATCAGACTGTACATTCTGTGCAGTCTGATCTTGATCTGCACTGTCTGCAGAAGGTCAGTGAGTCATGCTTAGCAGCTTAATAGTTGAAGTTAACCCAAATAATTGGACTTGGACAGAAAACCAGTTACTGGCATTTGCTCCTTTTCCAACAATGTATTTTTCCTCAGAGTTGTTCAAATACAGATTGGTAAAGGGTTAATAACACAGTCTAGCACTATGATAGAGATTGGTTGTATGGTGTTTAATGCTGTTTTCAACATTATTTCAGTTACATTGCAGTGCACCTATCCATCCTTTCCTGGAGTGTCTTTCAGCAGTACTCTGCACAATATTCTTTCCAAGCCACTTCCTGCTTTCCCACATAACCATCAGTTAAACAATGGTCAGCAGTGAGAGAGGAATGAATCCTGCTGCAATGACTATCATCAATCCTCAGAAAAATTGGCCAAGTCAGGGATCAAACCAGCGACCTCCTGTTCTCAAGTCCTGTATGCTACCAACTGAGGTACCAGGGCTCCACACATGATAGAGAAGAAGTAGTTAAAACCTAACTAGCTTTACAAACAAAAATATCACAATTCTAAGGGAGATAATTCTTCAGTGCTTTGGCACAGAAACCTTAATTCTTTACCAAACGACAAAATCTAAGACTCGTTCAAATTGAAAGCATTTGTAGATGACAAATAAAACGTTACTCAAATGACTTTATTTTTCAATGACAGGTTAGAAAAAATTGGGGGAAAGATGAAAATGCTGGTTACCAGCACTTTCTTCTTTCTCGCAATGTTTCCAAAAGGCTTTTCTCCCAGGATTGTTAAAACTCAGGACTGAGTGGTAAAGGGTTGAACTTAAAATTTTGACAAGTCTACAATTTTGTTGACTGATCAAGTGATTTCAGCACAGCAAGTAAACACCATTTCCTGATCAAAATTAGCTTTCTTACCCCTCGCCCAATTCCTTTCCTACGCCCGTCCTCGTACATGACAGTCAAGGCCTCTGCATTGGGTGCAGCAACAAAAATAATATAGGGCATAAAGTCCACATTCTTCAGAATCTTCAAGGACTGAAAAGAAAATGTAATAGTTTAACCCATTAACACACAATCCAGACTTTTAACAACCATGAAATAGAAGACTTTTGAATACATTGTTGGATAAGGAGAAAATGCTGGTAACCAGCATTTTCTGCTTTTCCCACAATGTTTTCAATCATATCAAAGACAGAAATCATCATTTTAACAACATTAAATTTGTCGTCTGTGAATCCCTTCAATTTGGCACAGGCCAAATTTTTGTCGTATGGTAAAGAGTCAAAGAATATTCCATGTGTAACAACAGCAGATATACACCACTTAACCCTTTTCCAAAAGACCTAACACTTTTATGACCATGAGATAAAAGGCTTTGAAAAACTTCACAGGAAACAGCGAATATGCTGGTAATCAACATTTTCTCCTTTTCTTACATTTTCGACTAAATGAAAATCAATTTAGCGTCCATGAATTATTCTGATATCAAGTCATAACATTTTAACTCTTATCCTGCTAAATAAATGAAATGAAACTTTTAAGCCAATAGTAAATACCAAGACTGCTATTTCAACAATGTTATTTGGGGAAAGATATCTCCTTATCCAACAGTGCAGATCCAAGATCAGACTGCATGTTCTGTACAGCCTGATCTTGATCTCCATTGTCTGCAAAGGGTCCTTGAGCTGCCCTTAGCAGCCTAAGGCTTAAATTGAAGCAAATACAAGAAAACAGAACTTAACTCTAAGTTTGTTACTTAAATATTGTTAAAAACAAGAAGTCACAAACCGGACAAATACCCCCCAGCAGCATTTTGTCACTGAAGCAGGACAATCAGAGAACAGATGATTTTCCTAACAAGGTTCACCTGTGACCTTGACCTTTGACCCATGTGACCCCAAAACAATAGGGCACCTCCTCGAGTCATGAGCAACTCTTGTATAAAGTTTCAGGGTCCTAGGGCAAACGGCTTTTGAGTTAGAGCTCGGAAACAATTTTTAAACAAAGTTCACCTGTGACCTTGACTTTTGACCCATGCGACCAAAAAATGATAGGGCACCTCATTGGGTCATGAGCAATACTAGTATACAGTTTCAGGGTCCAAGGTCAAACAGCTTTTCAGTTAGTGCATGGAAATGAAAGCATGAATGCACTGACAGATGGACAGATGGATGGACAGACAGAAACACATGGTGATGAAACCAGTTTACACCCCTCTACTATTAGTGACTTCTCTCCTTTGATCTGGATACAAAAAGTAGTATACTTCCACCAAACAAGACATTTTCTTACCGTAGGGTTCACATCTAACACACACATCTTTCCTGTGTGGATGGTTTCAAACACAGTCTCCAGTTTTGTTCCATACAAATTTCCATTGAATTCTCCGTACTCCAGAAATTTGTCGGCTTTAATTTCAGCTTCCATGGTTTCTCTGTTACTGAAAAAGTATCCCTTCCCATGAACCTCTCCTTCTCTCGGAGCTCTCGATGTATCTAAAATAGTCAATTATTACATACTATAGGATCTGACATAAGCTGGCACTTGAGAAAAAAAATTTTATTCAGGAAGCTTATGCATTTTTTTTAAATCTCAAAAGCCAATGAATGTCTCAATCAAGAAATAATCTTCTATCATGGTTAATTGTTTCATAAACCATGGTTGTGAGTTATGGGGCCGACGTAACGTTGTCAATGACATTTTATGCAAAGGGCGAGCGTCTGTTGTTGTTGTCGCCAGCATCGCTATTGTTGTGTATCAATAAACTTCATTTGCTCTTCGCATAAAGCAATTTAAATGTTTCAGGTATGACATCCGACTGATTTCAAATTCGCTGATGACCTTTCTCTATACAGGTCCATAAACTAGCCTGTGAAAAAGTCTAATGGACATGTTTAATGTGATATTGTTACATCAACGTGTGTTGCTAAAAGTGTACCAGTATTCTGACAGTCAAATTTCAAACACCAAAACATTATTATTTCTAGAATCCTATTAATGAAATTCGAATATATTCGAATACTAAAAAGAATATAAGAATAACAGTGTTTGCATTTGTTCCCATCCCTAGTAACAGTCTAGACTGTTAATTTCAAACTTACGAGGGATGGCTCCTGCAAATCTGCGTGGATCATACTTAATCAATTTCTCTTTCAAAGACCGTCTCCCTACACCATTTGCTCCGACAAGGACCAAAGTTTTTCTCTCGAACGGTGGCATCCTTGCAACTTCCTCGTACAGGATTAGGTCAGCTGTATCCCAGTCTGAAGAAATATCAACTTAATTATTTGAATACTTGTTTGACCCTTTACCAGACGACAAAATTTTAGCTGTGTTCAACTTGAAAGCATTTGCAGATGACAATTTCAATGCGACTAAAATGGTGCCATTTTTCTTTGATAGGATAGAAAACAATTTGGGAAAAGGAGAAAAAGCTGGTTTTCTCCTTTTTCCACAATGTTTTCAAAAGGCTTCCTTCCCAGTGTTGTGAAAAAGCAGATTGTGTGGTAAAGGATTAAGCTATCGAGAAATTTGAAAATGAACTAAAAATAAACCAGTTTTCTGTTTTACTTCATTCTTACCTTTGTTACGTGTTGTACTGTACTTTATCTTCTTTTTCTTTTTTCTCTTCAAACCACACACTGAAACAAAATTAGCCACATTTACTAGAACTGTCGCAAAGCAGACAAATACCCCCCCACCAGCACCTTGTCACTGAAACAGCACAATCAGAGAACTGAAATGATTTTCAAAACAAAGTTCACTTGTGATCTTGACCTTTGGGACCTTTGACCCATATGACCCACAAACAATAAGGTACCTCCTGGGGTCATGAGCAACACTTGCACTAAGTTTCAGGGTTCTAACTCAAACAGCTTTTGAGTTAGGGCACAGAAAATACTTTCAAGTAAAGTTCTTCTGCGACATTGACCTCTGACCCATGTGACCCAAAAACAATAGAGCACCTCCTTCAGCCAGGAGCAACACTTGTATGAAGTTTCAGGGTCCTAAGTCAAACAGCTTTTGAGTTAAGAGTATGGAAATTATTCTCGAACAAAGTTCACCTGTGACCTTGACCTTTGACCCATGAGACCAAAAAACACTAGCGCACCTCCTTGGATCATGAGCAACACTTGTATAAAGTTTCAGGGTCCTAAGTCAAACAGCTTTTGAGTAAGAGCACGGAAATGAAAACATGGACGGATTGATTGACTGACGGACAGACAGACATGATGAAACCTGTATACCCCCTCTACTTCGTAAGGGGGATGGGGTATATAATTACTGCATTGAAAACAAGAGGGCCATGATGGCCCTGTTCCGCTCCACTGGTTTATAAATATAAACCATAAAAACTAAACATTTCAATTTTGAGCCAAATGGTTTCAAAATGAAGACTTACAAAGTTTTCTCTGTAAAAGCCCATGTAAAAGTTGAGACCCGCAGGGCAAAGCCATTTTTGATCCCAGAGCTATAATTACTTGAACCCTGGTAGAGGTCCACAAGATAAAGCCACATGCCAAAATAATACAAGTCTATGCCTATGGTTATAAATAAGGTGATTTTCAAGTTTTGTCCATATGAAGCCTCTGTAAAACATAAGACCCCTGATGCAAGGCTAATTTAAAAAAAAAAAAATATCAAAACAGGAAGATTTCTTAAGTTGTCACTATGTAAGCCCATGTAAAACTTGTGACCCCTGCAGCGGGCCCGATTTTGACCCCAGGGCTAAAATTTTGGCCTGCTTGGTAAAGGCCCACTAGATATAGCAACATGCGAAATTTGGTAGCTCTAGGCCTTATGGCTAGGTACAGGAAGATTTTTAAAGTTTTCTCTATATAAGCCTATGTAAAACTTGTGACCCCTGGGGCAGAGCCAATTTTGACCCCAGGGCTATAATTTGAAGAAACTTGATAGAGGTCTTCTACATAAAGCTACATGCCAAATTTGGTAGCCCTATGCCTTATGGTTTCAGACAAGAAGATTTTTAAAGATTTCCAATATTTTTCAGTTTTGTTGCCATGGCAACCAGAGTTTCTGAAGGAATCAAATTCTTTCAAGAAATTCTGAAGAGGACCATGGCAGGATCATTTCTGTGAAGTTTCATGAAAATTGGATGGGTAGTTTCAGAGAAGAAGATGTTTGAAATAAAAGTTAACGCACGGACGGACGGACGCACAACGGACACCGGGCCATGACATAAGCCCGCTGGCTTCCGGCCAGTGGAGCTAAAAATGCTGGTAACTATCCTTTCACGGACAAATCTCAGAATTTGACTCGCATTTGTCGTCTTCGTTATTGGGTAAAGGGTTAAATGCTCATCTCATGAAACCAAAAGGCAGCCAGCAACTTTATAAAAAAAAATCCTTTGTAAAACAATAAGTAAGCCATGCTTTGTGAAAAGGGGGCTTTATGCATCTACGAAGAGTACTGACCCAGGCCAGCTTGCGCAGTCCACGCACATTGACCTGGGTTGAAACTTTTCGCTACTCGTCAATTTTCTGTATGTCAAAAGAAAATTCTATCAGATGATTCAGTCGGTTGTTAGACAAAATGGATTTTATGGATCCATGATCATGTGATGACTTGCTTGCCATCATGTATCACGGAGGTGCGTCAATCCTCCATTTGCTGGACCATGGCTCAAGTATATTCAGTGTAAGAAAACATGCAATTGTGTAAAGATGGCCACTTTATTTACTTACATAAACTACTCTTTGAATAATCCATGTCAGACCTAACAAAAGCTTTTCTGTTCTCTTCTAGATTTTTGGACGGAATAAGACCCACTCGATTTGACTCATCACCAACTATTCTTGCCTGGAAACAGACACACAAAAATATCTTCTATTTTCACATATCTATACCATGCTTTTCATGAGAAACACTGCGGGGAAAAAGACAAAATGTTGGAAATCTACATTTTCTCCTTTTCACACATTTATCCTACCATTTCACAAATAAATCTTACCATTTGAGAAATTCAATTACTAATCAACCATTTAAAATAACAATAGCTGCCAAAAGTAAACAATAGGGGTTTTAAAATGGATTTAAATTTAAACCTTACCATTTAAAAGTATTGAAATTGTTGTGAAGATGACAATCTGTTATGGTATGGTAGGTCCAATTTGTTAGTCGTTTGCAGTGAAATTAATTTCAAAACTAAATTAAAATTTTCCAGGTCACTCTATCTTGTTTACTTTTTGCCTGATTCTGAAATTCACTTTTATGCCAGAGACTTACAGTTGGACTGACCACACAGTAACAGATTGTCATCTTTACAATACTTCACAATATTTTCCTTATCTTTAAATGGTATGACTTAAATTTAAATGCATTTTAACACCTGCATTGTGTTTTTGGCTGCTATTAGGACTTTAAATTCATTAGTTGCAAAATAAATGTTTTATCTTTTTACCACAGTGTCCCACATTACAACACAACTCCAAGTTTTAACAAACTGGAGTAAGAAGTCTTTTGAAAACAGTGTGGCTTAAGGAGAAAATGATGATAATCATCATTTTCTCCTTTTTCCCATGATGTTTTCTTCTCTTTCATTTGAGCCAGGTTTAATTTGGCATCTGCAAATGCCTTCAGTTTCAACAAACCTAGATCTTCTCACCTGATACAGCCTTGATGTGAACAATTCTAAAATGGAACAGTCCAGTTTCTCTACACTTGCAAAGAAAACTATATTTTGTAGTATTCGGCAATTCTTTTTTTACAAGAAATCTTATTTCACTCTAAAAAATCTAAATACATATAATGACCCTTTCACCCTTTACCATAAAACCCCACGTCTTAATTCTTTACCAAACGACAAAATTACAGACTGGTTGAAATTGAAAGCATTTGCAGACAACAAAATAAATGTGACGTTAAAATTAAAAATTGTTTTGGGAAAGGTAAAAAACATTGTGAGAAAAGGAGAAAATGCTGGTTACCAGAATTTTTTCCTTTGCCCACAATGTTTTCAAAAGGCTCCTATCTCAGAGTCGTTAAACGTCGGGCTTGTGTGTGGTAAAGAGTTAACAACACTGAAAAAAGAAATTCTGAAAACAATGTATGAAAAGGGGGAAAATGCTAGTAACCAGAATTCTCTCCTTTTCCTGCAGTGTTTTCTACCCTTCCATAGATGAAGCCTGTTATTCACACCACTACATAGTCTGCAAAGTCTTTCGAAATAGACAAATGTGAAATTTTGTTGTCCTGGGCTTTAGCTAGCCTCTGAAATTCAGGAGTCATTGACCCCTTGACCCTAAAATTTTAGGGGTCAAATCTAATTTTTCAAGAGTCAAACAAAAAAATTCAAGAGTCGAAATGGAAAATTATAGAGTCTTTAGTCAACAATTTATTGTTGTTGTTGGATTTATTATTAATATTGCAATAAAGATGTGAAGTTAATAATTGATTTGTAAAATTTTACATTTCAAAGAGGACCCCCCCCCCCCCTTTCCTCCACCCCCACAATATGTTCAAGGAGGCTAAAGTTAAAACCTTGTCGATCTAAACAATCAATGAAAAAATATGGTAAATAAATTTCACTTAGAATTCCTTTTTAAAACTTTGCTGAAATGAAGATAAGATTTATTATCCAATTTCTAGTACCATCCAGAAATATGTAAAGTATCATATATTATCCAATTTCTAGTACCATCCAGAAATATGTAAAGTATCATAATTTTCTTGGGCCTGAAAAATTAAAGTTATTTTTATTTATAAGGACAGTTTAAGGTGTTCTTTTTGTGTGAAATGAGATGCAGATACATGTACATGTTTCATAGGTTACTTTTTTCAACTTACTGTTTTTAATAAAATTACAAAAAGTATGATCATTATTGGGTACAAATGTTGAGCAAAATGGTGGACATTTGCGAGTATAGATGTTTTACAATATCCATACATCAATGGTTAAACTTCAAAAGGATACACCAATACTGAATTTATTGCCCTGTCTATCACTTTTAGCAAGGTAAGTGCCAGTTGTAAACCTACGATTATCATAGGTAACATGTCAATTACCACCTTCCGGTCACACTTCACTGATTCTATGCAGCAGTTTAACACCATTCTGTCTATTTTCACGCTTTTAACATGATTCTCTTTTGATATGATTCTTGTTTAATATATTTTTGATGCATCTCTGAAAATTTTTGGGGGTCAAAATGACCCCTTGTTTGGAATTTCTGTGTGTCAAAAAAGGGTATTCGAAGATTTTTGTGCGTCAAAACCCGGGTTTACGGGTCTAACTAAGGCCCTGGTTGTCTGGTAGAATTAAAGTTTAACCATTTACCAAACAATCCGTAATTCAGCTCTATAAACACAGTGCAACAGAAGTGGGGTAAAATCGAGGTCATTCGATATTCAATGTAAAGTAAGAATTAATCCGCACCTGCTTTTGTATACCAAGCATGAACTTGTTTTTCTTTCATCAAGAGTTGGTCATGTTAGAATCGAAATAATCTTCTGTCTATCGGGGTTTATTGTTATGAGGTGCAATGAATAAACCATGCGGGCTGTCGCCCTCGTAGATCATTTATTGTGCCTCATAACACACATCTGTAGTTTATTTAACGAAAAACCACGATAGAAAGAAGACTACTTCTAAAATCCAAAATCTGGTATGGAGCTATGTAGCTGTTCCTAATGCAAATACCTGCCACCAGTTGGGGTCATCATGATTCAAAACCTCGAGAATGTCTCCGTCGTGGAATAACAGCCCGGCATCCTTGCTTGGAATGAGACGATCGTTCACAGGATTGTAGCTGAAGTGGACCTTCATGAACATCTGGAACGAAATTGATTGATTGTATGGTGTTTAATGCCGTTTTCAACATTATTTCAGTTATACTGCGGCGGCCTGTGCACCTATCCATGCTTTCCTGGAGTTTCTTTTACCAGTACTCCACACAGTATTCTTTCCAAGCCACTGGCTGCTTTCCCACATAATCATTGCCAAAACAATGGTCAGCGATAAGAGAGGAATGAAGCCCGTTGTGGTGACTAGTCATCAATCCTTTGAAAGAAATTGGCCAAGCCGGGAATCGAACCAGTGACCTCCTGTTCTAAAAGTCTTGTGCACTACCAACTGAGCTATTAGGGCTCAGCTCTGAAACAGAATTAACTGCTCAATTATTACATGATGTTCAATGAGAAATAAAAGTGAAGTCCTACTTCAAAGGGTTTACCTGTTACATCCTAAAGATGTTTTTTTTTTTTTTGAGTCTAGTAGAATCTTGACAATACTTAGACATATGGAGAAATTGTCCAATACAAGCATTTTGTCCTTTTGCTGCAGTGTTTCCACATGTGTTCAAGTTTCAAATCTTTACCATACAGTCCTGTATTTTTTACAACCCTTAACCCTTTGTCACACAATCCCTGCTTTAAACAACCAAGGAAGAAGCCTTTTGAAAACATTGTGGAAAGAGGAGAAAATGCTTGTAACCAGCATTTTTCCTTTTCCCACAATGTTTTCTACCCGATTAGAGAAATATCCCATCATTTGTGCCACACTGAAATTGTTGTCAGCAAATGCTATCAATTTGGACGGGTCCGATTTGGACGGGTCTGAAATTTTGTTGTGTGGTAAAGGCTTAGGAGGATGTTTTGCAAAATCCTGTTTATCAACATTTTCTCCTTTTCCAAATTTTTTTTTCAAAACATGGGATTATCTTATGATTGGCTTAAAGTTTTCTGCACCAAATTTGTTACTATAGACAATGATGGACCCACAAAACAAAAATCTTTCACCAACCTGAGAAGAATTATGATGTTCACTCATGGCCTGGATAATCTTCAACTGTATCCCCTTTTCTGGGCCCCGGATAATGTCCATTAGCTGCTGTGGGGTAAATACAGGGATACCATTCACCTCTTTGATAATATCACCAACACTCAACAAACCTGAAAAAGATCATAACACATATATATAACCTTTAACCCCTTACTACGCAAAATTCCAACTTTTAACGACCCTGAGAAAGAAGCCTTTTGAATACATTGTGGGAAAAGAAGAAAATGATGGTAACCAGCATTTTCTCCTTTTCCCACAATGTTATCTACCCTTCCCAAAACAAATTTCAATTTTTAAGTTGCATTTATGCAGTTAATCCAACTCGGTGTTGGAAAAGAAGCAGTTGTGGCTAAAACTTGTGTCTGAAAAATCTGTCAGGTAGATATACAGTACTTAACTCTTTACCAAACGACATAATTTTAGACCAGTCCAAATTGAAAGCATTTGCAGACGAAAAATGTGACTTACAAACTGAAATTTGATATTGGACGGGTAGAAAACATTGTGGGAAAAGGAGAAAATGCTGGTTACCAGCATTTTCTCCTTTTCCAACAATGTTTTCAAAAGATTTCCTTTTTAGGGTCATTAAAAGTCGGGATTGTGTGGTAAAGAGTTAATGGGTTATAGGCTGACGTTTGACTGATTTGACTGCATGGTATTTAATGCCATTTTCAACATTATTTCAATTTTATTGCGACAGCCAGTGCACCTATCCACGCTTCCCTGGAGTTTCTTTTACCAGTACTACACACAATATTCTTTCCAAGCCACAGGCTGCTTTCCAACATAACCATCGTCAAAACAATGGTCAGCAGTTAGAGAGGAATGAATCCTGTTGCATTGGCTATCATCAATCCTAAAAAAGAAATTGGCCAAGCCGGGATAGAACCAGTGACCCCCTGTCCGCAAGTCCTGTCTGCTACAAGCTATTGGAGCTTGCTGGTTGATGTTTACAAAATATCAAAATACCCATTAGAACACTGAGAAAAGGATTACTGCTATCCCCCATCATATTCATTTGCTAGGGGTTGGGTAAGTGGGAACTTAATGCAATAGTCTCAGTGAGGCAATTCAAATGAGTACCTACAACATGTTTTAAGGAAAAATGGAGCAAGTTATTACTGAATTAGCCCCAAACATGCATCTTATCGATTTTCCTGATGTGGCAAAAAAAACTTCTCCCTTGCCCCACAAACTTCACCCTGAATTCTCAGGAGGGAGAAGTCACTTCTCCCTAAATTTCTACGCTACCTCGATCCCTGGTATACCTATTCATAATCTGACTATATAACACAGACATTATCTGAAACACACAATACAACAGACCAGAGCATGTTTTTTGTATTACCTACGTACTCTTGTGTAGGTTCAAATGATGAAATTTGTCTTCAAATGGCTAAAAAAGTTGTGAAAAAGGACAAATTGCTGGTCATCAGGGTCCGTATTCACAAACTATTCTTAAAAATGTCGTCATATTCTCTCAAATTTTCTAAATTTGAAACTAACAAAACTTCTGATTGGCATTTTATTAGCCAATTAAAAGTTGTGTTTCTTTCAAATATATAAAATCTTGGAGAATAAGACTAAGATTGTTCTTAAGAAAAGTTGGTGAATACAGACCCAGATCTTTGGTAAAGTGTTTAATGGTACATACAAAATGTGTCTTCAAGAAGGAAGTGTAGCAACTTACGAAGTCTATCACTTAAGCTGCCTGATAATATTCTTGCGATAACTAGGTCTCCGTCTTCATCAATTTTAACAGTGATGCCCTGTGAAAGAAACAACAAAGCAAAAGATTTGTAACCCTTAGAGTGCCAAACAAGCCCAATGGGCATATTCTGACCAGAAATAATACCCAACCAAAACTCACAAAGCAGACAAATACGCCCCTCCCCAGTGCCTTGTCACTGAAGCAGCACAATCAGAGAATGGCAATCATTTTCAAAACAAAGATCACCAGTGATCTTGACCTTTGACCCATGTGACCCAAAAACAATAGGGCACCTCCTTGGGTCATGAGCAACACCTGTAAAGCTTTAATAATGACTTTAAGCAGTAAATTTATGAAAATATCTGTATAAAAGATAACTGGGTGCCAAAATCTCTGTCTTATGAACTTTTGCATAATTTTTGTTTTGTTAATGTAGGAGAATGTTTGAAAAATTGAGACAATTAAACACATGTTTATTTTTCAGAAAGTTTCCCTAAATTACCAATTACCGTGTAACATTTCAAAATATCATGGTACTGTATCATATCACACCACAACTATTGTGATATACAGTGACAGAGTTCCAGATAGAGGGAGTGATTTTGATTTCAAAATTGAAATTATTACTTATTATCCACTGAACCCCATTTTAAGGGTACTCATTAGAATCGTCTCATTGAGACCATTCTAATGAGTACCCACAACATGGGGTTTGGAAGAGAAATAATGGATTTAGAATACCATCAATCTCTCTTATCTGGAGCTCTTTAGTGCTACATTTTTCTGGTGATACCTAGCTCTACTATCTAATCAAATATCCACCAATGTGAATCCAAGATCAGACTGCAGAATCTTTATGGTTGATTGTATAATATTGTAATTAAAGCTGTTTATACTGTGGCGGCCAGTGCACCTATCCATACTTTCCTACCGTTTCTTTTACCAGTAGTTCACACAATATTCTTCCAAAGCTACTGGCTGCTTTTCCAAATAGCCATCATCGGACCAATGCTCAGCGGTAAGAGAGGAATAAATTCAGTCACAATGACTATCATCAATCTTCAGAAAGAAATTGACCGAGCTGGGGATTCAAAAAGCAATCCCTGTTCTCAAGTCCAGAATGCTACTAACTGAACTACCATGGCTCAGCAGGATCTGTACAGCCTGATCTTGGATTTTCACTTTCTAGTACAACAAACAATATTTGCTTGTTTGTTTGTATTGGAGTTTAACGCCATTTAAACAGCTCAGGTCATATCATGGCAGCAAGTGACGCATCCATGTGTTTCTCACACCAGTGCCGACACAACTTTCTTTACAAGGTCACTGACTACTTTTCTCAAACACATCAGAGGTGAGAGGCAAATTGCTGGAAAGAAAGTTTGCCTCTAGCGGGTATCGAACTCGTAACCACCAGGTCACGAGTACAACTAGAATAACTATCACTAAAGGTGATAAATACCCCCGCCCCTATATTTCATGTCACAGGGGCAATAACTCTGCAATGTCAATTTAGGGGCAATAACTCCGTAATCATTAGGCCAACACTCATGAAATTTGTGCTTTGCACATCTACTGCTCCTGGTGAATATCATGACAAATATCAAGTGAATAAGACTTAAACTGAAGGAATAAATCTCTGGACAAGAAGTTTTGAGTAAACTCAGGGGTAATTAATTTGGCAAACATTTGAGAAAAATGCATCTTGAACCTCTACTGCTCCTGGTGAATATTTATGCAAAGTATCAATTTAATTGGACACAAAACTAAATGAGTGTAAAAAAGTGTAGACCATGATCTGACAATATGTCTGAGACACAGCGGCTGGTCTGGATCCACGCTTGTTGCAAATGTCCAAAGGTGCCTTTTCGCATAATGTTGGCCAACTATACATATGACAGAAAAGACCTCCTTAAAGTGAATCAGACAGAAACTGTAGGAGGAGTTGTCCGGACAAGCATTTTTAAGTCAGATCAGGGGCAATAACTCAGTAATTCTTGATGGAATTTTTACAAAATGTGTGTCTTGCACATCTACAACTCCAAATGGACACTTCTGCCAAGTATAAAGCGAATCGGACTGAAATTGTAGGAGGAAATGTCCGGACAAGCATTTTAAATGTGAATCAGGGGCAATAACTCATTAATTCTTCATAGAATTTTCACGAAAGTTGCGTCTTGCACATCTACAACTCCTAATGAACACTTATGCCAAGTTTAAAGTGAATCAGACAGAAACTGTAGGAGGAGTTGTCCGGACAAGCATTCTTAAGTCAAATCAGGGGCAATAACTCAGTAATTCTTGATGGAATTTTTACAAAATGTGTGTCTTGCACATCTACAGCTCCTAATGAACACTTCTGCCAAGTAGCAAGGGAATTGGATTGAAACTGTAGGAGGAGTTGTCCGGACAAGATTTTGCGGACAGACCGACCGCCCGACCGACCGCATGACCGACCGACAGGCTGATTCCAGTATACCCCCCCACAAACTTCGTTTGCGGGGGTATAACAACGAAGCTATGTTATTCAAAGGTTTACAATACAAACCAATGGTTCTGTGTCGCTTTTAGTGATGTTCACCAGCCTATACTGATCTGATATGGATCGCTCAAACGTGGGCGTAGGCTCAAATATGGGTTGATCTGGTTCCTCGGGAATTTCTCCGTAATTTCTGTCAACAATGTCATCATGAGCTGTCAACATGGCCTGTAAATAAACAAAGGTACAGATAAGGAGGAATTTGGGGGTTCAAGGACTAACATCTTGTTCTTTGTTAAAACCAATGTTGTGGGTACTCAAAAGAGTGAATAAATCCTTTAGCAAACGACAAAATTTTGAACTAGACCAAATTGAAGGCATTTGCAGAGAACTTAGATATGGCTCAAATGATGATTCTTTGCCTTTGATTTGTTTAAAACATTGTGGGAAAAGGAGAAAATGCTGGTTACCAAAATAGTTTTCCCAAAATGTTTTCAAAAGCCTTTTTTTTTCAGGGTTGTTAAAACTCCAGGTAGTGTCTGAAAAAGTGAACAGAAAAAAAAAAGAAAATCATATTAAATATATGTGGTTTTCTAGTAAAAGAACAAATAATACAGATTGATTGATTGAAGGTATCTGTCCAGATGGATAGACAACGTGAAAACTATACCCTCTCAATCCCCCCCCCCCCCTGAAATTTGTACCCAAGAGGGTAGAAAACATTTTGGGAAGAGTAGAAAATGCTTCTTACTACCATTCTCTCCTTATTGCATAATGTTTTCAAAGGCCTTCTTCCTCAGAGTCACATACAAGTTTGGACTGTGTGGTAGAAAGTTAAAGTAAGCTTACAGCTTTTACTGCGACAAGAGGTTAAAAAATCTCATGCAAATACCACCTACAAAAACAGAAAAATAAAGCCATACCCTAAAATGTGCACCACCTAGGATCCTGTCTAGCTCATCTGCATGCCTGTCTGTATTAACAAGGTCTCCCAGTAAATCCAATGCTTGATCAGCGTAATGTACTGCATGACCGTCATCAGGGATCAAATTTTCTGGTTGAATTTCTAGTTTGTCATGAGTCTGAAACATTAATACTTGTTGAATGGTGGTTTTACAATACTTGTAAGAACTAATTCATCTGCATCATGACACCAGTTTGCTTATTCATGTCTTTCCTAGCTTTTGCTAAAACAAGACTAGACTGCTGTACCTTGTCCAAGGACACTCTCATGAAAAAACAACACTGGAAGGAAAGAATCAAGCCGCCAGCCTGATATGGTTGTAAAACTGAAGGAAATGCCATGATAAACCACATAAACTCAATAGTCTACCTGATAATACAATAGCTCTCTGCATTTAGATAGTTTGTCATCACAGACATTGGTTACTCTTTACCAAACAAAATCTTATACTTAACCAAATTGAACGCATTTGCAGACTATATTTTAGACGTACCTCAAATGATGATTTCTGTCTTGGATAGGTTAGAAAACATTGTGGGAAAAGGAGAAAATGCTAGTTACCAGCATTTTCTCCTTTTCCAACAATGTTTCCAACAGTTTTCTTCTTCAGTGTCGTTAAAATTTGGGATTGTGTTGTAAACGGTTAATGGATCTGGTTTCGACCAGACAACAATATGTTTGACTCCTCCGAACTGGAAAGAAATTTGCAGACTGAAAATCAAAATTGACTCAAATGACTGATTTGCATCTACCAGTAGGGCACAAAAAAAACTGCTGCTTACCAGCATTGTCTCCTTTCCAAAAATGTTTACAAAAGCCTTCTGCCTTTGGTCACTAGCATTTATATCTTTTCCTACTATGTTTCAAATGTCGTCTTGCACAGTTGTGAAACCAAGAAACTGTATTGCAAAAGGTAACCTTAATTAATTAATTAATTGTATGGTGTTTTAACACAGTTTACAATATCATTTCAGCTATACTGCGGCGGTCAGTGCACCCATCCATATTTTCCTGGAGTCTCTTTTGCCAGTCACCTGCACAATATTCTTTCCAAGCCACTGGCTGCTTTCCCACATAACCATAGTTGAAACAACAGTCAGTGGTGAGAGAGAAATGATTCCTGTTGCACAGAGTATCATCAATCCTCGGAAAGAAATTAGCAAAGCCTGGGATCGAACCAGCGACCATCCTCCTCAAGTCCTGTATGCTACAGACTGAGCTACCGGGGTTCAGGACCAAAGGTAACCAGAGATAGAAATGATCTGCTGATTATTTTACCATTTGAAGAGGAAATTAAGTTAATGTGAAACTGGGCAATATCATTACATTTAAGATTCAACATCAGTTTGTTTGGTGTTTTATGCTGTTCATAACATGATATCAACTGTCATGATGGCCAGTGCTTCACAATGCATCTTAACACCCTGAATTCTTGTTATTTCTTTCTACAATTCCTGTTCCAAGTCACATGTTACTCTCCAACATCAACAGAGTTGGAAAAAAAATCAAAATAAGATCGGATGTTTTGTGCTATCTTGCCTTCACTTAAGTACACCTTAACCCTTTACCACACAATCCTGAGTTTTAAAGACATTTTGAAAACATTGTGGGAAAAAGGAGAGAATGCTGGTAACCACAACATTTTCTACCCTATCAAAGACAAATTCCATCATGGGAGCCAAATTTGGACAAATCTACATATTTGTCATGTGGTACAGATTTGTTCCCCAACATGGTACTGGCTAAAAGAAAGTCAAAGAAAAAGAACTAAACAGACTCATACCTCGACCAACGTCTGAAGAAGTTGACTTGACAGAAAACTATTCAGGAAATCTATCTCTCGATCTGTGGCATTGGCCGCATCTTGCACCTTGTCTAGGTTGTTCTGTAAGGTTCGAACTGCAACTGAAGAATAAAAGGAAACAGAGATATATGTTATTTTGTTATGCATTTGTTTACAGGTCTAATGCATTGGTTTGTATTACCAAACGACAAAACTTCTGACTTGTTCAATCCAAACTGAAAGCATATTCAGATGACAAAATAAAACTAAAGCTGTTGAAAAGCCAATAATTATTGCCTGCCAGCACCTTGCCACTGAAGCAGCACAACTAGAGATCGAAAATGATTTAAAAAAAAAAAGTAACCTGTGATATTGACCTTTGACCCATGTGACCAAAAAACAATAGGGCACCTCCTTAGGCCAAGAGCAATACTTGTATAAAGTTTCAGGGTCCTAGGTCAAATGGCTTCTGAGATAGAGACTGGAAACGAAAACATGGACAGATTCACAGATGGGTGGACAGCCAGAGTGAAACCAGAATACACCCCTTTACTTCACAGGTGGGGGTATAATTGTGATTCAAAAACTGAAATTTGTTCTTGGATGGGTAGAAAATGTTTCCACAATGTTTTCAAAAGTCCTTTTCTATAGAGCTTGTCGTTACAACTCAGGGTTGTTTGGTGAAGGGCTAACCTTTAGTTATTAATGTCTTACCTAGACCCGAGTCATCCTCCGCAGCAGCTGCAGGCATCTTGGACTATTTACAACCTGCAAAACATACCATGGGTATTCAATTTGTTTTATTATCTGTGGAAATAATGAGAAACATTGATCTGTTTCAGCCAATTTAGAGAAACATTAAAAAAGATGGACAAATGAGATACTGATTGATTGAATGGTGTTTTACTCCACTTTCAGCATTATTTCAGTCATATCACAGAACCAGCTCATACATTCATGTATTTCCTGGGTTCCACCAGTGCTAGGCTAGGGCTCTGAAGTGTTTGGCCCAAGGACTCTCCCATGAAAGACCCAGTGAATCCAGTGAGGCTCAAACCTGGGGCCTGCAGGTTGTGAGTCCTACACTCTACCACTGAGCCATGCAGGACCCCTAAAAATGGGATATGAACAAAGTCGAAATTAGTAATTCTCAGGATTACTGTGTTATCTCTCTACCGAATGATGAAACTCAGTTTGGTCTGAACTGAAAATATTTGCTGCGGACAAATTAGGTGTGTCTTCTTTAACCTGGAAATGAAATCATTCATGGAAAAGAAAAAATTGCCAATGAAAATAAAACCAATACAGTTTCAAGACACCTTTCAAAGACCGTTGTTAAATTTGTCATGGATAATGTCTAACTCTAAAGCTGTTAAGCGCGACTCAATGACCTTTTGCGGACAACATAGATCAAGATCAGACTGTACAGAAATGTGCAGTATGACCTAGGATCTATACTGTGCGACAAGGAGAAATTTTTTTCCCTCAAAAATAAGTTTGAAAATAACATTATTTGAGTTTGTAATAACGGATCAAAAGTTTTAACTTATTTAGCAGGATAAGGGTTAACTCTGCCCAATGACAAAAACTTTGACCAGAGCTACAGACAGAGGGAGAGATTTTGATTTCAAAATTGAAAATATTAATAACTCTCCACTCATCGAGACAATTCTAATGAGTACCCACAACATAGGGTTTGGAAGAGAAATAATGAATTCAGAATGCCACCTGCCCCTCTTATCTGGAGCTCTGTTTGACTCATCCAAATTGAAAGAAACTTGTAGACGACTAATTAAATGCTGCTCAAATGATGGGATCTATCTTTGAATGGGTAAAAAACAGTGTGGGAATAGGAACAAAATGCTGATTACCACCATTTTATCCTTTTTTCACAATGTTTTCAAAAGGCTTCTTACTCAGGGTTGTTAAAACATGGGATCGTTGGGAACTTTTATAAACATCTTGCAGCAAAACCATTTGTCTGAATGCTGTCTTGTTCACTTCACAAGCAACAGTTGATGATTGACAGGGTTCGCATTTACGCCGTAAACATTCTTTTTACGCAACTGAATTGATTTGGGACGAAACAAAAAAGTCGCCATTGCGTCCACAGGACGAAACAAAAATTCAGCACTGTTTAACCGACGTTTAAAATACAAATAGGAGTTGTTTTGACGGATAATGTTTCTGTTTCAATGCTTGCAAAAGATAGCCACAAAACTAAATATTACTATTTTTTGGAAATCCGACTTCTAAAAATAGCTCCAGTTACATGAGTAGCAACCTCTTATCCAAGTTATTGCAATTTCATCGCATAGCAACCGCATCTGTTGCAGTTCAATATGGCTACCCTGGCAAAGAGGAAAAAAACATACTTGCTCTTTTCAAAAATCCTGGCTGAAAGAAACCAAATTTAAGCCATAACTAATAAAAGAAACAACATCGGAAAGCAACATTGTTATGAAATGTTCGTTTTGCAAAGAGATCACAGCGAAAAATGTGTTTACTGATGGATGCACAGACTTTTAAAGATCAATGCTATCTTGGCATGCTTCTTCACACGGACATCGCCATGCAGTTGAAATAGCAAAAAAAATCCAAAGAATCGTTACTAAAATCCTTACAATGGGCAGAAGAATGGGACTTAATGAGAGCTAGATGGGACTCAGTTTTCTGATAGGCACTGCGTCCATGGGACTCAGTGAAAAAATAAAGGAATGCCAACACTGATTGATCTATATCAGCAAGCAGGTGCAATGCAATCTGATCTTCCCTGTATATCATACAAAAACAATAAAATCTTAACAAAACTGATTTGCACTTAGTCATTCTGTTAATCTTATATAAAGACATTATTATACTGATGATCGACTAGTTGAAAATTTAATTAACTCTTAACCGATGACAAAATTTCAAGACTTGTGTATATCAAATTCCTCTGCAGAGATAAAAATTTTCACAAAATGTTGCTTAAATAATGGGCTTTGTCACTGAGAGGGGTGAAAACATTTTGGGAAACGGAGAAAATGCTGGTTACCTTTTTCTTTTTTTGCTTTTCACAAAATGTTTTCAAGAGCCTTTGTCATAGGAGTCGTTAACATTTGTGATTGTGTTGTAAAGTGTTAACCCTTAGGCTGCTAAGTGCGACTCATTGACCTTTTGCAGACAGTTAGATCAAGATCAGACTGCACAGGATGTGGAGTTTGATCATGGATCTACATTGTCCGATATGGTGATATTTTTCTCCAAAAACTGTTTGAAATAGCATTATTCTGGTTTTTACTATCGGCTTGAAAATTTCCTTTAACCTATTAAGCAGGATAAAGGTTAAGTCATATTGATCTCTGGCTTGAATGATAAACTTTACTCAGTGATGTTCACTGGCCTAATTAGGTCCTAATTGAAAGTTGTTAATTATGAACTTTTCTGACAGTCATCAAGTTGACCAACACTCTGGACTTTCACTAAAATCTTTATAACTTCATTATTCTACACATTCCCCCTGTTAGCAACCCTAAAATGCACAGGTATGCAAGATTGTAAGTGGAAATTTGATTGTTTACATTCACCATTTCCTGCTTCCCATTTTCGTCGGCCATTTTCAACTTGCAAAAACAACATGCATTGTACATTTGTGGATAGCTTAAAATGACAAGACTGTCGATGTATTTTACCTGTAAAATGATAAAGAAATGCAATTTACCTAATTGCTCGTATACAGTGATGAATTTTACTCGACTGACTACTCTACGACGAAAGTTTCACACCTGAACTTCAATATTATACGCGGCTTACTTCCCACACCTGAGGTCACGTGATGTGGTAAAATGTTATGATTGATTTCATTGGCTAATTACTCCGGTCAAATTTAGGTTCTGCATACTCGACATTCTTCGTCTTTCCGTGATTGTTATTCGGAAAAGACCGTAAAAAATTATTTCCCAAACAGTTATTCGGCAAAGATCGGTATAGCTCGTACAACTTAGTGAAACATGTTTGTGTTTGGCAGTCCTGAACGTAACTATTTTTCAAACCCCTTACCACAAAATACCGACTTTTAACGACCCTGAGAAAGGATTTTTCGAAAACATTATGGGAAAAGGAGAAAGTTAGGGTTCTGTTTACCCGCATTTTCTTCCTTTCCCACAATGTTTTCTACAAATTTAATTTTTTGAGTCATAGTTGTATTTTTTCGTCTGCAAATGCTTTCAATTTGGACTAGTCTAAAATATTTTGCCAACCGGTAAAGAATTAAAGGAGAAATCATTAAATGCAAACAATTTCTACCTCCGGCCACATTTCTTTCAAAAGCTGCTGATAGACGACTGAACACACACACACAGAGACACGTGTACACACAATAAACGTCCTGTTTCGTATTTGGTATCTATAGATCTGTCTTTCAATTTCTGAAAAAAAAAAAACTTTTGTTTCTGCTTAATTTCGTTGAAAACTTTCCCGAAATCAGTTTTTCGCCATAAAGTCTCTGTCGGCACACCAGCGTTTTTGTGAACCGGAGGTAACCGCTGGAGAGAACGGATATGATCCATGCTCTGTGAAAACGGGGCTTAATGCATCTCCGTGATGCCTGATACTTAGCAAGCCATCATAGAATTATGAGTCCATAATAGCCACTTAACCCTTTCCCAAACAAGCCCTGGTTTTCACGTGTCTGCAGTACAAGTCTTTTGAAAACACTGTGGAAAAAGGAGAAATTGCTCGTAACGAGCAATTTCTCCTTTTCCCACAGTGTTTTCTGCCCGTTTTGAGACCTTTCTGCCATTTTCATCAAATTTAAAATTGTTGTCTGCAAACTCTTTCAATTTGGACTAGTCCAAAATTTGTTGTTTGGGAAAGGGTTAACTTAAAAACCAAATAAATCATGAGGCAGACAAATCATATATATACATATATATGAAAGAAGTAGAAATTAAACTTCGTTGTAACGAAATAGGAGGCTGATATTTCATTTTAGCCTAGTCAAAGAGCGAAGGGAGAAAACTAATACTGGAAACATGAAAAAGAAGAAATTCGAGTTATTTCCCTTGAAAATCCCGAACTTCTCATGCGGAGATCAGACATGCTGTTTGATCCTCGATAAATTGTGTTACAAAATCAGTTGGTTTTCAGAGAATTTTTGAAGGACAAAAATATACATATAGAGGATAAAAGACTCCTTAATATGTTTTCTACATGCATTTCTGTACATCTTGGTGTTAAAGCCATCTTAGCAGGAAATTACCAGTTTTTGTTCAGATTTTCTCAAAAACTTGCATAACGAAATCTGGTTTCATGTAAGTCAACCACGATTGCAGAAGAATGATAAGGATCCACGGCGAAAAACAATTAAATGTACATGTACTTTTATTCCTTATTGTGTGACGTAACAGGTGATCCATGCTCTGTGAAAAGGTGGCATAATGCATCTGCAAAAAGTATCGACTAGTGCCAGCCTGCGAAGTCCGCGAAACTTTTTGCTATTGGTTTATATCCTGCAGTTCTAGGGACCATCTTACCTCCAGATCCAGTCGATTGTTAGAAAAAAAATGGATTTTATGGGCTCACAGTTATGTGATGTATTGCTTAGTATGATGCATTACCGAGATACATTAAGCCCCCTTTTACCAGATCATGGCTCAGGTATGTTTGGTTTGCTTAGCAGATAGTTTAGATGAAGACAAGTCTGATCACGATCTACTGTGACCAAATCTGTGGTGGTAGCTTTTAACATTTAGTCAGAAAAGGTTTCAAGTCGATGAGGGGTCTGTAGACCCCAGGTTCGAGCTTCAGCGGAGACACTTGTCTTTTTTCCTAGGAGTGTCCTTGGGCAAGACACTTTGAACACAGCCCTAGCCTCGTACTGGTTAAACCCTGGACATACATGTATAAGCATGCTGTCGCCGTGATATGTCTGAAATCATGTTGAAAGCAGCGTTAAACAACATCGATCATTTCAGGGCAAAGAATAAAGAGAGAAACAACAGAACGATAAAGTCCGTTGAAACCTAATTACTGTAACTGAATCCATCGGAAGTCGCAAACATTAGACAAACAGTGAAGCGTCGATGTTATTTAGTTAACACATTACCTTGATGGGGAAAATTTTGTCCTTTACTGGAAATAAAACTGAAATTGAAAAAAGAAAGCCCTGTATCCATTTTCATTTATAAGATTAAAAGAAAAAAAAAAAAAAAAAAACGCTCTTATGCTATATTGCAATGGCAGCTTTTGAAAACATTATCGGAAGAAAAAGTGCAATTATTACTATTATTTTTTTTTAAACCACTGCTCTTTTTAAACAATCGTTTCTTGATCTCTCTGAAATTATTTCTCCAGTAGTCTAGCTGGAGGAACGTCTTAAAATTGCCCAATTAAAGTATGGCATACTGGATACAAGATGCAGCAGTGGGCAGAGAGAGAGAGAGAGAGAGACACAGAGAGAGAGAGGACATCGAAAAAAGTCAGGGATAACCAGGGTCTGTATTCACCAACCATTCTTAAAAACATTCTTAGTCCTATTCTCTAAGATTTTCTAAATTTGAAAGTAACACAATTTCTGATTGGCTAGACCAAATGGTTTAGCCAATCAGAAGTTGTGTTACTTTCAAGTTCTTCAGCATAAGACTAAGATTATTCTTAAGAATGGTTGGTGAATACGGACCCTGGTTACATAGACGTGGTGGATAGCATGAGCCGTAAACAAGCATACGTTGGAAATCAAATGAACAACGAATATTGATACAATATTAAAACAATAATGGGTGGGCTTTTTGGTCATACACAATACAGTTAATTCATTTCTGAAAAGCTGTTAAACCTGAATGAACATATATTTGAAATATGATTGTAGTACTACACAATGGTAATGTAACAAACATTAATTTCCCAGAAATATGAGACGGTGACAACGTAAAATGGTTCACACAGGTACTGACAGTGCCATATCTCACTGATTTCCGGTTCCGGTTAAACGCCGTTGAATTGATGACAGGCGAGGTTCATCATTGAATTCCACGCCGTGTAAAAAATTCCATTAACCTTTGTAATTCTTTTTAATCAGATATTCCGAATTTCTTTCTAATGGCGACATCTTCTTTTCTGCTCACCGTGCCAATTAGTGGAGACCTTGTAAGAATTCCGCTGTGCCAAAATTTCACTTCCTGTTGTAAGTGTAGGCTGTATGCTACATCGTTCGTTTCTTATCTGCTCTTAACTCTTTTCCAAACGATAAAATTTTAGACTTTAAAACTCAGTTTGAAAGCGTGTGCAAATTAAATGTGACTCAAATGATGAAATTTGTCCTTGAAAGGGTAGAAAAGGTGGAACAAGTAGAAAAAGGCTGGTAACCAGGCTAAACAATACCCTTGTGCAACCGAGTGGGGAAAACGGACCAAATATTATAATGCTTGCCTCATGTACCTGCAATGCGTAGCTTTCAAATGTAGGGTGAAAGAAATAATATCTTTACGGTAATTGGCTTATTCTGGATAAGATGACCTGTACAGTTTACCCCTAAAGCGCCGAATAAATCCAACAGATGATTTACGGTCTAGAAATTAGACCAAATAACCGCAATTTCAATGTTACATTTGTCCAGGGTATCTGAGCAAAGCGCACGATGTAGATCAAAGATCAGATTGCACGTTTTGTGCAGTTCCATCTTGGATCTACGCTAGACGCAAAGGTAACATAAGTTGTGAAAGGTACTGTAAGGAGCAATAAGAGATTGTAAGTTTCGGCTGTGATTGCTGGTTTTATCTGTTTTGTTTAGATGGGTGATTTTGTAAAGTATAGGACATTCCAGTATAGGACCGTAAAGTATAGGAAATTCCAGTATAGGACCGTAAAGTATAGGAAATTCCAGTATAGGACCGTAAAGTATAGGAAATTCCAGTATATGACCGTAAAGTATAGGAAATTCCAGTATAGGACCGTAAAGTATACGAAATTCCAGTATAGGACCGTAAAGTATAGGAAATTCCAGTATAGGACCGTAAAGTATAGGAAATTCCAGTATAGGACCGCTCAATCAACATGGAAGTACTTTTGTTACAGTATCCAGTTTATAATTGTTTTTTAACTGATCAATAAATCAAAATGTACACAATGAAAATCTGGTGCATGTATTGTCACGTTTAGAAATAGTTATAACTGAAGTAGAGGTTAAGTGGTGAGAGAGAGAGAGAGAGAGAGAGAGAGAGAGAGTCATGGTAACAGGAAGAGAAGAAGAGACGGAACAAAGACAGACAAATAGCAACAGAGAAACAGGCGTACAAACAGCCAAGCAGAACAATGTAGATGTCTATATAGCTAAAATTACTGCCAAGGCCAAATTAATAACGTAAAATTAATGCCAAGGCCAAGGAGAATGGTGAAGGGGAAAGCAGAGGTTTCGCCCCCAAACGTTCCTCAATCATTTTGTTGACTGGGGAAGTTTTCATGAACAAAATTTAAAGTTTCGGTTATTCAACTCTTTACCACACAATCCACACAATTTGAACCACCCTGGGGAATGGGTTTTTTGAAAACATTGTGCAATGTTTTCTACCCTTTGAAAGTAAAATTTTACGTTTTGAGTAATATTTCATCTGCTTTCAATTTGGACCAGGCTAAAATTTTGTCGTGTGGTAAAAAGTTAAATTTTGAACTACCTTGCCTTAATTCTTTTGTGTACACAGAAGTGCAATCTTTAAAAGATTTTTTAATTAAAACTTTGAGCTGGAATTCTCAGATATTTGAATCGCTTCACCCATACGCTGCTCAGCGCGACTCACTGACCTCTTGCGGACAGCGCACATCAAGATCAGACTGCACAAAACATGCAGTCTAATCTTGGATCTACACTGTCCGATAATGCCCCTATTCCACACCGACCACGAATCCCACGAATCGCCACGAAATGATAAATTTTAGCATTTGTAGCTGAATCGTAATCAGTTCGTGAAGCTCTTAACTGAACCGTATTACATTCGTGATCAGTTCTTGCAATTCTTGAGCAATCGGGAATTCGTGATAAAAGTTTTGAGCAGTTCAAAATGTTGGTCACGAACTCCCGAATTAAAAAACTCGTAGTTAATTCGCAAAAAATTCGTAGTGAATTCTTAGGCATCGTAACTGACTCGTAATCGATTCGGAGGGATTCGTACGTATTCTTAACTCATTCGTGATTCGTGAATTTGTGGCTTGACCACGAATCGGCTACGAATCCGTCACGAATCTCACGAATACATGACGAAGCAGGTACGAAGCAAGGAAGAACTATCTACGAATTCATTACAGTATATCAATCAGCTATTTACCGATCAAATTCAGCTACGATTGCCGGCGAGTAGGTATCAACATTGATTTCAGGTCATTAGCTGCTGATCATTGTGCCATAACAACACGAAATTCAAGAATCGGCAAAATGCCAAGAAAACCTGCAGGCGAGGTCAAGGGGAGAGGGAAGACAAGCATTCTCATCTTCCACCCTCAGCTCCTGCGTCAGTCTGTTGTAGTGACCATATTCTAGTCGCCTAGCTGATGTCATCCACAGTCGAACCCACCACCTGGGGGCTCTTCTCCTCCTTCGAAGCAGTCTCCTTCTAGCTATCAGCAGCTGGTGTTGATATTCTAGCTCCAGGGTCAATACTACAGCTACTCTACGTTGAACATTCATTTTTAACTGATGCCCAAACACGGCTGAGGGCCTTTTTATACCTATCTTGAGAGAAAATCCCATGGATTGTCAAGGAAAAGTCACGAATTCATTTTCATCGTACCGGATTCATACATGCATTCGGCGTATTCCTAATTGATTTGTAGCTGATTCGTGCAGTATTTCCCAAAAGATTTTTGCGAATAGTAGTGAATTTTTGACAATATTCGTGCGATTCCCGCCGAATCCAGTCGAATCCCACGAATATCCGTAACAATATCTTACCTGTACCGTAAATGAATCGTAGAACGTCACGAACCGGACCAGAAAATTTACAGAATTTCACGAATCCTAAAATTTATCATTTCGTGGCGATTCGTGGGATTCGTGGTCGGTGTGGAATAAGGACATTAGGAGATTATCTTTCCTTCAAAAATACCCTTAGAATAGGTCTAGGGTTTTTAATATCGCCTTGAAAGTTTAATTTCTTCTATTCAGCAGGATAAGCATTAAATGCCTTGCTGCCGTGGACGCGGCTTATTTTTCTCATTAAGGCCCACAGTGAGATTTATGGTTTTCTTTTCATAAACTCTCATTAACCCTTCAGCTGCATAAATAAAGCAAAGTAAAGATTTCCAGTCCATAGTGAACACTCATAGTTTACGATTAAAAAATTTTTCTCGTCGGAGAAATCTCACAGTATCGGACAGTGTAGATCAAAGATCAGACTGCACGTTCTGTGCAGTCTGATCTTGATCTACACTGTTCGCAAAAGCCCACAGAGTCGCACTTCGCAGCTTAAGTGTTCAATTCTCACTCGAAAAGAAGCGATTCATCACTATTTCCACTGCTCTGGGTTTTAAATTTATGTTTTTTATCAATGTACAGATGGAAAGCCCGTGGATAATTAGACGGATTGTAAGGTGTTTAACACCATTTTCAACATTATTTCAGTTATATCGCGGCGGCCTGTGCACCTATCCATGCTTTCCTATAGTTTCTTTTACCAGTACTACGCACAATATTACTACTATATGAATGTACCGTCTGGCGCACCCCCGAGAAACCCTCGGAAAACATTCCATTTTTTTTTTTCCTAACTAGCCGAGCCGCTGTCATTTCTATGCTGGTTATTTTGCAAAAACTGCCCTCACTGACCTTTCCCAAAAAATTCTAGCGAAGAAAAAATTTTGCAAAAAAAAATTATAAATTTTTCCTAACTTTGGAGGACTTTGCTGTACTTTTTCTTTCCGGCAAGAAAGCTGCGAGCGCGTTAGAGAAATTTGCGAAGACCGCGTAAAAATTTATAACTCGTAAAAGTTATAAATTTGGCACGATTCTAACTTTACCAAGGTAATGTACTTGATGAGCCGATGAAAAAGTGATTTAAGAAAAAATATATATTAATAAAAACCCAGGAAAAATGTCTACCGAAACAAAACAATCTTTTGTAAAACCAGAACACTTCGACAAAACAAAGCTAATACTTGGGGAAGTTTACACAAACCCCAATTATGGTTCCCAGAAAATAAAGTTAGAGTATGAATATCCTGATGGAGAAAAAGGGTCATTATTTATTCGTACTCCCTCTCTGTTTTCTTATGGCGTCACTAAATATGTGGACAAGAAAATATTGATGCTGAACATCAATGGCGCCGCAAACTAGTTGTTTCTGTAACAGGGCACAATGCATTGGGTTATTTCCTAATACGCATCTCTTGCACAATCTTCGTAGAGGTCCAAGTGGTGATACTGTATTTAAACTCTGGGCCATCTGGTTTTTGACAAGATTTTTAAATTTCATATCATTGAAGGCTATTTGCAAACTTCTTATCCATGGACTGGGCCATTTCTTTATCCACAGGACATCATTTGGACACAATTGGTAGATAGAAATGTTAGAGCTGTTGCCTTTCTAATATTTGAAAGAAGATTTTAAAAAGTGTGCAACAAATATGGCTATGCGCAAATTTGTGACATCTGGGTGGAGGGGAGCATATGGCAACTTTTGACCCGAAGGCCACCATTTGAACATACTAGTACTTGGTAGAGGTCATTGTAGCGATACTACACATGAAATATCAAAACTCTCGACCGTCTGATTTTGAACAGGAAGATTTTACATTAACGAAAGAAAAGTCCGTTATCGGATTGTGCTAAATCTGACACTCCAACACATATGTCTGGTATCATACAACCCCTCTTTATTATGGATATAACAAAGACTTGAATGAAGTCCTTATATCTATATAGACTAGACGGGTTGTATGATACCAGTCATGTTAGGCGCTCCAACATTGATTCATGGATGTTTCGGTAACAGACGAGTTCGGTAAATTGGACTTATAGAGTAAATTGATTGGATGTTTCGGTAACAAGGCAGTAATATAGTGCCGTGACGTTTTTCACACCCATGGCTTCTGTTTGTGCAAACGTTTTTTTCTTTTAATTTGCAATTCTCACTCGTTTTCTGACGTAAATATATTTGTTGTTCTTTCCATGTTGTATAAATAAATACCTGAAATTAGTAAATTTTGATCACCATATCTTATTTTCGTTTTTCACCCATAGCTGATTCATGTAATGAATAATATACGATCCCTGATAAAACCCAGCCCTAAGCTTGTACCCGTATTACTTAATCGTCCTACAGATAACAGACTCCAACTTTAAGCCAATCCTCAAGTTTTTTAAAAAAATTTTATTAAAAATGACGCTATTCTTGTCAACGTTTTCTGTGTGAAAAATAATTTCTTCCGGAAACAAATTGGTCAACTTCCAAACCAGCCATTTACCTAGATCAAACTGCAAAGCAAAAAAAAAAAAAAAAAACAACAAAAAAAAAAAAAAAAACAAAAAAAAAAAAAACAGAGTCTGATCGTTGGTTTACGCTGCCAGCTTTTCTAAGACATTATGAGGAAGGACAACTTTGCTTTGAAATAGCTAATATTAGACCAGGGATCGTATATTGTAATATATATATTGTTCTGTTTCTAAAATAAAAATAGCCTTTACTTTTTTCGATGCTCTAAAGGTTAAAATTATGGATAATTAACGTGAATTCAGAAATAAAGATAATACATTTGAAACATTGTGGCAAATGAAGAGAGGGAGTGAGAGATAGAGAGAGAGGCCTTGACAATAATGCTTTCGTGCATACTTCTTGTGATTTTGACCATGAACATTTGTGCCCATCCAAAAGATATCTGTTCTGTATTGTTCCTCTCCATTTTCCACACAGATTTCAAATCTGGTCTGGTGCACAAAAATCGGCGTCTGCTGGTTTTAAAGTGCGTTCATCAATACAACACTGCATAAAAAAATCATATGCGTACTATTTGAGAGCGAAGGGAGTACTGTATATTGTATATAGACGCGTTTACAGCCTGTCTTCACACCTCCCATTGCCAACAAGATAAAGAAGTTTCCCGTAGATCTTAAAGATTAACCCCGGTTTATGAAAACCCGAAACACCAATGGACAAGAAGAAACTTGCAGATCAGACTGCATGTAAAAGTTTTGGGGATTGGGCATGTTTAGATCACACACTGCTCGTGCAGTTTGAAAAAAGTATTTGTCAAAAAAAAGTATTTGCTACTATCTATCTCTCGCGCTCACTCTCTTCTTTTGCCACAATATTTTTACCTGTATTACCTGTGTTTCTGAACTAAATTTAACTATCCATAATTTTAAATCTAAGAGCGTCGAATAAACCCAAGGGTCATTTTCATTCCAGATATAAAACCTATTTTTAGCAGTGTCAAGGTTTTCTTGTTCAGAATGTCTTGCAAAATTGACAAATGAAGATCAAAGATCAAACTCCGTGTTTGGTGTACTCTGATCTCGATCTGCACCGGCCGCAATGGCAACAGCAGTAATGACAGACGCTCTAAGGGTTAATGGCTGGTTTGGAAGTCTTTCAGTAAGAAAATATTTTCACATTGAAAGGATCATAAATCACTGATTTAAAAGGAGATACAACGTGTTTCAAGTTTAGGATTGGGGGTTGTTATTCGTTACCTCAACTTTGATTCGGGTATCATTTTACGTACAGCATGACAGTAGAAACATAACAAAAATATTATGTCTTAAAGTGTGTGGAAGAAAAAAGAGAAACATTGAACGAATCAGAACCAAGACTTTATTTGGTGTGAAAAACGTCACGGTGCATTACCACTATATAATTACCTTGTTACCGAAACATCCAATCGATTTACTCTATAAGTCCAATTTACCGAACTCGTCTGTTACCGAAACATCTGTCACCCTCAACATTGACCTAGTTACAGTTAGCTGGTCTTGAAAACACGATCGCGAAAGGAAAACAATATTTCTACAATCCATACAATACTAGAACAAAAATATAAGTGGGGTCACAAGTACCACATAGGGTGCTCTAGGGTCAAAGAGCTTGAAAATGCCTCTTAACCTTTTCCAGCGTAAGATATTTAAAATGGCGGCTTCGAAAATTTGTGACAGATAATTTTTGATCACGTGAGTTATTATTCGAAATGCATTTTTTATCTTTCGAAAGGAAAATGTTGATATGTCTACGATCCGTGTTTTTATCCATCTAACAATGAAAGTGCAATATACAACAAGAGGGCCATGATGGCCCTGTATCGCTCCACTGGCTCATAAATATAAACCATGAAGAAAAGTCTTCACTATATAAGCCCTTATAAAACTTTGACCCCAGGGCTACAGTCGGACTAAATGGGGAATATGTGTATTGGAAGAATAACATGCCAAATTTGGGAGTTTTTGGCCTTATGGCTAGTAACAAGATGGTTTCTGAACTTTTCACTCCATAAACCCATGTAAAACTTGTGACCCCTGGTGCAGGGCCAAACTTGATCCTAGGGTTGTAACTTGGGCCCTCTTTGTAATTGTCCACTAGATAATGCTATAATTATGTAAAATTTGGTAGCCTAAGCCTTATGGCTATGTACACCAAGATTTAAAAGTTTTCCCTATGTAAGCCCATGTAAATCTCATGACCCCCCCCCTCCCCAAGCATGAGGCCAAATTGACCCCAGGACTATACTTTGGGCACTTTTGGTAGACCCCAACTAGATCAAGCTAAATGCAGAATTTGGTAGCTCTAGGCCTTATGGCTAGGTACGGGAAGATTTTTAAAGTTTTCTCTATATAAGCCTATGTAAAACTTGTGACCCCTGGGGCAGAGCCAATTTTGACCCCAGGGCTATAATTTCAAGAAACATGATAGAGGTCTACTACATAAAGCTACATGCCAAATTTGGTAGCCCTGTGCCTTATGGTTTCAGACAAGAAGATTTTTGAAGTTTGCTCTATATAAGCCTATGTAAAACTTGTGACTCCTGGGGCAGAGCCAATTTTGACCCCAGGGCTATAATTTCAAGAAAGATGATAGAGGTCTACTACATAAAGCTACATGCCAAATTTGGTAGCCCTATGCCTTATGGTTTCAGACAAGAAGATTTTTAAAGATTTCCAATATTTTTCAGTTATGTTGCCATGGCAACCAGAGTTTTTGAATGAATCAAATTCTTTCAAGAAATTCTGAAGAGGACCATGGCAGGATCATTTCTGTGAAGTTTCATGAAAATTGGATGGGTAGTTTCAGAGAAGAAGATGTTTGAAATAAAAGTTAACGCACGGACGGACGGACGGACGCACGCACGGACGGACGGACGCACGACGGACACCGGGCCATGACATAAGCCCGCTGGCCTTCGGCCAGTGGAGCTAAAAACAAAAAAAAAAAAAAAAAAAATCCCCACAAATAAATAAAAAAGTTATTATGGACCCCGATCTGGTAATCAAAGTACAGTAGATATAGGTGGATGTTAAAACAAAGCATGGAACCAGTTCAATATGGCTGCCTCCATAGGCACTTTTCAAAACCGAATAAAAATATAGTGCCGCCGCTCATGCGGCGCCACAATAATAGTAGTAAAATCAAAGTGCTGTAAGCACTGTAATCGGTCGACACTGAATAACTACAGTGGTTTGAAATCATAAATCAAATGGTAAATGTTTGAAGTATATGTAGGATTATAAAAAAAAAAAAAAAATCCTACGCCTTACAAATGAGCCACGTAGAATCCCCCCTTTTAAAATGTCTTTTACAATTTAGTAGTTTAAAGGAATGGTTAAAATATAGGCTATGTTTACCAGCCGACAGCAATAGAACGTAAAAGATACATGTATGTGACAATTCTGATCAGCAATACCCATTATCAAGCTTTAGATATCACTCATCATGAATAGCAGTACCTACCAACCTTTTAAAAGAGTGAAAAATACAAATATTATTTTCTGTAACATTGGCAAATTTGGTAACTCTACTGTAACATATAAAAGTCGTATAAAATATGCCTGCTTTATGACTTTGGAATTGTTTACTTTTGGCTGCTTGTTGGCCTTTCATTTTTCCATTTTTAACAAGCCATCGTATTCATCTAGACAAACTGTCCTACCTAACTGTTTTGGCGGGCCAAATCTCCCAGTTCAAACGTCTGCTGGCAAATTTCCCCTACATTACTTTCAAAGAATGTAGATACCCAAATAGCTACCTTACCCTCAACCCATTACCAAATGATAAATTTTTAGACTTGTCCAAATCGAAAGCATTTGCACATGACGAATTAAATGCAGACCAAATGATGATTTGAATCGTGGAAAGAATTTAAAAAAAAAAAAAAAAACATTATTGGAAAATGTGGTTACCTGCATTTTCCCCTTTTCCCACAATATTTTAAACAGCCTCGACTAGCCTTTTACAATCAGAAAAACAATATCCAAACATTACAATTTCATGGTCGTTTTTATTCCCATATATATCCCAAATGAACAGACAATTAGATCTGAGATATGGACCTCTGTGATATTGATCTGCATTGTGTTCAAAGACAGTCTGATTTTGATCTTTTATTGTCTTTAAAAGCGACACAGCCAACAAAGATTACTGTATTTGAGTCATTCTAATAAGGAAGAGCATAACAACAGTAAACCTTGTGCTCTTTATCTGAAATGTGGAAAAGACGAGAATCAAACAATATGGAGTAGCTGACGAGACAAACATGTTGCTGAGAGTTGCACGCTTAGGGCGCTAAATTGATAAAATGGAGATGTTGAGCTTGAAAAAGCAGTCTAAATATTGCAGAACCATTTCTGTCTTGACTAGAATATCTCAGAAAACTCGCATGATAGATCCAAGATCTGACTGCATGTTCTGAGCAGTCTGGTCTGAATCTGCACCCTCCGCGAAGACTTTTTCCCTGTTACGTTGATTCAGATATGGAGGATATGTAACGTTAAGTGAGCTTATTTGTGTTGCAGTTTCAGGGTCGTTCCCCTCTATGCAAATTCTCTATTTAACTCTACCAAATAACAAAATTTTGAAAATCTTTCAAATGGGTGATTTCAAAACGCGTGGGAAAAAAAAGAGAACATACTGAATACATGCAGTTTTTCCAACTATATTTTCAAAGCTCTACAGGATTGTTTGATCAAGTGTTAACAGACCGATTCCAGTATTTAGAATCTCACCAAGAAGAAACATGTTAGTGACTGTGTAAAATGGTAGTGCCGTGGCTGGAAGGAGAGGACAAGGGGCTATGAAAACAAATTAATACATCCGACGCTGAAAGATGCCTAAATTAGATCTATGCTGGTCAGTATTGTGAATGAACAGTCTGTTTACTAAGGTTTCAAGTGGTGGATGGCCATTCCATTCTGATAATGTTTACGTAATGGCCTTTCCGGTAGGGTCATAACCTTTACACAACTCTATACCCTTTGTCCCCACAGCTTCAGACGCTTCGCCCCACTAACATTAAACGAACAACGGCCGATTACTATTTTAAACATACGGCTGTTACGAGTTGCATTTATATGAGCTTGCTCTATGGCAGAACAGTCTAAATTTTTAAATTCTTTTAAAGGAGTGTTTCCTTACAAACTCCTTTCTGTTGCGATTTTATCCTTGCTCAATGCTAAAATGACCTATCATCTTTTCAACACCTGCTACATACACGGAGAGCACTCGTCACAACTCGGCCGACCCCATAATTACGTATAACGATCAACGGATCATTCGAAGTTTTCCGAATGATATGGACAGCAGAGGACAACAAAATGTGTTCACATGACCCGATACATTTGATTGGAACTCATTTCATTCATAAAGTTGCTGCTAATCACTGACCCTATTTCTTATAATCGCGTCGAAAGTAAACTGTTACAAAATTTCCAGTTTTTGCCAGAGATTTTGATATTACTGTAATTATGACATAATTCAAACGCTAAACAAATTGTAACCGCCGTTTATTACATAACTGAAAAGTTATTGCGGGATTACTTGACATTACTTCACGCCTGTTTACTGCTAGTGACTATTCTTGCGCTTATCTGGGTCAAAAGTAGTTTTTGTAATAAGGTCATCACAGCAGGTGTAAGCGTTAAAACGCTGTAAGTAAAAGCTCTTACGATATGTAGTTGCATCGGTTTGCCCTCAGCGGACGGGTTTCCGAAATTTGCCATCTCTCTAATCGGTCTAGACCGACCGATTAAAAACAACAGCCTACTCTCTATCCTTAGTATTTTTTCACAACAAAGAAGAGCCGTCTGAAAAAGAGAACAAGTTTAAAGAAGTTACGGAGGAGATTACAGAGTTTTTGCGGGTAGAAGCCCAACAGAAAAAGGGGGTAAAAAAAGCTAAAGACTTTAGTAGTCTAGAAATCTTAAAATATGGGGAAAAAGAGGGCGCTATTTTTTATCCAAACTTTTGGATGACAACTATAGTAATGGTGGAAAAAATATAGCAATAACCACAAAGTTTTACAGGAAGTTCCTGTAAAACTTAGTGGTTATTGCTATATTTTTTCCACCATTACTCAGGAAGGCGACTTCTAGCGATAAGAAGAAAGACGTAATTAACGATTTTGAAGAAGAAAAAACTCTCTCTTATAATGACAGACCTTGCAAGCTGGTCGGCAATTTACTGATAGAAGGTATCTTTATCAATACGAACGTAACCACAGTCCAAACCAAACTTTGTGAGGTTATTATAACCAAAGAAGATGCAAAACTGCCAAAAAACCTTAATCCGCCAACTCTTTTAAAAATGGGGCTAGGTTCTGATAATGAGGGCGATGAGAAAGAAGACTAAATTTATAACCCAACTAAGGTTATAAATTTTACAAGTCCAATTCTTTCAGTAACGACACATAAGCGTTTTTCGCATCGGGGTTGTTAGACCTAGTTACAAAGTTTATGATGTCGCATTGTTTTATTTCTAGAGGTCGAGGAAAAACTATGCAACTGCAGCCTTCCCAATTTTTTTTTACTATGGAGTAGTCGATCTTTTCGACTCCGTTTACGACAATGTTAACTTTTGCCTCGTCTCTTAGAATACTAGCTGCTTTAGCAGCCATTAAAGACCTCTTACAATTCTGCCCGGAACTGTCATGCAGTAGCCTCCTAATCCGTGCTCCCGCCCCGAGCTTCAATTACCAACAGAAAACTCGTAATTGCCGTTTCCTAAACCTCCTTTTTCCTCAGTATGGACGCTTATAATGGGTTTAGGACCAATAAGCGTAGGCGCTATCATTTTATTATCGTCTACGTGGGCCCTAGTTGCGGCCGCGCTCGCGTCTACGTACATCTTATTTCCCGCTTGTTGGTCTTCTAGAGGCGTACCAACGCCCTCCAACCTGCGATTGTCCATATTTATAGAATGAGTGGCTAGGAATTCTCTACCCGTGTACTGAAACGGTTTATAGATGCTACTCACATAATTTTTAGTAGCGACTTCGTGTGGGTTTATAGGGTCGGGTAGGCCCTCTAACCTGCGATTGTTCATATTTATATTTCTATCCGCAAAATATCTCCCCCTATCGAAATTAAAAGGCCTTCCTAGAATATCTACGTAATTTTTATTGGCGGCTTCGTTCGGTTCCGTAGGCTCGGCTAGATTTTTTATTTTTTTAAAACCGATATTTATATGATGGAGAGCCATATAAGCTCCATTTTCCTTTAATATTCCCGTTCTCTCATCGATATAAGATTTTGTCGCGACATCGTGGGAATTTACGGGATCCGCGACGTTCATTAGCGTATTTCCGCTCATGTTAATGGAGCCCGTGACAGTATTTTCTCCGTACTTAGGTACAAAGTTTTTATTTACGTAGGCTAAATAAACGTTGTCGGAAGAGTCAGACGTTTCCGCTCTTCTTCCAAATTTATCAACCGACATTTTTATATCAGTAAAGATTATTTATTATTTCTCCGTACTTAGGTACAAAGTTTTTATTTACGTAGGCTAAATAAACGTTGTCGGAAGAGTCAGACGTTTCCGCTCTTCTTCCAAATTTATCAACCGACATTTTTATATCAGTAAAGATTATTTATTATTTCTCCGTACTTAGGTACAAAGTTTTTATTTACGTAGGCTAAATAAACGTTGTCGGAAGAGTCAGACGTTTCCGCTCTTCTTCCAAATTTATCAACCGACATTTTTATATCAGTAAAGATTATTTATTATGGGTTGCAGACCGCCGCCTTTTCCCGTCTCCATTAGCACGTACAGGCATAGGTGACCTCAAAACGTCTCACCCGCTTTTTGCGCCTGTTCCGAGTTGTAGTAAATACGACTTTTTAAGTACTTTAATAACTCTTTCGGGGGAGCCAAACCGTAACTGTCGAAGTAACACTTACTTTTTTTATCTTTATGCCAAGCGACCCAATGAGTTCCGGGTCCGCCACCATCGTCTAGGTTTAATATGCCGCATTCTTTCTCCTTAGGGTTTTTAGGTAACGCGTCTCGTAAAAATACTCACCTAAAGTTAGGTATCTTTAACGCTCTCGCGGCAGAATCTAGCTGCAGATTACTTAAAGGTTAAAGTTACGCTGCCAATCTTAATAAGCGTCATTTTATATTTACAATGTCTTTGTTGTTAACCCAGGAATTAAACTCGTCCGAATACCCCTTCCACTTTACTAAAGACTTTTTCTTTCCCTTCTTAATAACTTTTTCTATCCTATACACCTCTTGGTCCGTCTTTTGCAGCTCGGGGTCGTAAAAGGTGACTTTTATTTCTTCTCCGCTAAGGTCCTCGATTTTATAAGTTACCGGCACATTGCGATTTACCTCGGAGATAGTAAAAACCTCTTCAGTCCATCTCGTAGTGTAGCCCTTCTCAAAGGCCTTTTTCTTTTTACTTATTCTAACCCTGTCTCCAACGGAGAACTTGGGTTTTATATCTTTTTTTATCTCGAATCGTTCGGGATAAAGGTTTCTCCAAACTTTGTTTTCGTTACTTTTTTTACTCGCATTTACGGGCGTCATCTTAATGGAGGAATGTCGCGCATTGTTGTACTCTTTAACGAGCTTCAGAAGCGCATCTATGTAAACGTTTGTAGAGTTTGCGGAAAAATATTTCCACATCTTTTCCTTCATGGTCCTAATCCACCTTTCAACGACGCTAGACTTTTCCTCATTCTCCGTAGAATACAACTCAACCGAGTCTTTAACCTCTTTGTTGTAAAACTCTTTACCCTTGTCCACCCACATCTTTTCAGGCCTTCTTTCCTTAAAAATGCCCTTTAACGCGACAGCGACCGACTTTCCCGTTTTATCCTTAAAGGGTACCAACCAACCGTATTTGGAGAAAACGTCTATGACTGCTAAAAGATACTTTACGCCGCGCTTAAGCTTAGAAAAAGCCTGCATATCTACCATATTAGCGGCCCATATTTTACCTATACCACCAACTTCTACTCTCCTTTTCTTAAACTTTCTCTTTACGGGTTTGTGCAGTTCTTCCGCTAGAGCTTTTTTTTTAAATCCCATACCAAAGCGTTTTTTAGCGCCAATTAGGTTACTTACCAAAGACCTTTCCATCTTTTCCTTTAGAGTAGGATTATAAATACCTTCCATTTCTTCTAGCATGTTTTTATCACATACATTGTTTCTGGTCTTGGTGTCATTATGCTTTAGATAACAAAGATCGTGGTGGTAAGCGGCTTTGTCAATGCGGTTTACGGGCTTACTCCAATCTTTAGGAGTTAGATCCGGGTTTAGTTTTTTTTTTAAGCTTTGTGCCCGGCCCCGTAAAATTATGCCCCGGAAGATGCATCTCGAAGGGCATGTTATTAATTGCTTTGTTTAGCAAAGAGCCTCCCTTTTTTTACAAATTGCGTCTTTGTAATTGCGCCAACGGCACACGTCCTTTTTACCATGTTTTTCCCGTTTCTAGAAACGGCGGGGGTCTCGTTTAAGGTTTCCGTACGTTTTCTACACTTTACGCAATAAAGCATTTTAAATATAAACGATTATATTTAAAATGGATACAGAAGACTACTCGTGGAGCGAGTCCCTAAGAGATAGAAATAACAGCCCAATGTTCCCGCGAAGTATAAGGGGCTTAATTGTAGGAAAATCGGGGTGTGGAAAAACTGCTCTTTTGATTAATCTTTTACTTAGACCGGGTTGGTTGGATTACGAAAAACGCTCCGTTTTTGGGAAAAGCCTTTTTCAACCAGAATATCGCATACTTAAAAAAGCCTTTGAAGAAAAACTGCCTAAAGAGGCCATTTCACGAATGTTTAAAATGCGTGATAAGATTATGGAATCAGGCTTGTCTCCTTCGGTCTTGCGTGAGGAATGCGCGAAAGGACAAAAAGAAAAATCCAACATGGAGTGCAGTTTTTACGAAAATGGCAATGACGTCCCCGACCCTAGAGATTTAAATCCCGCTAAAAAGAACCTGATGATCTTTGACGATTTGTTGTTGGAAAGGCAAAACAAATGCGAAGATTACTATATTCGCGGAAGACATAGCAATGTAGAATGCTTTTATCTCTCACAAAACTACTTTAAACTCCCGAGACAGACTATTAGAGAAAACGCTTACTTTATCATACTGTTTCCACAAGACCTAAAAAATATTAACCACAGTTACAGCGATCACGTCAGCCAAGTCATGTCTAAGGAAGAGTTTAAAAATCTGTGTAAAAAAGCGTGAGGAAAACCCTTCGGTTTTGTTGTTATAGACCTGAGTAGCGATAAAAACGACAGAAAGTACAGAAATGGCTTTGACGATTTTTATTTTCCCGAAGCAACATAAACTTTTCTAGCATATAAAAAATGGAAAAGTTATAACAAGAAACGGCCGAAAACACAAGAAAAACAGCCGCAAATACGACGCCTAAAGAGTCATTCCAAATCATATTGAGCAGCAACGGAATTTAAAACTAGGTTTAGTCCTAAAATAGAGCCTGCTAGAGGTAAAACGTATGAGATTGCGCTCGTTAACCTCGAAACGTACTACTCTTTCCCAAACATTACCAGAGGCAACAATATCTTTACTTACATGTACTCTCCTGACGGGGGAAACTCGTGGTTTAAAATAACTATTCCAGAGGGATTTTACGACACCGTCGAATTTAACGACGTAATTCATCGTGAAATGGAAAAACAAGAGGACCATGATGGTCCTAAATCGCTCACCTGAAATGCAACTCAGCTCAACACCATAATGCTACATGCCAAATATGAAAGCTCTAGCCCTTACGGTTTGGGACAAGAAGATTTTTACAGATTTCCTTCTTTATCTCTATGTGAAATCCGAGAACCCACAACATAGGGCCAATTTCCACACTAGGGCCATTATTTGAAGTATTTTGGTAGAGGGCCACTAGATGATACTACATGCCATATATGAGAGCTCTAGCCCTTATGGTCTGGGACAAGAAGATTTTTAAAGATTTCCTTCTTTATCTCTATGTGAAATCTGAGAACCCACAACATTGGGCCAATTTCCACACTAGGGCCATTATTTGAAGCATTTTGGTAGAGGGCCACTAGATGATACTACATGCCATATATGAGAGCTCTAGCCCTTCTGGTTTGGGACAAGAAGATTTTTAAAGATTTCCTTCTTTATCTCTATGTGAAATCCGAGAACCCACAACATAGCGCCATTTTCAAACTAGGGCCATAATTTGAAGTGTTTTGGTAGAGGGCCACTAGATGATGCTACATGCCAAATATGAATGCTCTAGCCCTTACGGTTTGGGACAAGAAGATTTTTACAGATTTCCTTCTTTATCTCTATGTGAAATCCGAGAACCCACAACATTGGGCCAATTTCAACACTAGGGCCATTATTTGAAGTATTTTGATAGAGGGCCACTAGATGATACTACATGCCATATATGAGAGCTCTAGCCCTTATGGTTTGGGACAAGAAGATTTTTAAAGATTTCCTTCTTTATCTCTATGTGAAATCTGAGAACCCACAACATAGGGTCAATTTTTAACAGAAGGGCCATAATTTGAAGTATTTTGGTAGAGGGCCACTAGATGATGCTACATGCCAAATATGAAAGCTCTAGCCCTTACGGTTTGGGACAAGAAGATTTTTACAGATTTCCTTCTTTATCTCTATGTGAAATCCGAGAACCCACAACATTGGGCCAATTTCCACACTAGGGCCATTATTTGAAGTATTTTGGTAGAGGGCCACTAGATGATACTACATGCCATATATGAGAGCTCTAGCCCTTATGGTTTGGGACAAGAAGATTTTTAAAGATTTCCTTCTTTATCTCTATGTGAAATCCGAGAACCCACAACATAGGGCCATTTTCAACACTAGGGCCATAGTTTGAAGTATTTTGGTAGAGGGTCACTAGATGATGCTACATGCCAAATATGAAAGCTCTAGCCCTTAAGGTTTGGAACAAGAAGATTTTTAAAGATTTCCTTCTTTATCTCTATGTGAAATCCGAGAACCCACAACATAGGGCCATTTTCAACACTAGGGCCATAATTTGAAGTATTTTGGTAGAGGGCCACTACATGATACTACATGCCATATATGAGAGCTCTAGCCCTTATGGTTTGGGACAAGAAGATTTTTAAAGATTTCCTTCTTTATCTCTATGTGAAATCCGAGAACCCACAACATAGGGTCAATTTTTAACACCAGGGCCATAATTTGAAGTATTTTGGTAGAGGGCCACCAGATTATGCTACACGCCAAATATGAAAGCTCTAGCCCTTACGGTTTGGGACAAGAAGATTTTTACAGATTTCCTTCTTTATCTCTGTGTGAAATCCGAGAACCCACAACATAGGGCCAATTTCCACACTAGGGCCATCATTTGAAGTATTTTGGTAGAGGGCCACTAGATGATACTACATGCCATATATGAGAGCTCTAGCCCTTATGGTTTGGGACAAGAAGATTTTTAAAGATTTCCTTCTTTATCTCTATGTGAAATCTGAGAACCCACAACATAGGGTCAATTTTTAACAGAAGGGCCATAATTTGAAGTATTTTGGTAGAGGGCCACTAGATGATGCTACATGCCAAATATGAAAGCTCTAGCCCTTACGGTTTGGGACAAGAAGATTTTTACAGATTTCCTTCTTTATCTCTATGTGAAATCCGAGAACCCACAACATTGGGCCAATTTCCACAATAGGGCCATTATTTGAAGTATTTTGGTAGAGGGCCACTAGATGATACTACATGCCATATATGAGAGCTCTAGCCCTTATGGTTTGGGACAAGAAGATTTTTAAAGATTTCCTTCTTTATCTCTATGTGAAATCCGAGAACCCACAACATAGGGCCATTTTCAACACTAGGGCCATAGTTTGAAGTATTTTGCTAGAGGGTCACTAGATGATGCTACATGCCAAATATGAAAGCTCTAGCCCTTAAGGTTTGGGACAAGAAGATTTTTACAGATTTCCTTCTTTATCTCTATGTGAAATCCGAGAACCCACAACATAGGGCCAATTTCCACACTAGGGCCATCATTTGAAGTATTTTGGTAGAGGGCCACTAGATGATACTACATGCCATATATGAGAGCTCTAGCCCTTATGGTTTGGGACAAGAAGATTTTTAAAGATTTCCTTCTTTATCTCTATGTGAAATCCGAGAACCCACAACATAGGGTCAATTTTTAACAGAAGGGCCATAATTTGAAGTATTTTGGTAGAGGGCCACTAGATTATGCTACACGCCAAATATGAAAGCTCTAGCCCTTACAGTTTGGGACAAGAAGATTTTTACAGATTTCCTTCTTTATCTCTATGTGAAATCCGAGGACCCACAACATAGGGCCAATTTCCACACTAGGGCCATCATTTGAAGTATTTTGGTAGAGGGCCACTAGATGATACTACATGCCATATATGAGAGCTCTAGCGCTTATGGTTTGGGACAAGAAGATTTTTAAAAATTTCCTTCTTTATCTCTATGTGAAATCCGAGACCCCACAACATAGGGCCATTTTCAACACTAGGGCCATAATTTGAAGTACTTTGGTAGATGGCCACTAGATGATGGTACATGCCAAATATGAGAGCTCTAGCCCTTACGGTTTGGGACAAGAAGATTTTTACAGATTTCCTTCTTTATCCCTATGTGAAATCCGAGAACCCACAACATTGGGCCAATTTCCACACTAGGGCCATCATTTGAAGTATTTTGGTAGAGGGCCACTAGATGATACTACATGCCATATATGAGAGCTCTAGCCCTTATGGTTTGAGACAAGAAGATTTTTAAAGATTTCCTTCTTTATCTCTATATGAAATCCGAGAACCCACAACACGGGGTCAATTTTTAACACCAGGGCCATAATTTCAAGTATTTTGGTAGAGGGCCACTAGATGATGCTACATGCCAAATATGAATGCTCTAGCCCTTACGGTTTGGGACAAGTAGATTTTTACAGATTTCCTTCTTTATCTCTATGTGAAATCCGAGAACCCACAACATAGGGCCAATTTCAACACTAGGGCCATTATTTGAAGTATTTTGATAGAGGGCCACTAGATGATACTACATGCCATATATGAGAGCTCTAGCCCTTATGGTTTGGGACAAGAAGATTTTTAAAGATTTCCTTCTTTATCTCTATGTGAAATCCGCAAACCCACAACATAAGGTCAATTTTTAACACAAGGGCCATAATTTGAAGTATTTTGGTAGAGGGCCACTAGATGATGCTACATGCCAAATATGAAAGCTCTAGCCCTTACGGTTTGGGACAAGAAGATTTTTAAAGATTTCCTTCTTTATCACTATGTGAAATCCGAGAACCCACAACATTGGGCCAATTTCCACACTAGGGCCATTATTTGAAGTATTTTGGTAGAGGGCCACTAGATGATACTACATGCCATATATGAGAGCTTTAGCCCTTATGGTTTGGGACAAGAAGATTTTTACAGATTTCCTTCTTTATCTCTATGTGAAATCCGAGAACCCACAACATAGGGCCATTTTCAACACTTGGGCCATATTTTGAAGTATTTTGGTAGAGGGTCACTAGATGATGCTACATGCCAAATAAGAAAGCTCTAGCCCTTACGGTTTGGGACAAGAAGATTTTTACAGATTTCCTTCTTTATCTCTATGTGAATCCGAGAACCCACAACATAGGGCCATTTTCAACACTAGGGCCATAATTTGAAGTATTTTGGTAGAGGGCCACTAGATGATACTACATGCCATATATGAGAGCTCTAGCCCTTATGGTTTGGGACAAGAAGATTTTTAAAGATTTCCTTCTTTATCTCTATGTGAAATCCGAGAACCCACAACACAGGGTCAATTTTTAACACCAGGGCCATAATTTCAAGTATTTTGGTAGAGGGCCACTAGATGATGCTACATGCTAAATATGAAAGCTCTAGCCCTTACGGTTTGGGACAAGAAGATTTTTACAGATTTCCTTCTTTATCTCTATGTGAAATCCGAGAATCCACAACATTCGGCCAATTTCAACACTAGGGCCATTATTTGAAGTATTTTGGTAGAGGGCCACTAGATGATACTACATGCCATATATGAGAGCTCTAGCCCTTATGGTTTGGGACAAGAAGATTTTTAAAGATTTCCTTCTTTATCTCTATGTGAAATCCGAGAACCCACAACATAAGGTAAATTTTTAACACCAGGGCCATAATTTGAAGTATTTTGCTAGAGGGCCACTAGATGATGCTACATGCCAAATATGAAAGCTCTGGCCCTTACGGTTTGGGACAAGAAGATTTTTACAGATTTCCTTCTTTATCTCTATGTGAAATCCGAGAACCCACAACATAGGGCCATTTTTTTTAACACTAGGGCCATTATTTGAAGTATTTTGGTAGAGGGCCACTAGATGATACTACATGCCATATATGAGAGCTCTAGCCCTTATGATTTGGGACAAGAAGATTGTTAAAGATTTCCTTGTTTATCTCTATGTGAAATCCAAGAACCCACAACATAGGGCCATTTTCAACACTAGGGCCATAATTTGAAGTATTTTGGTAGAGGGCCACTAGATGATACTACATGCCATATATGAGAGCTCTAGCCCTTATGATTTGGGACAAGAAGATTTTTAAAGATTTCCTTCTTTATCTCTATGTGAAATCCGAGACCCCACAACATAGGGCCATTTTCAACACTAGGGCCATAATTTGAAGTAATTTGGTAGAGGGCCACTAGATGATACTACATGCCATATATGAAAGCTCTAGCCCTTAAGGTTTGGGACAAGAAGATTTTTACAGATTTCCTTCTTTATCTCTATGTGAAATCCGAGAACCCACAACATAGGGCCATTTTCAAACTAGGGCCATAATTTGAAGTATTTTGGTAGAGGACCACTAGATGATGCTACATGCCAAATATGAAAGCTCTAGCCCTTAAGGTTTGGGACAAGAAGATTTTTACAGATTTCCTTCTTTATCTCTATGTGAAATCCGAGAACCCACAACATAGGGCCAATTTCCACACTAGGGCCATTATTTGAAGTATTTTGGTAGAGGGCCACTAGATGATACTACATGCCATATATGAGAGCTCTAGCCCTTATGGTTTGAGACAAGAAGATTTTTAAAGATTTCCTTCTTTATCTCTATGTGAAATCCGAGAACCCACAACATAGGGCCATTTTCAACACTAGGGCCATAATTTGAAGTATTTTGGTAGAGGGCCACTAGATGATGCTACATGCCAAATATGAGAGCTCTAGCCCTTATGGTTTGGGACAAGAAGATTTTTAGATTTTTTTCTCTTGGTTGCCATGGCAACCAGAGTTCTTCATGGAATTCAAATCTTTGAAGTATTTTGAAAGTGCATCACCTAAGGATCATTTCTGTGAAGTTTCACTGAAATATGTTGGGCGGTTTCAGAGGAGAAGATTTTTTAAGTAATTGTTCACGGACGGACGGACGGACAGACGGACGGACGGACGGACACACGGACGGACGGACGGACGCCGGACAACGATCGATCACAATAGCTCACCCTGAGCACCATGTGCTCAGGTGAGCTAAAAACCGGACATTATGACCTCGTTAATGAGGAATTCTACTTTAACATTTCCGCAAACACGAACACCCTAAAAGCCGTTCTCATCTTGGAAAATAATTACCACGTAGACTTTAATCACCCCAGCTCCATTTCCAGAGTGTTAGGTTTTAACCACGCAAAGTATGTCGAAGGGTTTCACGAGTCTGAGAACATAGTAAACATTATTAACATTAACAGCATACTCGTTAAATTAGACAATATCCGTGGAAGTTACGTTAACAACACGAGAAAGAACATAATACTAGTATACTCTTTTTTTCCCAAACGTCTCCCCGGGATATAAAATAGTAGAGACGCCAGTAAACCTCGTTTACCTTCCTAGAATAATGGACGAGATAAACGAATTTAATGTAACCCTTACAGACCAAGATGGAGTACTACTTAACTTAAGAGGGGAAAAACTTACCATGAGATTCCACATTAGGGAGGAATAAAAAAAAAGATATTTATCCTAATAAGGATAAATATTTACTATATAAAATGTCACGCTACAAGGAAGTAAAAGTTAATATTTCGGAGGGCCAGAGAGCCAAACTAAAAGCGGCTATCAAAGCTAAATCTTCCACGAGCATTCGTCTTGGTCATGAAGACCTAAAAGGCGAGCACATTTTAGCCCTTGCTAATACGCAAATAAAAAAGCTGGCCAAAGCTTACGAAAAAGGTGTTGGAGTAACGCTTAAGATGAGCGCCGCTCAACCTAAACATAACACGCATATCAAGGGAGGCTTTCTCGGAATGTTGGCCGGATCAGCCTCAGCAGCGTTGCCTGCGTTAGCGAGAACGGTACTTCCAGCATTAGGAGTTGGAGCTCTATCGAGCTTAGCTAGCACGGGAGTCCAAAAAGCTCTTGGTAACGGTCTTTTTCTTAAGAAGGGAGGCTGCGTTTGCCAAGTAGAAACGGATGGAAAAGAATTTTGCTAAAGCCAAAACCCGGGACAGAACTAGAATGTTTTGGGGATGGCCTTTTCCTAAAGAAAGGGGGGGGGAGTTTTACGACAGAAAGGGGCTTCTTTTGGGGCCCAACAGCCCATTTGCTAACATTCCTATTTTATGCGCCATATTATAAAAATTTTGCGCGCTCTTAAAAATGCATAAGTTTGGTGAAAACCTTTCGTAAAAACGACCCTCGCAAAAGCAGCCGAAAACAATCTATTTGGCGCCATTAGAGAGCAACCGTTACCCTCAACAAAAAGTAAACCCAGTAACGTGGAAAATTTTTATGCAAGATAGTATAACCGTAAAGTCTAGGGAAAGCCAGATTATATGTCTAGGATTCGGGCTCCAAATGCTTAAAGGTACTGTTTTAGTTTCGCTAACGCAAGCTCTAAAAATAAAAAAAGCTTAGCGCGCAAAACGAGGCTGTTCGCGAAGATGTTAGTGACATCGTTTTTATGCTCGTTAACAACTCTAAAGAGACTTTAACTGTAAAAGAGGGAGAGGCTCTTTGCCTCGTAAAATACGCTATTTAAAATTTTACTACTATAAAAATGGACATCTATAAGGTTGACACAACACTACCCTCCGCTCCTCCTGAAAATTGAGGACAGGAGTATAGGCTGCAAAAAATCAGCGAGATACAACGCATTCTAGAGACGGAAAAGGAAAAGAGAGAGGCTCTTAGTAAAAAGAACCATAGAGCCGTAAAGATAGTAGACAACGTTGATGTTGCTCTTATTGGAGTTACGATGGGACTTGGTGTAGGAGGCGTGGGTCTTTTGTCGACGATAGTAGCGGCTCCAATTGTTGTCGTAATGGAGGGTGTCGCGATAGGTACCGGAGCTCTAAGTATTGCGGGCAAGTACGCGACTAAAAAGTGCGCAGAAAAAACGGAAAAGCATGGAAAGATAAAAACGCTAGCTCTGTCAAAGTTAAACACCATCTCTTCACACATTTCCAAAGCTTTCGCCGATCATAGAGTTAGCGACGAAGAGTTTCAGCATATACTAGAGGAACTGGAAAAGTATAGGACCATGAAAGAAGAAGTGAAGGTAAAAGAATTAACCTCAGTAACGATCAGCGCGAATCCCTTATCGACAGAGGGAGGCAGGAAGCCTGCCAGTGCTTTCGTAAGCTGGTTGAGAAGCATAAAAATTAGACCTAAAATAGGCTTTAAAATAGGATTTAAAATAGGGTTTAAAATGGAGTTTAAAACATGGTTATAAATAGGGTTTAAAATGGAGTTTAAAAACGGGTTATACACATGGTTTGAAATGGAGTTTAAAAGGGAGTTACATGTATAAATAGGGTTTAAAATATGTGGCATCTTTAAAAAAGAGATGTCTTTTTTTAAGATTAGCGACCCTAAAAAAAGGGACAAGGTCGTAAAAGACTTTATTGAGACCAGGAAAAGAATCCGGAATAATTTACTTCAAGAGCGGACCGGAGAACAAACGATGCAAAAGGACCTCGGTACTTTTTTTAAACCCGTAACGGATACGCAAAAAGAGACCACCGAAAAACTAGCGAAAGAAATTAAGGAAAGCGTCCCTCAACCTATTATAATGCCACCACTAAAAAAGGAAGAAGACGAAGAAGACACAGAGTTTATAGAACCACTAGCTAAAAGTTACAAGGATTTGCATAAGGCTAACACCGATGAGGTTGATATGGACTGGATAAATACAGCAATAGTATGGGTGATAAACCCATTACCATTATAGATAACAACAATATTGTAGACGGCGTAGAGTATGAGGGAACCGAAGGTATATGGGAGATCATTGTAAGAAAAAGACCTGTAAATTTTACTAAGAAAGACGAAGATAACTATGCCCAAATTGCTACGTAAATCTCGCTCCCCATTTACAAAGGCGCCGGGGGAAAAATAAAGGAGAGCTGAGACAGGTGCAAGCGAGAAAGAATAATTATGCCTATCTTAGAACGGACGAAACCCTCTTCAGAATCTTTAAAAAGTCCTATCAGGGAACTATTTCCTAAAATTACTGGCAAAGGTGTCAACCCCGTCGTAATTCCGTGCTATACAAAAGCGTTGACGGAAAGATTAGACTTGCTAATGGCTGGTAAGACAGCTGGCAACACTGGCGTGAGAAACGAAATTGTCGCAGTATGCGACGAACTAAAGAGGAAAAAGGCCCTAAGTTCGGAGGCATATAAAAAACTAATGTCGTTATTATAAAAACGATGTTTATACCACAAAATTGTGGCTTTAAAAAGCGGTACGCTTATGGCGGCTCAGGTATCTCTGACGGCATTGCCAGCTTTTTTACTAAGCTATTTTCCAGTAACGTAGCGAGGCAGCTTACTTCCTCAGCCCTCGATGTTGGTAAAAGCGTCGCTAAGGAGGGGGCTAAAAAAAGCTTTGGAAGCCGGAAAAAGCGCCGCTGTAGACGTGGGTAAAAAGCTCGTAACGAAAGCTCTTAGAAAAAAAACTCCTAAAGCTGCGAATTATGAGGCCGATTAAACATTAAGTAAATACGTCGGTGAGCAAAATATTAGCTCTTTAATAGACGGAAGCGGAGTACAAAAGGCAATTGCGATACAAGACCTAGTGAAGGAAATAAACGCCGGTTCCGGGCTTAAGATGATATAAAAAAAAATTAGTATTTAAAAAATGGATATTTTAAATTGGACCGAGCTCCCAATAAAAGACGAAAGTATAGGAAAGTATGAGTGGCACTCATATAAGCCAATTACAGGCGCGACATTTAACGGCGTATCGGATGAGATAATAATTACCATTAATGCGGAAGATATTTTTACTCACCCGAGCGAAAGTTACTTGGTATTTACGGGCCGTTTAACGAAGGCTGACGGCATGGCTTATGCTAACGCGCATAATGCCGCTTTAACGAATAACGGGGTTACGTACCTTTTTAGCAACATTAAGTACGAGCTTTCGGGGCAATTGTTCGAAACTCTAAATCACCCTGGGCAAGCGACCACGGTGCTCGGGCTACTAAAATATCCCGATAACTTTTCCAAGTCGCAAGGATTAAACCAGCTGTGGTGCAAAGACACCGGAGTGGAAGCAGATGCTGGAAATAATACCGGTTCCGGAGTGCCTTTTAAGGAAAGTGTCTGTCTTAAAAAGTACATCGATCTAAACATAAAACTTAGATACATGTAACGAAGAAGAGCTGTTAAAGCAAATGGAGGAAAAAGTCCTCGAAAAGCTAACCAAGGAAATGAGACCCGTTAGCGGTTTGGCTTTTGTCAGCATGGGGCAGCTAGAGTTGCACACTACGGTCTACGATCCTTTGCTTGCTGAAGGTTCGGCCCCTTTACCTAAGTGGATTGCTAATAAAAAGGCGGTTATTAAAACAGAAAATAAGGATGATAAATGCTTTTTATGGTGCGTGCTAAGAAGGCTTTACCAAAAAAAGCGCGACTCCGAGGGAATCGGGGATCTTAAAGACAAAGAAAACTCCTTTAACATGAGCGGAATAGAGTATCCCGTAAATTGCCGCGAGGGGATAGACAGGTTTGAGAGGCAAAACCCTGAGATTAGTGTCAACGTTTACAGTTATAGTAATGAAATAAAAAAATTTACCCCATTAGAGCTGTGGAAGAAAAAATAAAACATACCGACCTGCTTTTAGTCAGGGGTACAAGCGGAAGCAGTACTGCCTTATAAACGGTTTTAACAGACTGTTGAGGTCGCAAGTCTCGAAGAGTCAAGCAAAAATGGTATTTTGCCGTCGTTGTCTAAACCATTTCGGTAGAGAAGACCTTTTAGAGAAACATAAATCTTATTGTAACGCCCATGAGCCCGTCAGACTAGAAATGCCGAAAAAAGGGGAAACGGTAGAATTTAAAAACCACATTAATAAGCTTCGAGTTCCATTTGTTGTATACGCCGACTTTGAGAGCGTCTGAAGAAAACTAGCCACTCAAGAGCAAAATCCGGAAAATAGTTACACTATAGCCTACCAAATGCACAAGCCTTGCAGCTTTTACTACGTTATCATCTGCTTCGATGATGAGGTCTGCGCGTCTATAGAAAGAAGTTACGTCGGAGAAGACTTTGTAGTACGGCTAACGAGCGACGTGAAAAAAATCTATTGGAAGTATCACCGGGAAAATAAGCCTATAATTTTTGGCGAGCAAGAAAAAATAAGGCATGACAGAGAAACTAGCTGTTGGATCTGTGGCGGTGAGTTTACCTCCGATAATTATAAGGTTAAAGATCATTGTCACTACACGGGAAGGTATAGAGAAGCGGCTCACAACGAATGCAACTTAAAGGCTAGAAACCCTAATTTTACGCTCGTGTTTTTCCATAATCTCGGTGGCTATGACTCGCATCTCTTTATTAAAGCCCTAGGAAAGAGCTCGGGAGACATCGACTGCATTCCTAACGATGAGGATAAACACATTAGCTTTAGCAAAAAAATTAAGGTGGGGGAAAACTTATACCACAAAATTAGGTTCGTGGATAGTATGAGGTTCATGAACTCGAGCTTGGAAAAGCTCGCGAACAACTTGGAGGACAGCCAGCTTAAAATTTTCGCCAAGTTTTTCCCTAGACACCAAATTCCGCTAGTTAGGAGAAAAGGAGTCTTTTCTTGCGATTACTTAGACTCCTTGGAAAAACTTAAGGAGAGGCAGTTACCTCCCATAGAAACTTTTTACTCCAAACATGACAAAAAAGCCCTTAGCAATGAGCGCCTTGCTGGCGCTCATAACGTTTATGAGATTTTCGACATGGATACGCTGGAAGATTAGCTCAAACTCTACAACAAAATAGATACGCTGCTTTTAGCTGACGTCAATGAGAACTTTAGAGACGTTTGCTGTAAAAACTACGATTTAGATCCTGCCTGGTGCTATACCGCTCGGGGTCTGGCTTGGGACGCGGCACTAAAAACGACGGAAGTAAAATTGGAGCTGTTATCGGATCCCAACATGTTGCTTATGGTTGAAAAAGGCAAAAGAGGCGGTATTAGCGTGTGTACTAAAAGATACGCAAAAGCTAACAATCCTTACATGGGAGATCAGTATGATAAGAATAAGCCTCCGATATATTTGCAGTACTTAGACGCCAATAGTCTGTACTCTTGGGCAATGAGTCAACCGCTTCCTACAGGCGGATTTAAATGGATGACGGAAGAGGAATTAGGTAACTGGGAAAACATACCGTGCATTTTAGAGGTGGATCTAGATTACCCTGAAGAGCTACATGATCAACACAACGATTACCCCCTAGCCCCTGAACGTTTAAAGATAAACGGGGTGGAAAAGCTTATTCCTAACTTTAACGAAAAAAAAAAAGATGCGTTTTGCACTACCAAGCTCTTAAACAATGCCTAGATTTAGGCCTAAAGCTAGTAAACCATAGAGGGATTAGCTTTAAGGAAAGTGTCTGTCTTAAAAAGTACATCGATCTAAACATAAAACTCAGAACACAAGCTACCAACGAGTTTGATAAAAATTTCTTTAAGCTTATGAACAACATTGTTTTTGGTAAGACTATGGAAAATCTCAGAAAAAGAGTAAATATAAAATTAGTTAACGACAAAAAAAAAAAGGCTAAAAAACTCACAGCAAAACCTAATTTTGTGCACAGGAAAATATTTACTGAGAACTTCTCAGCAATCCATATGAAAAAAAAACCTGCCTGAAATACGACAAGCCCGTTTATCTAGGGATAAGTATTTCAGACATCAGCAAGACCCTGATGTATGACTTTTTTCACAACTACTTTAAGAGGAAATACAAAGAAAAAGTTCAGCTACTTTACACGGATACCGACAGTTTTATACTTGAGATAGAAACTGAAGACTTTTACAAGGACATTGTTCCGCACGTTGCCGCAAAGTTCGATACAAGCAGCTACCCCCGAGATCATCCTTCTGGAATAAAAGCCGGCGTTAACAGGAAGGTTATAGGTATGTTTAAAGATGAGCAGGGTAGTAAAATTATGACAGAATTTGCTGTTTTAAGGGCTAAATTATATGCTTACAAGACTTTGGAGGGAGAGGAAGAAAAGAAGTGTAAAGGGATTAAAAAGTCTGGTTAAAAAAGAGATATGGGTTAACGACTACAAAGATTGCGTATTCACAGGAAAAAAGCAGCTGAGAACGATAAGCGTATTTCGTAGTCGAAAACATGAGGTAACTACGGAAGAGGTAAACAAGATAGCGTTAAGTTCTGAGGATGATAAACGGTTTATTCTGGAGGATAAGGTAAAAACTCTAGCTTTAGGACATAAAAGTATCCCGACAAATTTATAACTTTTTTACGAGTTATAAATTTTTACGCGGTCTTCGCAAATTTCTCTAACGCGCTCGCAGCTTTTCTTGCCGGAAAGAAGAAGTACAGCAAAGTCCTCCAAAGTTAGGAAAAATTTATAAAATTTTTTTGCGAAATTTTTTCTTCGCTAGAAGTTTTGGGAAAGGTCAGCTTTTGCAAAATAACCAGCCATAGTAATGACAGCGGCTCGGCTAGTTAGGAAAAAAATTCGAAAGTTTTCCGAGGGTTTCTCAAGGGTGCGCCAGAAGGTACATTTATATAGTAGTGATATTATAACTAAACCACTGGCTGCTTTCCCACATAACCATCGTCGAAACAATGGTCAGCGTTGAGAGAGGAATGAATTCTGTCGCAATGACTATCTTCAATCCTTGGAAAGAAATTTGCCTAGCCGGTGATCGAACCAGTTACCACCTGTTCTCAAGTCTTGTACGTTACCGACTGAGCTATCGGGGCTCGGCTCCTGGATAATTAGAAAACGTGAGATCATGTACGTATCCTTTCTGACGAAACTGTCTCAGAATGTTTGAGCCATGCTCTATGAAAAGGGGACTTAACGCATCTGCCAAAAAAAAAAAAAAAAAAAAAAAAAAAAAAAAAATCGACCCATGTCAGCCTGCGCGGATTGACATTGGTGGAAACTCTGCTATTAGTCAAATTTCTACAAGTCAAAGGACCAGTTAATGAGTCTATCTCCAGATTTAGTCAATCGTCAGACAAAATGGATTTTGCGGATCTACGATTACCGTATTTCCGGACTAAAGGCCGCGGCCTATCCGTTAAAAAAAGTGGAAATTTTCAATGGTGCGGTCTGTAAGACGAAGTGGCTTATACGTTAATTTTATTTTTCTAAATGATCTTTTCATGTTTGAAACTGAAAATAAATAACAACAGGGCCATGATGGCCCTGTATCGCTCCACTGGCTTATAAATATAAACCATGAAGAGAAGTCTTCACTATATAAGCCCTTATAAAACTTTGACCCCAGGGCTACAGTCAAACTAAATGGGGAATATGTGTATTAGAAGAATAACATGCCAAATTTGGGAGTTTTTGGCCTTATGGCTAGTAACAAGACGGTTTCTGAACTTTTCACTCCATAAACCCATGTAAAAGTTGTGACCTCTGGTGCAGGGCCAAACTTGATCTTAGGGCTGTAACTTGGGCCCTCTTTGTAGTTGTCCACTAGATAATGCTATAATTATGCAAAATTTGGTAGCCTAAGCCTTATGGCTATGTACACCAAGATTTAAAAGTTTTCCCTATGTAAGCCTATGTAAATCTTGTGAACCTCCCCCCCCCCCCCCCAGCATGAGGCCAAATTGACCCCAGGACTATAATTTGGGCATTTTTGGTAGACCCCAACTAGATCAAGCTAAATGCAAAATTTGGTAGCTCTAGGCCTTATGGCTAGGTACAGGAAGATTTTTAAAGTTTTCTCTATATAAGCCTATGTAAAACTTGTGACCCCTGGGGCAGAGCCAATTTTGACCCCAGGGCTATAATTTCAAGAAACATGATAGAGGTTTACTACATAAAGCTACATGCCAAATTTGGTAGCCCTATGCCTTATGGTTTCAGACAAGAAGATTTTTAAAGTTTTCTCTATATAAGCCTATGTAAAACTTGTGACCCCTGGGGCAGAGCCAATTTTGACCCCAGGGCTATAATTTCAAGACACATGATAGAGGTTTACTACATAAAGCTACATGCCAAATTTGGTAGCCCTATGCCTTATGGTTTCAGACAAGAAGATTTTTAAAGTTTTCTCTATATAAGCCTATGTAAAACTTGTGACCCCTGGGGCAGAGCCAATTTTGACCCCAGGGCTATAATTTCAAGAAACATGATAGAGGTCTACTATATAAAGCTACATGCCAAATTTGGTAGCCCTATGCCTTATGGTTTCAGACAAGAAGATTTTTAAAGATTTCCAATATTTTTCAGTTTTGTTGCCATGGCAACCAGAGTTTTTGAAGGAATCAAATTCTTTCAAGAAATTCTGAAGAGGACCATGGCAGGATCATTTCTGTGAAGTTTCATGAAAATTGGATGGGTAGTTTCAGAGAAGAAGATGTTTGAAATAAAAGTTAACGCACGGACGGACGGACGGACGCACGGACGGACGGACGCACGGACGCACGACGGACACCGGGCCATGACATAAGCCCGCTGGCCTTCGGCCAGTGGAGCTAAAAATCGGTATGTGATGACTTACTTGGTATAATGCATCACGGAGATGTATGTAACCTCCTTTTGCCAGAACATGACTCATTTTCATTATCATTATTTTTTTAACTCGAAATTTCAGCATGACACGAATAAATTGAGAAATCAACGGTTAACACTTAAGCTGCTGAATAAATGAAATGCAAATTTCTACTTAATCCTAACAACCCAAAAATTGCGATTTCAAAGTTGATTTCACCGGAAAGAAAACACCGTATCGGACTGTGTAGATCAAAGATCAGACTGCACGTTCTGTGCAGTCTGATCTTGATCTACACTGTCCGCTAAAGGTCATTGGGTCGCGATCAGCAGCTTAAGGGTTAAAGATAAAGAGAACATTTTAAACCTTTACCACGCAATCCCGACTTTTCACGACCCCGAGAAAGAAACCGTTTGAAAACGCTGTGGGAAAAGAAAACCAGCATTTTCTCCTTTTTCCACCAAGCTTTCTACCTTTCCAAGAACAAATTTCAAGTTTTTTGAGTCACATTTAATTTGTCGTCTGCAAATGCTTTCAATTTAAACAAGTGAAAAAACATATTGTCATTTGGTAAAGAGATAACCCTTATCCTTCTAAATAAGCGAAATGAAAAACCAGAAAGTTGCTATTTTAAACTTGGTTTTAGAGAAAAATATCTCCTTATCGGACAGTGTAGATCCCATTCTATGCAGTCTGATTTTGATCCACACTGTCCGCAAAAGGTCAGTGAGTCGCGCTTAGCAGCCTAAGGGTTAAAAAATCATAGAAACCTTTTTTTCTTCAAAACTAATTTAAAGACGGGAAGAAAAACAAGAGCAAAATTTGATTAAAATTGGAGCGTATTACAGACTAATTTGTTGTATTGAACGCTCTATTTAAGTTTTTACCAGACAACAAAATTTGTGACATGTCCAAATAGGAATAATTTTCAAACGATAACTTAAATGTGTCTCAAATGATGTAATTAGTCTATGATAGGGACATGGGGTATAAAACATTGTGGCAAAAGGAGAAAATACTGGTTACTAGCATTTTTTTCTTGTCCCACAATGTGTGCAGAAGTCTTTTTCCCCCTGAGGGTTCTTAAAACCCGTGACTGTATGGCAAAGGGAGATAACAAATTACAATACAGGCTATTTTTAGACAAAACGAAAAACAGTAGAAGTTATACGATATAGGAATGTTTAAAATGACTGAAAAAAGCTTGATTGATTGATTGATTGTGTGGTGCTTAACACCGTTTCCAACATTATTTCAATTATATCGCAGAGGTCAGTGCACTTATCCATGCTTTCCTCGAGTTTCTTTTACCAGTACTCCGCACAATATTCTTTCCAAGCCACTGGCTGCTTTCCCTCATAACCATCGTCGAAACAATGATCAGCGGTGAGAGATGAATGAATCCTGTCGCAATGACTATCATCAATCCTTGGAAGAAATAGGCCAAGCCGGGGATCAAACCAGCGACCTCCTGTTCTCAATTCCTGTACGCTACCAACTGAGCTACAGGGGCTCGGCAGAATGAAAATGCCTTGTGTAATTCCGTGACCTGCTACCTAAGTGAAATGAAACTTTTAACCCTTTCCCAAACGACAAATTTTGGACTGGTCCAAATTGAAAGAGTTTGCAGACGACAATTTTAAATTTGATGAAAATGGCTGAAAGGTCTCAAAAAGGGTAGAAAACACTGTGGGAAAAGGAGAAATTGCTCGTTACGAGCAATTTCTCCTTTTCCCACAGTGTTTTCAAAAGACTTGTACTGCAGACACGTGAAAACCAGGGCTTGTCTGGGAAAGGGTAAAGCCGACAGTAAAACCCATAATTTTGCTATTTCATTTTTTTTTTTCTTTGGGGGGGGGATATCTCATTGTCGGACAGTGTAGATCCAAGATCAGCCTGCACGTTCTGTGCAGTCTGATCTTGATCTACACTGTCCGTAAAAAGTCTTTGAGAAGATTTAGCAGCATAAGGGTCAATATAACTTAATAATAGGACACATTGTGGGAAAAGAAGATATCTCTGTTCTTTCAAAAAGTAGAACACATTTAATTATGTTGTTGCCGAAGAAAAGATTTCTGGTCTTTTGGGAGTCTTAGAATGAATTATCCACTCCAATACGAGATTTGTTTGTTTGTTTTTATGGTGTATAACACAGTTTTTCAACATTTGTACTGTATTTAAGTTTAACGCTATTCTAACAGCTCAGGTCATATCATGGCGGTCAGTGAAGCACCCATGTGTTTCCTGGCTTTCTCACACCAGTACTGACGCAACTTTCTTTCCAAAGCCACGGGCTACTTTTCTCACATTGCCGGAAAGAAAGTTTGCCTCAACTGGGTATCGAACACACAACCACCAGGTCACGAGTCAGACACGCTAACCCTGAGCTACCGTGGCGGGTGTTTTCAACATTACCGGTACTGCAGTTATACCGCGGCTGTCAGTGCGCCTATCCATGCTTGTTTGGAGTTTCTTTTACCAGCACTTCGCACAATATTCTTACCGAGCCACTGGCTGCTTTCCAACTCACCAATCGTCGAAACAATGATCAGCGGTGAGCGAGTGAGGAATCCTGAAGCAATGACTATTATCAATTCACGGAAAGAAATCGATCGAGTTTGGAATACGAAACTCTGATTCCAAACCTGTGCGTTACCGACCGAGGTACAGGGCCCGGTCCCTTAAGCTGCTAAACACGACTCACTGACCTTTAACGGACCTGTAAATCAAGATCAGACTGCACATAACGTGCAGTCTGATCTTCGATCTACACTGTCCGATAAGGAGATATTTTTCCCCCAAACATTAAGTTTGAATTAACATTATTTGGGTTTTTACTATCAGCTTGAAAGTTCTATATAACTTATTTACCAGGATAAGGGTTAGGGGAAAAAAAGGTCTTGGAAAAGACAGACGTATATAACAAAACCGTTCACGAGAAATTAATATCATAAACTGTAAATGGAGATTTTCTGTAATAAAAAAACATTTATACAAAGCACGAAACAATCTAATGCTATCTTATTGGATAAGCTTTACTTTTTGATCATTGACTCTTTACCAAACAATCTCGCGGGGTTTTATTTTTTCGAAGAGGAAAATTTCTTTAGGGAAGGGAGCTTAATGCAGAGAGACTGAAACAATATAACCTTTGCCAAAAAAAACAAATTTTTTTTTTTAACTTTCCGTTTATTTATCCTCGCCACACCGGTTGCCCATATGAGCGACGCCCAATGAAGGCTTACAGTTTTGTTATGGGGAAAAATGGAAAATACAGGACGAAACCCATCCCAAGTTACGTCTGGTTGTTTAACGTGCTCGGTGTATAGCTCCGTCACATGGGATCTTGGTTTAACCCTGGGGCTGCTTAGCGCGACTCACAGACCTTTTGCGGACAGTGTAGATCCAAAATCAGACTGCACATTCTGTGCAGTCTGATCTTGGATCTACACTGACCGATTAGCAAATATTTCCCCAACCCCCATAACTTTGAAATACCAACATTGTGGTTTTTACCATTGGGTTGAAAGTTTCATCTAAGTTATTTATCAGGAAAAGGGTAAACGTCTCATCCGAAAGTCAAGTACTAGCTTTAAGTGACCTGCAATGGAACTCCAGCCCATACTGTGAAGTGGCTCTGGGTCCCTATTCACCAACCATTCTTAAGATCATTCTTAGTCAAAATCTGCAAGATTTTCTAAATTTGAAAGTAACACACCTTCTGGTTTAGCCAATCAGAAGTTGTGTTACTTTCAAATTCAGAAAATTCTGGAGAATAAGACTAAGAATGTTCTTAAGAATGGTTGGTGAATACGGGCCCAGAACTTGATGTCTACAAGTCCTACCATCTACCATTTGAAGTATTCAGAAAAAAAGTTTTATGCCGATAGTAAAAATCCAAATTTTGCATTTGTAAAAAAAATTTTTTTTTTTTTTTGAAAAATATCTCCTTATCGGACAGTGTAGATCGAAGATCAGACTGCACGTTCTGTGCAGTCTGATCTTGATCTACACTGTCCGCAAAAGGTCCTTAAGTCGCGCACAGCAGCCTAAGTATTAACTTTTTACCACACGACAAAATTTTAGACTAGTCCAAATTGAAAGCATTTGCAGACGACAAAATAAATGTGGCTAAAAAAATTAAATTTGTTCTGGAAAGGGTAGAAAACATTGGGGAAAAGGTAAATGGTGGTAACCAGCATTTTCTCCTTTTCCCACAATGATTTCAAAAGGCTTCTTTCTCACGTCGTTAACAGTCGGGATTGTTTGGCAAAGGGTTAAACATTTTCTTGAATATTCTAACTTTTAACAACGCTGCTTTCCCAGCCGTCTGTACTTATGAACGAAAGGAACGGCGTTTTAGTCTGATGACTGGGTTTCACAATGAAAACTTAATAACTTATTTATTACTACGTCACGATCTTAATTTGTCTTTCGTGGTGAATTTGATCTTTCACCATAAAATATGTCTTATCTTTTGTTAGCGGACAGTTCCAAGGCTTAATTTAGTTTTTTTTTTAAACTCTTCACTATCACGTTGACGATTTGTCATGTGCCTGTTGTGGATTTTTTTTTTTGAAAAACTATCGTGAGAGGAGAAATCGTTCCAAGCTTTATCTACCTTGCTTGATTGATTGTATGATGTATAACGCCGTTTTATCTGGTTTATCAGTTATATCGCGGCGGCCAGTGCACCTATCCATGCTTTCCTGGAGCTTCTTTTACCAGTACTCCGCACAATATTCTTTCCAAGCCACTGGCTGCTTTCCTACATAACCATCATCGAAACAATGGTCAGCGGTGAGAGAGAAATGAATCCTGTCGCAATGACTATCATCAATCCTCGGAAAGAAATTGGCCGAGCAGGGGATCGAACCAGCGACCTCCTGTTCTCAAGTCCTGTACGCTACCGACTGAGCTACCGGGGCTCGGCATTATCTTCCTCGCATTTCTCGACTGATACAGACATTTCTGAAGCAAACTCTCACGAAACACTCTCGAACCATTACTGCAAACGGAGATGTATCGCTTCTCCGTTTTATTGAGGAAATTCTTTTTGTAATATGGAAATTTTCTACCGCTTCTCCTGTAATTCATGGTTAAACCTTTTTCAACAAACAGAGATACAAACTACTCTAATGAGCACAGTCAATTCTCTTTGGCATGTTCCTTCAGTTGTGTCGGTCATACAGATCTCATTCGATGACAATAAACTAAACGAACTCTGTTTCTGTGACAGACTACGATAGTACAGAGAAACCTACAATAATCATCTACATTTTTTCGGCGTAGCTGAATGAGCTGGCTTTTGACCTACTTTTTGGTACTGATAAAATATGAATAAATAGAAGTTTGTGATTGGTCAAATATGTGGACGTGTTCATTCTAAGGGTCCCTGTGGTAAAAGATGTAGTCATGTTTATTTTAAGAGTCTCTGCCTATTTGCTGGCAAATCCACGCCGTCTATCTTTTTTTTAAAGATATTTCTTGTTTATGTTTTCAAAGATTTCTGACGTAAACCTATCTTATGGGGTCAGAGCTCCAGATAAGAGGGAGTGATGGTATTCTAAATCCATTATTTCTCTTCCAAACCCTATGTTGTGGGTACTCATTAGAATCGTCTCGATGAGTACCCATAACATAGGGTTTTGTTGAGAATAATTAATATTTTCAATTCTATAATCAAAATTACTCTCTCTATCTGGAGCTCTGGGGGTAGTTGCAAAAACTCCAAGCTAAATCAGATTTTAAGCAAAAAAATAAAGATAGCCGTCAGAGTATCCAACTTCAATACTCAGGAGAACAAAAGGTATTTATTCATTCATGGTTTACAAACAATGGGGGACAAAACGCTAATCAAATATGCTCAAGCAAAAGGGGGCTTAATGCATCTCCGTGATCCATAATACCAAGTCATCACCCTAATTGAGGATCCATAAAATCCATTTTGTTTACCAATCCCCTGAATCCGGGGGTAGAGTGGTCCCGGGGCATACAGGAGATTGACCAATAGCAAAACGTTTGGGCCCAGGTCAGCCTGTGCGGACTGCGCATGCTGACCAGGGTCGATACTTTTGGCAGATTTATTAAGCCCTCTTTTCACAGAGCATGACTCATATAACACTCTCAGTTTTACTTTTGATTGACTTTCATTGCTTTCAGATGTTGAATTATTGAAGTTTTAAATCGGTTGGACTAACTCCGTGGAAACATCGATTGTTCTTGAAGGAAAGGCGCTACTATTTTCCGTCGACTGGTTCCCTTTCTAAAATGTATATGTTGCAGTACAAACTTGGCATCAAGAGCATTCCTTACAAATTAATTGACTGATTGTTTGGTGTTTAATGCCGTTTTCAACATTGTTTCAGTTATATCGCTGCGGCCAGTGCACCAATCCATGCTTTTCCGGGAATTTCTGTTATCAGTGCTTTGCATGATATTCTTCCCAAGCTACAGGCTGCTTTCCCACAACAGCACGTCTACCTATTGCACAGACCTGCCCCATTGAAACTACAATCAGCAAGTTTCATTCTAACGAACACCTGATTCCAGATAAAAACTAACAAGCAATCAGATAGTATTGCATAGCAATACCCAGTCCCCTACCGGCCGTATGCATCGCTGGCATGTCAGTGAAATTTTTTAAGTCCAAGGCCCTTAAATGCGTCAAAAAGCAGTGGACCGGGACGAAACTCGAACTTGGTGTGTAAGTCATGGTGGTTGATATACACACCAAAAATCAGCTCTATATGTAGCAGCGTTTAGCAAAAAAAAAGTCCGGAAAACTGATTTATCAGTGAAATTTTGTAAGTCCAAGGCCCGTAAATGCGCGAAAAAACCAGTGGACCGGCACGAAAGTCGAACTTGATCTGTAAGTCATGGTGGTTGAGTTACACAGCAAATCTGAGATCAATATCTACCAGCGTTTAGGAAAAAAGTCCGGAAAACTGATTTATAAGTGAAATTTTGTAACTCCAAGGCCAGTAAATCCGTGAAAAACGAGTGGACCCGAACGAAACTCGAACTTGATCTGTAAGTGATGGTGGGTGACTTACACACCAAAACTCAGCTCAATATGTACCAGCGTTTAGAAAAAAAAGTCCGGAAAACTAAATTTGCCGGACAGACGGAGTGCAAACCTAAAGTCCCCTTCGGCTTCGCCGGTAGGGGACTAACAACGTCACAACAAAGGCATTGATAATTCTCTCCAAGTGCTTTGACAGAGCGAGTTTGGTAAAAGGGGAAATGACTCTATGATAATTTGCAACATGTCTGGGAAAAATCGTCGAGTGAACCCTTTCTGCACCATAGGCGAAAACAGGGGCTTTTGCTGAATCCTTTCAGCACTATGGGCGAAATCAGGGGCTTTTGCGGAACTCTTTCAGCCCCATAAGTAAAAACAGGAGCTTTTTCAGAACCCTTTCTGCACCATAGGCGAAAACAGGGGCTTTTGCTGAACCCTTTCAGCGCCATGGGAGAAATCAGGGGCTTTTGCGGATCTCTTTCAACCACATAAGTAATCAAAGTGCTGTAAGCACTGTAATCGGTCGACACTGAATAACTACAGTGGTTTGAAATCAAAAATCAAATGGTAGATGTTTGAACTATGTATGGGACAAAAAGTCCTACACCGTTACAAATGAGCCACGTGGGATCCCACTTCTTTAAACTGTCTTTTACAAATTAGTAGTTTAACGATTGGTTAAAATATAGGCGATGTTTGCCAGCCGACAGCAATAGAACGTAAAGAATATGTGACAATTCTGATCAGCAATACCCATTATCAAGTATTAGATATCACTCATCATGAACAGCAGTACCTACCAACCCTTTAAAAGAGTGAAAAAATACATATATTCTTTTCTGTAACTTTGGCAACTTTGGTAACTGTATTGTAACATATAAAAGCCGTATAAAATATGCCTGCATTATAACTTTGGAATTATTTACTTTTAGCTGCTTGTGGGCCTTTCATTTTTCCATTTTTAACAAGACATCGTATTCATCTTGACAAACTGTCCTACCTATTTTTTAGCGGGCCAAATCGTCCAGTCCAAACGTCTGCTGCCAAATTTCTCCTACATTATACTTTCAAAGAATGTAGATACCCAATAGCTCCCTAACCGTCAACTCTTTACCAAATGATAAAATTTTAGACTTGTCCAAATCAAAAGCATTTGCACATGACGGATGATAATTTGAATCGTTGAAAGGGTAAAAAAACATGGGAAAAGGAGAAAACGGTAACCTGCATTTTCCAGTTTTCTGACAATGTTTTCAACTTCTTTCTTGGACATTAAGGAAAGTTTGATTAAAAGTTAAAACACTCAGTTAATCGACTAGCCTTTTACAGTCAGGAAAACAATATCAAACATTAGGCTACAATTTCATGGTCGTTTTTTTTCCCTATATACATCCTAAATAAACTGACAATTAGATCTAAGATATGGACGTCTGTGATATTGAATTGCATTGCGTTCAAAGGACAGTCTGATCTTTATCTTTTATTGTCTTCAAAAGCGACTTTACTTGTCCATAGCCATCAAAGGTCATTGTATTTGAGTCATTCTAATCAGCAAGAGCATAACTGCGGTAGCCTTGATCTCTTTATCTGAAATGTGGAAAGGATGAGAATCGACCAATATGGAATAGCTGATGAGACAAACATGTTGCTGACATATGCACGCTTCGAGCGCTAAATTGTTAAAATAGACATGTTAAGCTTGGAAAAGCAGCCAAAATATTGCAGGTCCATTGCTGTCTTGAGTAGAATAACTCGGAAAACTGGCATGACAGATCCAAGATCCGACTGCATGTTCTGAACAGTCTGATCTGAATCTGCACTCTCTGCAAAGACTTTTCCCCTGGTCCGTTGATTCAGATATGGAGAATATAACAGTAAGTGAGCTTATTTGTGTTACAGTTTCAGCGTTTTTTCATCCTCGATGAAAATGTTCTGTATGACAAAATTTTGAAAATCTTCTAAATGGGTGAAAAACGCTGTCGAAAAGAGAGCGTGCTGAATAGTTTCTCCAACTAAATTTTCAAAGCCCCACAGGATTGTTTGGTCAAGGGTTAACAGACTGATTCCAGTCTTAAGAATCTAACCAAGAAGAAACATGTAAGTGACTGTGTAAAATGGTAGTGCCATGGCTGGAAGGAGAGGAAAAGGGACTGTGAAAACAATTTAACCCTTATCCCGCTAAAACATTGAAATGAAATTTCAAACCGGTCATAAAAACCCGAATAATTCTATGTCAAACTTATTCTTTTTTGGAAAAAGAAATATCTCCTAATTGGACAGTATAGATCCAAGATCAGACTGCACGTTATGTGCAGTCTGATCTTGATCTATACTAACCGCAAAAAGGTCAGTGAGTCGCACTTAGCAGCCTAGGGGTTAATACATCATACGCTGAAAGATGTGTAATCTGTCAGTATATTGTGAATGGACAGTCTAGGTACTAAGATTGTAAGCGGTGAATCGCCAGTCCATTCTGAAAATGTTTACGTAATGGACTCTCCGCGAGGGTCATAACCTTTACACAACTCTATACCCTTTGTCCCCACAGCTTCACATGCTTTGCCTCACATCGACCAACGGTCGGTTACTATTTTAAACTTACGGCTGTTACGAGTTGCATTTACATCAGTTTTCTCCTAGACAGAGCAATCTAAATTTTCAAATTCTTTTAAAGCAATGTTTCCTTACAAACTCCTTTCTGTTGCGATTTTATTCATCTCAAGACCAAAATGACCTATCATCTTTTCAACACCTGCTACATGTACGAAGAGCACTCGTCATAACTCGGCCGATCCCGAAACTACGTATAACTATCAACGGATCACTCGCAATTTGCCAAATAATATGGACAGCAGACGACTAGAAGATGTGTTCACATCACCCGATACACTTGATTCGCACTCGTTTCATTCATAAAGTTGCTGCTAATCACTGACCCTATTTCTTATAATCGTGTTGAAAGTAAACTGCTTCAGTTTTTGCTGGCCAGAGATTTTGATGATAGTGTAATTATGACATACTTCAATACTAAACAAATTGTAACCGCCGTTTATTACGTAATTGAAAAGTTATTTTGGGATTACTTGACATTACTTAACGCCTATTTACCGCTAATTACTATTCCTGCGCTTATCTGGGTCAAAAGAGCGGTTATCTGGGTCAAAAGTAGTTTTTGTAATAAGGTCATCACAGCAGGTATAAGCGTTAAAACGATGTAAGTAAAAGCTGTTACGAGTTGCAGTTACATCAGTTTGCCCTGAGCGGACGGGTTTCCGAAGTTTGCCATCTCTCTAATCGGTCTACCGACCGATTAAAAACAGGAGCTTTTTCGGAACTCTTGCAACACCATAAGTGAAAACAGGGGCTTTTTCAGAACCCTTTCCGCACCATAGGCGAAAACAGGGGCTTTTGTGGAAACCTTTAAGCGCCATGGGCGAAAACAGGGGCTTTTGCGGAACCCTTTAAGCATCATGGGCGAAAACAGGGGCTTTTGCGGAACCCTTTCCGAACTATAGGCGAAAACAGAGGGTTTCACAGAACTCTTTCAGCACCATAGGCGAAAACAGGGGCTTTTGTTGAACCCTATTAGCTGCATAGGTGAAAACAGGGGCTTTTGCGGAACCCTTTCTGCTCCATACGCAAAAACATTGGCTTTTGCAGAACCCTTTCAGCAGCTTAGGCGAAAACAAGGGCTTTTGTTGAACACTTCAGCTGCATAGGCGAAAACAGGGGCTTTTGTTAAACACTTCAGCTGCATAGGCGAAAACAGGGGCTTTTGTTTAACACTTCAGCTGCATAGGTGAAAACAGGGGCTTTTGCCGAACCCTTTCTGCACCAAAGGTGAACACAGCGGCTTTTGTGGAACTCTTTAAGCACCATATGTGAAAACATGGGCCTTTCAGCACCACAAGGGATTTTGCAGAACCCTTTCAGCACCAAAGACGAAAACATGGGCTTTTGTGGGACCCTTTCCGTTCCATAGGCGAAAATGAACGGTTTTTTTTTTTTTTAAACCCTTACAGCACCATAGGTGAAAACATGGGCTTTGTCGGAACCCTTTCAGCGACTTGGATGAAAACGGGGGAAGGCACAGATGAACTATACCGTCTGCCTGTCTTGTCCTTTCATCAGGATTAACCCTTAGGCTTAAACGCGACTCACTGACCTTTTGCGGACAGTCTAGATCAAGATCAGACCACACAGAACACGCAGTCTGATCTTGGATCTACATTTTCCGATTAGGAGATATTATCTTCCTAAAATAAGTTTGGAATAGTATCATTCGGGTTTTTACTATTGGATTGAAATTTCATTTCATTTATTTAGCAGGATAAGTGTAAAAATATTTCTGGGATTGAGAATGAGTGGATAGTTTTTACAACCGTAGAAAGAGGCCAAGTAGATAATTTTGGCGCTGACAGAATTAACCCTCAGGCTGCGAAGTGCGACTCACTGACCCTTTGCGGACAGTGTAGATCAAGATCTGACTGCACAGAACGTGCAGTCTGATCTTTGATCTACACTGTCCGATACGGTATTTTCTTTTCGGTGAAACCAACTTTGAAATCGCAATACTTTCGTTTCATTTATTTAGCAGTTTAAGAGTGAAGGTACAATTTGATGCCATGAAGAGGACGAGAGAACCAGCAAATTATGCGGGAGACCGGAGTGTATGGGAGGAGGGTCTTACTCACACAACACAGGTTCTTGCTTCGAATCCCGTGATAGGCAGGGCAAATTTTGAAACTGTCTAAGATAAATAAATAAATAAATAAATAAATGTGCCGTGCTCTTTGAAAAATGGACTTGATGGACCGGCGAAAAGTATTCAGATCAGGCGGCGCAGTCTGCGCAGGCTGACCTGGGCCGAAACTTTTCGCTATTATTCAATTTTCTGTATGTCCAAGGATCAGGTTACCCAATGGTTACGTCAGTGTTTAAAAAAAGTGGCTATTATGGATCCATAATTATGTGATGGCTTGATGTGTATAATGCACGGAGATGCATTAAGCCCCGTTTTTGCCAGAGCATGGCTCAAATAAATAAATCACTCGATTCTGTGTCAATGGATGAATCAAAAACGACAACTGTGTGACTTGTCCGAACAGAGAACATTTGCGGATGACAAAATAAATTTGGCTCAAACGATAGGATTTGTCTTTGAAGGAGTAGAAAACTTTATGGGAAAAGAAGAAAATGCTGGTAACCAGCGTTTTCTCCTTTACCTGCAATTTTTTCAACAGTCCTATTTCCAAGGGTCGTCAAAACTCGGGATTGTGTGATATTAAGAAGAAGCTATCTACAAAATCAGCAAGTTTCCTTGTTTTCGCATTAAACATTCATACATACTTTTACAAATAGCCAGCAACCATTAATTTTACGACCTTGGTGCAAAGTCTTGTCAGACAATCAGATTTATTAATATTTCAAAATTAGTAGCAATTACTCACAGAAAATTACCAGTCTTCGATATTCGCCACGCTCGCTGGATTTTCATCTGGTTCAACGGCCATTTTGAATTAGCTATTGAAACCCTGTACCAAACAGTGTCGTATTTACGACATTAAGGCAGAAGACTTTTCAAGAAAAAAAATGGGAAAAATGAGGAAATTTTTATAATAAGCATTTAGTCCTTTTTCAACGAAGTTTTCCATTTGTTCAAAGACGAATTTATATATTTTTTGCCACATTTGTCGTCTTCATGCTTACAATAAGGATGATTCTAATATTTTGTTTTCATCTGGTAATGCGTTAATGATCATGAACGGGCATACAGCTTATTGCGCGGCACCCGCCTGCCACTGAGGAGATAGGCTTTTACGTACAGAGCGAAAGGACGCCTACAGAAGCACGTTCTGGCGATTTATTTCACTTTTTCTGTTTATTTCATGAACATTTCAAGTTGAATAAGTTTATTGGAATTTGACCATTGATTATCTTATCTGAAGTACACCTGTACATTGTTTAATTCTAATCAGTTTTAGTAACGTGAATGGAAAGTTGTGGGAATATTTTTTTTTGTACTTTAAATTGATTCATATTTTTTGTCTTGTAAATTCATTTATATAATAAACGGTCTGCAGAAATTTTTAGATTAGTGGAAACGGTGCGTAAATATTGTCACAACCGGCAAAAATAAGAAAACTACTGATTTGAATTTGAAAATAGAAACAGGTAAGTGGTTATTTTTAATTTCTGAAACAGTTCTTTTCCTCCGTAGCATTTTTCTGTTTATGTCTCTCGATATTCTCTCTGCAAATCTTGTTTTTTACTAAGGACAACTAAACTGTTTACTATACTATAATATCTTAGATTGATTTTAAAGCATTTACAAACGACAGGTAGATGAGGGAATTTCTTTTTTCAACATATATTTTTTTCTCTTTTCTTTCAACCCTTATCCTGATAAAAAAAAAATGAAATGAAACTTTCAAGCCGATACTACAAACCAAGACTTTGCTATTAAAACAGTATTTTTTTTGGGGGGGGGAGGGGGGGAGATACCTCCTTATCGGGCAGTGTCGATCCAAGATCAGACTGCACGTTTTGTGCAGTCTGATCTTAATCTACACTGTCCGCAAAAGGTCAGTGAGTCGCACTTAAATGCTTAAAGGTTAATTAGTGTCCTATTTTATGAACATTATTTAAAAAATTATGAAAATTATTTAAAAAGTGTCCTGACAGTTCCTTTTTCACTCCAAATAACTGAAAGCGGTTATCTCTTTACTACACAATCCTAAGTATTTTTGACTCTATGGAAAAAAGCCTTTCGAAAAGATTTCTCTTTTTCCCTAAATGTTTTCAACTCTTTAAGAGACAATTCTGATTATTTAGGCACATTTGTCATCTGCAAATCCTTTCAATTTGGACTAGCCTTAATCTTGTCGTTCGCTTAAAAAGTTAACTTTAATCCAGAGAAAATGCTGAACGGTAGTTTTTGCCCTGTAGACTTAATACATGTAACAAACTGAGAAACTGCGATTTAAATTTAGGTAAAAAAAAAGGGGGAGGAAAAAATCTCAAATTATCTGTTGAAGGGAAAACACCCTAAAACGTTGAAAATTAAGATTATATCAATATTTGACACATACTCATAATAATAAGAGAATAAGACTTCTTTCTTCTTACAAAATTGTTGTTTTGGCTCATACTTTCTAATTCTTTACTAAACAAAAAAATAAAAACCGAGTTACTAAAAAAAAAAAAAAAAAAACCAGCGGTCGACACTGAAAGTATCTCCTTTGTCGTCAACAAATGCGGTCCATTTGGTCAAGTCTAAACTTTTGTCGTATGGTAGAGAGTTAGACAATCACGACATGTTTAAGTCTAAAAGACAACAAGTTTTAAACGTGTCTATATTTATAGACAAGTTTTAAAAAATTTCAAACGAGACATAGATGAGGGGAACATTGTTGGAATAAGAGACTAAACTGGTTATCTGCATTTTCTTATGTCTAAGGTAATTTTCTACGTTGTCTGTGCATGTCAATATTCTTCGAAGATTGGACCTGTCTGCTATGACGCATCACTATCCTGTACAGGATAATATTAATACGCGGTGTGTAAATTAAATTTCTGCCGCTAAAAAAAGAAGCAGTGTAGAAAAATGGCTATAAGGGTTACTTGTGGAAAAATCTAGCCTGCTTTTCGCTCCAAATTTCTTAAGAAATTAATAATTTCTAACGGAAAAAATAGTTTTTTTTTTTAAATACCACTGTTTACTGCAAATCTTTGTATACAGTTTCTAAATATAGATTTTAGGGAAACCAGGATTTGTGCAGGGTTTTTCCACAGAATTATCAACAAGAAATGTCTGGGCTCATACCGGGTCTATTTCCCAAGCCTGTAGGGGCTATTTTCCAAGCCTGTAGGGACTGTGTTTATACTTTTAGGTTATATGGTAGCTAGCCATAGCTGGATGAAGCGTGCCAGGTAGCGTTGTTTTGGATTAATTTTGAAATTTGCTGAATCGATTGCCACTTTGAAAAGTAGTCCGGTTCTATACCCAGAATGCCCATATCAGATAGGTTTGTATTTGAAAAATACCACCTAGCAGAAGATAAGGAATTTTCTAATTTAAAGTGTTCGTCCTAGAAACGTTTAGTAAAGACTTAATTCTTTATAACACTTGCAAAAATTGAAAGCATATGAAGGCGACGAATTAAACTACTCTGAAATTTTGGGATTTGTATATAATAGCGTAGAAATCATAGTGAAAAAAATTGCTTGTAAAGATGATTTTTTTCCTTTTCAACATTTTTTTTACAAAAACCCTCATCCTCTTATTTATGAAAACACAGGACTGTTTTGTAACGGATTAACTCATTACCAAACGACAAAATCTCAGACTTGTCCAAATTCAAAGCATTTCCAGATAACAAAATAAACGTGACTCAAATTAAAATTCGTTTTGGGAGGGGAAGAAACATTGTGGGACAAGGAGAAAATGCTAGTTACCAGCACTTTCTCCTTTTCCCACAATGTTTTCAAAAGGCTTTTTCCTGAGGGTCGTTATAAGTCAGGATTGTGTGGAAAAGGGTTAAACAAACTTTGGGCCACAATGAAACTTACTCACTGGTGATTTTATCGAGATACACTGCTCTAGGTAACAAAGGCATACACCACTATGTCGACATGGGACGTATAATAGTTCCGTCAAAGTACAATGAGTATTTATAATAAAATATTACAACACCAATGGGTGTAATAAGACAATCTAACAGCAATAACTTTCAAATTAGTCCCTTGAGGCCGGACTGCGTGACTCATCGTGCTTTTGTGGACATTGTAGATCAAGATCAGACTGCACAGAAAGTTCAGTCTGATCTTTGATCTATACTCTCCGATAGTATTATATTTTTCCTGGTAAAAATTCGAAGTTACAATATTTCGGGTGTTACTATTGGTTGGAACTTCAGTTAATTTATTTATCAGTTGAAGAGTTAATAGTTCATACCTGTCTGTGCTATTATATGTGAGAAATGATGAAATTTTGTCAAACAATTCGACAAAATGAAACATTCTTCAAAGACAATTTCGATTATTTGAGACACATTTACATGTACTTTTTTGCATGCAAACGCTTTTACTTTGGACTATAATAAATTTGTGTGGTTTTGGTATAAAGTAGTTTAGATGGCGACGAATACATCTAACAACATTAAAAACGTTGATGATTCCTTACTTTGCCTGAACATGTAACCCTTGCCAAACGACAAAATTTTAGACTGGTCGAAACTGAAAGTTTTTGCAGACGACAAAATAAATGTGACTAAAAAACTGAAAATTGTTTTGGGAAGGGTAGAAAAACATTGTGGGGAAAAGGAGAAAATGCTCGTTACCGGCATTTTCTCCTTTTCCCACAATGTTTTCAAAAGGAGTCTTACCCATATGGAATGCCATAGCAGAAAATATTCAAGATATAAAAACACTATCAAGATATTTAAAATATTCAATCAAGATAGTCGCAATTATACCAAAATGATATATAAATTTGATATATGACAGCAAAATTATCATATCAAAACATAAAACCACTTCAAGACAAATAAATATACTTCAAGATGTAAAAACAGCATCAACATTTTAAAAACCACACCAAGACAGAAAAATATACTTCAAGATGCAAAAACAGCATCAACATTTTAAAACCCACACCAAGACTCACGTGACCAATCAAGACTCACGTGACCACAAAATCCACGACGTCATCACTTGGCGAAAAGTGTCCGTATTCCGTGATGATAAGGAAACAACTTGATGAAATTAAGAATTGAGACCAGAATATGAGCTAGAAATTACTTGCCTTCATAAAAAAATCATTTCTGGTCACTCTCATATCAAATGAATAACTTAGATAACTATTTTCATGTTCAATGTGCATAAATAAAGAACATACCGTCGGCCTTCTTGTGCAAACATGGCGTGACCTAATTCCGGTAGCTCGGTAGTATTTACTGCAGAAAGTCGATGATCTTTGCATTTTTTTGAGAAATAACACTATTTAGCATCAAGAAAAAAGAAGTATATTTCTTTAACATACGATAATTAGTTTATTTTCCGGTGTATTTGTCTTGTATTTGTCTGAAATTCAAGGGCAATGAGACATTCGAATATTGGTAAGGGTTACGAGCAGAAATACCGTGTGACGTCATCAAAATATGTGCTCTACGAGATGTACACAAAAATCACTGGTTCAAGGACAATCACGGAATAAGGACACTCGACGATATATGCACAGCACTTCTAGTAATAGAGGCCTACCATACATACGATACGGTATCTGGCATTGCCATTGCATTGTTACGATTGTGTAGCAAAAGATCAGACTGCAGGCCTTCAGTATCTTTTCAAATGCCTGTGTCTTTTCTGTCTGCATTTCCTATCTGTCTGTCTGCCTGTTCGTCCGTCCGTGTATATGTATGTGTGTCTGTCTGCCCTCCGTAGGTCTATTCATCTGTCGGTCTGTGCGTCTGTCTTTTTGCCTGTCTGTCTGTATCTTTATGTCGGCCTTCCCTATGTCTGTCTGTCTGCTCATCCGCCCGTCCGTCTATATGTATGTGTGTCTGTTAGTCTGTCCGTCTGTCAATATGTAAAATCGTGTCCGTTTGCCCACTGTGTGTCCCTTACTCTGTCGGTCTGTGCGTCTGTCTGTCTTTCTTTTCTTTGGCTGTCTGTCTGTGTCTTTCTTTCTGTTGGTCTTCCCTATATCTGTCTATCTGTTGGTCCGTCCGTCTATTTTATATGTGTGTCTTTGTGTTCGTCTGTCCGTCTGTCCATATGTATGGGTGTCTGTCTGCCCTTCGTTGGTCCGTTAACCTTTCGGATCTTTTGGAGGATCAGACTGCACAATGTTTTTCTGTCCGTCTTCCCATGTTTTTCTGTCTATTTTTTGTCCGTTCGTCCGTCCGTCCGTCTGTTCATGTGCACGTCTGTCTGTCTTTTTCTCCGTGGGTCTGTTTATCTGTCGGTCTGTGCGTCTATCTCTCTTTTTGTTTGTGTGTCTGTGTTTATCTGTCGGTATTCCCTATGACTGTCTGTTTGTTCGTCCGTCCGTCCGTCCGTCTGTCTGCCCTTCGTGTGTCCGCTCATCTATCTGATGTTTAGGAGGCTCAGGCTGCACAAACATGCAGTATGATCTTACACTTTATGCTTTAATGAATGAAACAACATCACGGACATTTGAAGGGGCATCTGAAACACTCCTCCTGAGGTCTCTCATGAGATCTTGGAACTGCGAATGTCTAAAGAGCCGAGTAACTTCGTCTGGGTGGTCCATGATTAACGTTAATACGCCGAATAAAAAATGACAGCGTGACTGTCAACAGTCAAGCAGCCGCAGTGTGTGTACGTTCTTTTCGCCAAGTGATGACGTCGTGGATTTTGTGGTCACGTGAGTCTTGATTGGTCACGTGAGTCTTGGTGTGGTTTTTAAAATGTTGATGCTGTTTTTACATCTTGAAGTATATTTATTTGTCTTGGTGTGGTTCTTAAAATGTTGATGCTGTTTTTACATCTTGAAGTATATTTATTTGTCTTGGCGTGGTTTTTAAAATGTTGATGCTGTTTTTACATCTTGAAGTATATTTATTTGTCTTGAAGTGGTTTTATGTTTTGATATGATAATTTTGCTGTCATATATCAAATTTACATATCATTTTGGTATAATTGCGACTATCTTGATTGAATATTTTAAATATCTTGATAGTGTTTTTATATCTTGAATATTTTCTGCTATGGCATTCCATATACCCAGGGTTGTTAAAATACAGGATAGCTTTGTAAAGAGTTAACCCTTATTCTGCAAAGTAAATGAAATTGAACTTTTAAACCGAAAGTAAAAAGCAAGATTTTGCTGTTTCAATGTTTTTTTTTTTTTTTTTTTTTGGGGGGGGGGGGGAAGAGGAGATATCTCTTTATCGGGCAGTGTAGATTTTGATCTACACTGTCCGCAAAAGGTCAGTGATTCGTGTTTAGCAGCCCAAGGGTTAAAAAAGGTTCGCTGCAAGGAACAGAAAGTTTTTCTCACTGAAATAATGAATTAGACATTTTCATGTAAATCTTTTTTTTGTTGACTTCCGACATTAAAAGCACTGAAAGTCCTGCAATGCGGATTTGTGTGCCAACATTTAGCTATGATACGGAGGAATGGAAAAAAATTCTTATTGCATGATTGATTGATTGAATTTGCGTTTGTTTATCGTCGCCACCGGTTGCCTATATGGGCGACGTCCCCTAAAGGCTGTTAGTTTTTGTTACAGTTAATAGTACAAGATACAGGACGAAACCCATCCCAAGTTACGCCTGGTTCTTTAACGTGCTCGGTGTATAGCACCGTCACACTGGATCTCGGTTTAACTTCTGATCCGAAAGACTATTAGTAATTTTAAATGGCCAGCCTTGGGGCTCTTATAGCGTGTAATACATTTATATAAAATTATTAGATGGAATGCACTTCGGCAATGAAAAGCAGAGTTAGACAGATCAGCAAGCTAAGTGTGATTTTGTTGGTTCTGAGTAATTCAGTGATCAAGTCGACTGATAATTCAGGAAATCCAACCGAAGAGACATATTTGCTTGTGATAAGTAGCTTTTCCTTTTACCACAATGTTTCATATGTAAGAATTCAGTTATGATTTATTCACGCTGATTATCGAAAAGCTACAAGATGTTTTTGAAAACCGTCTGCTGTTAACTTGTTTAACCCTTTACCACACAATCCCGACTTTTAACGACCCCAAGAAAGAAACCGTTTGAAAACATTGTGGGAAAAGGGGAAAATGCTGGTAACCAGCATTTACCCCTTTTCCCACAATGTTTTCTACCCTTCCCAAAACAAATTTCAATATTTAAGTCACATTCATTTTGTCGTCTCCAAATACTTTCAGTTTGGACCAGTCTAAAATTTTGTCGTTTGGTAAAGAGTTAAAGAGGTACACATAATGCGTTAAGGACTGATGAAACTGTAGACTGGTACTGATTCTCCTGCTGTGTTTATATTGTAACAAGCCATTATTGAAAAAACGAAACGCGGTATAAAGTTGCGGTATTTTGTTTTCTGTTGAACAGCAACATTGTTTCAATTATTATCAATGATCGATTGGTTCTTTCTGAGCTTTTGTTCTCTTTTGACAAATTTGTTAAACTGCCCATATTCAAAGCCATCGCTGGGGACAAATTAAGAGAGGCTAAAGTAATAGATTTTTTGTCCTTGAATGAGTGTAGCAACGTGAGGAAAGGAGAAAATGCTGATTATCGGCATTTTCTCACGATGTTTTCAGAAGTCTTCTGCCTCATGGCTGTGAGAAGATAAAGTAGTTTGGTGAAGGATTAAGTAAAAAAGTTGTTAATTCAAAATAAGTAAACATGGGAAGTTGAGAAACCTCGGGAAAATGAAAGGCTCTCCATATTCAAGTTCTTTGTTTACCTTCACGGCGAACAAACTTTAAAGCACGGAAATGAAGAAAAAGCTAGAAATTCTGGTCTCTATCCCTTACGTTCTTACTTTGTTTCCTGGCTTTTTTTTTTTTTTTTAAGCAGATCCAGGGCCACGGTGGGATCCTGGGTTGGTCCATGTTTTAATGATCCTGAAGAACAGAGCTTTTGAAAACACTGTGGAAAAAGGAGAAAATGCTTGTCATTTGAAATTTCTGCTTTTCCCATAATGTTTTTTATTCGGTCAAAGACATATCCCATCATTTGAGTCAAACTAATTTGTCTAAATTTTTGTCGTTTGGTAAACTGCATTGTTTAACTATCTCCCAGCCGGGCCCGGTGATACAGTCAGCAGCGTACAAGACTTGAAACCAGGGGGTAGCTAGTTTGAATCCTCTCTCACTGCTGATCATTGTTGTGACGATGGTTACTTGGAAAAGTAGCCAGAGGCTTGGAAAGAGTATTTTGCGAATTACTAGGAAAAGAAACTCCGGAAAATGACGGACAGGTACACTGGCCGCCGCGCTTTAACTAAACTAATGTTGAAAAGAGCATTAAGCGCCATACAAATAAACAAATAAATATTCAAACAAAACTTTTTCCCGATCTCTCCACCCCTCCCTAAACCAATCTGAAGCAGACGACATTGAAATGATCCCAATATATTATTGAAAATCAAGTTCATTTCAGGTTTGACAATCAAGACTATTTCAAAAGTATAAACTGCGCGTAATAACCAATCTATCGTTTTGACACAATGTTTAAAACTAGTCTGTCGCAAGATGGGGGAAAATCATCTGAAGGTGCTAAAGTGCCAGAGAGAAAAAATCAATACTTTCAGTGCTTTGATTCTATACCATGAATGACTTTTATTACATTAGGATTCTGTTGGGCGCCAATTTTAACAATATTTCAGTCATATCACGGCAAAACAGCTCAATACGCCATATCCTTCCTGGTTTTACAAGTATAACACTTGGGCTTGGCAGGTTCTAGCTAACGTGCCTTCCCACGTGCCGAGACGTCACCAGCGGGAACCCGACCACTTTGCCTGTTTACAAACACGGGGGAACCCACACGATAGTATACGCTTCTATTTTCTGTTTAATCTCTATCGACTTTTGATGCAATTAGAAAGGTTTTGTTTTTTCATGTCATTGAGTTAACACCCTAGGTGGCGTTGTTGTAGACGGAAGTGTTAATATGACGACAGAGAGATTGTAATTAACTAAATCAACGAAGATGCATGCCCCGACCTTTCTCGTTTTTTCTTTAATCTTTCCAAATACGGCGTCAATAGGAGATAAAAGTCAGTTACTTCCCTTGATAGCTCTCCACTACTTACTTGGCCCTATAAAAGGCATTACTTGGTTTTTATCTTTGATACCAGCCGATATAGCTCAGTAGGTAGAGCGTAGGACTTGTGAACACAATGTCCTACAGATTGTGGGTTCGTATCCCCGGCTGGCCAACTAAAAAATTACTAATAGTCTTTCGGATGAGACATTAAACCGAGGTCCCGTGTGACGGTGCTATACGCCGAGCACGTTAAAGAACCAGGCGAAGCTCTCAGTAGTTTCGACCTGTATCCTTGCACTATCCCCCGTAACAACTAACCGTCTTCTGGGGGCGTCGCTCAGATGGGCAACCGGTAGCGACGATAAATAAACGGAAATAACCAATTATCTTTGATATTCTTTGCACTCGTTCGGAATGTTCAGGTTTAAATATCTCCTTCAAACTTTATCAAACCACAAATTTGATCTATTTGATGCATTTCAATGGTAAAAGTGTGTGAAATTCGATTTGCAAATATTAAGAAGACCATACATATATAAGTCAAAGTATAATAATCGCGGCATCTCTTAGTAAAGCAACGATAAAAACAAAAGGAATCAAATAAAAGGACCCAGTTGCAATTTGGCAACTTTGGTTTTTATCTAACAAGGGAGATAATTTGAATTTCTTTTTTTTTTTCCCTTCTCCCATTCTGGGCATACAACATGAGCAATATTTACTCTTTTTAGCTCGAGCGATTCATTAATTGATCCTTTATTACCCGAGGAGTCTATGTATCAGTCTAGAGGCATCAGGTTTTTCTTTAAACATTTAATCTGCTAAATTAGTGAAATGCAACTTTCAAGCCAATGGCAAAAAACTATTTTGCAGTTTCAAAGTTATTTTTTGGGATCGGAAAATTCTCCTTATCGGACAGTGAAGATCCAAGATCAGACTGTATGTTGTGTGCAGTCTGATCTTGATCTACGCTGTCCACAAAACGTCCTCGAGTCGCACTCAGCAGCCTAAGGGTTACCTCTGTACGAAACGTAAAAATTGTATACATTTCAGTCCATATTGAAAATATTTACAGATGAAAAAATCAAGTTTTTTTTTAAATGACAACATTTAACACTGGTCCAAAACTGAAAGCATTTGCAGACGCCAAATTAATTGTGGTACAAGTGATGGAATTTGTACGAGAAAAAATAGAAAAGATTGCGGGAAATGAAGAAAATGCTGGTAACAACCATTTTGGTTCTTTTACCACACAATGCGTCCAAAAGCCTTTTTTTCCCAGGGTCGTTAAAACTCGGGATTGTGTGCCAAAGGATTAAATGTGGCTCAAACACTGGAATGTGTCTTTTAAGGGGGTGAAAACACTGTGGAGCAAGAAGAAAAATGCCTCTTCATCCAAGTTGTTAAAACACGGGATTATTTGGTGCGTAAACATGATACACCCAGCAGATCCAGGAGGACCCTGGATTTTTTTCCGGGGGGGGGGGGGGGTACGGAAAATAATTAGGTAGATATGACGTGTAGGAGCATTTAGTAATACGCCGTTGTACAAGGAGTGCTCCAACAGTAGTTGCAGAGTGTTTTGTGTAACCACAACCTAGAGTATTTGTTACATGTGGAACTTATCTAGGCTAATACTTTAAAGACTATTTTTAATCGCATTTCAAGTTGTTAGAACTAGTTCTTAATGGAATTAAATTATGTTTTGAAGCAGAACTAGAATAAACTCCTACATTCCTATATTCATAAATTTCAGGCAGACAGCACTTTGAAATTTCCAGGGGTGGGGTCCGAACCCCCTCTGACCAACCCCCGTCCGCCCCTGGATCCGACGGTGCCCAGTTTATAATGGTCCAATCAGATAGCTAGACTCGGAACACAGAACTAGAACAATATTTAAGTCTGTTGATGAACATGGCGCCGGAATAAACTCTGCATAAGAGGCAAAAGAAAATTGCAATTAGTCATTCGAGCGAATTAAGTTTAACGTTGTTAGACTAGAATCTTGAATTGATAATCTCTTAATTCCTTACTGCACAAAACACAGTTATATATTATTTATATCGACAGCAAATATTTATCGCACAATGTAATTGTTAAGCAACTTGTGCTGAAAGTATTTGAGCCATGCTCGGTCAAAAAAGGGGCTTAACGCATCTGCGAAAAGTATCGGCCCAGGTTAGCCTGCGCAGACTGCGCAGGCTGACCTGGACCGAAACTTTTCGCCATCGGTCAACTTTCTGTATGCTCAAGGACCAGTCTACCTCATGTTTCAGTCAGTTTCCATGATCACGTGATGAGTTGCTTGGTATAATTCGCCACGGAGATGCATTAAGCCCCCTTTTGCCAGAGCATGGTTAATATGTTTGTTAAGCAAACCATACACTTGTGTCTAGATTGTGTGCCACGGGAAACGTTAATTTTGCATCAGGAATGAACTCGTTAACGTATGACAAAATAATGGACTTGTCCAAATCAAAGCATTAGCAAACCACAGATTAAATGAGGTTCAAATGATGAAATTAGTCTTGTAAAACTTTTTTATTTTTCCAAGAGAATCGTAACAAAAAAAAGTGTTTTTGCTTCTTATCGACTTTTCTCACGTGTCTGATCTAAATAAAGGGACCAGACAGTGGAAACTTTAGTCAAATTGTAGACTTGGAAAACATTTAGATTCGAATGAAGACTTCATTAATATTTGAGCCATGCTCGGTGAATAGGGGGCTTAATGCATCTGCAAAAAGTATCGACCCAGGTCAGCCTGCGCAGTCCGCGCAGACTGACCTGCGCCGAAGCTTTTTGCTACTGGTAAATTTTCTGCATTCGAAAGAACCATTCTACTTCTTTAGTCGGTTGTTTGACAAAGTGGATTTTTATGGATTCCTAATTACGTGATGTATTGCAGGGTATTACGGAGTTTCATTAAGCCTTCTTTTGCCAGAGCATGGCTCATTTGAAGTTCTATCAGTACTATGTTTAACCCTTTCCCAAACGACAAATTTTGGACTGGTCCAAATTGAAAGAGTTTGCAGACGACAATTTTAAATTTGATGAGAATGGCAGAAAGGTCTCAAAAAGGGTAGAAAACACTGTGGGAAAAGGAGAAATTGCTCGTTACGAGCAATTTCTCCTTTTCCCACAGTGTTTTCAAACGACTTGTACTGCACACACGTGAAAACCAGGGTTTGTTTGGGAACACGTAATGAACGTTGTATGTGCCAAATAGAAGTCGAACTCCTTTTTCTCTATCTCTTTCTTTTTCCTTTTTATAGAACAACGCACAAACTTGACGTTTCAATTTCCCGATTGGCAGATGTACCGCAGCAATATTGCAAATCCGTTTTTATTTTTAAATTTAATTTTCACTGAGACAAAAAACTGTTGTTTATGAGCAGGAAGTCTCTTATTCATTCCAAAACCGTTTAAAAATTCAGCAGACTTGTCGCAAAACTTTAGTTTATAGTGCCATTCTACAGAATACTGTCCCAAGAGGCGATATGCTCATTTGATAAATAACAAGGTTATGAATATTAATAAAAGTTCAGTAAGTGTGGAAGAACTTCGGGTCGCATTTTAAATCAGGGAATATAGTTTACCAAGAATTATAATGAAATAACCAATGTCGAGAAGCAAACTGCCACGTCCAAAAAAAGACCTGTCATCTCATGCACATGGTTTACATTCCCAAATTCATGCAGTTGTAATTGCTAAACTTTCTTCCCAGAGACCCATTAATAATAAAGTATCCATATTGACGTTTGTAAATCCAGGGTGCAAAGCAAGCCGTACACACGACGATTTTCCAGCACAGTAACCCTTTACCAAACACCAGAAACCCCACAGTCAATTTCTAGCTCGGCTGTTTTGGGAATAAAAAACAAACGAAGTATTGTTATAGCCCCGTTTTCTACGCCGTCATGCTGTCTACGCTGTCATTACGAATATTCCTACTAAAAATATTGACACAATCAAACCCCTTTTCTGACTTAGGATTCTTGTTGAAAAAGCTACTGCGACATAGTGCTTGCGTCCGCTAGTAGTGTTATTGTTTAAATAGGATTCCCAATAATAATAATAATAATAATAATAATAATAAAGGGTTCTTATTCACCAACCATTCTTAAGAATATTCTCAGCAATTGAAATACGGAATGAAGACTCATTATCGTGTTTTAAAAACTATCTGAATCGGAACAAACCCAGTCCCAACAAGTTATACTTTGTGGGAGAAAGGAAGCTACAGGTCATACATACACGAATCAGAAATAAATGTTGTACTCTCAATCACCATTTATTTATGAAAAATATTGTTGATTCCCCTCTCTGTATTTGTGGTGGGGTTGAGACCAACGAACATTTCTTTTTTCGAATGCAATAATTATGATCCTATTAGGACTAGACTATTTAATACAATATCTACATTTGGTAACATTGATCTTGAGATGTTACTCCTTGGGAAAAGTAATCTAGTATATCATGACTATGAGAAAATTTTTCCTGAAGTCCAAAACTTTATTAGGGATAGCAACCGATTTCTAGAATGACTATTTTTGTTTCTATTTTTATACAATCTTAGCAAGAATAATGATGCTCATTATAAAATGGAACAGATTCATATTAGTACCGTATAAGAGTGTTTTAAGAACACTCTATGACCTTGTCTCTTGCATTACCTCATCTCTTCCCCTTCTCCTTCTGTACTTCTCAATCTAACTCTTCACGGTTTCCCGTTAAAACATATCTCTCCTTTATACCTAATCATTTATTAATTTTTCTCTCAATGTTAGTATTAGCTCAAATGACTTGTACTTGTTCAAGCCACCAATTTGGAGAAGAACACTATAAGCTCTGCTTTCATTCTGATCCACTTTGCAGAGAAAATGTTGAATTATTTGTAAATTATTATGTACTGTACATTTCATAAGAATGTGCAAATAAAATATGTTTAAATTAAGAATATTTTTAGTCTTTATATCTGAAATTGTCTAAATTTGAAAGCAACACAATTTCTGATGGTTTAGCCAATCAGGTTTAGCCAATCAGAAATTGTGTTGCTTTCAAATTTAGAAAATTCTTGAGAATAAGACTAGGAGTGTTCTTAAGAATGGTTGGTGAGTATGGACACAAGACATTGCATAAAAAAAAAATCGTCATGTAGTTTACTAATGGCAGGTTAGTCATCAGCTAGCAAAAACTGTTGTTCAGCAAATATTACCGTTGGAAGGACTAAAATCATTCTCGATGGAGCTCACCAGTACGCAAATCGTCCGTTGGTATTGAATGAAAAAACCCGGACTAATGTGTTGTGATTTGTCTTTTTTGCCATTTTAAATTGATTTATCACTCCTCTTCAACTGACAGACGACACCAGGATATTGGCGCATAAAGCGAAGTTAGGCTCATTTAGTTTCGTTTCCCTTTACCATTCCAGTTTATCTGAATTCTCGTAATTTCCCAAATAGTCTCATGTTAACCACATACAACTGTAAAATATCCTTTTTGTCTAGAAATAAAAAAATATTTATAAATTGCCTGCAACTTTGTCAAGAAGAATTTTCCTTTCCAACAGATAATAAACAGCAAAACATCGCCAGTAGTTGTATGGGTAAAGCTGCGATTATAAGAACATAGGGTTAATTGACTTCTGGCTTGTGAATTACTCAACCAATACAATCATTCCAATACCATCGGTGATAAGAACCATCCATAAAGCGTGCACTGACAATAAGGATTGAAATTGATGGAAATCTGTAAAATCGTATCGGTCCGATTGGCTGCCATATTTATCGATGTTGTCCTTTGGCTTTATTACGACTGCAGGGTCCCTATTCACCAACCATTCTTAAGAACGCTCTTGGTCTTATTCTCCATTTTTTTTTTTTTCCTAATTTGAAAGTAATACAACTTTTGAATTTACAAAATCTTGGCGAATAAGACTAGGACTTTTTGGTGAATACGGACCCAGTTGTAAAGTTTAGAACTGTCTACTTTATCAACAAAGGAAGACGTTTACCGATCATTCTAATGTGGAGCAACTGTTGTAGCGCGAAATACGAGTATAAACTTGTAGTCTGATCTTGATCTATGCCGTTAACAAAAGCCCCTGAAGTCGCCCATGAGATCACTATCTAAGAGTTAAATCCTAGATATTTTTCCGTAACGTCGTTTGCCTTAAATTTGTTTTGGACAGTACTGGGTGACGCCTTGACCTTCAGACCGCCGCTGTGCCCATGACCTTCGACTGCTCGACTCGGGCGCGAGCAGAGTGGCCGCACAGGCGGAGTGATGGAGTAATAAATTAGTTTAGATTTAATAAATGTGCAATTTTCTTAATTTTATGGCCAAAATATCTAGTCGCTAACGAAGTTAAACCATTCATAAAGTCAAGCATTATTTAAGATATTCGAATGATATATTTTGTCGTAGCTGAATGCGCTGACTTTTGACCTACTTCTTGGTACTGATAAAGATTAGATTGATGTTAATTTGCGATCAGTCAAAATGTGCACATGTTTATTCCGAGAGCCCCTCCTGGCATATTTGCTCACACATTTATGAAACCACTATTAACTTTCGATGCTCGATACCCCGGGACCTTGATTCATACCAAAGCAAAATAATGTAGTAGAGAATGATACTTTTCTTGTGCCTTTTGGAAATTTAATATTTTGAGAAGGGTTACCCCATAACCTTAAACAACTTTTCAACAAAATGAAAAACGGTTGGGAAAAAGAAGCAATTGCTCGTGAGGTTGCTCTTCATTATTTTCTGTCATATTGAGCCACAAAAGAGTTCCAAGATTCATATTCCAATATCTCTTACGCCGTCTATCTTTTTTTCCAAGATATTTTTTGTTTTCTGTTTCCTTTTTCATTCACATACTTTTTCTCGTGCACATTACAGATCTCAAATCCATTCCAAACAATCCTGTATTTTACTTCCCTTATGTAGGTTTCTGACAACACTTTTGGGATAGTAGAAAATGGTGGTAACCAGCATTTCCCCCCCTTTCCACCGTGTTTTCTACCCGAAACAGAGACAACAGTTTACTCCAGACATTTATGCTGTATATGAGCCATATATATTTCAAATGGGCCATGCTCTGGCAAAAGGGGGCTTAAGGCATCTCTGTGATGCATTATACCAAGCAAGCCATCACATAATTATGGATCCATAATAGCCGCTTTTTTTAACAACCAACTGAATCATGAGGTAGAATGGTATTTGGACATACAGGCAAATGACCAATAGCGAAAAGTTTCGGTCCAGGTCAGCCTGGGTCGATACTTTTCGCAGATGCATTAAGCCCACTTTTCACATAGCAAGGCTCCTATATGAATTCTCGTCTGAAAATGCTCTTAGGATTGGGCAATTTTAAAACTTTATCTCCAAGTAAAGGGTGTAACAAAAATTGGATGCAAAAGCTTTCATGGTTTCAATTTAAATAATGCACACGCACAAGAAAAAAAAAACGCCATTAAATTGTGGGTCACTTTTTAGGCTTCCGACACGCCTTCAGAGAGATCGTGTTCTAACTTTTTAACCAAACGACAAGAATTAAGACTCAGATTGAAAGCATTTGAGCCATGCTCTTGCAAAATGGGGCCTAATGCATCTCCGTGATGCATGGTACCAATCAAGCCATCACATATTTATGGATCCATAATATCCGCTTGTTTAACCCTTTCCCAAACGACCAATTTTGGACTGGTCCAAATTGAAAGAGTTTGCAGACGACAATTTTAAATTTGATGAAAATGGCAAAAAGTTCTCAAAAAGGGTAGAAAACACTGTGGGAAAAGGAGAAATTGCTCGTTACGAGCAATTTCTCCTTTTCCCACAGTGTTTTCAAAAGACTTGTACTGCAGACACGTGAAAACCAGGGCTTGTTTGGGAAAGGGTTAAACAGATTTAACCATGAGGTAGACTGGTCCTTTGACATACAGAAAATTGACCAATAGCGAAAAGTTTCGGCCCAGGTCATCCTGCGCGGACTGCGCAGGCTGACCTGAGTCGATACTGTTCACAGATGCATTAAGCCTCTTTTTCACAGAGCATGGCTGATTTGCAGACGATGGGTAAAATATTGGTCAAATGGCTGGATAAGTATTTGATTAAGAAATGTTGCGGAAAAGAGAAGCTTCTGGTTACCAGCATTTCTCCTTTTGCTCCAATGTTCTAGACATACTGTCTTCTTCACAGTCGTAATAAGAGGGGTTGTTTAACCCTTTGGCTGCAAAGCTCGACTCAAGGACCTGTAGTGTAGATCAAGATCAGACTGCAGCCTGATCTTGGATCTTCTGTTCGATACGGCGATATCTTTCCCCCAACATACCTTTGAAATAGCAAAATCTTGGCCTTTGCTATAGGCTTGAAAGTTTAATCTCACTTATTTAGCGGGTTAAGGGTAAGAAGCGAGACTCACTGACCTTTTGCGGACAGTGTAGATCCAAGATCAGACTGCACAGAACGTGCAGTCTGATCTTGGATCTACACTGTCCGATAAGGCGATATCTTTCCCCCAAAATACCTTTGAAATACCAAAATCTTGGCTTTTACAATAGGCTTGAAAGTTTCATTTCACCTATTTAGTAGGACAAGGGTAAGAAGCGAGAATCATCTTTTGCGGACAGTGTAAATCCAAGAACGCGCAGTCTGATCTTGGATCTACACTGTCCTTTAAGGAGATTTCTTTTCCCCCAAATACCTTTGAAAAAGCAAAATCTTGGTTTTTACCATAGGTTTGAAGGTTTCATTTCACAGGGTTAAAAAAATGGCTTACTGATTGCCTTCTTCAGACGAATTTTCACGTCTAACAATTTAAGTTGATTTTATAGACTGTGTAGATCAAGATCGGAATTCCTTCTACGGCCAGTGCAGACCAAGATCATACTTCACAGATTATGTAGTCTTGATCTTGGATCTACACTGTCCACTAATATAACGTTTTAATTTTCTGGATAAAACGCCCTTGAGATTGCATCGTTTGGTTGCTTGTTCTCAGAGTTGCCTGTTTCAAATTTTCAAAGGAGGCATTTGACATCACGAAAAAATTCAACCATCGTTGGTTGTCAAAATGTTGGACAGAAAATTCCTTTTAAGTGTCACTGATACCGCACGAAAAAAATGCATACATGCGAAGTCCAACACGCACTGTTGATTTTTTTCAAACGCATAGCTTGGGTATGTCGACGTATGGTGAACGCTTGTCTGAGTATCGAGACCTCGTTTATACGCATATCTAAAGTATACCGACCTCTCTAAAGCGCATAGCCTGAGTTAAGAGACCTCTTGAAAAAGCATATTCCGAGTATCATGACTCTTTTAAGGTTGAACCCTAAGTATAGGGACCTCTTTACACGCGAACCTTGAGAATAGCGATTCTTTTTTCAGCAATCCCTAGATATTGCGACTCTTTTAAACGAGATCCCTGAGTATCATAACTCTTTAGAACGCCAACTCTCAGTATCGCGACTCCATTAAACACACACCTGAGTATTGCGACTCTTTTGAACGCAAACCCTAAATATTGCAACTATTTTAAACGCAAACCCTAAGTATCGTCAGTCTTTTAAACGCAAACCCTAAATATTGCGACTCTTTTAAACGCAAACCCTAAATATTGCGACTCTTTTAAAGGCAAACTCTAAATATTGCGACACTTTTAAACGCAAACCCTAAATATAGCGACTCTTTTAAACGCAAACCCTAAATATAGCGACTCTTTTAAACGCAAACCCTAAATCTTGCGACTCTTTTAAACGCAAACCCAAAATATAGCGACTCTTTTAAACGCAAACCCTATATATTGCGACTCTTTTAAACGCAAACCCTAAATATAGCCACTCTTTTAAACGCAAACCCAAAATATAGCGACTCTTTTAAACGCAAACCCTAAATATTGCGACTCTTTTAAACGCAAACCCTAAATATAGCCACTCTTTTAAACGCAAACCTAAAATATAGCGACTCTTTTATATGCAAACCCTAAATATCACGACTCTTTTAAACGCAAACCACAAATATCACGACTCTTTTAAACGCAAACCCTAAATATCGCGACTCTTTTAAAAGCAAACCCTAAATATTGCGACTCTTTTAAACGCAAACCCTAAATATTGCGACTCTTTTAAACGCAAACCCTAAATATTGCGACTCTTTTAAACGCAAATCCAAAATATAGCGACTCTTTTAAATGCAAACCCTAAATATCGCGACTATTTTAAACGCAAACCACAAATGTCACGACTCTTTTAAACGCAAACCCTAAATATCGCGACTCTTTTAAAAGCAAACCCCAAATATCGCCACTCCTTTAAATGCAAACCCCAAATATAGCGACTCTTTTGAACACAAACCCTAAATATCGCGACTCTTTACAAAAACTACTTTTGACCCAGATAACCGCACTTTTGACCCAGATAAGCGCAGGAATAGTAATTAGCGGTAAACAGGCGTTAAGTAATGTCAAGTAATCCCAAAATAACTTAAATTACGTAATAAACAATCTGAAAGATGTGTAATCAGTCAGTATTCTGAATGGACAGTCTGGGTACTAAGGTTGTAAGCGGTGAATCGCCAGTCCATTCTGAAAATGTTTACGTAATGGCCTCTCCGCGAGGGCCATAACCTTTACACAACTCTATACCCTTTTTTCCCACAGCTTCACACGCTTCGCCTCACATATACGATCCTTGCATTAAACGACCAACGGTAGGTTACTATTTTAAACTTACGGCTGTTACCAGTTGCATAGTTGCATTTACATCAGTTTTCTCTTACACAGAGCAATCTAAATTTTCAATTCTTTTAAAGCATTTCTTTGGTCTTTTAGACCAAAATGACCTATCATCTTTTCAACACCTGCTACATATACGAAGAGCACCCTTCACAAGTCGGCCGATACCGTAACTACGTATAACTATCAACGGATCACTCGAAATTTGCCGAATGACATGGACAGCAGACGACTAGAAGATGTGTTCACATCACCCGATACACTTGATTCGCACTCGTTTCATTCATAAAGTTGCTGCTAATCACTGACCCTATTTCTTATAATCGTGTTGAAAGTAAACTGCTTCAGTTTTCGCTGGCCTGAGATTTTGATAATACTGTAATTATGACATACTTCAATACTAAACAAATTGTAACCGCTGTTTATTACATAATTTAAAAGTTATTATGGGATTACTTGACATTACTTAACGCCTGTTTACCGCTAATTACTATTCCTGCGCTTATCTGGGTCAAAGGTGCGGTTATCTGGGTCAAAAGTAGTTTTTGTAATAAGATCATCACAGCAGGTATAAGCGTTAAAACGTTGTAAGTAAAAGCTTTTCCAGTTGCAGTTACATCAGTTTGCCCTGAGCGGACGGGTTTCCGAAGTTTGCCATCTCTCTAATCGGTCTACCGACCGATTAAAAACGACTATATGAAATTGTAGCCTAATGTTTGATATTGTTTTCCTGACTGTAAAAGGCTAGTCGATTAACTGAGTGCTTTTAACTCTTATCCTTTTTTAATGCCCATGAGAAAGAAGTTGAAAACATTGTGAGAAAACGGGAAAATGCAGGTTACCATTTTCTCCTTTTCCCATGTTTTTTTTTTTTTTTACCCTTTCAACGATTCAAATCATCATTTGGTCTACATTTAATTAGTCATGTGCAAATGCTTTTGATTTGGACAAGTCTAAAACTTTATCATTTGGTAAAGAGTTGACGATTAGGGAGCTACTGGTTATCTAAATTCTTGGAAAGTATAATGTAGGAGAAATTTGCCAGCAGACGTTTGGACTGTACGATTTGGCCCGCTAAAAAATAGGTAGGGCAGTTTTTCAAGATGAATACGATGTCTTGTTAAAAATGGAAAAATGAAAGGCCCACAAGCAGCCAAAGGTAAATAATTCCAAAGTTATAATGCAGGCATTTCATACGGCTTTTATATGTTACAATACAGTTACCAAAGTTGCCAAAGTTACAGAAAAGAATCTATGTATTTTTTCAATCTTTTAAAGGGTTGGTAGGTACTGCTGTTCATGATGAGTGATATCTAAAACTTGATAATGGGTATTGCTAATCAGAATTGTCACATACTTTTTACGTTCTATTGCTGTCGGCTAGCAAACATAGCCTATATTTTAACCAATTGTTAAACTACTAATTTGTAAAAGACAGTATAAAAATGTGGGATCCTACGTGGCTGATTTGTAACGGTGTAGGACTTTTTTTGTCCCATACATAGTTCAAACATCTACCATTTGATTTGTGATTTCAAACCACTGTATTTATTCAGTGTCGACCGATTACAGTGCTTACAGCACTTTGATTTAAATCGCTGTGGAAACAAAGGCATTTTCTTGTGTAATTAATAACTGCTTTTCCCACATTGTTTTGCATTCTACGAGAAAAGGCCATATCATCATCTCTTTTCAATGTTTGTCCTTTTTTTTAAATTTACAATTCGTTTAGATTGGTATCGAAATAGTCTAGACTGTAATGGCTAAAGTGCGGAGCAGGTTTGAAACTAAAAAGCAAAAAGAGGTTGTCAAAACAAGAAACGGAACTTCCTGACGAAAGCTAAGGACATGCCTGTCCTTTTTGAAAGGATTTTTGTAATCTGAGACCAACTTGGTTTGCGTGAATGTCAAATTTCCGAGCATGCATTTTTTGAGAGGAGAGAGAGAGAGAGAGAGAGGTGTTTGTTTGTAGTGGAGTTTAACGCCGTTTTAACGGCTTAGGTGATATCACGACGGTCATTGCAGCCAAACATTGGTTTCCTGGCTTTCTCACACCAGTACTGATACAAGTTTATTTCCAAGTCACTGACTTTTTTTCCTACATGAATCAGAGGTGAGAGGCGAAAAATCGCCGGAAAGGAAGTTTGCCTCAACTGGGTATGGAACTCGCAACCACTAGGTCACGAATCAGATACGCTAACCACTGAGCTACCCGGGCAGGCTAGAGAGAGAGAGAGAGAGAGAGAGAGAGAGCGTAATCTGAACGTTAATTATTGACCAGCGGATTCTGTAATTAAAGAACCATTATTCGAAAATCTCATGTCATATAATTAGCTCAGTTCGTTTCGCAGACGACTTTGTGCCGACTGTTTTTGAAAACATTATTGAAATAAGAGATATTGTACCTAACAGAAAATTTCTCCTTTTGACAAAAGGGCTCCAGATGTGTGTATATTCTAAGCTTAACCCTTTACCGCACAATGACGCCTTTTATAGCGCCCCTGGGAAAGAAGCCTCTTGAAACATTGTGGGAAATGGAGAAAATGCTGTTCCCACAATGTTTTCTATCCTATCAAAGAAAAATTGTACCATTTGAGCCACATTGACATTGTCGTCTGCAAATGCTTTCAATTTGGACAAGGCTAAAATTTTGTCGTCTGGTAAAGGGTTAACTCACAGTGATGATTCATAATTTAGAATTACTCTTTTAAAAGTAATTCTCTCCCAATTTCTGCTAAATTAATGAGTCATACACACCCGGGTTTTGTCAGTAATACACAGATCTGTAGCAATACATGTGTTTACTTGTTGTAGAAATAAAATGACGCCACAAGTATACCACTGGCTATTGTCTTAAAACTTAAACAGTCGTTGAAAACGAACACTGAAGACGCACAGAAATTGTTTAGAACAACTGAATTTGTACCTCAAGGACAGGAGAAAAAGTATTTCCCAACTCACCCTATGACATGGCTTCGCACGTCGAAACCTAAATTTTTGTTCCTGTAGACAATTAAAACCGTTGAAGTCTCAAGAAAACCTTAATATTGAACTGAATATTAGGGCGTAACTAGGGACGACCACGCCGTGCGTAAACTAGCAGAAATTAGGTCCCAAACATCTCGGGAGTAAACGAATTCTGACGAGATTTTACGCGACGTAAGTTAATCGTTTCACAAATTAAACTATGTACCAAACAATACCGTATTTAAGCGACCCTCGGAAAATGGGCTTTGTAAACATGGTGAGGAAAGGAGAAAATGCTGCTTTCTGGTCGTAGTATCGAAAGATGTCCCTTTTGAATATCTGACACCGAGGAATACAGCTACACTGTTTCCTCAGAGACAATATAAGGACAGGTGTAGCCCTTATCCTGCTGAATAACTTAATAAAACTTTAAAGCCGATAGCAAAAACCCAAATAATGTCATTTCAAACTTATTTTTTGGTGAAAAAAAAAAAAAAAAAACTCTCCTTATCGGACAGTGTAGATCTAAGATCAGACTGCACGTTCTGTGCAGTCTGATCTTGATCTACACTGTCCGCCAAAGGTCAGTGAGTCGTGCTTAGCAGCCTAAGAGTTAAAACGTGTTTCTGGCGTTATTTTGATGATTTCTATGGAAAATGAGTACAAATCTGTTATTTCGTAGGGAACTATCTTGTACCGATCTAAAGGAACATTGTTTGTAATCAAGTTTTATCACAGTGATTTTTCAAGGCAGTTGTGTTTGAGATGAAAAGGCAACCAGGAATATCTTTAAGAAAGATACTGGTAGACGGCGTAAGAGATACTGTAATAGGAACATAGAAGCTCTTGTGGCTCCGTCTGAAGTACAATACTGAAAAGTAATCTCACGAGCAATTGCCCCTTTTTCCTCACTGTTTTTCAGCTTGTTGAAAAGTAGTATTGGGTTAATGGGTAACGCTTATGAAAATATCAAATTTCCAAATAGCACAAGAAAAAAACTATTCTCTACTACATTATTTTGCTATAGTATGAATCAAAGCTCCGGGGTATCGATTAGCAGCAGCAACGCTTGTTTATAGAGGTTTCATAAATGTGCGCGCAAATATGCCAGCAGGGGCCCGCCGAATGAACATGTTCATATTTTTGACCAGTGGCAAATTACCATCTATTTATTCTCTATCAGTACCAAGAAGTAGGTCAAAAGCCAGCGCATTCAGCTACGCCGAAAAACAAAAGGAATACACACTGAAATGCAATCCCGCAATTTATGGTTACCCCTCGTCTTTTATCTGGCAAGGAAGGTAGTTCAAATCAAATTAATTTCACGCATTCGATTAATTTCTATGATACAATATGCCGCACATAAATTTACAGTAATAACGACAGCAGATTCTAATTGCATTATGGTTTTTTTTGGCTACATCAGACACTGCGGACCGTACTTTCATATCGTAATTTATACCAGGCACAACGTGTTGGAATGATCTCTTAACCCTTATCTTGCTAAATAAGTTAAATAGAATTTTCAAACCCGTAGTAAAAAAAAAAAAAAACGATTTATGTTATTTCAAACTCATTTTTTGGGAAAAAAATATCCTCATCGGACAGTGTAGATCAAGATCAGACTGCACAGAATGTACAGTCTGGTCTTGGATCTACACTGTCCGTATAAGGTCAGACAGTCGCGCTTAGCAGGCAAAAGGTTAACTCTTACCCTGCTAAGTAAGTGAAAGAGAACTTTCAAGCCCATAGTAAAAACCCGAAAAATGTTATTTAAAACTTTTTCTTTTGAAAAAAAAAAATCTCTTAATCGGACAGTGTAGGTCCAAGATCAGACTACAAGTTCTGTGCAGTCTGATCTTGATCTACACTGTCTGTGAAATGTCAGTGAGTCGCACTCATCAGCTTAAGGGTGAACTCTTATGATGCAAAGAACTGCTCTCGTCTTTCCATGCCGACAGTGTAGAACGAGATCAGAATGCACAGTGTGTGATGTCTGACCTTATTTTTATATTGTCCGTTACTCAGTGGAATATTCCTTTCCAAACAATTTTGACATTACACCATTTTTTTAAAATTTTCTTCTGAAGCAAAATGTTCGCACATTTATTAGGTACCGGAAGCGTGACAAGTGTTGAATTATAAAAGTTTAATAATACCTAATTATATTATGCAGTATCATATGGTATCATACAGCATCATTTTACACTTCACACTGTGCCATATACAAAGTAAACCCTGTGACATTTGATGGGGCGTCATTTGTTGTAATGGTTGTAAAACAGGTTCACGTAAGCCCAGAGAAACCATTATCCTCCACTCGGTGGCATTTTTTTTAAATAAATATAACCTATCTGATTTGGGCATGCTGCATACAGAACCGGACTACTTTTCAAGACGGCAATCGATACAGCGAATTTCAAAATAAATTAAACGTTTACTCAATAAAACGATATCTCGTAGGATTCACTTAACCATAGTTAGCTAGCATATAGTCTATGCACCAGTCATGTATAAATACAGCCCCTGTAGGCTCTGGAAAAAGCTCTGGTAAATTTTTTTTTTTTGATAAGTCTATAAAAGCCCAGATGCACAAATCCTGGGTTTCCTTCAATCTATATTTAGAAATTCTATACAAAGATTTGCAGTAAACATTCGTATTTTTAAAAACTATTTTTCCGTTTCACATAATTAAATTTTTAAGAAATTTGAAGCGAAAAACACGCTAGATTTTTTCACAGAAGTATTGTTTGTAGCCATTTTCTCCATTGCTACTTTTTAGCGGCAGAGTTTTAGTTCATGAACCGCGTATTAATATTTATCCTGTACAGTAGGGTGATGCGTCATAGCAGACAGGTCCAATCTTTGTAGAATATTGACATGGGCTGACAACGCAGAGAAATCGTGTCATTACGGACGGAAATTAAATGAAATTTCAGTTAGTGATACGTACATGTAGCTTTTAGCTCATATCACACAATCCCGAGATTTACCAAGGAAGAATTTTGAAAATATTGTGGGAAAATGAGAAAATACCAGCATTTTCTCCTTTTCACCACGATACTTCCTACCCTTTCAAGATTAAATCACACCATTTCAGCCACACATAATTTGTCACCTCAAAACGTTTGGATTTGGACAAGTCCACATTTTTTTCATTCTGTAAAGGTCTAGTTTATTTTCAGATTCTGCGCCAGAATTATGCAAAGGCTTGCAGAAATGTCACATGATCAAAACGCCAGCGATTAGGTGCACTCGTCATAACTCGGCCGATTCCGTACCTACATCTGGCCTCGTCCGTATAAAGGAGGTTTCCATTTTGAACTACCATTCACATAATCTTAAACATGGCAGCGTCTGTGTAAATAGCTTAGCAACAACATGAAAAACCACGGTGAAGTTATTCACATCTATCGATCTGTCGATGAAAGCTCCCAACGGAATTGATACACAAAGCTAAAAATTGAAAGTACAAACTGTTTGCCGACGGAAATATTCTTAGAAAAAAAAATGTGAGTCATGTTTCTTTTTCAAGAGGAGCCTTACAATTTCAATAACCCTAAAACGGTGTACTTCCGGCGAAGAAATGTACCGTGTAGGCGCATATCAAGGTATTTGATACAGCCGAGGGACTTGATCACCGGGTCAGCCGAGGTATGCCGAATGGCTATTCATGTGACGCCATGCTGTCGAGCAAACGTCATCATACAGCTCACTGTGCATATAAATATTTCAATCCTGGCTACGCTTATGGTCTAACATTTCAAGAATTAAACGAGCAGAAATCTGAAAAGATAATTTCCAGGTAGGGAAAAAAGTTCCAGTGTCTGATAATGCTATGCTGCTTCAACCATTTACCACACAATCCCGAGTTTTAACGACCCTGGCAAAGAAGCCGTTTGAAAACAGTGTGGGAAAAGGCGAAAATGCTGGTAACCAGCATTTTCTTCTTTTCCCACAGTGTTTTCTGTCCTGTCAAAGAAAAATTGCACTATTTGAGCCACATTGAAATTGTCGTCTGCAAATGCTTTCAATTTGGACAAGACTATAATTTTGTTGTCTGGTAAAGGGTTAACCATTAAATATTCAGAAGTTTCATTACTGAAATCTGATAGAATGTTCGGACAAATTCGATTTCAAAAGTTCAGCCCAATCAATTAGCCCAAAAAGTCAATTTAGTGCGGCTTGCATAACCCAGTACTGTAAAAATACGATTTTTACCCCCTTGCAGTCGCGGTGACAGCTTTGAAAAACATTTGGGGAAAAGGAACTTGTTGCATCTAACAACAATAATTACTTTTCGAACATTTTTTTTTTTTTTTTTTTGCCAGAATATTGAACAACAGAATTTTTATTATCAATGTTTTCAAGGAAGTTTTTAATATAATCCATTATTTTTTTTCCAGTGGTGAAAAAGTCAACACTCTTGTTGTAGAATGACACGCAACAGGTAGCACAATCTACGAAGGACCAGAATGAGACAACCGCCGTTCACTAAACTGGTCCCCAATAAACTAAAACGCAGAAATCTCAAAATATATTTAAGAAATGATAATCTTCTTTCTATCGTGGTTTATCTTTCAATAACCACGGTTGTGAGTCAAGAGCCTATCGCCCTCAAGGATTACTAGTATTTATTTTGCCTCGTAACTCACAACCAACAACCAAGGTTTATTGAACGATAACCCACGATAGAAAGATTATTTCTAAAATGACCAACTCTAGATCAAAGGAAAACAAGTTCATAATTAGTATATAAACGCGGATGTGCATTCATTCTTAATTTACACAGAATATAGAATGACGTCGATTTTACCACGCTTCCGTTGCGCTGTGTTTATAGAGCCGAATTCACGTGTCATGTTAGAACATCCTGTTACCTACATGTCCGATGTCCTTCACAAAAAGGGTGGACCAAGATTAGACTGCTGCACAAAAGTCCGTGCATGTTGATCCTGGTCCACACCTTTAATTTCAAAATAGTCTCTTAATACTTTCAGCGCCCATGGTCTTTTGCAGACGGCATAGATCAAGATCAGACTGCAAATAATGTCTGCTTATGTAAGCAAGCCTATACGATAAAATCCTTTGTGAGTTTCAGCGTATTGTATTTTCAGCCCTCGAAAGAGGTCGAGTTTATACAAGCCATGCTCTGTGAAAAGGGGGCTGAATGCATCTTCAAAAAAGAATCGACCCAGGTCAGCCTGCGCTTTCCGCGCCGGCTGACATGGGCCAAACCTTTTTGCTATTGGTCAATTTTCCGCTTGTCCAAGGACTAGTTTACCGCATGATTGTTAGACAAAATGGACTTTATGGATCCATGATCATATAATGTCTTGCTTGGCTGAGAAAAGTGTTCAGTGGCTTTGGAAAGAAAGTTGTGTCAGTACTGGTGTGAGAAAGACAGGAAACACATGGGTGTGTTACTGACCGCCATGATATGACCTGAGCCGTTGAAATGCGTTAAACTCTTAAACAAACAAACAAACAAACGACTTGCTTCGTATCATGCATCACGGAGGTGCATTAAGCGCCCCTTTTACCAGCGCAGAGCTCATATATTTGGTGCTAAAAGAGTAAAACTTTACTGGTGTACTCGTTCAAAGTGTAAAACTAGAATCAACCTACAAAAAAGTAGTCTGGTACCCCGCCTTACTTCAAAAGTACAACCGATAACAAAGTGTTATGGGCTGGTAATCCAGACGAACAAAATAGTAGTTTCATTCTAATATGCTTACTGAGAAACAAGATAAATGTCAATGACATTGGGAAACTTGGAAAGTATAACTCTAACTCGATAAATCTTTCATTAGCAGTTTACATTGTTGTTTATTTTTGAGAATACATGTTTAAAACCATGAACCGTAGTGAGATAATATAAACATTATCGGGTTCGGTTTATTAATTATCTCGTAACAGTACATGATTTTAAACCTGTTATCCCAAACATAAACAAAAATGTAGACTGATAATGAAAGGTTTATCGAGTGAGAGTTATAACACGAATACTTTTCTACTAAAAAAAAACAACGTCTTGTAACTTCGAGGTCGCTCTGGCCCCAAATCTCGCGAAAGATCGAACAATTATAGTTCAAAAATCAGCTGCTCTTCAAAAAGAAGTACCTTAGGCCTTGAGTGCCAAAACTGCTTGACTGTCAAAAGACTTTATCTTCTTTTTTGCTCGTAAAAAACAATAAAACCGATGAGCCAAAACTATGCCACGGCTATATTTAAATGTCAGCGTACTCTAGCAGGGAATGAAATGGTGTTTATCTAATAAAAGGCGCTGATGTTTGTTTGTGAATTGCAAACAAAATTTGCAGCACAGAGTACAGAATAAGATTGCCAGAGTCTTTTAACCCTTAAGCTGCTAATCGCGACCCACTGACCTTTTGCGGACAGTGTAGATCAAGATCAGACTGCACAGAACGTGCAATCTGATCGTTGATCTACACTGTCTGATTCGGTATTTTCTTTCCGTTGAAATCAACTTTGAAACCGCAATGTTTGGGCTTTTAGTATTGAGTAGAAATTTGCCTTTCATTTATTCAGCAGCTTAAGTGTTAAAAAGTTTTTAAAGGGATTGAAGACTGACTTAACTCCTTCCCAAACAAGCCCTGGTTTTCACGTGTCTGCAGTACAAGTCTTTTGAAAACACTGTGGGAAAAGGAGAAATTGCTCGTAACGAGCAATTTCTCCTTTTCCCACAGTGTTTTCTACCCTTTTTTAGACCTTTCTGCCATTTTCATCAAACTTAAAATTGTCGTCTGCAAACTCTTTCAATTTGGACCAGTCCAAAATTTGTCGTTTGGGAAAGGGTTAACTCTCTTAGCTCGAGAGATTTTTGGTCATATAATGAAATATTTCTCTTTATCACACAATCCCGAGTTTCAACGACCCTGAGGAAGAAGGCTCTTGAAAACTTTGCGGGAAAAGAACCAGCATTTTCTTCTTTCCCCTCATGGTTTCAACGATCTCAAAGACAGATACTGTCGTTGTTGCCCCATTTTATTTGTCGTCTGCAAACGCTTTGAATTTGGACTGGTCTAAAATTTTTTGTTGTGTGGTAAAAAGAAAAAGGAACACGACCCACGATCGAACCCATGACCGTAAAATCATTGTCACAGTTATAGCTCAGAGTATTTTAGCTTTACAGGTTGTTCCTAATGGAGCTAAGCCCCGATAGCTGTCGGTAGCGTACAGGACTTGAGAACAGAATGTCGCTGGTTCGATCGTCGGCTTGGTCAATTTCTTTCCGAGGACTGATGATAGTCATCGCGACAGGATTCATTCCTCTCTCACCGCCGATCATTGCGTCGACGATGGTTATGGGGAAAAGCAGCCAGTGGCTTGGAAAGAATATTGTACGTAGTACTGGTATAAGAAACTCTAGGAAAGCACGGATAGGTACACTGGCCGCTGTGATGTAACTGAAATAATGTTGAAAACGGCGTTAAACACCACACAATCAATCAATCAGCCATTGTTCATTATGCAATAAGCTGCCAAATCACATTCTAAGCTTGATAAACACATTAATTAAAAGCGTGCTATAAAAACACACTTGTTGGACAATCTTTAACGTACAAACTGTGATATACAAAACTTTCGGTGAGCCTCTACGTTGCAGTCTGATCTTGTCTTAGACGTCAATGAATAGATTCGCGACATTTGACGAAAACCACGTCCGTCAAAAACGATCCCGAGCCCTGACCTTTACTCTAACCCAGACGAATTGCGACTAAATTCTTCCTCCTAGACAGAGCTCTTCATAAAATAAATCTAGGAGTTTAGCAATCAGTATTTTAAAACATACATGGATTTCGACGAAACACGCTTTCGGCGAAATGTCGTGCACCGCCAATGAATGTACACATTCAGGAAAAAAAAAGTTCTCTAGCATTTCCGGTTATTCACTCGGCAATTCAGGAATCACGAAATTTATTATCGTAAATGTTCATTTACTTACCTCTGTTACGATCCTGTAAATATTTCCCCTGGAATGAATATCCTAAATTGTTTTTTCGGCAAATCCCAATTAATTCTTCCTCAGACCCCGTCTGTGCTGTTTGTAAAATGTCTCTTGGATTGTCTTTACACAGCGAATTCCACAGACCACTGATCTATGTAGACATGATGCTCGTGTCGCCGTACGGACTAGCACGTGCTAAGCGTGCTGTCGTTCCCGGTTACTCTCGGACACAGCTATAATGAGACAAGGTTGGACGTGCCCTCGGTGCATATTCGGTTATTTCCGTACGCTATTATCATTATTGCCGGTGAACCGTTACGAAAGTAAATGAAGGGCAAGTTGAATTTTGTTTACTAATAAAACATTCATAGACATAGTCTGTTTATGTCTGTTTCGCAGCGAGCAACCTCTCCTTCTGCAAGATTATTTTCGTATGTTCGAATCTGCAGTCCATGTTTACATCCCATATGAGCCATGCTCCGTGAAAAGGGGGCTTAATGCATTTGCGAAAAGTATCGATCCAGGTCAGCCTGCGCAGTCCGCGCAGGCTGACCTTGGTCGACACTTTCCGCTATTGGTCATTTTTCTGTATATCCAAGGGCCAGTCTACCTCATGATTCAGTGGGTTGTTAGACAAAATGGTCTTCATGGATCCATGATCATGTGATAGCTTGCTTGGTATCATGCATCACGGGGATGCATTAAGCCCCCTTTTGCCAGAGTATAGCCCACATATATATAATTACTAATACCTCCCAGCTGTCGACTATTTCCGTTGCACAGCCGACAACCCATTTTAACACTGTGGCGGAGGGGAAGTCTGCGGTTGACAAGCGGGCTCTCCAAGTGCTGTCGGGTTTCTATTCGTCATCATTCACAAGTCAGTCATCTAATATTTGCGTAGACTTTTTATGTCTTTAATTGCAAACTCAGGCCGTTAGACTTTGAGATATTGTTTTGTCAAACATGTAGTTTCAACAGTATAGGATACTTACAGAGTTTCTGTTTTATGTTCTTGTTTCGTGAGAACTTGCACGCCAATGTTTATCTTTCTTTATTTGTAAATCCATTTAACGAACTGGCCTCTAACCCTCAAACTGCTAAGCGCGACTCGCTGACTTTTTTGCGGACAGTGCAGGTCAAGATCAGACTACAAAGAACGTGCGTGCAGTCTGATCTTTGATCTACACTGTCCGATAAGGAGATATTTTTCACCAGAAAAATTAAGTTTGAAATAGCACTATTCAGAATTTTACTATCGGCTTGAAAGTTGAATTCCACTTATTCAGCAGGATCAGGATTAATTTATTTTATCTCCCCCCCCCCCATCAAAATTTCGTCGGAACACTGTTATACTGATACTAGACTATATTCTGCTAAAAAAAAAAGAAACTGGACAGTTACATGCAACAATAAGGTGCAGCAAGTAATTCATTCTTTTCCCATAAACGTTTAAAAAGTCAGTCTTCCTTACTATGTTTGCATCACCTGTACAAATTTGTAGTATGTCTGGAATCAGCCCGCGTGAAAAAGGTTTACATAAATATGAGCTGTGCTCTGTGAAATGGGGGCTTAATGCATCTGCGAAAAGTGTCGACCCAGATCAGCCTGCGCAGTACGCGCAGACTGACCTAGGCCGAAACTTTTCGCTACTGGTCAATTTTCTGCATGTCAAAGGACCATTGTACCTCATGAATCAGTTGATTGTTATACAAAATGGATTTTATTGATCCATAAATATGTGATAACTGGCATGTCATCAAGGATCATGGAGATGCATTAAGGCCCCTTTGGCCAGAGCATGTCTCATATATATACGCTGCTTTTTCCCAGTTTCATCATTTTTTTCCGTCTTTATATTTTCAGGGTGACCGGGGAAAAGGTCGTAATTTGGACTTGATTGACCAGAACGGGCAGCAGATACCTAACCCTAACCCTAACCCAGATACCTAACCCTAACCCTAACCATTCAAAAGTCAGTTATAAACTAGAAAAATATGAAGATCACAATTGCTCAGAGCATTTTTCAAGTGTTCGTTGCCCTTAATTTATTCGGAGTTACAGTACAGATTCGAATTCCTTTGGTTGCATCGACAGGCAATGGTAAACGGTCGCAACCGAGGTCTTCTGATTTTAAACCCGACAGAATCGACCGACAGATCCGGGTCCCTCCGATTACTTCGAAAGGACATGGCAGAAAATTTTCTTCTGATTCCTTCGAATATAACTCGAATCGAATAGACAGACATATTCGGATGCCATTGGTTGCAGCCACGGGTAACGGCAAAAGGTCACAGACAAGGTCGAATACTAATAGCCCTAGTATGAGTGACAATGACTGGCTCTACGATCCCTTAAATGATGAGGACGGAGTAGGTATTTTAAGGAACAGAAATAAATGGGATTCGTCAAGCATATGGGGTCTCGAAAACTTACCTGACTGGAGTGGAAGTTATTTGGCAATGGCAGCTAGCTCCCAAAACAACAGAGCACAGAATGGGGAACCAGACACCTACTTGGAACGGAAGTTTCCGAATGAGTTACAGCTACCGGAAATAGATCAAATCTTTGATGGGATGTCAAAATATGAAGATCCACGTGAATACAGAATAGATCCATCCTTGTACAGGTCTGTATGTTAGCTTTAAATATCTTAATTTTGTGCCAAACTCAATCAGCTTTGTGGTTAACTCACAGATCTAATGGGAGACAAAAGTCAGTTACTTCCCTTGATAGCTCTCCACTACTTACTTGGTCCTCAATAAGGCATTACTTGGTTTTTATCCTTGATATTCTTTGCACTATTTAGGAATGTTCAGGTTTAAATATCTTCTTCAAACTTTATCAAACCACAAATTTGATCTATTTGATGCATTTCAATGGTAAAAGTGTGTGAAATTCGATTGACGAATTATTAATGCTATGAAGGCTTTACATATACATAGTAAGTCAAATTATAATAATCGCAACATCTCTTAGTAAAGCATAAAATCAAAAACAAAGGGAATCAAATAAAAGGACCCAGTTGCCATTTGGTAACCTTACTTTTTATCTAACAAGGGAGATAATTTGAATTTCACTTTTATCACCCATTGTTCCGAGATTATGAGTTCAAAGGCAAGTGACAAAACTCTTTTCGAGGACTGATGATAGTACTGGCCACAAGATTCAGTCTACTCACCACTGAAGCAAGGTTTTGCTATTTAACTATATGAATGCAGCTTATAGAGTGTTGTGCGTGGTATCAGTAATAGGAAACACAGTGAAGGCAATTATAGATAAGCTTGCCGCAGTAACATAACTTAAAAACAAGTAAAATGAATAAAATCATTAACCCTTTACCACACAATCCCGAAATTTAGCGACTCTAAGGAAAAGGCCCTTTGAAAACATTTTGGGAAAAAGGAGAAAATGCTGGTATGTATTCCATCCTTCCTAAGGTAAATTTCCATTTTTGAATTACAATCATTTTGCCGTCTGCAAATTTTTTTCAATTTTGACAGGTTCAAACTTTTGCCATGTGGTAAAGAGTTAACTCTGTTACAAGTAAAAGTAGTCAAAACAAACGTTTCAATAGCTTTAGTTTTACGACAGAACACATAATAATGTAGGCAAATGCTTGGCTGATACTGTTCACTGATGGCCGGTATTTCGGTTATGTCACGACAGTCTGCGCTTGGATGTAAGCTTGCTGATGATGTTCTTGAAAAATTCTTGAAAAGTTGTATCACTTCGTTAACCCCTATCCTGCTAAATAAGTAAAAACAAACTTTAAGGCCGACAGTAAAACCCCGAATAATGTTATTTCAAACTTATTTTTGGAGAAAAATATCTCCTTATCGGACAGTGTAGATTAAAGATCAGACTGCACAATCTGATCTTGATCTACGCTGTCCGCAGAAGGTCAGTGAATCGCGCTTAGCAGCTTCAGGGTTAACATATATTCTCCTTTCTCAAGTGGTAAATGAAAACATTCATTGATTGACTGATTGACTGACAGGTTTGTTTATTGTTACACTTCTTCATCAATTAACCTCTTCCAGACTCTTTTCTTTGATATCTGTGTTACACCTGTCGGTCTGTTCATCCATTCATACATGCAGCATTCAATCAATCAGTCAATCAAGTAATCAATCATCCTACTCAAACATAACGAAATTAATCAATCAAACCATCCATTAGTCTCTCCATCAATTATTAAAAATGATAAAGCCATTGGGGACCATTTTACTACAGAACTTGCACAAACGTAAGTACAAAATTTCGTAAGTTTTGGCGTAAGTACAAGTTTTGCGTTTAACAAAAATTTGCGTCGCTAAGTTCGAACGTAAGTTTTTGTGTAATTTTACATACAAAAATATCGGTCGTAAGAATATAGTCCGAAGTCTGGGGGCATTTTTTTTTTTTTTTTTTTGTATTGCGTCGTCATAAAGGAAGAAATTTGACAGGACAAAATATCCTTATGGGTATCTGCATTAATCATAAATTTCATTTTTTGACGAATAATTCTATTTTTCATATGGAAGCAGGCGACATATGAGATGACGTAAAGCGCAAGAAATGTAGGGTAAATGCGCGTAAATTACATCTGGTTGAACGGCACGCGCTGTTTACCTAGGTAACAAGTACGCGGGAACTACTGTTTCTGCCTTCAATTGAAGAGTTACGGAAATATTTACTTACGCAAATTGAATTTCGTAAATCTGAACATAGGCGTAAAGTTACGAAAATTCTTACAAAAAAACTAGTAAAACGGCACGCTGGGTTCAAAGAGACTACCAATATTCGGCGTCATAATCATGACTTGATGAGAACACCATCTAGTAATATTATGTCAACACATAAACAATAAACTTGTTTGTGATGAATTATATCTATTCCCCGACTATTAGTTTCATATTTTTTTAAGGATCTACATCAAATGAAAAAAAAAGCTTCCAAAACCGACATTACTTTTTGTTTCACTTAACACTACAATTCTATTTTTCATATGGAAACAGGCGATATATGAGAAAAGAAGGGAGACAACTTCAAATTAGGATGTTACAAACATGCGAACTGCTTCAGGGTCGTAGCAGTAAAAGTAGTCCAGTTTGAAAATTTGACAGCAAACACTTCTGCCACACTGTTTTATCAGAGAAAATGAAAAGACATATCTGAAATGTATTTTGGGTCTTGATTTGATGATTTTATATGAAAACTGAGCGATTGAGAAACTATTCTGTGCCTGTCACTATATAATGAAATATGGTCTACCTCCTGGAAGGGTATTTTTTTCACTGTGATTTTTTCAAGGGCAGTTTTGTTGTGGTGCTATCTTTTAGCTTCTAGTGCAGGTCACTGGAAATTTGATAGAAACAAACAGCAAAGGGCCGAAGATAGTGATTTTCACTCTATTATTAATGTAGCAAGAAATCAGTGGGAAATCGTCTTATGTACTAACAGGTCTTGCACTAATAAAACAAATGATTTCTTTACTTAATTCATTCTCCAGACACCTCACATATATGATGGTTAAATTTAAGCCAAGCCAGTTATCATCATCATCTATCAGAATAGACACGATACACGGCTGTTAAGTTTCATATGCTTAATCATTTAAGAATTCAAAGAAGCAATTGATAAAAAAAAAGTTGAGACTCATCAGCTGTTAGATATAGGTACACTCGTAGATTTATTTGAGTCACATTTCAACAGAATAAGTCTGTAAATCCGTCTATCTATCCGTCATTATATGAATAAAATTAACACCAATACTGCATAGCCAGTGACGTTCTGAAGTGGAGAGACTTTGGGAAAATGTTTAGGAAAGGAAGTAACATCTTAGTACAAGCAAGCACTCCTTTTCCATAAATGTGTCGCTCATCACTTTCCTTTGTACCGCCGTTGCAGATCAAAAGTATCTCCATTAACTCATCTATTAAAACTTGTCTCGTTTCGCTAAATTTGTAAATAAATGAATTTGGATGTAAATCATGCTTCATTTCTACATATTAGTTCTCTTTCAGTCTAAAATTTAACCCACCGTGTGCTTTTTACCCTTTTAGTGCGATAGGCGAAAATAGAGACTCTTTGTGGACGGCACAGATCAAGATTTGATCTTGGATCTATGGTGTTTAACGCCCTTTTTCAACATTATTTCAGCTGTATCGCTATCTTGGATCTATACCGTCCGCTATTTTAATCAAGTCTATTTAACGAGGGTTTCAGTAGATTGTATTATCACCCATCTGAAGAAGTAGGATTTATAATATTTGGTTCTGAAAGAGTGAATGCGTAAATCTTGGTTTCATTTTATCCACAGATCAAACCCGTTGGTGAAAACCTTACTAGCATTGAAAAGACGACAAGAAATCCTTGCCCTCCTCGAAGATAAGCTAGAAAACGCTGGTATGTATGTATGTATGTATGACTGACATATTCATGTCTGTTTCATGTGTAACTCTTTATCAGATGACAACATATTAGACGAAAGATTTTTGTCCAATTGCTTGGAAACTGTTTCGAATCTCATAGTTCAATTCCTAGAGCCTAGAAATACACATGCACTTCACCATATTTCTCACAATTACTGGTATTCTTAGTAAATATTCTTGACGGGTGTAACAACGTTAGTTTCCACGTATATAGTTCTTTTGTCAGCACAGATGGGTATTCTGTCTGTTTACACGTATATAGTTTGTTTTTTTTTTAATCAGTACAGATAGGTATATTCTGTCTGTGTTTCCACGTATATAGTTTTTTTTATCAGTACAGATAGTTATTCTATGTTTCCACGTATATAGTTTTTTTTTTTTTATCTGTACAGATAGGTATTCTATGTTTCCACGTATAATTTGTTAAAGAATTAAAAACAAGTAAACCTAAATATATATACATGTACGCTGTATTTATTTTTCCTGTGTCTTTTCTTTTTTTTTTTTTTTTATTTTCAACAGATTTTGACGAAGAATGACGTCACAACGTTCGTAAGAATTTTAAAAGATGGAGAAAAACAGAGAATCAGATAACTCAGCATCGTACAGTCGCATGAACAACCATGATATTTTAAAGCCTTGTTTTAATATCTTTTAATCGATTTGATTTTTTTAACCATTTTTCCCATCTCTCGACGAAATTTATTGTACCTTATCTTTTCAGCTTTGTAATTTATACCTTTGCCATTTTTTAGCTGGTCATACTTTTTCTTTTAAATAGAAGCTTAATTTTTTTTTCGAAACTTTTTTTTGTCTTATTTTTCCCTTTTTAGTCAACCCTATCAGAATATTATAATTATTATTTTTGGCAAAGGGGAGCAGTGTGTAAAAACGCACCCACTTACCTTTCTAAGGGGGAAACAGGGTAAAACACCGCATTTGCTTACCATTCTAGGGGTAAGCAGTGTAAAACACCAAATTTACTTCCCATTCTAGGGTGAAACACTGCATTTACTTACCATTCTAGCGGGAAACAGTGTAAACACCGCATTTACTTACCATTCTAGAGTGAAACAGTGTAAAAGACCGCATTTACTTACCATTCTAGGGTGAAACAGTGTAAAACAACGCATTTACTTACCGTTCTAGGGGGATATGGAGTAAAAAGCTGCATTTACTTACCATTCTAAGTAGCATTCTAATGTTAATCCTTCACCTTTTTCTAAACTTCAAAGGATGATGAGTTTTGATCGGCCTTCCAAATGCTTTAGCCAGTCAGAAACAGTATAACTTTATAGATTAAGAACTATAATGTAGTTTACAAGGGTGAATACGGAACTAAACCGAACCGAATCTTGTAGGGTTGTTTTACTTAAAAATTTTACTTATAATATTTTCTGGTATCATTATTATTATTCTTTTTTTTTTTAACAAATGAATAAAAATATAAAAAAGAAAGAAAACATCTATCATTGCTATACAACAAGGAGTGTACATGTGGTGTAAACAATATTACACTATAAGACAGACATTACAAATATTACTCCGTGATTTATCTTTAGACAATTATCATCAATAGTTTCAAAAGACTGTTTACTACTTTAAATGAGATGTTTTCTCATTCTTCTTTGAATTTGCTGCAGAAAATTAACGTGAACTCTTCAAGGATTGTTTTCTTATTGTGAACTTCAGTGATTTTTGTGTGCGTGTGATTCTTTCCTGAATTTGCTTCAAAGTATTTATTTGTAGCCAAATAGATAACTCTTTTTCCTTGGGTGAAAAATACATGTGCTTTCTTCGAGGTTTCTTTGCTTATGATGCATTCGAATTCACTTATTAAAGTTATGATTTCTTAAATCTGCTCTTCAGAGAGTAAATAATTATCTTCAGTATTTAAAGGTTGCTTGATGTCTGCGATTTTAAATGAAACATTTTCCCATTCTTATCAAGTTTGTTGTAGAGAACTTATTTGACGTCTGAAGTCTTTTTGCGGGTGATGAATTTTACATTAAACATTCTTCTATTTTTCAGCAGTTTGCTTCAGAAAACTTTGATATGCTTGCATCTAACAGTTTTAGAAGTGACACAATATTTGCGCTTCTTTAATGATTAAACAATACAAGTTTGCAAATCTCTGAGGAGTAAAATTGTTACTGTTTTTCTTTAAAGTCACATTTTGTTACCTCCAACACTTTGAGTAAATTAAGCCATGCTCTGTGAAAAGGGGGCTTAACGCATCTACAAAAAGGATTGACCCAGGTCAGCCTGCACAGTCCGCGCAGGTTAACCTGGGCCGATACTTTTTGCTTTAGGTCAATTTTCTGCATGGCAAAGGGCCAGATCATGATGATGCAGTTGGTTGTTGGGCAAATGAATTTTATGGATCCATCATTATATGATGACTTGCATGGTATAAAGCATTATGGAGGTTCATCAAACCCCCTTTTAACAGAGCATAATTATCTAACCCCGTAACGCTGCCACCAGGGCTGGCACCTATGCTGGCAAAATTTCGTTTCTGTAGATAATATCGTCACTATGCCGAAACTTTCCACCAATGAATAACTAGTGCGAAAATGCCTGTCATAACACTGCTCTATGTTGAAGTTTTCATGCCGAGATTTTGGCCAGCAGGTTTCCTACGGCTAGGTCAGTCAATGGAATGCACATAATGAACGAACAGTCTAAACGTGGAGGTTAAACAAATGAAAACGTCGAGCCATGTACCAAGACAGACTGACATACATTTCGTTGGCCTATTAAGTTACCGACGGCCATTACAATGGACAATAAGTAAACGACGCACATTAAACCGGACAATTAGTAGCAAAACATTACATAGGGCAATAAGTGAGCGACACACATAATAGTGGACAAGGGGAGAAAAAAATTGAAATCGAAATTATCTCCCTTGTTAGATAAAAACCAAGGTAACCAAATTACAACTTGGTCTTTTTATTTGATTCCTTTGTTTTTATCCTTGCTTTACTAGGAGATGTTGCCATTATTATAATTTGACTTGTGATGTACTTGTTAGGTCTTCGTGATATTTGCAAATCGAATTTCATACACTATTACCATCGAAATGCATCAAGTAGATCAAATTTGTGGTTTGGTTAATTATAAAGGAGGTATTTAAACCTGAACATTCCTAAAAAGTGCAAAAATTATCAAGGATAGAAACCAGGTATATACCTTATTCAGGTCCTAAGAATTAGTGGAAAGCTATTAAGGGAAGTAACTGTTATTTGTCTCTCAACTGGTCACAGGTCACATTGAACAAATAAGTTACCGACTTACATTACACTGGAAAGTTAAGTGACCGGCATACATTACATAGGCCAGTTAAGTTACAGACATACATTACATTGGACAATTAAGTTAACGACACACATTAAACTGGACAATTAGTTACCAACATACATTACACTGGACAATTAAATTACCGACACACATTATTTCGGTCAACTTAGTTACCTATGCACATTACATCGGACAATTAACTTACCGACACACATTACATTGGACAATTAAGTTACAGACACACATTACAATGGATGAGAGAAAAGCGACTCACATTATTCAGGACAATGAAGTAACCGACACACACTACATTGGACAATTAAGTTATACTGAAGTTACGACATGCTAACATTGTACAATTAAGTTACTAACATAACATTCCACATAACATAAACTTACTGACATACATTACATTTGGGCAATTAGCAAGCGACTCACACTACACTGGACAACTAGGTTGATCGCTTGGTAGAGACTTCTACGACAAAGAAATCTTGCTGCCATGTTGATGCAAACAGACTTACACAGGAAAATAAATTATTGGTTTAGTTTTAACACCGTTTTCAACATTATTTCGGTCATATTGCGTTAGCCAGTGCACATATCCATGCTCCATGCTCCATGCTGGGGTTTCTTCTACCAATGCTTTGCCCAGATTTTTTTCCAAGCCAATGGCCACTTTCTCACATATGTGTCGTGAAAATAATGTTCAGCGGTCAGATAAGAACGAATCCCGGCTCAGTAATTATCATCAATCTTGAGTACGAATTCGGCCGAGATTGGAAATGAATTATGACGCAAACGAATCCCGAAAGGCTTCAAAGCGATCAAATGCGCTTTTAAGGTCGAGCCAGTTCGTGCTTCCAGGTCGCGTGATTCATTGAGACTGTTCGAGGCTCTGCGATTACTTCGGTACCTCGAATGATATCATGTGGTCGTGCTACAGTATCTACTGTTACTTGCAACGGCTTGGCCACCCATCCGGGCACTAACTACTACATACGCTGTTTATCTTGGCCACCCATCCGGGCACTAACTACTACATACGCTGTTTATCTTGGCCACCCATCCGGGCACTAACTACTACATACGCTGTTTATCTTGCACGAAGAACAATACACTAGACCGCATCGCTGTAAAAGCTACGTTCTGTGCAGCCTGATCTTGGTCTACACTGTCCGCAAAAGGTCCGTTAGTCGCGGTTAGCAGCCTAGCGGTTTAAGTGATTTTACATCTTACCGCTCCCTGTGACACTGCTTTCTTCTTAGAGGGTAAGGCAATCCCACTCCGGCAGATGTCATCATCCAACCTCTGCCACCAAATGCAACGTGCAACGAACGCCTTGGTCACCCATCCAGGCACTAACCGCAAAGCATGCTGTTTTACTTGCACGGGAAGAAGTTCACCAAACCACATTGCTGTAAGACCTTGCTTAACAGCGAGGCAAGTTTTACTTGCTTATATATCTAGCCCCTCTTTGTGACATTAGAAAGAGTTGAAGGTGGTAAACTGGACGCAAAGCAATCGTAAAAGGGCTTTAACCTTTTACCACACAATCTAGACTTTAAACGATCCTGAAAGAGAAGCATTTTCTCCTTTTCCCACAATGTTTTCTACCCTATCAAAAAAAAAAAAAAAAAAAAAAATCATCATTTTTTTAGCAACATTTGAGTTGTCGTCAGCAAATGTTATCAATTTGGTAAAGTCCAAACTTTTTCGTTTGGTGGAGGGTAAAACAGCCTTGAAAATGCAATGTTAGGGTCATTTTCCCCACTACAATTTAAAAGAGTACATGTCTTTTTGCTTGTTGTAAGTCGGACATGAAGTCATCAGCAGGCTGCACTACAAACCTGGGATGAAGACAGAACCATGCAAGCGAGTTGTCAGTACCACTCGTACATAAAACCTATCAGACTTCCATGGTATTATGTCATTGATCTTTAATTCTGTTGGTCCAACTTGACAACAGGTGGGGAATGCAGGCATAAAGCACCTGCAAAATCTTTTAAGACGCATTTACTAGGTTTGGACAGACAGAGCGATAGAAAAGATGAAGTTAGAATTTTTCGTGATCGTTCTTACTGCAATGGCAGTTATTGGTATGTACATACTTATAGCGTAAACATTTTTTTCACCAAAATCTCGAAGTTGAACTGAACTAAGTATTTTTCATATAAACGTACAGCTTAGTATCTCTAAACATGGTTTCAAAGGTTTTGTTTTGATTGTATTGATTGATTGTATGGGGTTTAACGCCGTTTTCAACATTATTTCAGTTATATTACGGCGGCCAGTGCACCTATCCATGCTTTCCTGGAGTTTCTTTTACCAGTACTCCGCACAATATTCTTTCCAAACCACTGGCTGCTTTCCCACATAACCATCGTCGAAACAATGGTCAGCGGTGAGAGAGGAATGAATCCTGTCGCGATGACTATCATCAATCCTCGGAAAGAAATTGGCCAAGCCGGGGATCGAACCAGCGACCTCCTGTTCTCAAGATGTGTACGCTACCGACTCAGCTACGGGGGGCTTGGCTCGAAGGATTGTAAACGGATGATTGGTCCCGGGTTTTATGGTCTCTTTGTTGCTATTTTAATTTCATCTTCACTATAAAACACTTTGGACTTTTTATTTGTTTGTTTGTAAAGACTTTTTATTTGTGTATTTGCATCTGAGTTTAACACCGTTTTAACAGCTAAGGTCATATCACGGCGGTCAGTGCACCTACGCACGTGTTTTCTGGATTTCTCACACCAGTACTGACACAACTTTCTTTCCAAGTCACTATTTTTCCGAAATGAATCAGAGGTGAGAGGCGAAAAATCGCTAAAAAGAAAGTTTCCCTCAAGCGGGTATCGAACTTACAACCGCCAGATCACGAGTCAGATGCTCTAACCACTGAGCTACCCGGGCAGGCTTATACTTTTTAACGTAGGATTGACCAGTACAGTCGAAATTACCGAGCTCAAAATTAGACTTTTCTGACACCGAGGTCTAAAATTCGAAAAGTTGTCACTACAATTGCCAAAATATTTTAGATTATTCAACAACGAGGTTTAAACAGAGAAAATCAATATTCATAAATATTTCTAGCTATCCAGGAAAAAAGAAATTTGCATCCATCAATATAGACTTTTTTATATTGATAGCATTTGCGGAAGAAATATCAAATGTGGCTAAAATTAGTGTATTTGTTTATAAAATGTTAAATATGATTGAAACAAAAAAATCTTCTTTTATCCCTTTTTTTTTAACCCTTATCCTGCTAAATAAGTGAAATGAAACTTTTAAGCTGATAGTAAAGACCAAGATTTTGCTATTTCAAAGGTATTTTTGGAGAAAAATATCTCTTTATCGGACAGTTTAGATCCAAGATCAGACTGCACGTTCTGTACAGTCTAATCTTGATCTACACTGTCCGCAAAAGGTCCTTGGGTCACACTTAGCAGCCTAAATGTTAAATTTGTTTCTGGGTCGTAAAACACGGGATCATTCGATAAAAGGTATACTTTATCTTGTAGGTTTTCATGTAGTAATGGCTCGAGTTCGATGTCCCAACGGGGACCCATGCGAAATTGAATGCCTTTCTATCACTTGTGAGTCGGGATCCTGTGACAACGTCGTGGTGTGCAAGTGTGTCAATTGCTAAAAACTCTACATACAAGGCAAAAGGTAACAATGATTCATCATCATCATCATCATCATTAGCAGCAGCAGCAGCAGTAGTAATATGTTGTTCTTTTCATTATTTTCCTAACGCAAAAGGTTGATTGGTTGTAGTATGTTGTTTAACGCCGTTTTCAACATTATTTCAGTTATATCGCGGCGTCAAGTGCACCTATGCTTTCCTGCGTTTCTTTCACCAGTACTACACACAGTATTTTCTTTCCAAGCCTTTGGATGCTTTCCCACAAAACCACATTGGAAACATTCTCTGAGGCCATAAATATCGGTAATTTAAGCATGTTGTCGCACATGTTTTTGTGTATTGATTTTCATAGGAAGACATCTAATGTTTATCTAATTACTACAGTACGTGACTATCAATATTTCATAAAATTCCGATTCCTCAATGATTGACATACATTTTAAGTTAAGTGTTTAATTCATTGTGGCAGGGATCTTATATACACTGTGTATATAAGATCCCTGATTGTGGTTTAAATCATAAAATGTATGAAAATGAAGCCGAAGAAATTTAACATTAAAAAATATCTCTTTAGAACTGTTACATTATTATGTAATAAAATTGTAGCTGTTTAAAAGTGATCAATATTTTCGAAAAAGAAAAGTTTTCAAATTAACGTCAATGGCTACGTCGGCAAAATCATGTATTTCCAGTTAAAGACCGACTGCACACTAAAGCCTGTCAATTCCTACAGTAGCCCTTTTAAAGAGCGTTCTCGGTACAAGAACACAAACGTCGACGCTTTAAGAATTTTCTTTTCTGAAAGATTTTGTCCATTTTTCCTCCAAATTGCTTTTAACTTGTCTGGCTTAACCTTTGTCAAATAAATGGACAGTTAAATATAATGGTATAAGACATAAAAAATGTAACATTCAAGCCCGAATACGTCATTTATATAGGAAATTGTAGAGCTAAGACCAGACGGCACTCATACTTTCTATGCAGACTTGTCTTTATCTGTATTGTCAACAGAACGAACAAAAAGATTGCCGTGATACAGGAGAAAAGGAAATGAAGTTTCTGACCTTTTCTCTCATTTCAGATCAAGACGCCACAGAACGATATCTTGAACACATACATTTATGATAGGAGTACAATAAACTACAAAATAATTGCTTTCAGTTTCAGTTCATTTTCTTTTATGTCAAGCTGGCTTGAGCCACGAACATACCTGGTTTCCTCCATTGTTTTACCATTTCCTGATATGAACCGTACTTTGGCAAAAGAGGACTTAATGCATCTCCGTAATGCATTATACATCACCTAATTATGGATCCATAAAATCCGTTTTGACAAACAACTGACTGAACCCTGGGGTGGAATTATCCTTTGACATGCAGAAAATTTAAAGATAGCGAAAAGTTGTGCAGTCCGCGCAGGCTGAAATGAGTTGACACTTTTCGCAGTTGCATTAAGCCCCTTTTCACAGAGCATGGCTCATATGTTTTACCCCTTGTGCAACAGTCTGTGTTGTTGTTGCTGCTTTAAAGGCATTTTATGCCGCCTTCAACATGATCTCAGTTATATCGCGGTGGCAAGTGCAACAATCTATGCCGCCTTGGAATTTCTTTTACCATTACTTCGCACAACATTCTTTCCAAGCCGATGGCTGTTTTCCCACATAACTTTCATCTAAATCATATTAACCCTTAAGCTGCTAAGCGCGACTCACTGACCTTTTGCAGACAATGTAGATCAAGATCAGATTGCACAGAACGTGCAGTCTGATCTTTGATCTACACTGTCCGATACGGTGTTTCTTTCCGGTGGAATCAACTTTGAAATCACAATTGTTTTTTTACTATTGCGTGGAAATGTTCGTTTCATTAATTCAGCAGTTTAAGGGTTAAAGGGTTGACAAGAATAAATCCTGCTGTATGATTAGTATCAATACTCAGAAATGATTATGGCCGCCCGATTTCAAGTCTTCTGCGTCCTCGACGGAGCAAATATGCCAATGTCTAAACATTTCACCCGTGTTTATGTAATATCAAACATGGTTTCACCCGTCCAACGTCCGATATGGTTTATCTCATATCCAACATGGTTCCACTCGTCCAATGTCCGATATAACTTATCTAACATGGTTCCACCCGTCCAATGTCTAATATGGTTTATCTAACATCCAACATGGTTCCATCCGTCCAAAGTCCGATATGGTTTATCTAACATCTAACATGGTTCCATCCGTCCAATGACCGATATGGTTTATCTAACATCCAACATGGTTCCATCCGTCCAATGTCCGATATGATTTATCTTACATAGTTCCATCCGTCCAATGTCCGATATGGTTTATCTAACATGGTTCCATCCGTCCAATGTCCGATATGGTTTATCTAACATCCAACATGGTTCCATCCGTCCAATGACCGATATGGTTTATCTAACATCCAACATGGTTCCATCCGTCCAATGACCGATATGGTTTATCTAACATCCAACATGGTTCCATCCGTCAAATGTCCGATATGATTTATCTTACATAGTTCCATCCGTCCAATGTCCGATATGGTTTATCTAACATCTAACATGGTTCCATCCTCCAATGTTCGATATGGTTTATCTAACATGGTTCCATCCGTCCAATGTCCGATATGGTTTATCTTACATAGTTCCATCCGTCCAATGTCCGATATGGTTTATCTAACATCTAACATGGTTCCATCCGTCCAATGTCCGATATGGTTTATCTAACATCTAACATGGTTCCATCCTCCAATGTTCGATATGGTTTATCTAACATCCAACATGGTTCCATCCGTCCAATGTCCGATATGATTTATCTAACATTTAACATGGTTCCATCATTCCAATGTCCAATATGGTTTATCTAACATGGTTCCATCCGTCCAATGTCCGATATTGTTTATCTAACAACCAACATGGTTCCATCCGTCCAATGTCCGATATGATTTATCTTACATAGTTCCATCCGTCCAATGTCCGATATGGTTTATCTAACATAGTTCCATCCGTCCAATGTCCGATATGGTTTATCTAACATCCAACATGGTTCCATCCGTCCAATGACCGATATGGTTTATCTAACATCCAACATGGTTCCATCCGTCCAATGTCCAATATGGTTTATCTAACATCCAACATGGTTCCATCCGTCCAATGACCGATATGGTTTATCTAACATCCAACATGGTTCCATCCGTCCAATGTCCGATATGGTTTATCTAACATCCAACATGGTTCCATCCGTCCAATGTCCGATATGGTTTATCTAACATCTAACATGGTTCCATCCTTCCAATGTCCGATATGGTTTATCTAACATCCAACATGGTTCCATCCGTCCAATGTCCGATATGATTTATCTAACATGGTTCCATCCGTCCAATGACCGATATGGTTTATCTAACATCCAACATGGTTCCATCCGTCCAATGTCCGATATGGTTTATCTAACATCCAACATGGTTCCATCCGTCAAATGTCCGATATGATTTATCTTACATAGTTCCATCCGTCCAATGTCCGATATGGTTTATCTAACATCTAACATGGTTCCATCCTCCAATGTTCGATATGGTTTATCTAACATGGTTCCATCCGTCCAATGTCCGATATGGTTTATCTAACATCCAACATGGTTCCATCCGTCCAATGTCCGATATAATTGATTAAACATTAAACATGGTTCCATCATTCCAATGTCCAATATGGTTTATCTAACATGGTTCCATCCGTCCAATGTCCGATATTGTTTATCTAACATCCAACATGGTTCCATCCGTCCAATGTCCGATATGATTTATCTAGCATTTAACATGGTTCCATCCTTCCAATGTCCGATATGATTTATCTAACATTTAACATGGTTCCATCCGTCCAATGCCCGATATGGTTTATGTAACATCTAACATGGTTCCATCCTTCCAATGTCCAATATGGTTTATCTAACATGGTTCCACCCGTCCAACGTCCAATCTGATTTATCCAATATCCAACATGGTTCCAACAAATGTCCAAAATAGTTTCATCTCTTTTCGAACGTGGTTTTATACAATGTATAATGTGATAATGTGTAATAGACAAATATATCCATATTAGACATCGGCTAAATACATTTTGGACAATAGATTGAACAATATTTGAAAAGGGATAAAATAATATTGCACTACAGATAAAACCCTTTTAGAGATTACATGATAGCACCTTAGATAATAAAGTAAACAATCATTAAATACCTTTAAAAATCCCTTTGGACATATGGTACAACTATGACATTTTTATATATCTGGCGTGGATGAATCCTTATATTACCATAATGCCTTATAGTGTCAAAATATCTTAGGGTACTATGATGCCAATGTGGTGTCATTTGGCTGACCCCATACTGGACAAGGGTGAAGCTTTTTTACAGCAAATAACGACAGTTTATTTGTAGACCGAAAAAATACCCCCATCAAACGAATTAGTCATCATCAAGTCAAAAAAATGATCTGACATCTTTAAAAAGTGACGTCACTTCTTGTACTGCCAGGTGTTGTTTCGTGTGACATATATCGCTGAAATATCAAGTTAAATAACAATCCCGTGATGTACATATTAACTGCAATTCTATCAATCGAGTGCACGTTACACGATAAATGAAATGTTACATCGGTGTATGATGCTTTCCAACGAGGTTTGGATACTTTAACATAACGAGGCTCAATACAGTCACTAGACAAATTCAAGAAGTAGATCTACAAGGACTTTTTCACTCAATAAAAAGACACAAAATATCGCGCATTTTCAAGAAGGTTCTGGCAAGAATAATCCTAACACTTTCCTAGATGACAAAATATTAAACCTGCGCAATAGGAAGCATTGACAAAACACAAATTAGATATGATTTCGGAATAAAACATTGCGGAAAAGTAGAAAATTCTTTCTGACAGCCCTTCAGAAGGGATTGTCTGGTAAAAAATAAACATATTAAGTTACTTATTTTGCATCATAATTAAATAGAAATCATGGTGTTCTCTAAACAACAACAAAAAAAGTGAAATCCCAAAAAATGACGAAAATAGCCGCCAATATTAATAATGTCATTAACCCTTAGGCTGATAAGCGCGACTCGCTGACCTTTTTCGGACAGTGTAGATCAAGATCAGACTGCATAAAACGTGCAGTCTGATCTAGGATCTACAGTGCCCGATACGAATTTTTCCCAAAAATATACCTTTGAAATAGCAACAATAAGATTTTTACTATCGGCTTGAAAATTTTTATATTTCATTTACGTAGCAGAATATAGGTTAAGAGTTGCAGTTCTAAGACACGCAAAGGTGGATGGAGACAGGTGGATGGAAACAGGTGGCTTTAACCCTTTCCCAAACAAGCCCTCGTTTTCACGTGTCTGCAGTACAAGTCTTTTGAAAACACTGTGGGAAAAGGAGAAATTGCTCGTAACGAGCAATTTCTCCTTTTCCCACAGTGTTTTCTACTCTTTTGGAGAACTTTTTGTCATTTTCATCAAATTTAAAATTGTCGTCTGCAAACTCTTTCAATTTGGACCAGTCTGAAATTTATCGTTTGGGAAAGGGTTAAGCTACTGCTAATTTCTTTTGTACTTCAGACGTATAGCATCTAGTATGTAGACAATCGCCACGAAATAATTAAGACAATGTAGATTCGCCATAAAATTTCACCCAGTCAAGAAATTATATATTAACTATAAATGTCTTGTACTGTTTAAAATAACAAAGGCCCTCTTACTTTCTAAAATTTTCACTAGCGGAAAAAAGGGCTTTCAGTTAACTCTCATCCTGCTAAATAAGTTGAATATAACTTTCAAGCCCATACTAAAGATCAGAATAATGTTATAACAAACTTATTTTTTGAAGAAAAATATCTCCATATCGGACAGTGTAGATCCAAGATCAGACTGCACGTTGTGTGCAGTCTGATCTTGATCTACAATGTCCGCAAAAGGTCAGCAAGTCGCGCTTAGCAGCTTAGGGGATTAACTTGTACAAAGTGAGTTGTTTACCTTTTTTGCACTGGGAGGTTACATAAGTACACAACATTTAGGGAAGCTTTTATCTTATCAGTCGAAATACATTTCGTATATTGTCAAAAGTGTTTTACCTTTTGTCCCAAAGGACTTTATTCAGTTCTATCAAAAGTCTTCTATCGTTTTATCAAGTGTTAAAAAATGTCACTTTAAACGTAAAACATGCTTCTTCCAATGTCTAATTACGCCAACGTCTACCGTGTTTCCACTATGCTTAATCCAATAATCATCCAGTACCTCTTTCGTTTCATCAAAAAACGACATTTATCTAACATTTGTTGTGTTTCAGCCACTGTCAATAATGTTAACTCCAACATTTATCCAATATCTATCATATTTTTATTTAATCATTGCATAGATTGGTAATCAGGCACATGCGCCTTTCTTGCCTCAAACTCAGGTTCTAGAAACACGCAAAGTCCGAATATTTCTCAACAATACATATCCTGTCTCTGTACGTCATGTATAGATAATCCTGTATTCAGAGACCAGCTATTAAAAAGCACATATTTTCAAAATTATCGATTATAAAAGCTCCGTCACAATTTTTGTCCGCATAAAATGTCCTAGACAAATGAAAGTACGTTTAACTTTGAGTTTCGGGTTCGTCTGATGCTTTGAACATGCATACAGTGCTTTTTCTCTTTTTTTTGATAGAAATGATTTTTTATTTTCAAATGATGTAAGACCAAGACAATATAAAATAGACATCTCCCCATAGATTTGACTGCGAAAATTTCAAATGCCTGTTATCTTCATATATGCACTATGTTGGACCCGGGTCCGTATTCACCAAACATTTTTCAGAATATTCTTGGCTTATCTAGATTTTGAAAGTAACAAAACTTCTGATTGGCTGAACCATTTGGTTTAGCCAATCAAAAGTTATTTAACTTTCAAATGCAGAAAATCCTTGAGAATTAGACTAAGAATATTCTTAGGAACGGTTGGTGAATGCGGACCATTCATGTCAAGCACCGTTATTCTCTCTCGGTTCGAATAGTCATAAAACCTACTATCATGACAATGCCGACACGTAGATGTATTAGATCTTTGGTATGACCCGTTAAGGGATTGAACCTACAGTCTTGAACAATGCCAGCCGACCACTACCACTGCCCAGCGTGAAAAGCCTTGTTTACGTTCCTCCCGATTCACTCAGGGCATATGAGCAATATCTTTTGGTAAACGCGTATGAACTATTCGAAACGTTCTTCTTTTGCCTATGTGATTTCTTCATTTATTTGCAAAAGTTGCATAAAACATAATAGAATAATCAACAATCTGAAAGGTGAAGGTCAGAGACAAAAACAGACCATAGGTCTGGATTTCGCAAGTGTGTTATCTTGACCTTAAATTTGATTGGTCCAACATGACAATTTTCCTTCGACTTTCCGCCTTTTGCTTCCTATTTAAGCAAGCTGCAAAACCGCAAAAAACAAACGCCTAAAAGGAACCAGAATCTTGAACATATTCAAAAAAGGTTGATTTGAGAAAGATGAAGACGGTAATCGTTTTGGTCATTCTTGTTGCAGTGATGGGTAAGTTCATATTTTTGCCAAACATTTGCAACGAAGTTCGCTGGTATTTTCAAATCCTGAGTTAATGCTAATTAGGGTGAAAATTAAGATTGTCATACATATTCATAATCAAAGTATTGAAAGTACTGACAGACTAGCGAATTTGATTGATTGACTGATTGTATGGTGTTTAACCCTATTTTCAACACTATTTTAGTTATATAGCGGCGGCCAGTGCACATATCTATGCTTTCCTGGAGTATCTTTTACCAGTACTCCGCACAATATTCTTTCCAAGCCACTGGCTGCTTTCCCACATAACCATCATCGAAACTTGAGAGAGGAATGAATCCTGTCGCAATGACCATCATCAATCCTCGGAAAGAAATTGGCCGAGCGGTGGATCAAAACAGTGACCTCCTGTTCTCATGTCCTGTATGATACCGCTTAAGCTACCGGGGCTATGCATGCTGTTGGTTGACTATGATCCATTTTAAGTTTAAGTCTTTAAGCTGCTAGAAAAATTAAATGAAACTTTCAAGCAAATGGTAAACACCTGAATATTGCTATTTCGAACTTACATTTTGCAGAAAATATGTCCTCTTATCGGACAATGTAGATCCAAGAAAAGACTGCTGTTCTGTGCACTCTGATCTTAATACACACTGTCCACAAAAGGTCACGGAGTCGCGGTGGTGCTGGTAAAAGAAACTCCAGGAAAGCATGGATAGGTGCACTAGCCTTCATGATATCAACGAAATAATGTTGAAAACGGCGTTAAACACCATACAATCAATAAGTCAATATCCAACAGTGCAAGATGTAGTGAACTATTTTAACTCTTTACGAAACGAAATTCAAAGTTGTTACAGACCACAAATTTAATGTGGCTGAATTGATGAAATCTGATTCCAAAAGGGCAGAAAACAATGTGGGAAAAGGAGAAAATGCTGGTTACCAGGGATTCTTCCCCAGTGTCATTGAAACTCCGGATTGTGTGGTAAAGGGTTAGTATTCAAGACGTAAAAGAACAATTTAACATAACAGTTTAACTGTACACAATGATCTACACAATGAATGACTGAAAGAATGATAAGGGTTCCCTGTCCAGTGAGAGTTAATGCAGCTGGGATTTGCTACAAGTTACCTAGGTGTATCTATTTTTAGATCCATTCCTAATGTTACAATGGTGTAGGAATAACTGATAATAGCCTGCTTTGCATAAGTCACCTAATTTACATATAAGCAAAGATCTTGCACCTTATAAATGACATCTTGTTCAGTCTATTACTTTGTAAGAAGACCTGTTCAAATTGGAGTGGTAGAGATTTAGTGGGTTTGGTCAAAATTGTCATATATAACAGAATTAGGATTTCAAATAGAAAGAAGTATTTTACTGTGAGGCAGTATTTGGCAACTGCGGGGTTTTTTGTTTACTTTAACTTGGGGTCAATCATGATGCCTATAGACTAGCTTCGTTAGTCTAACAAGAGATATTTGTAAAACATGTATGCCCCCCTAATGGCATCCAATTCTACATATAACATGTGATTATAAACTGTTAAGTTCAAAGTGTAAAAACGAACAAAGGGTAATTACTCAAAAATTATTAATGATAAATTAACAATTCTTGGGCACTGCACTTCCCATTTATGTGAACTATCAACTTATAAGGTTTCATGATTTTACCTCACATACTTTTTGAGTTATGCTCCGGAAAAAAATTAAGTACGAAAATCAACAAAGGGCAATAACTGCAAAAATATAATGGGCAGAGTTATGGTTCTTGTGCAGTGCACTTCTCCTGAATAAGCTCTATCCACATGTAAAGTTTCAAGACGATATCTGAAAAACCTTTTGAGTTATGCTCTGGACAAAAATTAAGTATGAAAATCAACAAAGGGCAATAACTCCAAAAATATGATGGGCAGAGTTATGGTTCTTGTGCACTGCACTTCTCCTTAATAAGATTAATCCACCTATGAGGTTTCAAGGTGATATCTGAAATACTTTTTGAGTTATGCTCCGGACAAAAATTAAGTATGAAAATCAACAAAGGGCAATAACTCCAAAAATATGATGGGCAGAGTTATGGTACTTGTGCACTGCACTTCTCCTTAATGAGATCTATCCACCTATGAGGTTTCAAGATGATACCTGAAATACTTTTAGAGTTATGCTCCGGACAAAAATTAAGTATGAAAATCAACAAAGGGCAATAACTCCATAAATATGATGGGCAGAGTTATGATTCTTGTGCACTGCACTTCTCCTTAATAAGATCTATCCACCTATGTAGTTTCAAGATGATACCTGAAATACTTTTTGAGTTAGGCTCCGGACAAAAATGTGGTCTACGGACCGACGGACCGACCGACAAAGGCAAAGCAATATACCCCCGCTTCTTCGAAGGGGGGGGGGCATAAAAATCATTTTACTTTCTTTTGAAACCGTGCAGATGCAGTTCTTGTTGCCCTAGTGGCCATTCATATAAGAGTAGGTAATATAATAAAAACTTATTAAATTTTTCTACAAATAAATTTACAGCAATAAAATTGAACACCGAATTTAATTTCGTTTTAAATAAAAGAACAATCCTATAAGTTGCATCATTCTTCTCATTTGGAACCAATGCATCTATTTAACGATGGACTTACGTCATAAATAAGCAACAAAGCCAATACGGGTACCACGGCAATATCGAACTTTTAAACGCAAATAATATTTGTTATTCATGCCTCATTATTAAGTACATATATTTACTTTACAATATCTATAGTGAACGGTGTGTTTAAATTACCGTGGTACCTGTGTTGGCTTTGTTCGCTTTGTGACGATTCGGGAACCGGTGTAACTTGAAACCAGTCAATGAACTTCCGCTGCTTGAAAACATGGCCGCTGTGAAACCTTCTCTTATTATAATATACATAAATTAATGTAAATTGTGAAACTGAAAGTTTGAGATACCGTGTTCATAGGCCAATGAGAGTTATGTATTCATTTAATTCGTATGCCAATTGGTTAATTGTACTTAGTACAGAAAAAGCTTTGTGAAACTGTTAATGTACGAATATTCTGATCATATCTTCACTAACATTCCCTGACTTCTTCTCGTCTAAATTTCTCTTAGGTTTCCAAGAAGCGTCTGCTGGGTATGGGTGCCCCGGCGACCAGTACCAATGCAACAGTCATTGTCAAAGCATAAGTTGCCGTGCAGGATTTTGTGACGCACTCACTGCCTGGCTGAGGTGCACATGTACCGATTGTTCACACGGGAAACGCTTTATAAGGCTCTAGGTAACTTATCATTATTGTTGTCATCGCCATTTATCTTTATACAATTGTTTTTTTAATTATTTTCATTCCGTCATCTATATAGGGAATCCTACGTGAGTGTTCATGTATTATCATTTTTATCAAAGATGTTGACTAAAATTATTTGACACGAGCCTCGGTAAACGTTATTTACATTATAGTCAACTCGTTTGATAAAAATGACAATACATCATCACCAATGTGAGATTCTATTTATCACATGGAACAAATGACAGACAAATAAGTATCCTGCATCGTTGTCTTAACGTGTACATGTGTATCATTGACGGGTCCATGTTTACAGCTGTACTTCGGTTTGACATGTGTACATTCACAAGAAGATAGGTCTGTGAAAATTACATCGAAAGGTTAAAAAAAAAAAAAAAAAAGCTTACAGTGGGAGCATATTGCATTATTCTACAATTTTGTTTACTTAAAATAACATGCAATAAGTTGCATTTCATACTGTTATTGAACATCAAAATCATAACATTTTCCACAAGTATACGTCTTAGCAACAACGAAATCATTTTCCCACGAAACAGCGAAGTAGCACAAATTCCGGCACGTCCTGTGGTTGGTTTCGCCAGCTTCATCCGCTCATAACTACAAACATAACCAGAACCGGAACCCAAAAACAAAAATAAGTCATGGGCTCAATACATTGCTGGAGGAGGTTTTGAGTGATAAATTGGGAGTATAAGAACATTAATTCTGCTCTACAATGATTTTATATACTCGTATCCCCTTTAGATTATTTTTTTTATGTTTTCAAGACGTTTCACATTATAATCTGTTTATTTTATTTCAGATGAAACACTTTTGAAAGCTCCAGCTAACTGATGAGAATGTCTGTTGTCTGTAGAGCAAAATAAAAGTATAAAATATTTCTGTTTCGTTTCTCATTGGGCCCGATAGAGTCCATGGATTTCCAACATGGTGGCATATAAAATAGTTTCACCACCGTCTTTTCAGACAAGAATAATTCCATTCCCGCAACTAAACACATACCAGCTGAAGCTTTCGAAAAGCGTAGGTCGAGCAAAATTAGAATTAATCCTAATCCTTAGAGATTTCAGCAAGATAATCAATTTCTTGGACATTACCGTTTTCATGTTATGCCTAAGATACTTTAATTTGCCATTTTTGGTTACATCCAATTCAAAAGAAACATTTACTGACTTAACTTACTCGTCACCGACGAATGTGTCCCCCCCTCCCGGTTTGTCTTGGTGACCAGAGCACCTTATTCATAAATTCCAAGTGTTTCTTGACAAACTTGGGGAAATATTGGAAACTCATGGACAGTAGATAGTGCATAACAATCTTTCCAAGCCACTGGCTTCTTTCTATAATACATAAAGTACAGCGGTAACAGAGGGATGATTCCTGACAGTGACTTTCATGATAGCTCTAGAAGAATACTGAACTTGCAACACCTAGAACTTAAACCTGGATTGCAAGATTGCAAACCTTACGCATTACCCTCTAAATTACAGGGGTTCAGATAATCGCAGCCTAATGAATATTTCGCATGGACCTCAACAATCACCCCTCTCGTAAATAACAGTTTTAATCTTATCATAGCTTCAGAAAGTATCGCAATTTCTGATCGACTAAAGAGTTAGTCGTAAGAAACTGCATTTTTTGAAATTTCATAAGTTTTATTAATATGAATGCAATTCAGTTTCATTGGTGAAAATGGGGCTCCAGATTTAATGATAGCTGACCCGCTTTCAACAACAATACTCTTATATGAGGGTGACAGTGTTCCTAACCATGTTCCAAAGATCATCTACTTTACTACGACTACTAAAACAAGACTTGCCACAAACAAGCCTTGACCAGGATCTCTTTTCAATGGTAGCTTAAGAGCTATATCTCTCCGGGGTTTATTCGCAAACCTTTCAAAATTCAAGTCTTATGCTTAAGTAAAGGACTTTCCACCTTACTGGCTGAGACATAAGAAGGCTTGTCTTTTAACCCTTTCAGCGCCACAGGCGAAAACTGGGGCTTTTGCGGACGGCATAGATCAAGATCAGGCTGCACAGAACGTGCAGCCTGATCGTTGATCTATGCCGTCCGCTTGTTTAGTCAAGCCTGTAAAATATGTATCAGTCTGAATGCAAGTGGACTGAATTTTTAGCTGTCGAAAGAAGTCGTATTTAGAAATTTGGCGCTGAAAGAGTTAATTCAGAATTAGACTAGTATATATTGGTGAACAGAACCTTAGAGAGACTACACTAGTTAAAGAAATTTTTGATGTTTGCAATGGCTTGATCTATTTCATGATATTATTTGACCCATGCTCTGTGAATAGGGGCCTCAATGCATCTGCCAAAGTATCGACCCACATGGGTCAAAACTTTTTTCTATTTGTGAATTTTTTGCATGGCAAGGACCATTGAATCTTCAGATCCAGTAGATTGTTAGACTAGATGGATTTCATGAATCAAAAATCTGTGTGGTGTCCGTGGTTGTGAGGTACAGCGTTGGCCTCGTAATCAAAGGGTCCCGAGTTCGATACCCGGGAGCGGATGTCAACTTTGGGACTGTTCATTGGCCCACACATTCGGCGCGAGTTATGGTGTAGTTTCCAGGAAGCAGAATCGACAGAGATTAGTGTAAGTTGTAAGAACTTGTTTCTCAATCGATGTAAAATAAATATGTTTAAACTAAACTAATCAAAAATCTTGTGATGGCTTGCTTCGTAAAAATATCACAGACATGCATTAAGCCCCCCTTTCACAGAGTATGGATTAATTCATATAAATGTCTGTGGCAAGCAACCTTTCATACATTATCACAAATGGACCAATGAGTAATGAGGAGACCTTCTTTTTCCGTTATGATGCAGTTACAGTACACTAATTCGTAAAACAGAATGGAGCGTGGAGAAATATTAAGTCACTTTCAAAATACTGTGACAAATATTGATATTGCTAATTATAAACAATTTCGCAAATTGAGCTTCTGTGTCTGTGACATTGTTTATTGATTTGTCCATATTGTTTCACGATTTTCACTAAATGCCCTAAATGATGAGACCTTCTTTTTCCGTTATGATGCAGTTACAGTACACTAATTCGTAAAATAGAATGGAGCGTGGAGAAATATTAAGTCACTTTCAAAATACTGTGACAAATATTGATATTGCTAATTATAAACAATTTCGAAAATCGAGCTTCTGTGTCTGTGACATTGTTTATTGATTTGTCCATATTGTTTCACGTTTTTCACTAAATGCCCTAAAAGACTAACAACCACTTCAATGTTTGGTCTCCTCTAGTTTAAAGGTAGCTGAGAGGAGAAACATAAAACCTTTTTTTCATAACCCATGGGTGTACAAAGCACGAAAACAACGTGAAACGGGGAAAAATTAATCATGGAGAAATTTCTCAATCTGCCATAAAAGCAGTACAATCAAATAACAAAAGTAACACTGTAGAAATGGCTTATAACTGAACTTCGCCACGCATATAGCATTCTTCTCCAAATTACGGGTAATGGAGGTATAAACGGGTAATGGAGGTATCATAGCAGGAAAAGATGAGAAAATATTAAAACTGATACAAAAACAGAAGAAAAAGTTGGCAGACATGTGTGGTGTGTCACTGGTAAGATGCCAACCGAAGATATCCACATACAGGTGATGATGTACAACTTGATCCCTGACCAGCCCACATAGCTCAGGTGGAAGAGTGTAGGACTTGTAAACATCAAGTCCTGGGTCACTTGAGGGTGTGGTTTCCAGCCCCACAGCTGGCCCTCTAAACTTACTAATAGTCTTTCTGATGAGACGTTGAACCGAGGTGCCGTGTGACAGTGCACGTTAAAGAACCAGGTGTAACTTAGGATGGGTTTCGTCCTGTATTTTGCACTATCCACCGTAACAGAACTAAGGGGTCGTTGCCCATTTCGGCAACCAGTGGGGACAATAAATAAATGCAAATTCAATCAATCACAACCTGACTGTCACTACGACTTAAGTATTTGACAGTGCAACCTGTAATAATAATAATGATAAAATTGCTTGACACAGATGTTAGGATATTATGTGTAGTGGATTTGTGACCACAAGATTTGCTTTGAATCCCCAATTTGTTGCCGAAAATTGATGATGGTCATTGCGACATGATTCATTCTTTTCTCACTGCTGACCACTGTTTCAATGATGGTTATGTGGGAAAAGTAGCCTGAGATTTGGAAAGAACAATGTGTCAAATAATGTTTTTTTTTTTTTTTTTTTTTCTAACATTGTTTTCAGAAGCCTTCATCCCAAGGGTTGTGATCACAAGGGATTGTTAGTTAAAGAGTTAATAAACCCTTTATGGTAAATACATATATTCTGTCAGAGCCATCTTTAAACAAACACACACACAAACAGACAGCACCCATGGCACTTTAAAATTAACCAATCAAAAAATAAATTAGTTATCACCAATTAAAGTTTTCACCACTTTTCAGCATAATCATTAAAATAATCACACATACATGTAAGACTAAAATCCAAGCTTTTCCAACCTTTAACCCTTTCCCAAACGACAAATTTTGGACTGGTCCAAATTGAAAGAGTTTGCAGACAACAATTTTAAATTTGATGAAAATAGCAGAAAGGTCTCAAAAAGGGTAGAAAACACTGTGGGAAAAGGAGAAATTGTTCGTTACAAGCAATTTCTCCTTTTCACACAGTGTTTTCAAAAGACTTGTACTGCAGACACGTGAAAACCAGGGCTTGTTTGGGAAAGGGTTAAGTAACAATCCCATTTTTAAGGACCCTGGACAAGATGGTATTTGCGGGCAAAGTGTGAAAAGGAGGTTATGCTGATAACAAGTATTTCTCCATTTTTCACTATGTTTTCTTCCCTTTTCACAGATAAACTACATCATTTGAGGCATACATACATAACTGATATGTGATCACTTTTCATATGAACAAGACTAATTACTTTTTTGCCTGGTAAATAGATGTGTCTAACATAAGTAGTTTGACCATTTTTCAAAGTTAACAAACAAAAAATCAATTCTAATCGAAAAGTGAATAGCTTAACTCTCCTGCATACAACTTTGTGTTGGTTCTTTTGGAAATATTGTTATCTGATAAAATGAGAAATCGGTAGATCTCATAAAAAAACATACTTTTCATATATACACATTAATCAAAGACAAACCTTTAACTAAATAATCTCCTGTTTTAAAAACCCTAGAGAAGAAGACTTTTAAAAACAGCTAGAAAGGGGCAGAAAATACTAGTTACTAGAATATTCACAATTTCTCAAGATTTTTTTACTCGTTCTCAGGCAAATCCAATGGTTTGTGCCACAGCTGTCATTTGCAACTGCTTACAATTGGAACCCGTCTTTTTTTCCCCTCTGATAAAGAGTAAGCTAATACCACTGTCAATATTTAAGATGGGCGTTCTTTTTAAGTTGTCTTCAGTAAATTTCTTTAGGGACATATTGAACTACAGAATAATATAAAGAAAAGCTGATCTTTTTTTTTTCAAAGCAGTTGCTATGCTTCCTGTGTCAAGAAATTTGAATTTGCCAAATGTAAAAAAAAGAGTTAACAAATTCTTCACAATACACACTTGACTTTGTGTATTTTATAAGAATTCTATAGTTATTTAAATTATTTCTATCACAATATTTATTATTTTCTTGCCATTTGTCTGGATCTTTCTAATCTGGTACAATGCCATGTCAATATGAAATTGAAAAATGTCAAAATATACAGCAGGTAAAATGCCTGGACTGTCATATTAACCCTTAAACTGGTAAAAAACTGAAATCAAACTTTCAAGCCAATACTAAAAACCAAAATTTTACTATTTTAACTCTTTACCACACTACATCATTTTGGACGTTTCTAAATTTAAAGCATTTGCAGACAACAAAATAAATGTTACTCAAAAACTGAAATTTGTTTCGTGAAAGGTAGAAAACATTGTGGGAAAAGGAGAAAATGCTGGTATCCAGCATTTTCTCCTTTTCCCACAATGTTTTTGAAAAGCTTCTTCCTCAGGGTCGTTAAAAGTCGGGATTGTGTGGTATAGGGTTAAAGGGGTTTTTTGGGGGGGGGAGGATATCTTCTTATCAGACAGTGTAGATCCCAGATCAGACTGCACATTCTGTGCAGTCTGATCTTGATCTACACTGTCTGCAAAAGGTCTTTGAGTTGTGCTTAGCAACCTAAGGGTTAAACGCAATACAAAGAACTATTCATGTATGACATGAATTGATTCTATGGTATCTTATACCTCAAAAACATAATCTATAATCAACTATAAATTTAAAAAATCTGTGTTAAATTGCACTGACCAAAAATTAACCACTACAGTGCTGAGCCCAAAGTTGCCATTTGTGACAGTGTAGATCAAGATCAGACTACACAGAGCTTGCCGTCTGTTCTAGGATCCACATTTTTTGAAACTTTGAGATTATTACAAAATTAAGCCCTCATTTTATATGTACATCTCTATTACAGCCACTATGTGCTTAGATGAGCTAAAAATAAAGTGATAAATGGGAGCCATGCTCTGTGAAAAAGGGGCTTAATGCATCTGCGAAAAGTATTGACCCAGGACCAAAACTTTTAACTATTGGTCGATTTTCTGTATGTCCAAGGACCAGTCTACCAAATAGGTTGCTTAAAAAAGTGGCAATTATGGAGTCATGATAATGTGATGACTTGCTTGGTACAATGCATCATGAAGATGCATTAAGCCCCCTTTTCACAGTGCATGGCTCACATAATTTTTAACAAAGCTTTATGAAAGCTGCCATCTCCAACCTTCACAATTTCAAGGTCACACATGTAACCTATACCACAGACACCATGTTAAGAATCAAACAAGAACTAATCAAAGTACCGTGAAGGAGAGATATTTGAAAGAAGAAACTTCTCTTTCTGTATGGAGTCATCAAGACAAAATATCTCACAAAATACTGCCCAGTGTAGATCAAGATCGAAATGCATTCTGTATGTGAAAGGAAATAATGTTTCCCACGGCATTTAAAAATACATAAAAAGTTATAATAAAATAAAGCTAGGGCAACTTATCCTTTTGCCACAATGTTTTCAAATCGGTCAGCTGTGTGAAGAAAGCAGTCATGAGGAGGTGGTTATGTGGTAATTGAGTATGAAACAGAAATGTCTCAACTTTTTACCACACAATGCCGACTTTTAATGACCCTGAGAAAGAAGGCTTTTGAAATCATTGTGGGAAAAGGAGAAAATGCTGGTACCAGCATTTTCTCCTCTTTCCACAATGTTTTTAACCATGTGGAAGAGAGAAATAATCATTTTAGCAACACATGTAGTTTGATTTGTCGTCTGCAAATGCTTTGAGTTTAGTCCAGTCCAAAAATTTGTCATATGGTAAAGCATTGTTAGATAGATAATTTCAGGTTGGAAAAATACCCAACCATTGAAAAGAATGGCCGTTTCGACCCAAAAGTAAAAGAATATATAAGATCAACCTGCTTCTTTTCAGTCTGATCTTAATCTTCTGTCCAAAAATGCAATTTGGGCTTGATGCATCTGTGAATAAATATCGACCCAGGTCAGCCTGTGCAGTCCACGCAGGCTGACCTGGGCCTAAACTTTTCGCTATTTACCAATTTTCTATGTGTCCAGTTTACCTCATGATTCAGTCGGTTGTTAGACAAAGTGGATTTCACAGATCCCTTATCATGTGATGTCTTGGTACAATGCATCACGAAGATGCATTAAGCCCCCTTTGCACAGAGCATAGTTTAATTACTTTTGCACTTGGCATGCAAAGACTTAGCTCTCAACCAGAGGTAAAAATTTGAGACTGGTTCATATTGAAAGCATTTGCAACATTTGGAACTGAACAAGGCTCAAGCGATTGGATTTGAACAATGCTCTGGTAAAAAGGGGGCTTAACCCTTTCCCACACAAGCCCTGGTTTTCACGTGTCTGCAGTACAAGTCTTTTGAAAACACTGTGGGAAAAGGAGAAATTGCTCGTAACGAGCAATTTCTCCTTTTCTCACAGTGTTTTCTACCCTTTTTGAGACCTTTCTGCCATTTTCATCAAATTTCAAACTTTCGTCTGCAAACTCTTTCAATTTGGACCAGTCCAAAATCTGTCGTTTAGGAAAGGGTTAATGCATCTCCCTGATGCACTGTACCTAGCTAGTTCTCACATAATTATTGATCCATAAAATCCATTTTGTCTAACAACCGACTGAATCTTGAGGTAGGCTGGTGCTTTGACATGCATGAAATTGACCAATAGCAAAAAGTTTCGGCCCAACTGACCGGGGATGATACTTTTTGCAGATGCATTAAGCATGGCTCATTTGTCAATGAAAGGACTGAGAACGTAGGGAAAATGAGAAAAGCTGGATACCAGTATTTTCCCACAATGCTTTCACACTTCCCTATTTGGCTTATCAAAACATTGGGTTGCTTAGAAAAGAACTTTTATATAGTAAGCAAAAGTCTTCCACAAGTATATGCACCTATGTAATGTTATAAGAATATCAATCTTAAAAAATAACAAAAAAAAAAAAAAAAAATACAGAAAAAAAATCTTAGGGATATTTGTGTAAAACTGGGTTTTCTTAGAGGTAGAATTTTTGATAAACAAAGACGAATAAATACCGAGTGACCATTTTGTTGTCAAAAATAAGAAAATCAAACCCAAGGAGACTATGATTTCCATGCTGTTGAAAACACTGTGGAACACAGAAAATACTGGTTACTAGCATTTCCACCTTTTGCCGTAGTGTTTTCAAGGCCTTCTTCTTCAAGTTCCTGAACGCACAGGATCTTCAATTGAAGGGATTCTTCATAAATGTTTAGATAATGGTAGCACCACCACGTCAACAGTTCTTCTAGCCTTATACAAGCAGAGTGCAAACAGTTCTAAATAACTGCTATCAAATAAACCCTAATAAAAACAAATTAGCCATGCTCTGGAAAAATGGGGCTTAAAGCATCTCTGTGATGCATTATACCAATCAAGCCATCATATGGTTATGGGATCATATCAGCCACTTTTTTAAATAACTGACTAAATCATCAGCTAAACTGGTTCTTGGACATACAGAAAATTGACCAATAGCCGAACTTTTCGGCCCAGGTCAGCCTACAAAGACAGAGCAGGCTGACCTGGGTTGATACTTTTCACAGATGCATTAAGCCCCCTGTTAACAGAGCATGGCTCAAATAATTACAAGCAAATCTCGAACTCACAATTACCAACAGATAAAATAAATAATTAACCATTTCTATACAAACAATTCTTAACAGAACAAAAACAACCATGGAATGGAATTCATATTCAAAAAATAACATTAGAATGTTACAAAATAAAAATAAAAAGTTTCCCTCAGTGCAACATCAAGGAACAAGTACACATAAAAAAATCTGTTTTTCCATTTTCTTATGTGACTAACATTCAAATTATACCAATCTGAGTATGTAAATGCAATCACATGAAAATTCTTACTACCATATTGTCTCTTTTAAATGCCCCCGGGGATGATAAATTTTCCCAAAGGGGGGGGGGGGGGGGGAGAGAAACGATTCATAGAGATAAAACAACACAGAATTTTCCAAGGATGACGATAACATTACTATCCGAGTTTTGGTCAGTGCTGACTGTGGAACAACACCATTTGAGAAAACTGCTGTATTTAATGTAGAATATTTATTTTACCGCTGATCATGATTCATTTGGAACTTAAATTGCATTCACGATTAATTTGTGACACTGGTCTTTGATACTTTCTCTTTCTTAAAGTTTTTCTAAGTTAGTTAAGACTTTGTTTTACCAGAAGTTTAAAATCTTATTAGAAATGTATGCATATTCGGATAGTCGGGTTTTAGTGACATAGATCTGTGAAGTAATTAGAATTATATCGATGCCGGAAGTGTATTCCTGCAGATCTTTTCAACATTATTGATGGATTGGCCATCTCATAAGGTTATTATCAGTTAGAAAAAAGCTGAGGAAGCGTTAATTAGAGAGGGAGCGATAATAAGGGACAATACAGTAAATGCAATCACATTAAAATTCTTCCCATATACAATGGAGAAAAAATATGGCAAAATGAAAACAAAATAAAATATTATGCTACAATAAATACATTTTTATCTCATGACAAACCACTTCATTCAGCTTATTCCCCTAACTCACCTTTTCAATGTTTAATATCACAATTATTGTGTGATGTCATTTTGTATGTATTTCATTGAAGTGAATGTTTTTTTTTTTAAAAATATTACAGTGTGTGCATCTATAGATGGTTTTGAATCTTCTGATCTAGATCTATAATTTGTGAAATATTGTTATGTGATAAAAAGAATCTGACATTAGTTGGCTTTTGAGATGAAATTTGATTGAACTTGTCAAGAAAAATGTTATTAAGCTAGCCAAGGGATCGATTAATAACATTTTTCCTAAACTCGTTTAAAATTTTATCTCAGATGCCAACTCATGTCAGATCCTCTGTCATGTATTACATTATAAAAATCACAATATCTGTTTGTGAAACAAGGAACAAAAAGTTATAAAAACAGTGAAAAAAAAATAATCCTCAATCGCTTAACTCTTTACCAGATGACAAAATTTTAAACTGGCCCAATTCAAAGCATTTGCAGACGACAAATTAAATGTGACTCAAATGATTGGATTAGTTTATGAAAGGTTAGAAAACATTGTGGGAAGAGGAGAAAATGCTGGTTACCAGCATTTTCTCCTCTTCCCGCAATGTTTTTAAAAGTTTAATTTCCAAGAGGCGTTAAAACTTGTCATTATGTGGTAAAGAGTTATGACTGGTCCTCATCTGATCAAGGGTGAAAATAATTTAAAATGTGCTATTCACATCCATTTCAATTAAGAATCAATCTTTTTTCAATCATGGTTTATTATTCAATAAACCATGGTTGTGAGTTATGAGGCACTATAAATAATCCACGAGGGCACTGGATTCCCAACTGGATCCGCCGATGTATACATTCTGACGAATTTTCATGAGTATCAGACTGAAAAAGTTGCCTCTAGGGTGCACACAAGATAATTGTTGACGATGGATGACGGACAATGGACTATGGACGATGCATGACCATAAAAGCTCACCTTGAGCACTTTGTGCTCAAATGAGCTAACAACTCAAACATTGAAATTATTCACAGAAGGGTAGAAAACATTGTGGTTACCCGCATTTTCTCCTTTTCCCATGGTGTTTTCTTTCTTTGCAAAGATCAATTCCATCATCTGATCATTATTTGATGTATCACTTGCAAATACTTTCAATTAGCACTAGGCTGCAATTTTATCATCTGGTAAAAAGGAAACCCTTTGATTTAGGCTTTGTATTGGAGTTTAACGCCAGTTTAACAGCTCATGGCGGACAGTGACTCACCCATGTGTTTCCTGGCTTTCTCACACCAGTACTGACACAACTTTCTTTCAAAAGCCACTGACTACTTTTCTCACATGCATCAGAGGTGAGAGGTGAAAAATCACCAGAAAGAAAGTTTGCCTCAACTGGGTATCAAACTCGCAACCACCAGTCACGAGTCAGATACGCTAACTACTGAGCTACTCGGGTGGGTTTGATTTAGGCAAGTCTAAATTTTTGCCATGTGGTGAAGAGTTATTGGGAAACATTTCGCACATTTGTTCTTTGGCGTTTACTCATTACCTAACAACTAAATTTTGGACATGTCCCAATTGAAAGCATTTGCAGACGACAAATTACATGTGGCTCAAATGATGAAATTTGTCTCTGAAAGGACAGAAAACGTTGCGGGAAAAGGAGAAAATGCTGGTTACCAGCATTTTCTCCTTTTCCCACAATGTTTTCAAAAGCCTTCTTTAACAAGACTGTTAAATGCCCGGATTGTGTGGTAAAGGGTTAAAGCCCATTTTATCATGGAAATCATCCAAGTTCCTTACTCACCACCCACTTGTTACTCAATTCTTTTTTTCTTATCTGAAGACTAGTATCAAACAGCTGTCTTGGAATTCAGAACAACTGTAATATCTGGAACAACAGAGCTGCTGAAAGGGAAGATCACTCTTCTAGATTTGTTCTGAGGAGTTAAGTCCCTTCTCATCAAAGAAATCATCCAATATTTTCACCACAATCTTTAAAGCTGTCATATAAGCATGAATGTCCTGATACAGACAAGTAATAAATAGATTTTTATCTATATCAGTGTTGTTAGCTGTGGCGGGACTGTGAAGTAAGGACAGAAATGTTTCTTTGTACGGTAATGCCTTGACCGCAACCTGTAAGTGAAAAATAGAAAAATATACCCGAGTCATGCTCCAGCAAGAGGCGGTTGAACTCTTTACCACACAATCCCGACTTTTAACGACCCTAAGAAAGAAGCCTTTTGAAAACATTGTGGGAAAAGGAGAAAATGCTGGCAACCAGCATGTTTTCTACCCTATCCAAAACAGAAATCATCATTTGAGCTACATTTAAATTGTCGTCTGCAAATCCTTTCAATTTGGATCAGTCTAAAATTTTGTCGTTTAGTAAAGAGTTAATGCATCTCGGTGATTCTGGTCAGGTAGTCGGCACATAATTACGGATCGATAAAATCTGTTTTGTCTAACAACGGACTGATTCCTGGGTCCATATTCACCAACCATTCTTGGGAACATTCTTAGTCTTTATTCTGCAGAATTTTCTAAATTTAAAGTAACACAACTTCTGATTGGCTAAACCAAATGGTTTAGCCAATCAGAAATTGCATTACTTTCAAATTTAGAAAATCTCAAAGAATAAGACTAAGAATGTTCTTAACCCTTTCCCAAACAAGCCCTGGTTTTCACGTGTCTGCAGTACAAGTCTTTTGAAAACACTGTGGGAAAAGGAGAAATTGCTCGTAACAAGCAATTTCTCCTTTTCCCACAGTGTTTTCTACCCTTTTTGAGACCTTTCTGCCATTTTCATCCAATTTAAAATTGTCGTCTGCAAACTCTTTCAATTTGGACCAGTCCAAAATTTGCCGTTTGGGAAAGGGTTAAGAATGGTTAGTCAATACGGACCCTTGGACATGTAGAAAATTTACCAAAAGCTAAAGGTTTTAACACAGGTCAGCCTCTGCGATATTTTTTTTGCAGATGCATTAAACTCCCTTTTCATAAAGCATGGCTCACATTTGATTAAAAATATAGACAGAAGTCTAGATGGGTAGAGTTGATTGAATGGAAAATCCTTAAATTATTTACTTAGCCAAGGCAGCTTCAGTTCTCTGCCTTTGACCAGCAAAAAAAACCAGCCTTGTCCAAATTGAAAGTATGTGCCATGCTCTGTGAAAAGGAGGCTAAAAGCATCTGCAAAAAGTATCGAACCTGCACAGTCACCTTAGGCTCACCTGGTCCGAAACTTTTCACTCCTGGTCAATTTTCTGTATGCCAAAGGACCAGTTTACCTCTTGATTCAGTACGCTGTCAGACAAAATGGACTGTATGGATCCAAAATAATGTAATGACTTGCTTGGTATCATGCATCCTGGAGATGCATTAAGCCCCCTTTTGCCAGAGCATGGCTCATACATAGCTAACAAATCCAATGTGGCTTGTATTATGGGATTACAAAATCTTTGAAAAGATACAAAACATCATGGGGAGTGGAGACAGTGCTTGCTGTTTCGTAAAGTTCTAATGCAACATTCATGATATGTTATTTAATAAGCCCGCCTGGATTGCTCAGTGGTTAGCGTATCCGACTTGTGACCTGATGGTTGTGAGTCTGATACCCAGTTGAGGCAAACATTCTTTCCATTGATTTTTTGCCTCTCACCTCTCTGATGCATGTGAGAAAAGTACTCAGTGACTTGGAAAGAAAGTTGTCTGTACTGGTGTGAGAAAGCCAGGAAACACATGCATAGGTGCAGTGATATCATCCAAGCTGTTAAAATGGTGTTAAATTCCAATAAAAAAAAAAAAACCTGATAATAATTTTATATCCCAATAATGTACCTTCTACAAGACACATGTCAGATAATGATGAAAACAGATATTAGCCAGGCTCTGACAAAAAGGAGTTTAACCTTTACTACACAATCCCGAGGTATAACGACCCTGAGAGAGGAGGCTTTTGAAAACATTGTGGGAAACAGGAGAAAATGCTGGTTACCAGCATTTTCTCCTTTTCCCACAATGTTTTCTACCCTATCAAAAATAGAAATCATCTTTTGAGCTAAACTTGATTTTTGGTCTGCAAATGCTTTCAATTTGGTGCAGTCCAGAATTTCATCCTTGTATACAGAGTTAATGCATTTCCATGACGTATTAACCCTTTACCGCACAATGCCGCCTTTTGACGCCCCTGGGAAAGAAGCCTTTTGAAAACATTGTGGGAAAAGGAGAAAATGCTGGTAACCAGCATTTTCTCCTTTTCCCACAATGTTTTCTACCCTATCAAAGAAAAATTGCACCATTTGAGCAACACTGAAATTGTCGTCTGCAAATGCTTTCAATTTGGACGAGGCTAAAATTTTGTCGTCTGGTAAAGGGTTAAACTGAGCAAGTCCTTGAATAATCATGTATCCATAAAGTCCATTTTGTCAAACAAACAAACAAAACATGAGGTAAGCTGGTCCTTTGAGATGCAGAAAATTGACCAATAGCAAAAAGTTTCCGCCCTGGTCAGCCTGGGCAGATTACGCAGGCTGACATGGGTCGATACTTTTTTGGCAAATGCATTAAAGCCCCTTTTTACAGAGCACGGCTTAACCCTTTCCCAAACGACAAATTTCAGACTGGTCCAAATTGAAAGAGTTTGCAGACCACAATTTTGAATTTGATGAAAATGGCAGAAAGTTCTCCAAAAGGGTAGAAAACACTGTGGGAAAAGGAGAAATTGCTCCTTACGAGCAATTTCTCCTTTTCCAACAGTGTTTTCAAAAGACTAGTACTGCAGACACGTAAAAACCAGGGCTTGTTTGGGAAAGGGTTAAAAGAACAGCCAGCATAGCTCAGCTGGTAGAGCGTAGGACTTGTAAACATCAAGTCTTAGTTCACTTGAGGGTGTGAGATCGAGCCCTACGGCTTGCCATCTAAAACTACCAATATTCTTGGGATGAGACATTAAACCAAGGTCCTGTGTGACGGTGCTAAACACCGAGCATGTAAAAGAACCATGAGTAACTTAAGACGGGTTTTGTCCTGTATCCCCCCCCAACAAATCTAACAGTCTTCAGGGAGTGTCGCCCATATGGGAAACCGGTGACGATGATAAATAAACCCATATTCAATCAATCAAGGCTTAAATGTATAAGTACCTTACCGCAAACACTCCCCTGACAACCCAGCCATGATATGGTTTGAGTGACTGACTGTAAGAGTTGGTGGCAGCAACACTGAGGTCATCTTGGCCCTTCACAATTTCTTCCATAAAACCACTGATGAACTGCAAACTCCTACAATAGAAATGAGCAATGCTCTGTGAAAAGGGGGCTTAATGCATCTGCGAAAAGTATCGACCCAAGTCAGCCTGCGCAATCTGCACAGGCCAAACTGGGTCAAAGCTTTTCCCTATTGGTCAGTTTTCTGTATGTCAAAGGACCAGTCTACCTCATGATTATGTTAAAAAAGTGGCTCTTACGGATCCATAATTATGTCATGGTTCGGCTGGTATGATGCCTCCCACAGATACAGTGATGTCCAGCCACGAGTGAAAATATTACCATTTGAAGTTCACAAGATAAGGTAAATTTTGATCCATCACCAAAAAAACCCCAACAGCAACAAGCATTTTAATTATTTCATGCTTCTGACGCCTTTTTTGTTGGGAGTTGCAAAGTACAGGAAGAGGTCTCGAAATTTTCGTACCAATAAATTTATCAATCTGTAAATTCACTTGTCAAAACAGTGAAATTAACAAACCATAATCCACCATTCTTTGCAGTTAAACTACCGAAAAGCATGATATAAAACTTTATCAGCAGTTAAGATTGCTCTCACAAATAAACAGAACTGCTGCTGGAGTATTTTTGTATTTTCCTCTAGGAAATTATCATGAATGTATGAATGAAAACATTCAAGAAATTAATAGAAGATCTTACATGTGTTTATGTATTATCATTTTTTATTGAACGAGTTGACTAAAAATATATGATGCAAGCCTTGGTGAGCATTTAGTCGACAACTTTGATAAAAATGATAAACACGAATATGAAATTCTGTTGATCACATGAAACATATCGCATACACATATATATCCTGCATCATCACCTTTAGCCTATACACCATTCATGTGTCCATTTTTACATTTGTAGTTTGGTTTCAAATGCGTACATACACAAGTAGAATGCTCTGCTGTCTGAAAAACCTTATCAGTATTCTAAAAATAGACATACCTATTCATCCACAGAAGCACCATACTAGCTGAGTGAGGAAGGTGACTTTGTTTCAAGGGCACTTCATATGACACCATACTCTGTAAAGTGGGGAACTCCCCTGTCCTAAAAATAGACCTACCTTTTCATCCACAGAAGTGCCATACTAGCTGAGTGAGGAAGGTGACTTTGTTTCAAGGACACTTCATGTGACACCATACTCTGTAAAGTGAGGAACTCCCCTGTTCTAAAAATAGACCTACCTTTTCATCCACAGAAGAGCCATACTAGCTGAGTGAGGAAGGTGACTTTGTTTCAAGGACACTTCATGAGACACCATACTCTGTAAAGTTGGGAACTCCCCTGTGTTTGATGTGTATTTTGTGTGCACTTTCTGAAAATAGACATTTTGGTAAAACCCTAGTTTCTGACTACAAACAATTATATAATCATACTCTGTGAGAATATGTTTTTTTATGCTAGATTAAGCATGAGCAACAGAATTGATAATTTGATTTCCATAAAATAAAGTGTACTTTGGTGTTTAACATCTGCTCTTCCTGTCATTAAAACACAAGATTGTTTGGTAAATACATGTATTTAATTCTTTATCAAACGACAAAATTTTAGACTGGTTGAACTTGAAAGCATTTTCAGATGACAGTACAAATGCGACTTTAAAATTGAAATTTATTTTAAGAGAGGTGGAAAACATTGTGGGAACGTTAGTGACGCAACGTGTTTCCTGGCTTTCTCACACCAGTACTGGCACATCTTTCTTTCCAAAGCCACTGACTACTTTTCATCATGCATTAGGTGAGAGGCTAAAATCGCTTGAAAGAAAATTTCACCTCAACCGAGTATCGAACTCACGACCTGAATGCATTTGCAGAACACAAATGATATGCTCAAGGATAAAATATATCTTTGTAAGGCCAAGAAACAATGTGAGAAAAGGAGAAAATGCCAGTTACCAGCATTTTCTCCTTTTACCACAAAGTTTATTAAAGCCTTTCACTGGTCTGGAAAACACATGATGGTTTTGCTAACAGTGCAAGGTGTGTTTGTACCCAAAATTTCCATTTCCATATTTTGATAGAATCACTCTATTGACTCTTTGCCACACAATCCTGAAATTTAACGACCCCCAAAAGAGAAGGCCTTTGAAAACATTGTGGGAAAAGGAGAAAATGCTGGTAACCAGCATTTTCTCCTTTTCACACAATGTTTTCTACCCTATCAGAGACAGAAATCACCATTTTAACAACATATAATTTGTCGTCTGCAAATGCTTTCAGTTTGGTCCAGTCCAAAAATGTGTTGTTTGGTAAAGAGTTAACATCCTGTCTAACCTGTATATTTCCTTTGAAGTCTAACTTCACTGGTGCAAAGGCTGTGGAATTCAATTTATCTGAAATAAGAAATAAAATCAGGATGAATCTTAGTATTTTACCCTTATCCTGGTACATACATGTAAGTGAAATGGAATTTTCCAGCTGATGGTATAACGTCAAATATTGCTATTTCAAACTTTTTGTTGGGGGAGGGGGGGGGGGGGTGAATATCTCCTTATTGAACAGTATAGATCCAAGATCAGACTGCACAGAACCTGTAGTCTGATCTTAGATCTATATGTCGCCTTTTGTGTGCATAGAAGATACAGCCTGATCTTAGATATTGCGAGGTGTTCTAACATAGCTAGCTTTACCCTTACCTGCTATATAACTAAAATGAAACTTTCAAGTCGATGGTGAAAACCAACACCAAAGCTCCAGATAGAGGAAGTGATTTTGATTTCAATATTGAAAATATCAATCTTTCTCCTCTAAACCCAATGTTATGGGTACTCATTAGAATTGTCTCATCGAGACGATTCTAATGAGTACCCACAACATAGGGTTTGGAAGAGAAATAAGAGATTTAGAATACCATCACTCCCTCTTATCTGGAGGTCTGCAACATGTTGGTATTTCAAAGCTATGAGGGTTGGGGAAACATCTTATTGGACAGTTTAGATCCAAGATCAGACTGCACAGAACGTGCAGTCTGATCTTGATCTACTCTGTCCACAAAAGGTCTGTGAGTTGGGCTTAGCAGCATAAGCATTGATACTGTAATGTCAGGGTCCCGTTTATGTGGGTTCATGCTTGACTGAGTGAGAACTCAAAATTTCAGTTTTGTAAATACTTCATGTGGTAAGAAAAACTGACATCAGGATTTCAAATCAACGTGAAAAAAGAAGATGAAGTATGAATCAAATACATGCACTATCTGTTACCTTGCTACAAAAACAGAAATACAATGTTTTTCACATTCACACATTATTTTTTTATATTCCTCAAAAAGAGTACACATACCAAATATAGGCAAAAGGCATCTACAGGAATCAAGGAAAGGCTGAACTGGGATTCCACCATCATCACATATAGGCAGATCCAAAAAACTGTAAAAATAATGAGCATGTTAGGTATAGACAGAGGTTGAGAAAATAAGGGTGTTTCAGAGTTACAAGAGTTATGTCCCTTTTGTTCTTCATCATAATAACAATGTGCATGTAAGTGAAACTGCACACCTGTGTCACTCATGTGCAAACAAAAGTCGAAAACAAAATCACAGAATGGGTATTCCAAGTATCTCATCAATTGTAACCACTTAACACTTTACCAAATGACAAAAAATTTAGACTGGTCCAAATTGAACGCATTTGCAGACAATAAATCAAATGTGTACCATATGACAAAATTTGTCTCAGAAAGGGAAGAAAACATTGTGGGAAAAGGAGAACATTCTCGCTTACCAGCATTTTCTCTTTTCCCACAATGTTTCAAAAGCATTCTTCTTCAGCGTCATTAAAACTCAGGATCATGTGGTAAAGAGTTCAAGAGCCTGACGGAGGTGGCAATTAAAAACATTGTGGTTAACTAGCATTTTCTGCTTTTCGCACAATGTTTTCTACCCTATCAAAGACAGAAATTGTCATTCAAGCCACATTTTAATTTGTCGTCTGCAAATGCTTTTCATTTGGTCCTGTCCAAAATTTTGTTGTATGGTAAAGATTTGAAAGTCACATAAAGTAGACGATGCTTAGCATTTTACCTGAAGAGTGAGGAGTGAGTAAAACCGCAATACTTACCTTGGGTTTAATTCGGAAAAGAAAGTTGGAACTCTTTCTTCCATTGGATCTAGAAACACTTCCTCGTCACTTTGTACTACATCTCCATTAGGTGAACCAGTCTGTGGCTTATGTCCTTGACTGGTTTTAAATGAATCAGTCATAGTCTGGGAGACATGACTGGTTATATTACTATTGTTCAAATTTCCTTCATATTGCAGCTGAAGTTGTGAACCAGTCTCATTTAAATGCACAGATTCCTGAATGGATTTTAAGTCTGATTTGTATGATTGCACTTTTGGTTTTGAGGATTGTGAACTGTTTATTTCTACTTTTAAACTGGAGGAATGACTTAAATCATTATTTCTGGTTCCAGAATGTTCCATCAAATTCAAGTCTGATGCCAACATTTCTGATATGGTTTGACTTTGTGAATTCTGACGAGAGGGGGTCATAGACTCGGTGCTGGACACTGATGGCGAGCGGGAATGACTGTGAAATGATCTGAAAAACAGGAACATAGGTCAATAGACAGATAAACATGTTTCAGTCATGAGACCTAGTTAGTAACACCTCCTCCTTTGTATTTGCATACTGATTACAACAAGTTATTTTGCTGAAATGATATTCCCCGCCAAAAAAAGACCTTTTTCTATAAAAAGAGGCGTAGTTTTGAATGTACACATGGCCTTTTTGTTATCCATACATAAGGAAATTATACATTAAACCCCCTTTTTCCATGACATGGCATTTCATTAAATAAAAACAAATAATGACTGTCTGTGGCTTATGATAAACAATATAAATATGAAGTGTTAAAAAAAGTTTGTTCAACAGTTAAAGAGATATTGGTCCATTTGAAATATACATCAAGCCCCCTTTTTCCATGACATAGGGTTAAACTAGAGCTGTCACTGAATGTGACTTAATACCCCCGCCCAGTGCTTTGACAAAAAAAGTGTCAAGGTCAAGGGGAGATAATTCCTCAACCAGGGGGAGTTGACACTTGAAAATTACGTCTTCCAAATCTTCAATATATGATCAATATATGTGCAAAGTTTCAATGCAATTGAAGGAAAACTGTAGGAGGAGTTTGTGACACAAAATTGCTAGTATTTTGTACACAGACGGACACACGGACGGACGGACAGACATGCTGATTCCAGTATACCCCCGAAAACATTCGTTTTGCGGGGGTATAATATCAATCAATATCAATATACCTTTATTCAAGTATTTAGGCCTCTGGCCCATATACACTTACATAATATACAACAATTTTGTACAATGAGTGACATATTTAAAACAATTTATAAGCTCCTGCAGTTAACAACTCTTGAGAAAATTATAATATACGTTGTAATACATCTTCAGCTTATAATTGAAAAAAAGAAAGAGAAAATATAATACCTACTGACAATGTTCTTAAACCAATTAACATGTGAGCAAAAAAACTGATAGCTGAAGACCTTAAAGAAAAAATTGTGACAGAAGATCCTAATACAACTAAACGTTAACATTTAAAAAATAAATTCTCAATGTCTTCCGACAAGTTTGCTAGTTATCTTAATGTTTCAGATAGTTGACAATTTTGAAAATATTGTGACAGAAGTGTGTTATTCATTGAAAAGATTAAAAAAAAAGAAAGGAACTATCAAAACTATGTTGTCTTCAACCTTTTGGAAGCATTATGACAAAAGATACATTCTTAACCCTTTTTCTGCCAAATTACTCAAATAAAACTTTCAAGCCGATAGTAAAAACCAACCAGTAATATTTCAAGGTTATGTTATTGAGAGAAATATCCTCCCTATGGGACAGTGTAGATCCGAGATCAGACCATACGTTTCGTGCAGTCTGATCCTGATCCAAACAGCCCATCAACTGTCATCGAGTAGCGCTTAGCAGCCTAGGGGTTAAACGATTGGCAAAGAATCAAAGTACATGTGACAATGCTGCTAGAATATAACAGTGTTTATTCTGCAGTTTGTAGATTAGGAGAAAAGTGATTAACATCATGTCTAAATCGACACAAAACTCTATACAAACCTCATTTATATACACAACATTACAGCTGATATTTAAAACAAGTATATGAAAAAAAACTGAAGAGACAAAATTAGTGACAAAAAAAAAAAATCACTTTATATAAACGTTGGCATAAAAAATATTAGAGCGATCCTTTATGCTCTTTTAGAGCAAAGCTTTTAAAAACATTGTGATTTTTCATGCCCATTTACAGGAAATCTTTTGAAAACATTGTGTCAGATGGTCACCTACTAAGGTTGGTATTTTAATGTTCTGGTAGAGGTAAGCTCTCAAAAAATTGCGACTTGTCATACTGTCTTGGAGGAAGACCACTAATAAATTTCGACTTTTCATGTACCTCTGAATGAATTCCCTTGAAAACATTGCGATAAAAGGTGATGTAACAACTACATGTTTATGCTCATTTAGAGCAAAACTGATGTTAATGCTGCGAATTTTCGTTTTTTTAGAGTGAAACTTATGAAAACATTGTGGCAAAAGGTTGCATTACATACAAAGATTGATATGAGATAGACTCATAATATCAACATATTTTAAAGGGAAAAAAACGATATTTACAATGCTTACGAGCACACCCTTATTTTATTTAACTCATTACCAAACAACAATATCCTATATCTGCCAAATTGAATGCATTTGCAGACGACAGAATGAAAGTGACTGAAAATTTAAAATTCAACCTGTGACGGATAGAAAACATTGTTGGAAAAGGAGAAAACGCCGGTTACCGGCATTTGCTCCCCTTCACACAATGCCCACTAGAGGCTTCCCTCTCAGGGTCGTCAAAAGTAGGGATTGTGTGGTAATGCATTAATACTGCTTTTATACTCCTTAAATTAAGCAAATCTTTCAAATAGAGAGAGAAAACAAACAACAATTAACAAAATACATAGATGGTTGGTTATATAATGATTATATTCAATTTCAATTCAAAATACTTTATTTGGCTCAAATCTTCAGATTAAAAGATATATGAGCAATTAACAATTTATAATATTTCATTGTAACAGGGAGAAGTTTCTTTTCGACAGTATATAAACACAAAATTACTGGTTCTCTAGAAGGGCTTTTCTCAAGTTGAAAGCATGAACAAGAAACTTCGATACTTTTAAAACTGTACCCCGGTCTTTAAGTTCTAAAATTCTGTGAAACTTATTTCTGTTTTTATTGCGAAGCCAGTTTTTATTGAAATAAAGTAGTCTTAGATTTTCGTATTCCATACATTCGAAAAAGAAATGAAATTCATCCTCAATTATGTTTAGATTTTTTTGTTTACATAAAGGACATATTTGTAATTGTCTGTCTATCCCTAAATGTCTCCTCTTTTCGATCATCAGATCATGATTTGAACATCTAAAACTAGAAAGCATTTTCTTATACACATATGATATATCTAGACTTAAGTAGTATTCGGGTGCTAAATTTGATTTAAAGTATTTATAGTGATGAGCTTTTGGTGTACTGTCGATATCAGAAAACCATTTCTGGGTAAAAATATCCTTTACTCTCTGACAAAATAGTCTTAGAAATATGTTTTCGTTACCAACTTCTTGGGCAACCCATGCGTAGCCAAAACCATAACGAAATAAAAGATCTTTAATTTTGTTGCCCAAGTATGTCTACCTGTTGTATCAAGCCGTCTTAACATCTCATAGCACTGTTTTGGGTATCTGTTAGTATCCATACGCAATAATTTCAACCAATATTTCATACAAAGTTTCATGTAAGTTAGGCTAATTGGCAGTCTTCCACATTCACCTAATGCCATTGCGTCACATGTTTTATGAGCTAGGTTGCCGACAATTTTACAATACTTAATGTGAACCCTTTCAATTTTATCTATGTACTTGTAACCCCAAATTTGACTTCCATAACAAAGAATAGGTTTGACTGCAGAATCAAATATTTTGAACATGTCCACAGGTTCGAGAAAGCCAAAATTCCTACGTATTCGGCACATAATACCAATGGCTTTAAATGCCTGTCGTGAAAGCATATCAATAGTTGTATTCCAGAATAAATTGGAAGTGAGATAAAGTCCTAGATATTTGTATACAGGTACTATTTCAATTTCTTTGTTGTTACAAAACCATTTTTCAGATTGTTTGATGATGCCTCCATTTCTAAAGACCACAATTTTTGTTTTTTCTGCATTAATATTCAGACCAACTGAACGGGAAAATTTAGAGATGTAATCAATCTGTCTCTGCAACTGTATAATTGTGTCCGAAAAACTAGATACGTCGTCTGCAAACAGCAGGCAGTTTAATTCTCTAATTGCATTACTTACAAAAATACCCGTCCCACTACTTTGGTTAACATAATCTATTAAATCATTGATGAAAATGGAAAATATTTGAGGACTTGCAACACAACCCTGCGTGTTCCGACCGTGCATCTAAAGTATTCCGTTAAAGTATCGTCTACTTTCACGCAAGATTTTGGAAGATATATGTTGGGATAGATGAATAGACGGACGGACAGATGGAAAACGCAAAAACTATATCTCCTATCATTTTGTATTACAAGAAACCCCACGTTTCTCCCTCCAGGAGTGTAAACAACACAATGACACTATGAATTCCTTAGGGAATGAACAAAGTACTATGAAAACAACACTATTGTTCGATATTTTGGCTATTGCCTTTTTCAAGAGTTTGAAACACTTTTTCCGCCAGAACATTTTTTTAATGTAAATTACTGCAGCCATGCTGTTTTTAACAGTGTTGCATAACGAAGACTACCTGCTGTTAAGAGATAATTTTTTACCTAATGCAGGTGGTCTCTAAATACATGTGGGCTGTATTATACACATTCCTATATCTACATAAACCTTTGTCTCTACTTAACTTGTACGCAACCCATCCAGTGATTTAATGACCCTGAGGAACATGGTTGATTGGTTGTATGGTGTTTAACGGTGTTTTCAACATTATTTCAGATTTATTGCGGCGGTGGCCAGTGCACCAATCCATGCTTTCCTGGAGTTTCTATTACAAGTACTTCACACAATATTCTTTCCAAGCCACTGGCTGCTTTCCAACATAACTGTTGTCGAAACAATGGTCAGCCGTGAGAGAGGATTGAATCCTTTCGCAATGGCTATCATCAATCCGCAGAAAGCAATTGCCTGAGGCAGGTAACAAACCAGCGACCCCCTGTTCTCAAGTCCTGTACATTACTGACAGAGCTACCAGGGCTTGGCTGAGTAACATGGCTTTTCAGTAGCAAGCATTGCCCACTTTTTCCACAATGTTTTCCACTCTTACCAAGACAAATACCTCCAGTTGAGTGACATTTTTTTTGTCATCTGTAATGCTTTCAATAGGGCTAAGTCTAATATGTTGCGGTCTGATAAAAATGCCAAAAAAATATGAGCCATGCTCTGTGAAAAAGGGCTTAATGCATTTGGAACTAGAGGCGCTTGAGCGCCTGTATCGCTCCACAGGCCTGATATTTCTATAATGGCGAAAAGAAGTTTTTAACAATTACCATTCAATCCTGCATTTTAGCTCACTGAAGAAAAAAGGTATGGAAAAAACTTGTGAGAAAAGAAGAAAAAAATGGTAACCAGCATTTTCTTAGTTTCCCACAATAATTTCTATCCTTTTTTATATATGTCTTACTAAACAAACCATTTTGGGTGGGGAAACATCAAAATATAGAAAATATGTCTTTCTCAGGGTCGTTAAAAGTTGTGATTGTGTGGTAAAGGGGTAATCTAAAAGAACAGCTAGGAGGGCGAATGAATGAATGTTATAGCAATATAGATCAACTTACATCAATACACCAGATAGAATGAAATATGCTGGCATACAATGAACACCTAATCCCTAATAATCAACTTTTCACAGTCACAGTTAGAATGTCTTCTGTGGCAAACAACACAAAATGGTCTACAAATGCATTTACATAAATCAAATATCCTGCTCCAGGGCACAGATTAATTCTGGTGTACTGAAGTTGTGGGATCAGTTTGACTGGATAACATTAATGCCTTATCACAAATGTAAAGCCCTGTCCCACTATGTACCAGGTCACCAGGATTTACATCCCTTCTGTCCACTCTGCATTTACTCATTAGTAGGTCAACAAACCTTTACCAGAACTAATAAAAGTGCAGAGGTTCTCTTGTTCTATATCAAAAGGACTATAAAGTACCTACAACATGGGGGTTTTGTTATTAAAATACTTTTTCTTTTTTATCTTGGCATGGTTACTCAGGCTTAGTAATAAGGCAAAATTGAAAAGCTCAAGTTGTGAAAGGTGCTCAAGCTTTTATCTTATTTATGGCCAGTGATATTTTATTACTAGTACTAACTAATAGCATATCATTGGAGTAAATTGTGATCTTAATACCAAGGAAAATGTGTGGGCTTAAATAGGACAGCCCTGACTAGGTCAAGTCAATCCAATTTTATTCCTTTTTCTTTGTTAGTCGATAAAACTAACACAATAAATAGTTTTGGAGAAGAACATTTTTTTGAAATATAAGCCTTGTCTATAAAAAAATGTGTTTTTAGGTGTATCATTTTTTTAAAAGGAATTTGGTATACAACCACCATAGAAACAATTTGGCAGACAACCACCATAGGAACTTACCTGCAAAACAACAATGAAATCCAATGAATAGTTTTAGAGAAGGAATTTTTCAAAGATTTTACTTTATACCATAAAAGGAAAATGAGTCTCCCATAAAAGCCATGTTTTTTGACAGATCATTTTTTTTAAAAGGAATTCTGTTAACCTGTATCTAAGGAACATTCCTGCAAAATAATAATGCTATCCAAATAGCGGTTTGGGAGGAGAAGATTTTTAAAGGTTTTTTACTTTGGTTGCCATGGCAACCAGAATTCTTCACGGAACACAATTATTTGAAGGAATTTGAAAGAGGACCACCAAAGGAACATTCCTGTGAAATTTGGTAAAAATCCCGTCAATAGTTTCTGAGGAGAAGTTTTTTAAAGGAAAAGTTTACGGACGCACGCACGGACGAACGGACGGACGGACGCACGACGGACACAACGCCATGACAATAGCTCGCTGGCCTTTGGCCAGTGGAGCTAAAAATTATCGCAATCCACGCATGCTGACCTGGGCCGAAACTTTTCGCGATAGGTCAATTTTCTGTGTGTCAAAGGACCAGTCTGCCTCATGATTAAGTCGGTTATTAAAAAAAAAAAAAAAAAAAGGCTGTTATGGATCCACAGTGATATGATGGCTTGAATAGTATCATACATCGTGGCAGATGCATTAACCCTTTCCCAAACGATAAATTTTAGACTGGTCCAAATTGAAAGAGTGTGCAGACGACAATTTTAAATTTGATGAAAATGGCAGAAAGTTCTCCAGAAGGGTAGAAAACACTGTGGGAAAAGGAGAAATTGCTCGTTATGAGCAATTTCTCCTTTTCCCACAGTGTTTTCAAAAGACTTCTACTGCAGATACATGAAAACCAGGGCTTGTTTGGAAAAGGGTTAAGCCCCCTTTTTGCCAGAGCACGGCTCATATACAATTTACCTTTCCGAAGAATTCTGTCTGTGTGTGAGCTTCCCCTGCAACACAATGAAACAAGGTTTAACCCTTTCCCATACAATCCCGAATTTTAATGACCTCAAGAAAGAGGCCTTTTGAAAACACAATGGGAAAAGGAATAAAAACTGCTGCTAACCAGCATTTTCTCCTTTTCCCACAATGTTTTCTGTCCTTTTACTGACAAATTTCAGCACAAGAGCCATATCTAATTTATCCTCTGTAAACGCTTTGAATTTGGACAAGTGTAAAATTCTGTCATTTGGTAAAGGGTCAAGGGGCAGAAAATTTGATTGATTGTATGGTGTTTAAAGCCATTTTCAACATTATTTTAGTTATATCACGGCAAACTGTGCACCTATCCATACTTTCCTGGAGTTTCTTTTACCAGCACTCAGCACTTAGTCTTTCCAAGCCATTGGCTGCTTTCCCACATAACCATCATTGAAACAATGATCAGCAGTGACAGAGGAATGAATCCTGTCACAATGACTATCATCAATCCTCAGAAAGAAATTGGCTGAGGCGGGGATCAAACCAGTGACCTCCTGTTCGCAAGTCCTGTACACTACTGACTGAGCTGCGGGACTTGGCTAAAAACTTAGACATAAATCTTTAATGTTAAAATATATAAGTCTACAACCTTGATCTTAAGGCTATGGGCATGGAAAAGGGTATTATTAAAAGGAACTTGGGCCCTACAACTACCATCTTACCAAATATAAATCAAATTCATTCAATGGTTATTAAAATGTGAGCTTTTGAGAAAAAAAAAAACTTTAACCCTTTGCCACAAAATCCGGAGTTTTAACAAGCCTGAGAAAGCATTAGAAAACATTGTGGAAAAAGGAGAAAAAGCTGGTAACTTTATATCTGTTTGGCTATTAAATTCCTGAGTGAACTAAATAAATGTTTTCTAAAAAGGGCAGATACCATAATTCAAAAAACATTTGAATTGTTGATTAAATTCCTTCAATATGGACAAATCTAAAATTTTGCCATGTGGTAAATGGTTAACTCTTTACCGCACAATCTTGACTTTCAATGCCCCTGAGAAAGACACCGTTTGAAAACATTGTGGGAAAAGGAGAAAATGCTGGTAACCAGCATTTTCTCCTTTCCCACATTGTTTTCCACCCTTCCAAAAACAAATTTCACTTTATGAGTCACATTTATTTTGTTGTCTTTAAATGTTTTCAATCTGGACTTATCTAAAATTTTCTTGTTTGTTAAAGAGTTACTGTAAAACTGATTTAAAATATTTGTCTTCAACCTTTTTGTTTGACAACTTTAGAGGGGATGCAGGAACAGTAGCGTCTACAATCACCGGGTGTTGACCTTCAAAGGTCAAGTTTGTACGTGCCAGTCTCATACACTCATCCAATGTTTCGATGAAAGTATCACAGGTTGGGCTTATCAGGGATGTAGCCTCGTTCAGTTTCTGAAAATAGAAATGTACTGTCCACCTGAATTAACCCATTACCATACCACAAAATTCAAGACAAGTCCAAATTGAAAACATGTGTAACCTACAAAAGAAATGTCGATCAAACAATGAACTTTGTTCTTAAAAGGTTAGAAAATATTGTGGTAAAAAGAGAAAATGCTGGTTACCAGCATTTTCTCCTTTTCCCCACAATATTTTCCAACGCCTTATTCCTCAGGGTCACCAAATTTCAGGATTGTGTTGTAAAGGGTTAAGAAAGCACCAATGGGGAAATCAAAATATGCTTAATCTTTACCAAACAACAAAATTTTAGACCTGTCCAAATTGAAAGAATTTGCAAACAGCAAATTAATTGTGACACATGTTAATTGATTTGCCTCCTTTAGGAGCTAAATTTATGCTTCCTTAATACAGGTTACTTGCTTACTAAAGCTGGTCACTAAGACAGGTTTAATTATTATACTGCAAAGAAATTTCTTGCGATCTGATTGGATAATATGCTCCAAATATATATATTTACAGTTTTCAGTGTCTTTGGGCACTTATATGGGAAACTAGATTTACTAAGCGTACTTGAGACCAATCACAGTAAGCGGATTTGCTTTACAAATCCACTGAAAAGTTGTTGAGATGTTACCTGTACGTTTGGCATCCCCTGCTCTTCAACAGCAGTTTTTACAGAATGTATCTGTTGCATTAACAGGTCACAATACAACCTGAGCTCCGATCTTTTGGATTTCAAGAGATCTTGTGTCACATCATCTACAAAATAAAAAGTAAAATATATAGAGGACGTTTGTTTTTTTCGGTGAAAGATCAAAATTTATTTCATCGAGAGAACATCATTGGTAGAATTTTCACTCATGGCTGTGCCACTCATGAAAATAATACCAGTTATGTTCCCTCAATGAAATAAATTTCCATCTTTCACAACAAAAACAAAAAAAATTCTACCTATTTCATGCTTCTAACCCTTTTTTTGTTGGAACTTTCTCCAAAATCCAGTGTAATTCCCCTTGGCATACCTCCCTGCACAGCGCATTACAATATTATGTAAAGCCTGAGAAATGTAGGGTAAATGCGCATAAATTATTACATCATATTTCCCTTTGGTAGGATGGAACATACTGTTTACCTAGGCAACTAATGTGTGGGAACTACTGTTTTTTCAATTGAAGAGTTACAAAATATGAAGTCCGTATTTTCCCCTGGTTGTAACCATGAAATATCAAAGCATAATCCACAATTATTTTTTGATAAACTACCGAAAAGCATGAAATATTATGCAGTAACCCTAAGAGTGCCCATCCCATCTATAGCTGCCTATACTGACAGTGAAGACCAGGATTTGACTGCACAAAATGTGCAAGCTCATCTTGTATGTATAACATTTGCTATAAACATTCTGTCAATAATTTGGATAACTAACTCCTCCCTGAAAATTTTGATAAACTTCATTTGGTGCTTTAACCCCTTTCCACACCATCCTGAAGTTTAACAACCCCGGGAAATTGGAATTTGGAAAACATAGTGGAAAAAGGAGAAAATGCTGGTAACCACAATGTTTTCCACCTGTCTAAAAACAAATTTCAACTAGCATAACCAGCATTTTTTCCTTTTCCCACAATTTTTTCTACCCTTAATCATGAATCGCCATGTAAACAAAAACAATTCAGTATTAAAGGTCATATGTTGTAACGTTAAAAAAAATAGTACTACTGTTAAACTAATGGTCGTTTACATTTGCCAACAAATCATAAAATGAATAGTTACTTACCTGTGAGTTGTTTAAATCTATGTTTAAATAAAAATACGTTCAATGTGTATTGCAGTGACTTCATGAATCAAACTGCATCAAACTACACATTTTACCTAAGTTACAGTTACATTTTTTAGTGTGTTTAGGCACTCAGAAGGGAAATTTGATTATGTAAGCGTACCAGACTCGTGACACCATAAAATAGGGAAGTTTCTCTTGAACACATCTTGTTATGGTAAAACTTTGCAGTATAACAAATTTGTTGTCCGGTAGGGCACTTGGAAACTTGTTTATGGCTGTGGCCAATCATGTTGCCACCTCGCCTTAGACTCAGGGCGACATAACCCGTGAATAAGTTTCGAAGTGCCCTGTAACTGACTGGACAACTAATACTGTACACAGGTAGTTGATCATTTGGATACATATTGAGTTAACCCTTTAGCAAACAAATCCAGGTTTCATGAACCTGGAAAAGAAGGCTTTTGAAGACACTGTGGAAAAAGAAGAAAATGCTGGTAACAAGCATTTTCTCATTTTCCCACAATGTTTTCTACCCTATGGAAGACATAAAAATTGTAGAACAACCTGCTGTCAGCCTGTGCGGACTGCTGACACGGGTCAATACTTTTTGCATTAAGCCTTCTTTTCATGGCTCATATCTTTAGAATAATTCCCCAACTATTAAAGATCTTTTCCTAGAGCCTTGCATGACCCTTACCTGACTCTTCACTTAGTTTGCCAATAGATGCTTTAGCACTACCTAGAGCAACAAGCCATTCTTGTCGCTCCTGCGGATTGGCTGCTTTCACGTAGAAATGTTGCTCCCCTGGTATGATGAGATCAAGCCTTGTCTGGTCTGTGGCATGCACTGAAAGTGATATAAATACCACAGTTTTACAATTTTACATTATAATAACAATGGATACACTAGAGTCAGACAAGATCTGAAATTTCAATGTGACCACACAGCAAGCTTCACCTACAGCAAGCATTCAGGTAATTTACAGATGATTATCAGTTATAGTACAGTTACTGGTAAAATTACAAATGTAAGACATTTTGGCCTCGGATGTTTTGGCCCCCCCAAAAGGGCAGAGTAGGACGTAGGCCCACACCATATCACTGATAAATGTTGCAGTTAATAAGTAAATTAAGGTAATAAAACACTAATGTTATATCATATACCTACAGGTAAACAGAATGTGATCTTAAAGTATAGATTTTCGAAAATTTGTGTCAGGGAAATGTCTTGCTGGAGAACTGTCTTGTTCCCATTTTAGATTATAGCAAACATGGCAACAGGTAGTTGTAGTTTATAGCAAACATAGTTACAGGCAGTTTTTGGTAATAATAAATAAGGTATGGGCAGCATGTTGAAAGTAAGATTTTTCAAAGTTCCTGATATCCAACAAATTTAGCAATTTTGATGAGAAAATGAAAAAAAAAAAAAAAAAAAAAAAATCACATTTTAATGACCTACAAATCCTAAAATCAGGAATAATCCTGAAATCTTTCACCCAGGGAGGCAAAATCTTTTTTTAAATGTCCAGTATTTTAAAAAATCTTCCTCCTTAACTCTTTACCACACAATCCCGACTTTTAACGACCCTGAGCAAGAAGCCTTTTGAAAACATTGTGGGAAAAGGAGAAAATGCTGGTAACCAGCATTTTCTCCTTTTCCCACAATGTTTTCAACCCTTCCAAAAGCATTTTTCAATTTTTAAGTCACATTTATTTTGTCTTCCGCAAATGCTTTCAATTTGGACTAGTCTAAAATTTTATCGTTTGGTAAAGAGTTAAGGTTGTTTAAACACAGGATTGTATGGTAAAGTAATAAAAATCTTTTACGCTTTGACAATGCTTCCACTTACCCACTATGTCACAGACGGACATTTTAACAGATCCTTTACAGCCATTTGTGACATCATCTTGTGATTTATAATACGACAGAATACCATTGTCTAGTACAAACCATCTCTCCTGCCAGCCTAGGGAGATCATAAACATACAATTAATTACCAATTAACAAATAATTATTAACACTTAAAGCACTTTTCACGACTATGGTTGCCTTTGCAGCCAGTGTAGAGCAAGATCAGGCTGCACAAAACGTGATCTTTGATCTACACTGTCCACTTTGCGGAAACTCTGTAGATAATAGCAACCATGAAATTCCAATTATTGGGGTTGTATTTCTAGGATGATAATGTCTGATACGTTTATTTGGCACTCTAAGGATTAATACTGGCCTTGCCTACACACAAAGCAATTTTGCAGAAGACAAATAAGATGTTACTCCTATAATTTGATTTGTCATGTTATTGTATACAAAAACCATTGTCAGTGGAAAAAAGCGCATTCGATTCAGTACATTACAAATGAGCCAGTGCATTGACTTTACACATAGGTATGCTTGGAATCAAACAAAAAGAACACATGAACACTTAAATCTTTCATGAAATTTAAGCGAGCACCTCCTGTAAACAGTGAAACAAGGACACATGATAGTCAAAAATCTAATTGGTTCGTAATCTTTATCAAAGCTGATACACAAACTAATTTATACAACATTTCAGCCAATAATCTCATGCGCAGACTGATGCCTAGGCAGATATTTTGAGCAGCAAGATGGGTCATTTCCAATTTCCAGGAGTCCAAATCCAGGGTGCCAGGTCAAATGTAAATCCTTGATCCTGTTTTTAAATTTCTACAATAAACATAGGAATTGCTCCTTTTACAGGGACTAGATTAGATTCTCCTTTTACAGGGACTAGATTAGATTATGTTTGCTGCACACTTTTTTTTATTAACTCTTTACCACACAATCCCGAGTTTTAACATCCCCAATGAAAAGGCCTTGTGAAAACATTGTAAAAAATGGAGAAACTACTGGTAACCAACATTTTCTCCATTTCCCACAATGTTTTCTACCAGTGCACTTTGAATTGTAAAGAAATACTTGATGTCAATGTCAGATTCTTACCAGACAGTTGGTCTTGTGAATTGAAGCATTTTGACTGACCAAGCTGGCTTTTACAAGACATGTTTGTTGGACTGAGGGCATTTTGGATAGATTGTGTTTTACATAGTACTTTATTTAAATATGATTGAATCAAAACTGTTCAATGGGCAAAGTTTTGGTATAGATCTTTGCTTGAATTTCTATAATCCAAAACTGTAATAAGTTTCCTTATGTATTTCACGGCAATTCTCACAACGTGCACACAAATAATTGAAGATGTTGGCTAGTTGCTGGGTGTTTGTCCATTTTTCACAAATTTTCCTTGTACACTCCTCTCCTTACACAACAATTAGATGAACTGCTGTACATATGGGACATTTTTCCAGGAAATAACGCCTACCCTAAAAGGAAGTATCTGAACGTTTGCAAATAACTGACAAATTGTATTGAAACATTTGTCATTTCAAAGAGAAATCAAAATCACAAAGCTAACAAGTATGTCTTATTGAAAGGTCAGCATAAGTAGCATTTTTTTTCAAAACAAGATCTTTTTACCGTTGAAATAATTTGTCCATTTTCGTAGTGTACCAGCAATGTACATTTTTCACGTCAACAAATTTTGACAGAAATATATTCGTATTCATAAAATAGATAAAATTCGTAATTACTAAAGCTATCTAACCATTCATGATATTTTTAAGCTCAATTTTAGTAAAGTTATGCAAAAAAATATTAGTATGGTGAAATATTCACAACAGCAGAATGCTGAACAAGATACGAAAATATCATCTGAGAGCTATAACCGCTTTCGTGCGAAAGAGTTCGTCGTAATGTATACACTACGAACTCTTTTCGCGCCTTATTTTCAACGGACCCTACAGATTTGGAAGTCAGATTAAATAAACATTTTCGCGGATCTGAATTACGCCCGTAAAAGATCGCAGATTGCTTCTCTTTTTTGGACGACAAACTTGTCCACTAACGAGAAATCTTTATTGAAGGCAGGGATGCAGTCAAAAAGTACCCAAACCAAAACGTTGTGTCATGGAAAAAGGGGGCTTAATGTATGTACATATTTCTGTTATGGACCAATATCTCTCTAACTACCGGACAAAATTTTATGAAACTTCATATATTGTTTATCATAAGTCACAGACAATCATAATTTGTGTTTATTTAATGAATTGCCATGTCATGGAAAAATGGGGCTTAATGTATAATTTCATTATGAACCCACACCGCTTGTTCTGCCGTCCATCCAGACAGGTATCTTCTATTTCAAATCCTCGACGAAAATTGGTGAAACTTCATACATGTATATCCTATGATAGTCTGCATTTTTTTTTCTTCTGCTTCCTTTCTTTTTTAAACCCATGTCATGGAAAAAGGGGGCTTAAAGTATCTCTCTAACTACTGGGCAAAATTTTATGAAACGTCATATTTATATTGTTTATCATAAGCCACAGACAATTATTATTTGTTTTTATTTAATAAAATGCCATGTCATGGAAAAAGGGGACTTAATGTATAATTTCATTATAGACTAATAACAAAAAGGCCACATCTACATGCAAAACAATACCTCTTATATGTTTCCATCAAAAACGATCTTTTCTGGCGGGGGATATAATTTCAACAAAACAACTTGTTTACCTTCAAAAGGATGCTTTAACCATTTATCACACAATCCCAAGCCTTGACAAAGACAGCCGTTGAAAACATTGTAACTAGCATGTTTTCTTTTTTTCCCCACAATATTTTCTACCCTTTCTCAAACACTTCTCATCATTTGAGATACATTTAGTTGGTCATCTGCAAATACTTTAGTATTTGGAAAAGTCTATATATAGCTACTATTCACAATCTTAACTTTTTCATTTCACTCTTTACCAAACGACAAAATTTTAGTCGTCCAAATTGAAAGGATTTGCAGACGACAAATTAAAATGTGCAAAGATTATGAAATTTGTCTGTGGAAGGGTAAAAAACATTGTGGGAAACGGAGAAAATGCTGGTAACCAGCATTTTCTCCTTTTCTCACAATGTTTTCAAAAGTTCTTTTCCATGGGGGTCGTTAAAACTCAGGATTGTGTGGTAAAGGATTATAACTGTTTGAGTTGAATGGGATTGCCCTCAATAACGTCTTTTATGCATATCCAGACTACACATCTTTCCAATTCTAACACCTTTTACTATTATCATTATGTTAAAATCTTTTTAGGTACAGAAATTGCACTCTTGAGTAGATCGGGATTTCCCTGTCACTCACTATTGTTCTTTTTTTTTTTTAAATGTATATCAAGATTACACATAATCCTTCTTTATTTAACACTTTTTACTATAATCATTATCATTCAAATCTTTTTAAGCTCAAAAATGACACTTTATTATCATTTGATACATAAATGTGGGCTAAATGACCCGAGCTGTAGATGTGCCATAAAAAACAATTTATTCATTTATTCTAGGGCTATCATGGCCCTCTTATTTAAAGTATATTTCTATTTCTCATAGATGTGCCATAAAAAACAATTTATTCATTTATTCTAGGGCTATCATGGCCCTCTTATTTAAAGTATATTTCTATTTCTCAAGTGTGTAAAGGATCTGGTGAACAATCTCAGGGCCATCATGGCCCTCTTGTTTAAACTATATTTCTAACTACCTCTCAAATATATAAAGGCTCAGGGTACCTTTCTGTAAACTGCGTACACATGAAATTTGTGTATGCAATTTAGGTCAGCAACCATCAAGTCTGAAAACAAGTTTTACTAAACTGTATAACTTTAGGATTTGAGGGCATATTTGCATAACTTTTCGCGGGCTTTTTGTTCAGCCGAGGCCATATGTGTGCTTGTTCAATCCCACAAAATTTACGTAGTCTATGTAGTTTAGTGAAAGATACCCCAGGTGAACAATTTAGGGCCATCATGGGCACTGAAAAACAAAAATTTTATACTCATCCAAACTGAAAGCATTTGCAGACAACAAGTCACATGTGACTCAAATGATGGGATAGTCTTTGGCTGTAGAGAAAACATTGTGAGAAAATGCTGGTTACCAGCATTTTCTCCTTTTTCCACAATTTTTTCAAAAGCTCTCTTCTTTGGGGTCGTTAAAAGTCAGGATTTTGTGGTAAAGGGTTTATTAGACAGTCTTACGCAAGTCAAGGCCACTGACTTGATCTTCATGGCAGCTGTCCAAATTGTGTTGCATTCAATCTTTGAGAGTGATTGTTTCATCAGCTTAATTAATGCATTGTATTCACACACATACATATGTTTGTGGTTTCACAACCTTGAAGAAATTGGACTTTTGAAATCATTTTGGGAACAAGAGAAAATGCTGGCAACCAGCATGTTTTTCCTGTTTCCACAATGCTTTAGATATTTTCAATGAAAAACAAGAAATATCTTTAAAAAAGATAGACGGTGTAAATTTGCCGGCAAAAAGGCAAGGCTCTTAGAATAAACCTGTCCACATTTTTTTACCACAGTGGCCCATAGAATAATCATGTCTACAATTTTGACCAATCACAATTTTCTATCTATTCATTTGTTATCAGAGTACCAAAAAGTAGGTCAAAAGCTAGCACATTCAGCTACGCCGAAAAAAAAAATAATCATTTTAGGGTCATTGATTCATCTGCAAATGCTTTCCGTGAGGACGGGTAAAGATGTTTGCCTTCTTGTAAGAGTATAAGGTTGAACCAACCTAAATTGTTCTCTTCTAATGAAGGATTACATAATGCATTTTATACACGCAGATCTACATGTGTGTGTGATCTTCCTAGACAGATAATGTACCTCTCAGCATTCAAAAAACAAATGACATTCACCTTGCTATCTTGGCTTTGAAAACATTGTGAGAAAATGCTGGTTGTCAGCATTTTATCCATTTATCACAATGTTTAATACTCTTTTTAAGACAGAAATCATGATGTGGACTACATTTTATTTGTTATCTGCAAATGCTGTCAATTTGGTAAAGTCTACATTGTTGTGGTTTGGTTAAAGGTTAACCCTGTAACATACATGTACAATCCTGAGTTGTAACCACCCTGAGGAAGTAGCCATTTGAAGACAATGTGGGAAAAGGAGAAAATGCTGGTAACCAGCATTTTCTCTTTTTCCCACATTTTCAACCCTATCAGACAAATTCCATTACTTGAGGTAAATTTGAATTGTCGTCTGCAAATGCTTTCAATTTCGACAAGTCTGAATTTTTGTCGTTCGGTAAACAATTAAACAGTCATAACAGTTAAGCTAGACTGCCAGTAATAATTCTCTGTGTCTTCTTTTCAGTGTAGATCAAGATCACACTGTGATACAGTCTGATCTTTGATCTAATTTTGTCTGCTATGTCGAGACATTATGGCGGATGATATTGCACTTTTGTTTTGTGACTGAAAATTTGGTTTTCGCTTACCAGTATTTGGCACTCAAACACCTATGATATTTGTGTCTTTCTATACTTTGGAAAAAGGAAAAAAAACAGTGTCCTCATCAGGGGTAGAATAGATTGATTGTTGGTGGTATTGGAGTTTAACGCTGTTTTAACAGCTTAGGTCATGTCACGGTGGTCAGTGCACCTATGCATGTGTTTCCTGGCTTTATAACACCAGTACTGATGCAACTTTCATTCCCAGTCACTGACCACTTTCCTCACATGCATCAGAGGTGAGGTGCAAAAATTGCTGGGAAGAAAGCTTGCCTCAGCCTGGTATCGAACTAGCAACCACCAGGTCACAAGTTAGATAGGTTGACCACTGAGCTACCCAGGCATGCAGGCAGATGGGTGGGTGGACAAAATAGAAAATAATATAACAAATGGACAAATTGTTCATCATAAGCAATTTTTTCATTTTCCACAGTAGCGAGACCTTCCTGTAAGAGTGCCAAAAAGTCAAGGCTAAAAGGTCAGAAGTTCAAATATATTGTATGTGGGTGATTGATTAATTGGATTGCTGTAACTTGACCCTTTACCATACAATCCCATATTTTAACGACCTGAAGAAAGAAACCTTTTGAAAACATTGTGGGAAAAATGAGAAAATGCTGGTAACCAGCATTTTCTCCTTTTCCCACAATGTTTTCTATCTTTTCTGAGACAAATTTAATCATTTGAGCCACATTTGATTTGTCATTTGCAATTTATGCTTTCAACTTAGACATGTCCCAAATTTTGCCATTTGGTAAAGAGTTACTGGTACTTAAAACATTGCCTTGTAAGTATCTGTCTGATCAACTAATCAGCTAAGTGATTTCATGTCTTACATAAACTTTTACCCTTTACCTCACAATCTGGTATTCTTACAACTTTGAGGAAGGAGGCATTTGGGAGAAAACATTGAGGAAAAAAGGAGAAAATGTTAATAGCATTTTAGACTTTTGCCACCCATTATTCCTAACCCCTTTCATATGAAAAAACTAAATCAGCTCTCTGCCATATAACAAGATTTCAGGCTTGCCCACATTAAGGGAAATCACAAACAACAAGTCAGGTGAAGCTAAAAAAAAAAGAAAATGTCTTGGAAATAGGTAGAAAACATTGTGGGAAAAGGAGAAAATGCTGGTGACCAGCATTTTCTCCTTTTCCCACAATGTTTTCAAAAGCCTTCTTGTTCAAGATCAGTAAATTTTATTACGTTGTTTATTATGTCGTCACCCTGTTGAGAGAACCAGCCTATATCAGACTTAACAGGCATCTTTGGGTGGCACATTTACTTCCGAGATCCTAATTCTTAACTCGGCTGTCTTTGATTGATTGTATTGATTGATTGTATGGTGTTGTCACCCTGGGTTAGGGTTTTCAACATTATTTCAGTCATATCGCGGCGGCCAGTGCACCTATCCATGCTTTCCTGGAGTTTCGTACACCAGTACTTCGCACAATATTCTTTCCAAGCCACTGGCTACTTTCCCACATAACCATCGTTGAAAGAATGGTCAGTGGTGAAAGAGGAATGAATCCTGTCGCAATGATTATCATCAATCCTCAGAAAGAAATTGACCGAGCCGGGAATCGAACCAGCGATCCCCTGTTCTCAAGTCCTGTATGCTACCGACTGAGCTACCAGGGCTCGGCGGCTGTCTTTAAAGAACTTCTAGGTATTGCCATAGCCCTGGCATCGTTTGCATTGTTGTCATGCAAAAACTTTAACATTTAATCTCTGTCATTACAGAAGATATTTACTTCAAACTCGGACTAGTTGTTTACAATCAAAATGGGAACCCATACAACTGGGGCAGGTAACCATCAAAATATTTTTGATTCAGTTATGTCCCCTTTTCGACTATGAATTTTCACTACAGGCAAGTGTAGCCAAGCCTTGGCATCCATATACGGTGCTTTTGTTCATGCGAAGACAGCAGGCAGGCAGGCAATTGGTTACTTTACTTTTTACCTCAGTGCAAAATTCTCGATTGCTCCAGATTGAAAGCTTTTTTGTACAGCACATTACATGTAGCTAAAGAGATGATTGCTGTCTTTGAAATGATAGAAAATATTGAGGGAATAGGAGCAATGTTGTGTGCTTGTAACCAGCATTTTCTCCTATACAGACAATGTTTCAAAAAGCGTCTCCTTCCGGGTCCTTAAAACTCAGGACTGTCTGGTCATGGGTTAACTAGCAAGTGGTTCATTGACCTCCACACTCAAATCTTGGACTTTCAGCTCTGTAGGCAGATACTTCAACCACTAGGTCACAGAGATGGGACACACACACACACACACACACATATATATATAGATATGAGCCATGCTTTGTGAAAAGGGAGCTTAATGCATCTGCAAAAAGTACTGACCCAACCCTAAGCTGACCTGGGCCAAAACTTTTCGCCTTTGGTATTTTCTGTATGTCGAGGGGCCAGTCTAACTCATGATTAAGTCAGTTGTTATAAGAAGTGGCTTCTATTAATCCATAATTGTGTGACGGCTTGATTGGTATAATGCATCACAGAGGTGCATTAAGCCCTTTTGTCAGAGCATGGCTCATATATACATGTATATACAAACAAGAGGGCCATGATGGCCCTGGATCGCTCACCTGAGTAGAGTGCCTTAGAGGTATTTCTTTAATTTGACCAAGTGACCTAGTTTATGACCCCAGGTGACCCAATTTCAAACTCATATTTCACGAAGACAAACATTCTGACCAATTTTCAAGTCAGTTGAGCAAAAAATGTGGCCTCTAGAGTGCCCTAAAGGTATTTCTTTAATTTGACCTAGTGACCTAGATTATGACCCCAGGTGACCCACATTTGAACTGGTCTTGGACTTAATCAAAAGAAACATTTTAACCAATTTTCAAATCAACTGAATAATAAATGTGGCCTCTAGAGTGCCCACTAGGTATTTCTTTAATTTGACCAAGTGACCTAGTTTATGACCTCAGTTGACCCAAATTCAGATTCATGTGAGATATTATAAAGACAAACATTCTGACCAATTTTCAAGGCAATTGAGCAAATAATGTGGCCTCTAGAGTGCACTAAAGGTATTTCTTTTATTTGACATAGTGACCTAATTTATGGTTCCAGGTGACCCAAATCCAAACTCATCTGATATTTTATCAAGACAAACATTCTGGCCAAATTTCAGGTCATTTGAGCAATAAATGTGGCCTCCAGAGTGCAAACAAGGTATTTCTTTAATTTGACCCAGTGACCTAGTTTATGACCCCAGTTGATCCAAATTCAGACGTATGTGAGATTTTATAAAGACAAACTTTCTGACCAATTTTTAAGGCAATTGAGCAAATAATGTGGGCTCGAGAGTGCCAACAAGGTATTTCTTTAATTTGACCTAGTGACCTAGTTTATGACCCAAGATGACCCAATTTTGAACTCAATGAACTCGTTGTGCTTAGATGGGCAAACAAACTTAGAAGAGAATCACTACATACCAAATATCAAAGCTCTACGCCTTCCAGTTTCACAGAAGAATTTTAAAGTTTGCCTTCTTTGTTCTTATGTTTGAACTTGTGACCCCCAGGGCTGGGCCAGTTTTGACCCAAGCAGCATCCTTGGAAAAAACTTGGTAGAGGTCTACTAGGAGATGCTACATACCTCTACACCTTCCCGTTTAAGAGAAAAAGAAATTTAAAGTTTTCCTTCTTTGTTCCTATGTTCGAACTTGTGACCTCTGGGGCGGGGCCAGTTTTGACCCCAGGGGCATCATATGAACAAACTTGGTAGAGGTCCACTCTGAGATGCAACATACCACATATCAAAGCTCCACGCCTTTCAGTTTCAGGAAAGAAGAATTTTAAAGTTTTCCTTCTTTGTTCCTATGTTCGAACTTGTGACCCCCAGGGCAGGGCCAGTTTTGACCCCAGGGACATCATATGAACAAACTTGGTAGAGGTCCACTAGAAGGTGCTACATACCAAATATCAAAGCTCCACACCTTCCTGTTTCAGAGAGGAAGATTTTTAAAGTTTTCCTTCTTTGTTCCTATGTTTGAATATGTGACGCCCTGGGCAGGGCCAGTTTTGACCCTACGGACATCATATGAACAAACTTGGTAGAGGTCTACTAGGAGATGCTACATACCAAATATCAAAGCTCTACGCCTTCCAATTTCAGAGAAGAAGATTTTTAAAGTTTTCCTTCTCTGTTCCTATGTTCGAACTTGTGACCCTCAGGGCAGGGCCAGTTTTGACCCCAAGGGCATCATATGAACAAACTTGGTAGAGGTCCATAGAAGATGCTACATACCAAATATCAAAGCTCCACGCCTTCCTGTTTCAGAGAAGATGATTTTTAAAGTTTTCCTTCTTTGTTCCTATGTTTGAATTTGTGACCCTGGGGCAGGGCCAGTTTTGACCCCAAGGGCATCATATGAACCTGCTTGGTAGAGGTCCACAAGGAGATGCTACATGCCAAATATCAAAGCTCTATGCCTTCTAGTTTTAGAGAAGAAGGTTTTTAAAGTTTTCCTTCTTTGTTCCTATGTTCGAACTTGTGACCCCCGGGGTGGGGCCAGTTTTGACCCCAGGGACATCATATGAACAAACTTGGTAAAGGTCCACTAGGAGATGCTACATACCAAATATCAAAGCTCTGCGCTTTCTAGTTTCAGAGAAGAAGATTTTCAAAGATTTTGCATTTTTTTCCTTTTTGTTGCCATGGCAACCAGAGTTGTGGGTGGAATTCAATTCTTTGAACAATTTTGGTAGAGCTTCACTCAAGGAACATCCCTGCCAAGTTTCATCAAGATTGGCCCAGTGGAGTCTAGGACAATTCCCCCCAGACAACTCCCCCCCCCCCCCCGGACAACTCCCCCCTGCAAATTCCCCCCCGGACAATCCCCCCCCCCAGACAATAGCCCCCGGAGACAATTACCCCCTGGACCATTACCCCCTGGACCCCCCCCCCCGACAACCACCCCCTGGACACCCCCCCCATGATCCCCCCCCCCCAATTAACCCCCCCGGACAATTGCCCCCATGACAATTGCCCCCCCCCCCCCCGACAACTCCCTCCTCCAGACAATTCCCACCAGGATGTTCATACCATCATATGCACAACTCGATGAACTCAATTTTCTGTTCGCGAGGAACTCCTACTCGACGTGCGTACTTCAAATGTGATCACATGAAAAATCTAGTAATCTAATCTAATCTAGTTCCAGTTGAACTCGGCCTTGGAAGTGAACCCAGGTTCTGATGCTGAAAGCCGACAATGACCTCGTCCCAAAGCAAAAGCAGAAGAAATTTCGAGTTAGATTGGGGGGATTGTCTGGGGGCAATTGTCCGGGGGGCAATGGCCGGGGAGGGGGGCAATTGTGGGGGGGGAGTTGTCCGGGGGGGATTGTCCAGGGGGTAATAGTCCCGGGGGGGGGGGGAATTTGCCTTGGGGGATTGTCCAGGGGTGGTGGTCTCGGGGCTATGGGGGGGGGGGGGCGGCGGCAATTGTCCAGGGGGATTTGCAGGGTGTGTGTGTGTGTTCAGGGGGCAGTTGTCTAGGGGGGAATTGTCCTGATACGGGCCCAGTGGTTTAGGAGAAGAAGATGTTTAAAGAAATTGTTGACGGACGACGGACATAGGGCGATCACAATAGCTCACCTTGAGCACTTTGTGCTCCGGTGAGCCAAAAAGAGATGGTACTGCAAAAACAATGAAAGCTAGAATTTGTATTTCAACATGATTCTTTTTAATGTTCATTTTAGCATTAAACAACAACTGTTAACATTATGATCAAGCAATTTTGTTCAAAATTCTACAGAACTTTACAAATGTTAAACCCCCTTTTTCACAGAGCAGGACTTGTATACTGGTGGATGACTATGGTTTATTTCCACATGTTATGATTTGCTAATTGCAACACAGTTAAAATGAGGGCTGGAGGCAAGCTTAAGAGCAAATATGACCAAAGCACCTAACTGTGGCATTTAACCCTTTCCCAAACAAGCCCTGGTTTTCACGTGTCTGCAGTACAAGTCTTTTGAAAACACTGTGGGAAAAGGAGAAATTGCTCGTCTACCCTTTTGGAGAACTTTCTGCCATTTTCATCAAATTTAAAATTGTTGTCTGCAAACTCTTTCAATTTGGACCAGTCCAAAATTTGTCCTTTGGGAAAGGGTTAATGCAGACACACAGACTGGGCTATCCTACTTTTCAATAGAAATGCTTCGGTATTGGCTTATATATCCTCGCAAGTACCCAGACACTCCAACTTGGTAGTGACCACATGGTACAGAGCATGCAGTGTAATCCTCTACCACACAATCCCATAGTTTAATGACCTTGAGGAAAGAGTCTTGTGAAAACATTATGGGAAAAGGAGAAAATGCTGGTTACCAGCATTTTCTCCTTTTCGCATTTTTCTCCTTTTCGCACAATGTTTTCTAACTTATCAAAGACAAGTTCCATAATCTCAGTTACAAATAAACTGTCATCTGCAAATGCTTTAACCCTTATCCTGCTAAATAAAAGAAATGAAACTTGCAAGCCAATGCTAAAAACCCGTATTTTCCCATTTCAAAGGTGCTCTTTGGAGGAAAGATATCATCTTATTGGCCAGTGTAGATCCAAGATCAGACTGCACGTTCTGTGCAGTCTGATCTTGATCTACCCTGTCCACAAAAGGTCAGTGAGTTGCGCTAAGAAGCCCAAGGGTCAGTTTTGGACAAGTGTACATTTTTGTCACTTGGTAAAGAATAAATCTTGGATTTTCATTTCCACCACCTAACGCCTATAACTAATTGTCCTAGATAATTTTTCATTGGCTGAAAAAATGTAAGTTTAGCGATTAACAATACCTAGTCAAATATGTCATCACATAACAGTACTGTTGTCACAAAAAACATAATGACAAATGAAGAAATTGGTCACATATCACCATTTTTTTCTTTTTAATACAAATCTTTTGCAATGCCATATAATTTTCATCATTACAGATGCACAAAAACAAATCTACAGAGAAAAAGCTATTTCATAGGAATATCTAACCCTTTCTGAAACAGCTGTATGCTTAAACAACCTTGTCGAAAAGATTTTTTAAAAACATTGTAAGAAAAGGAGCAACTGCTTACAACATTTGCTCTTTTTCCCTTGATGTCAAATGCTATTTAATAGGTACAAAACACAAAGTACTTGGTCAATTGAGTTACTGAGACTTTAGTCCTCTACAAAAAGTTGAACATCAAAATTGCTTAACCAAATGTAACAGCTTTTAAATAAATATACATGTAATTTATAAGAGCCATGCTTTGGCAAAACAGGGCTTAATGCATCTGTGGAAAGCATAATACCAAGCAAGTCATCGCATAATTATGGATCAATAATAGTCACTCTTTTTTTTAAGAGCCAACTTAATAATGAGGTAGACTGGTCCGAACAGACAGAAAATTTACCAAATAGTGAAAAGTTTTGGCCCAGGTCAGCCTGTGCAGTCTGCGCAGGCTAACCTGGATCAAAACTTTTCACTATTTGATTAATTTGTTTGTATTGGAGTTTAACACCATTTTAACTGCTTAGGTGCAGGCTGACCTGGGTCTATACTTTTCGCAGGTGCATTAAGGCCCCCTTTTCACAGAGCATGGCTCATTTATATATATATGTATCTTATCAGTAACAAGGGAATGTACAAAAGTTATAAAAGCACTTCAAAACTAGTTAACAACTATCTTAAGTTTACAACTACTAACAAACTAGATTTACTCCTCATAGAGTTAACCCCATCTGTTAGTTATGTGGAAAGAACTTTGATTTGTTTGTAATGGAGTCCAACACCATTATAACAGCTTAGGTCAGATCACGGCTGTTAGTGCACCGTTGCATGTATTTCCTGGCTTTCTCACACCAGCACTGACAAAACTTTCTTTCCAAGTCACTGACTACTTTTCTCACATGCATCAGAGGTGAGACGCGAAAAATCACCAGAAAGAAAATTTGCCTCAACCGGGTATTGAATTTGCAACCACCAGGTCACGAGTCAGATATGCTAACCACTGAGCTACCCAGGTGGGCCAGAAAGAACTTTGAAGTGTCCGAAGTATTCAAAGATTGAAAAAACTTGGACAAAAGGAGAAAAAAGAAAACTACAGGTAGAAAACAGTTTCTTACTTTTTAACTATGCTTTAAATCTGCTTAATTCATTACAAATCTAAAAGAAGAAAAAAATAACCATCATGAAAATTGCAGGAAAAGAAGCATAGAATTGATCCTTTTCCCAGAATGTTTTCAAAGTCATTAAAAAATCTGTCCCTTCACAGGAGTCCATTCATTTTATTTGCTATTTAGAACTTCAAACTGTTTCATCACTGAATTCTTCAAGGCAATTTGTACTGGAGATTAACACCGTTTAAACAGCTTAAATCATATAGTGGTCAGTAACCTACGCATAATGTTTCCTGGCTTTCTCACACCAGTAATGACACCTTTATTTCCAAGTCACTGACTATTTTTCTCACATGCATTAGAAGTGAAAGGAGAAAAACCAGGTATCAAACCCCAAACCACCAGGTCAAGAGCCAGATACGCTAACCACTGAGCTACCAGGCTGGGCACTCCCCAAGGCAAACCATCTGAATAAATATAGAATATTGTAATATTGTACTTTGATCCTCATTTTCAACAAAAATGAAATTAAACTAGCTTTAGCACTTAACTGATTAAAGTGACGATAGAAATGCAATGTTTTCTACTCTTCCCGTAACAAATTTCAAATTTTGAGTCACATTTATTTTGTCGTCTTCAAAAGGTTTCAATTTGGAGTGGCCTAAAATTTTGTTGTGTGGTAAAGGGTTAAAGTGACGATAGAAATGCAATGTATGGTTTAGACAATAAAAAGCAAATTGCACATGAGTTATGCTCTATGAAAAGGTGTTTTATTCCATGCAGTCTGACCCGAGTCAACTTTTTTGCTATTGGTTAATTTTCTGCATGTCAAAGCGTCGTTCCACCTCGTGAATCAATCATGTTTTTAACTCTTTACCAAACGACAAAATTTCAGACTAGCCGAAATTGAAAGCATTTGCAGACGACAAAATAAAAGTTGAAATTTGCTGTAGGAAAGGTAGAAAAAATTGTGGGGAAAAAGGAGAAAATGCTGGTTACCAGCACAATGTTTTCAAAAGCTTTCTCTCTCAGGGTTGTTAAAAGTCAGGATTGTGCGGTAAAAAGTTAAACAAAACTGATCAATATTACATGACAACTTGATACTATGCTGTAACTCTTTACCACACTATCACGAATTTTAACAATCCTGAAGAAAAAGCCTTTTGAAAACATTGTGGGAAAAGGAGAAAATGCTGGTAACCAGCATTTTCTCCTTTTCCCACAATGTTTTCTCCTCTATCAATGACAGAAATCATTTCAGCTACTTTCAATTTGTTGTCTGCAAATGCTTTGAATTTGGATCAGTCTGAAATTTTGTCATTTGGTAAAGAGTTAAGTCTTTACCAAACGACAAAATTTTAGACTGGCTGAAATTGAAAGCATTTGCAGACGACAAAATGAATGCGACTTTAACCTGAAATTTGTTTTGGGAAAGGCAGTAACATGTGGAAAAAGGAGAAAATGCTGGTCACCAGCATTTTCTCCTTTTCCCACAATGTTTTCAAAAGGCTCCTTTCTCAGGGTTGTCAATCGGTATTGTGTGGTAAAGAGTTAAGAAGATGCACTAAACACACTTTTCCAGAGCACCACTCATGTGATCTGTATTCCAGACTTCGTCACTATTCTATGCCCCTATGTTACACATAACCTGTAACATGTAGGAAAATAATGCTGTGTCACATATCTTATGAAATGAAAACAAACAAATAAACAAACACAATGGCAAATGGGAACATTGGTCATCATGAGAATTTCTTTTCTTCTACAAGCTTTTATCAAAAAACTGATATTTTGTTGTTCAACAATGGTGTAAGTACGAGGAGATTAAAAGGGAGGAGCTGTAACAAATAGGCGGTAACTACAAGGGAGTGGCCTGTAAATGGGCGGGGCAATAACCCTTAAACAATCCCGAGTTCTAACAACCAAGAAAATAGAAGCTTTTGAAAACATAGTGGGACAATGACACAGTGATGATAACCAGTATTTTCTCACAATGTTCTCTACTTTTTGAAAGACAAAGTTGATGTTTTGAGTAATAGTTAATATGCCATCAGCATATGCTTTCAATTTGGACAAGTCTAAAATTTTGTTGTCTGTTAAGGGTTCACTAAAAGTCAATATTAGACTGATCTACTGCTTGTAAAAGCAAATGCTTTTTTGCTTTGGGACCTGAAACTTCAGAGTTCTATATCTTTAACCCTTATCTGGCTGAATAAGTTAAATGAAACTTTCAAGCCTATAGTAAAAAACCAGAATAATGCTATTTCAACCTTAATTTTTGGAGAAAAATATATCTTTATTGGACAGTGTAGATCAAGATCAGACTGCATGTTCTGTGCAGTCTGATCTTGATCTACACTGTCTGCAAAAGGTCAGTGAGTCGAGCTTAGTAGCCTAGGGGTTAAATTCTTATTCATTTAGCAGCCCTCAAATGTGTGTAATTAAAAATCTCCCAAAATTGAAATACATGTATATGCTTAAATACACAAAACAAATGCACTGAGATACATTCAAATGAAAAAAAAAAGTCCATCACAGACAACAAACAGGAAATACCTGCACAGAGAAAGTAGGAGACTGTAATATTACAGAATTGGATTCTTACATCACAGGCTCTGGGATACAAGCCTATGTTTTAGAAGGTCCAACCTTTAGAAAATATCCACACCATGGTGCAGGTTATGTTTCTAAAAAGCAAACATCATGGAAAATCATATTAACTGTAGGACTTTTTTTCTTCTTATCAATGTAAAATAAATGTTTGTAAACTTAATAGAAATATAGAACTGTATACTCATGGCCAGCACACAAAAAATGTACATCAATTTATGGACAATGTATTTGAGCCATGCTCTGACAAAAAGGGGCTTAATGCATCTCTGTAATGCATGACACCAAGCAAGCCATCACATGATTACAGATCTATAATAGCCAATTTCTTTAACAACCGACTGAATCAAGAGGTAGACTGGTCCTTGGACATACAGAAAATTGACCAATAGTGAAAAGTTTCGGCTCAGGTCAGCCTGCACGGACTGCGCAGGCTGACCTGGGTCGATACTTTTAGCAGATGCATTAAGCCCCCTTTTTACAGAGCATGGCTCATTTTGTTACGAAACGACAAAATTCTGGACCTCACTAAATTTAAAACATTTGCAGACGACAAAATAAATGTCATTCAATTGATGATTTCTGTCTTTGGTAGGGTAGAAAACATTTTGGTAATCAAAAACCCTAACCCAATAATGTTTTCAAAAGCCTTCTTTTTCAGGGTCGTTAAAAGTCAGGATTGTGCTGTAAAGGGTTAACAATACCTTTATAATCATCCCCCCAAAAAAGATTTGTTTCCTCTCTTTTTACTCTTTACTGAATAAAGAAATTTTAGGCATGTCCAAAGTGAAAGCATTTCCCAGTGTTCTAAAAATCATTCATCTTTAGGGTTGTAAAAACACCAGATTGTTTGGTAAAAAGTTAAATTAGAGCTCAGTTTGAAATAAACAGCTAATAAAAAGGTTAAAAAATGAAAATTATGAAAACGAATAAAAATGAGAAGCAAAAAATGATGTAATATAATACATTCTTATTAAGCTTTATGTTGTAAAGTGATCTCTGCAGCAATGAAAGAAATCGTTTGACTCTTTACCACACAATCCTGAGTTTTAACGACCCTAGAAAAGAGGCCTTTGGAAAACATTGTGAGAAAAGGAGAAAATGCTGGTAACCAGCATTTTCTCCTTTTCCCGCAATGTTTTCTACCCTATCCAATACATAAATCACCATTTAAGCTACACTAAATTTGTCGTCTGCAAATGCTTTCAATTTGGTCCAGTCAAAAATTTTGTTGTTTGGTAAAGGGTTAATGAATCAATTCATCTAATGAAATGAGTAAATAACTATAAATAGGATTTCTGTGTAATTTTTTACCAAACAAGAAACCTTTAGCCTTGTCCATATTGTAAGCATTTATACGTATACAGAGGGCAAATCTAATCTAGCTCAAATAATTGCATTATGTCTTTATAATGGTAGAAAATATTGTTGGAAAAGGTGACGATGCCGGTCACCAGCATTTTCTCCTTTTCCCACAAGATTTTCTGCCCTTTCGTAGACAAATTCCATCACTTGAGTCACATTTAACTCTTTACCACACAATCTGGATTTTTAACGACCCTCAGGAAAAAGCCCTTTGAAAACATTGTGGGAAAACAATGTTTCCTACCCTTCCCAAACCAAAAATAATTTTTGTGTCGGTTTTATTTTGTCGTCTGCAAATGCTCTGAATTTGGACCAGTGTAAAATTTTGCCATTTGGTAAAGAGTTAATTTGTTGTCTGCAAATGCTTTCAATTTCAAGCAGTCCAAGAATTTCTCATTTTCGAAAGAGTTAAGGCCCTGAATAAACCTAAGGGACATTTTCAGCCAAGAAATAAACCTCAAATAATTGTAATTATATGGTTACTTTTGTTCAGATTGCCAAAGGAAAGTGGACAGTGTAGATCAAAGATCAGACTGCACATTTTGTGCAGTCTGATCTTGATCTACACTGGTCACAAAGGCAACTATAGAAGTGAAACCTTAAATCTGTATAGTGCACACTATTCTGAATCATAATGAAATAACAAAAAGTGACAAATAACTTAAAATGTTTCACCTCATAAGGAGGAGCCCTGTAAAAAGGGTAGCCTTAAAAAGGAAAGCTTTATAAAGAGAGATGTTCTAAAGAGGGATTTTGAAAACAGTGACATCATACAAGGCGAGGTGACAAAATGAAAACAGAAAAATTTAAACAAATAATTCTAGTTGTTGTAACAAATATCCCCATATGGGGGGGGGGATGAACTGCCCAAGGAACCATTTATGAAGACAAATGGTTTAGAAGAATGTTTGGCAGTGCATTTCTTCTCTTTCTCCAACAACCCAGGTTTTGCATTTGCCGTCGCAAGTGGTGCACCCATGTTTTTGTTTCCGATGGATTTTCAGCCTGCAAAAAATTGAAAGAAAAAAAAGGTATAATTATTTGAGCCATACTCTGTGAAAAGGGGGCTTGATGCATCTGCGAAAAGCATTGATCTGGTCTGTGCAGGCTGAACTGGGCTGAAACTTTTGCTATTGGTCAATATCCTGTGTCCAAAGACCATTCTACCTAATGATTAAGTGGGTTGTTGGGAAAAGCAGCTGTTTTAGATTCATAATTATGTGATGGTACGATTGGTATCATGTATCACAGAGATCCATTAAGCCCCCTTCCCACAGAGCATGGCTCATTTAGGTTTCTAACCCTTAACTCTTTACCACACTACAAAGTTTTAGACTGGTCCAAATTGAAAGCATTTGCAGACGGCAAAATAAATGTGACCAAAAAATTGAAATTTGTTTTTGGAAGGATAGAAAACATTGTGGGAAAAGGTGAAAATGCTGGTAACCATGCCTTGTAACCAGCATTTTCTCCTTTTCCCACAATGTTTTCAAAAGGCTTCTTTCTCAGGGTCATTAAAACTGGGGTTGTGTGGTAATGGGTTAAACTGCTACATAAATAGAATAAACATATCCAGCCAAAAGTACATTGCAATTACTAAGTTCTTGTTGATGGAAAATCTCACTGTATTGGACAGTGTAGATCCAAGATTAGACTGCATGTTTTATGCAGTCTGACCTTGATCTACACTGTCAGCAAAAGAGCCATGAGTGTCCCTTAACAGTCTAAGGGTCATAAACTTGAATACATGACAACTTTGGGAAGCTCCAAGCTTTACATATTTGTAAAGACAAAATCCAAGCTCCAAGCATCAAGAACTTGTTTAGTGATCTCTAACCAACACTTGGAAAGTATTATTTTCACTACATTCTAAATACACTTGTAGTAGTTTACACCAGAATACATTTGTTGCAATGTTTTTATTTATATTCATGTATTAATTCTGATCTTATGTTAACTATTCATATATAGTGTCCCTTTAAGTTATTTATTTTGCAGCAAATATCATTCAAGAAATCTTTAGATCTATAATATCTCAAATTTCTCTATAATTTTGTGACATATTACAACCAGCACAGCCTGTAAATTTAGTACTCATATGTTTTCCTCAGGTTGTTTTTCGTGGCTAGGCAGGACTTAAGTTAACCTTTAAAGCACCTTTCACAACTATAGTTGCATTTGTGGCCAGTGTAGGTCAAGATCAGGCTGCACAAAATGTGCAGCCTGATCTTTGATCTACACAGTCCGCTTTGATGAATCCACTGTCCGCTTTGATGAATCACTGTAGACAAAAGCAAACATGAAATTGCAATTATTTGGGTCATATTTTTAGGATTAAATTGTCTGACAGGTTTATTCGGTGCTCTAAGGGTTAATACCTAAAGTACAGGTTGACTTATGAATAGTGTGAAGCAAAATCATTGTTACATTCCTCCAAAACACCATCTTCACTTATGACCGCAACTCACTTAGATGATAGCTACGACCTATGACCACAGCAATTTAGTAATAAAGGTAACTTGCAACACAAATATATGTATCATGAAATGTTGCTAGTGGGTGACCAGACAGGTGGATGGCCTGATTCCAGTTTATTCCAGAGATCACTAAAACAACAAATTACCTTTATCAGATAGGATTCCCTGTTCCACTCTAGCAATTCAAACACCTCCATGAAGTCTGGGTCCTGGCTCACAACACATTTATCCAACATGAACGGTTCCCGTGCCACTTGGTAACGGCCATTTTTCTCCTTGATCAGGACCACAGCTGCACTTTGAACTTGTAAACTGTTGTTAATAGCGTTGGTGAAATTGTTGTTGTTTTTATTGTTGTTGTTGTTATTGTTGTTGTTAATGCTGGCATTCAGAATAGTATTGCTGGTAACTTGTTCATTGTCTTTGCTACTGAAATTTTGCTGAAAGACAAAAAATCACAACATTCAGTAGGAATAACCTTAACCTTTCAAACAACAATCCCATGTTCAAGTGATCCTGAGAAAGATGGCTTTTGAAAACATTTTTGGAAAATGGGAAATGCTGGTAACCAGTATTTTCTACTGTTCAAACAGTGTTCTCTACCCACAGAAAGCCAATCCCATCATATGCCACACATTTAGATTGTTGTCTGCATATGTTTTTAACCCTTTACAACAGTAACCCCTAGTTTGAACCAACCTTAAGAGGAGAGCTTTTGAAAACATTTTGGGAAAAGGACAAAATGCTGGTAACCATCATTTTCCCCTTTCTTCCAAAATATTTTCTACTCTAAGACAAATTCCATAAGTTGAACCTCACTTATTTTGCTGCTTGCAAATGCTTTTAGGGTGGACAAGTAATAATTTTGTAATGCTGTAAAGAGTTAACTCTTTACCAAACGACAAAATTTTAGATTTGTCTGAATTGAGAGCATTTGCAGATGACAATTTAAATCAAATGATGAAATTTATCTTTGATAGGGTAAGAAATATTGCAGGAAAAGGAGAAAATGCTGGTTACCAGCATTTTCTCCTTTTCCCACAATGTTTTCAAAAGGTTTCTTCCTCAGGGTCGTTAAAACTCGGGATTGTGTGGTAAAGGGTCAAGATAGGCAAGTCTTAAATTCTGTCATCTTGAGCAGACGACTATAAATAGCTATGTAACAAACTCCGTCTCCTAGTCAATTGCAAGGCCTACACATACAGTGTGTTCAAGTCAAGTATGATGCATCAACTATTCTACACATTGATCTGAATGGCTCAGAACAAAACCTTGGAATTCATAACAATTGTTAATATTTCTATTAGTTAGAACTCTTCAAGTTAACCCTTTCTCACATGATTCCATCTTTTAATGACCCTGGGAAGAGGGCCTTTTGAAAACATTGTGGGAAAAGAAGAAAATGCTGGTAACCAGCATTTTCTCCTTTTCCCACAATGTTTACTTCCCTGCCTAAAACAAATTTCAATATCTTAATCATATTTAGTTTGTTGTCTGCAAATGCTTTCAATTTGGACCAGTCTAAAATTTTGTCATTTGGTAAAGATTTAAAGGCGCATCTAGACCCATTGGTACTACTGGCAGACCTCCAAATAAAAGAGAGTGATAGAATTCTAAATCCATTATTTCTCTTCCAAGCCCTATGTTGTGGGTACTCATTAGAATTGTCTCGATGAGACGATTCTAATGAGTACCCATAACATAGGGTTTAGTGGAGAGTGATTAATATTTTCAATTTTGAAATCAAAATCACTCCCTCTGTCTGGAGGTCTGTACTAGGACCACGTGTTAACAAAAATCAATGGCATCATTTTATGAAGTACAATCAAATGCAACCATATGTACTTACGGAGGCACATTTCATTGCGATGCAGTGTCTTAATAAGTATATCAAGGCTTTCATTTCTAATTTTCTTTTCCTGTTATGAGTTTCTTGATGATTTGGCTATATTACAGGCACCGTTTAGGTTCAGATAATATCACCCTGTCTCGCGAAACTTGTTCATTTTCGTACCACATATACACAAGAGTGCTCAAATAAAGATACTGTATATGTGGATGTAATACATGTGTCAAAAAATTTGCGAATTACCAATTACAGACATTGTACGTAGGGAAAGGTTTGTGAATTCAGGATGCTTGTTATTTGTTGGTATATTTGTGGTAAAATACGCAAACTAAGAAGTTTGTGAATTTTTCAAATTCGCAAAAATTTCAATGTTGCAAAAATTTCCCACTTATACAGTTCATGTAACTCCATTGGACAAGCACTAATAAGTATTAGGACTGAATTCAGAATGGTTGATGAATACTGCCCCACAGAACAGTTATCTAACATGATTTTTTTTTTCAGAACAGAAAGAAATAAGATGGTGGTCATGCACGCCTAGATCATGTGACTCTCATGGGTGACCTAATTACTTGGAGCAAATTCTTCAAGAGGCTAAAACGGTCATTACACTGTCCTTTTGACTCTTCAACATACGACAAAATTTTACACATGTCCAAATTGAAAGCATTTTGCAGACGACAAATTATATGTGGCTTAAATAATGTATTTGTCTCTGACAGGATAGAAAACCTTGCAGGAAAAGGAGAAAATACTGATTACCAAAACATTTTCAAAAGCTTTCTTTGTCAGGGTTGTTAAAATCAGGTCGCATGGTTAAGGATTAACTGTCCTCTCCAGAAAAATGATTAACTTAATTGCCATCAAGAAATGGACTCTCTTTAACCCTTTACCAGACATCAATTTCTTACGGCTTGTCCAAACTCACAGCTTCTGCAGATGACAAACTAACTGTTGCTCAAATAACAATATTTATCTTCGGAAGTGTTGAAAATATTGTGGGGAAAGGAGAAAATGCTGTTAACCAGCATTTTCTCCTTTCCCCACAATGTTTTCGAAGGCCTATTTTCCCATCATTAAAACTTGGAATTGTGTTTTGTAAAGAGTTAACCCTTTACTAAACGGTCCCATGTTTACACCCATGAGGCCAAAGATCATCGCTTAGAGAAAGGACAAATACTGGAAACCAGGGTTTTCTTCAATTCCATCAATATTTTTCTACCTTTCTAAAGAAAAATCCAATCATTTGAACTAAACAAAACCGGTACTTAATTTGTATATCTGTAAATACTTTCATATGAAAGTCTTCAGTCCTGTTGTCTGGTATAGGCTTGAACCTATGGTTGCAAATGCACACAGTGTAGATCCAAGATCACCCACCACAGAACTTTGAATCTAATCCTAGATCTACTAGCCTTAACACAGTAATTAACCTTCAACCTGCTAAAAAATTCAAGCTTATAGTAAAATCCCAAATTTTGCTATATCAAAGGTATTTTTGAGGAAAAAAAATCTCCTCATCGGACAGTGTAAATCCAAGTTCAGACTTCACAGAATGGGCAGTCTGATCTTGATCTAGACTGTCCACAAAAGGTCCTTGAGTCGTGCTTAGCAGCCTAAGGGTTAATGATAGACTGTGGTTCAAACAGTGTTGAAATTGCAATTCATATGATTGGGTCTGTTTTAGTATCCAAGTATGTCCACTTCACACATCTAGAATTTTTACAGAGAAATGAAAAGTAGTCAAGAGTTCATCATAACAGAGGTTTCTTTTTCATTTCTCGAAACCCTGCAAGTTCAGCTAATATTGTCCATCACTGATAAGAGACTGAAAACCTGAAGACAGTTTTTCCCTCTGAATGATTGTCTTCAATCATCGGACATTCAAACTTGACCTTTCCTATCATGCACCAGACATTCGCCTTTCACATGATTTCTTGAACTCTTTACCAGTTTTAACAACCTTGAAAAAGTATGCTTTTGAAAACATTGAGGGAAAAGGAGAAAATGCTGGTAACCTGCATTTTGTCCTTTTCCCACAACATTTTCTACCCTGTCAAAGAACTGTGGTACATTTGTATCACTGTTGAATTTGTTGTCAGCAGACGCCTTCAATTTAGAAGAGTCTAGAATTTGTCGTTTGGTAAAGAGTTAACTCTGGCAACAAAATTTTAGACTCATCCAAATTGAAAGCATTTGCAGATGACAAGATAAAGGTTGCTAGAATGATTTGATTTCTTTATAGGGTAGAAAACATTATGGAAAAAGAAAAAATGCTGGTCAACAGTATTTAGTTCTTTTTCCTACAATGTTTAAAAGCCTTTTTTCTAAGGGTTGTCAAAAAATGTGATTGTTTGGTAAAGTGTTGACAGGCTGTTTTGGCCACTTACTGGTACCAGTACCTCCTTAAGGCTGGTAACCAACATTTCATCTGTTTTCCACAATGTTTTCTACCCTTCAAAAAACAAAATTAAATCTTTGATTCTCATCTATTTGTAAAAAATACTTTTAATTGGGACACGTCTAACATTTTGGTGGTTGGTAAAGAGTTAAAATTGACATGAATGATGATTTCTTTCATTTACTACTCCAATGCTTGAGGCATGGGTGCACTGTTACTACGTAAATTTTGTGAATTTTCTTTCAGCATCTTCTTTCATTATAGATGCCACAAAGCAGCCAGTTGCTTTAAAAAGAAGAGCATCGCATGCGGGTGCCAACGCTTGGCTACAATTGCTTGATTTTCAATTGAAGTCAGAAAAGGGGCATAACTGTGTCTAAAATACTTTGATGGTTACCAGCCCTTGTTGTATGGGTTCCCCTTTTGATAGTGAACAGTTTGTCCAAAGTCTGAAGTAAATATCTTAACCCTTTCCCAAACAAGCCCTGGTTTTCACGTGTCTGCAGTACAAGTCTTTTGAAAACACTGTGGGAAAAGGAGAAATTGCTCGTTACGAGCAATTTCTCCTTTTCCCACAGTGTTTTCTACCCTTCTGGAGAACTTTCTGTCATTTTCATCAAATTTGAAATTGTCGTCTGCAAACTCTTTCAATTTGGACCAGTCTAAAATTTGTCGTTTGGGAAAGGGTTAAGTAATGACACAGATACCTTAAGATATTAGATTTTTAGAAAATGTCAAAGTTTTTTGCACGACATTGACGCAGACAAGAACGCCAGGGCCACGACAATACCTCAACATTTTCTTCGAAACCAATAAAGCTTATAATGAGAGATACTCTTCACATTGAATCGTTTATTAACTTGATTAGTAAATGACAAAATTTTAGACTTGTCCACATTGAAAGGATTTGCAGATGACAGATAAAAGTTTGCTCAAATAAAAGAATTTATCTTTGATATAGTTCAAAACACTGTGGGAACATTGCTGGTTTCCAGCAATTTCCCCTTTTCCCACAGTGTTTTCAAAAGCTTTCTTAGTCAGAGTTGAAAAAAACTTTGGATTGTGTGATAAAGTATTGAAAATTTACCACGCAAAAACTGTTTTTCCCATTTTCAGATGACAGCTTTTGAATATGTTGTGGGAAAAGGTGCAATTGATTGTGACATGAACAAATTCCGTTTTCCACTCTGTTTTCTGTGTAATTAGAAATGATGTTTTTGTTTCAGTAAAATGCTTGGTATTCACGTGATGTGTGACAGAATGGTAGGTTTGGTCATCTGTCTATATTACAAGATTTGAACATGGAAAAAAAAAAGTCAATAAAACAAAACCAAAATAGAAAGCATACAGACAGTCTGTTTTGAAAAAACTTTAAAGATTACAAATAATTAGAATGAAAATAAATCCTAATGAGATATTCATTAAAGCAACATTAGCTTCCAAAAGTAAACAAAGCAGGTTTAAAATGCATTGAAATTTAATTTGTACCAATCAAAAGAACGGAAATTATCATGAAGATAGAGAATACATACATAGTGATGCCACATATCAAAAATATCTAACATGGTTGGGAGAATTGATAATTGTCGAGCCTTGTCTACAACAACACTATGTACGTATTCTATTTATCTTTTAACGTCTGATTTGTACTCATTGTGAAAAAAAAAATGTTGCTGACAAATACATGTTGAAAGTTCATTCATATCAAAACTCCCATTTAAAACTGCATTACCCACATATATAGTACTTTATTGTAGTAATGAAACATCTGAAAACTGTGATTGAGATCGCTTTGGATTACTCTATTTGAGAAGACGTGGTAAACAAGCATTCAAATGGCGTCACGGGCAGGAGTTATGAAGGCAAATCATCGGAAAGTAGCGCGTGTGCTATGACACCTTTCTTCTTTCTCGGGCTTTCTGTGGTAATCATAACTATTTTTGGAATACATTTCAGTCATAAATGGTGGTGGGGGGGGGGGGGCAGAGTCACTGGAAATTACTGCTCTATAAATATCCATGGTATAGCAAAAATCTATAAATATCCGTGGTATATCAGAAAAAAATATCGCATGGGTGTTATTGCATGGAAATCCAGCTGGTTAACTCTTTACCACACAATCCCGAGTTTTAACGACCCTGAGAAAAAAGCTTTTAGAAAACATTGTGGAACTACAGGCGCTTGAGCGCCTGTATCGCTCCACAGGCCTGATATTTCTATAATGGCAAAAAGAAGTTTTTAACAATTACCATTCAATCCTGCATTTTAGCTCACTAAAGAAAAAAGGTATGGAAAAAACTTGTGAGAAAAGAAGAAAAAAATGGTAACCAGCATTTTCTTAGTTTCCCACAATAATTTCTATCCTTTTTTATATATGTCTTACTAATTTGAAGATATGTTGTCTGCAACAGGTCCTTTCACAAACCATTTTGGGTGGGGAAACATCAAAATATAGAAAATATGTCTTTCTCAGGGTCGTTAAAAGTTGTGATTGTGTGGTAAAGGGGTAATCTAAAAGAACAGCTAGGAGGGCGAATGAATGAATGTTATAGCAATATAGATCAACTTACATCAATACACCAGATAGAATGAAATATGCTGGCATACAATGAACACCTAATCCCTAATAATCAACTTTTCACAGTTAGAATGTCTTCTGTGGCAAACAACACAAAATGGTCTACAAATGCATTTACATAAATCAAATATCCTGCTCCAGGGCACAGATTAATTCTGGTGTACTGAAGTTGTGGGATCAGTTTGACTGGGTAACATTAATGCCTTATCACAAATGTAAAGCCCTGTCCCACTGTGTACCAGGTCACCAGGATTTACACCCCTTCTCTGTCCACTCTGCATTTACTCATTAGTAGGTCAACAAACCTTTACCAGAACTCATAAAAGTGCAGAGGTTCTCTTGTTCTATATCAAAAGGACTATAAAGTACCTACAACATGGGGGTTTTGTTATTAAAATACTTTTTCTTTTTTATCTTGGCATGGTTACTCAGGCTTAGTAATAAGGCAAAATTGAAAAGCTCAAGTTGTGAAAGGTGCTCAAGCTTTTATCTTATTTATGGCCAGTGATATTTCATTACTAGTACTAACTAATAGCATATCATTGGAGTAAATTGTGATCTTAATACCAAGGAAAATGTGTGGGCTTAAATAGGACAGCCCTGACTAGGTCAAGTCAATCCAATTTTCTTCCTTTTTCCTTGTTAGTCGATAAAACTAACACAATAAATAGTTTTGGAGAAGAACATTTTTTTGAAATATAAGCCTTGTCTATAAAAAAATGTGTTTTTAGGTGTATCATTTTTTTAAAAGGAATTTGGTATACAACCACCATAGAAACAATTTGGCAGACAACCACCATAGGAACTTACCTGCAAAACAACAATGAAATCCAATGAATAGTTTTAGAGAAGAAAGTTTTCAAAGATTTTACTTTATACCATAAAAGGAAAATGAGTCTCCCATAAAAGCCATGTTTTTTGACAGATCATTTTTTTTTAAAGGAATTCTGTAAACCTGTATCTAAGGAACATTCCTGCAAAATAATAATGCTATCCAAATAGCGGTTTGGGAGGAGAAGATTTTTAAAGGTTTTTTACTTTGGTTGCCATGGCAACCAGAATTCTTCATGGAACACAATTATTTGAAGGAATTTGAAAGAGGACCACCAAAGGAACATTCCTGTGAAATTTGGTAAAAATCCAGTCAATAGTTTCTGAGGAGAAGTTTTTTAAAGAAAAAGTTTACGGACGCACGCACGGACGAACGGACGAACAGACGGACGGACGCACGACGGACACAACGCCATGACAATAGCTCGCTGGCCTTTGGCCAGTGGAGCTAAAAAGGAGAAAATGCTGGTTGCCAGCATTTTCTCCTTTTCCCACAATGTTTTCTACCCTTTCCAAAACAAGTTTTAATTTTTCATTTTCATTTAATTTGTCGTCAGCAAACACTTTCAATTTTGACCAGTCTAAAATGTTGTCGTGTGGTAAAGAGTTAAAAAATAAATGACAATCTTTCACTGTAAGATTGGTCCAAGTGTTAGTCACTGGCAGAGAAATTAATTTAAAAACTAGGTTAAAACCTGCCAGGTCAGTCTATCTTTTGTTTACCTTTTGCCTGATTTTAAAACTCATTTTTCTGCCAGCAACTAACACTTGGACCGATCATAATATAACAGATTGTCAACTTCACAATATTTTCCATATTTTGAAATAGTGTGATTTAAATTTCAATGCATTTCAACACCTGCTTTGATTTTTGGCCACAATTAACTGAGCCGTTAAGCCATCACTCTTTACCAAACAATCCTGAATTTTAATGACCCTGAAAGAGAAGGATTTTGAAAACATTGTGGGAAAAGGAGAAAATGCTGGTAACCAGCATTTTCCCCTTTTCCCTCAATGCTTTTTACCCTGTCAAAGACAGATATCATTATTTGGAGCTTCATTCAATTTGTCTTCTGCAAATGCTTTCAATTACGTCCAGTCCTAAATTTTGTTCCTTGATAAAGAGTTGAGGAAGGCTATTCAGATTTCTAGGCCTCTTTAAACCTTAAGCAGGCCCCTTTAACACCCTTACCATGCCCCTTTAACCCCTTACCAGGCCCCTTCAACCCTTTACCAGGCCCCTTTAAACCTTTACTAAACAACAAAATTTTCGGTTTATCCATATTCCAAGTATACAACATATTTATTGATGCTTAAATGATGTAATTTTAAGTTATAGGGTAGAAAATATCGTGGTAAAAGAAGAATAATGGTAACCAGCATTTTCTCCTTTCCTGCAATGTTTTCTTCAGCCTCTTTCTTCAGGGCTCTTAAAACCATTATTTTCTTCTTTTCCAACAAAGTTTTCTAACATCTTTAAACCATATCCCCATCATTTGGGCTACATTTTATTTGTGGTCTGCAAAACCTTTCAGTTTGGGCAAGTCTATCATTTTATTTCATGCTTTCCGGTAGGATATTGAGAAATAGCAGTGAAAATATTTTTCGATATTACACGGGTACGACCAGTGAGAATACCGATTTCATGATTTTTATGGAAGTCTCGACAAAAAAAGGCGTTAAAAGCATGAAATAAATAGAACAGCCACTCGTGAAAATATTACCGATGATGTTCACGAGATGAAATAAATTTCGATCTTTCACCGAAAAAAACAATTATCCTCTATTTATTGTTTGTAAAGAGTTAACAGTATGAATTTGAATACATGTATTCCGATCTTAAAGCTGAAAAATTCTCACTATATCAGACTTTGAAGATGTTTGATCATACTGCAAGACCTAAGCAGTCTGATCTTGATCTAAATTATCTGCAAAAGTACACGGAGCCACAGTAAGCAGGTAAGGTCAGACAGGAAATTATTTACAACAGAAACATGTGCGTAATTAAAAGAAAAACGTGTTATGACAACGTGTCTGTATGTCCACAAAAAAATAACCAGATTTCTGTGCAAATAATTAAAACCTATTTGGAAATCCATTGGGATTAGCAGTCAGAATGTCTGCCAGGGAACCCTTAACCCTTTACAACACAATCCTAAGTTTTAACAACCTCGAGAAAGAAGGCTTTTAAAAACATTGTGGGAAAAGGAAAAAATGCTATTAACCAGCATTTTCTCCTTTTCCCACAATGTTTTTTACTCTATGAAAGACTAACTTTTAGTTTTGAGTAAAATTTATTTTATCATCTGCAAATACTTTCAGTCTGGATAAATCTAAACTTTGATACATAGTTAACCCTTTACCAGACAACCACGACTTTTAACAATCCCGAGAATGAAGGCTTTTGAAATCATTGTGAGAAAAGGAGAAAATGCTGGTAATCAGCTGTTTTCTACCCTATGAAAGACAAATGCTATGTTTAGAGTAACTTTAAATTTGTCGTCAGCAAATGTTTACAATGTGCATAAGGCTACAATTTTGTCGTCTGGTATAGAGTTAAGGTGCAATTTTAACTCCCAATCAGACACCCTGTAATTTTATGACCCCAAGACTTCTATGTTTGTATGGTATTAACTCTTTACCAAACGACATAATTATAGCCTTGTCCAAATTCAAGGCATTTGCAGACGACAATTTCAATGTGGCTCAAATGGTACAACTTTTCTTTGATAGGGTAGAAAACATTGTGGGAAAAGGAGAAAATGCTGGTTACCAGCATTTTCTCCTTTTCCCACAATGTTTTAAAAAGGCTTCTTTCCCAGGGGCGTCAAAAGGCGTCATTGTGCAGTAAAGGGTTAACTCTTTACCAAACGACATAATTTCAGACTGGTTAAAATTGAAAGCAAATTTTGCAGATGACAAAATAAACATTAATGAGAAATAAAAATTTGTTTTGGGAATGGTAGAAAACATTGTAGGAAAAGGAAAAAATGCTGGTTACCAGCATTTTCTCCTTTTCCCACAATGTTTTCAAAAGGATTCTTTCACAGGGTCGTTAAAAGTCAGGATTGTGTGGTAAAGGGTTAAATGCCTGCTTTTCAACATTATTCCAATTATATCACAGCAGCCAGTGCACCGTGCTTTCCTTTAGTGCTTTTTACCAGTGCTTTGCATAACTTTCTTTCAAAGCTACTGGATGCTTTTGCACCTAATTATTGTTGAAACAACAATCAGCAGTGAGAGAGGAATGAATTCAATTGCAATGACTATCATCAACTCTTGGGAAGAAAATTGGCTGAGCTGGGGATTCAAACCAGTGACTCCCTGGTTTATCTAACAGAATTTTGAACAGTGTAGATCCGAGATCAGACTGGATGACTTAAGTCATCTGATCTAGTATCTACACCTTCAACAACACTTGTACCCAGGGCTTCAAATATTCATCACACCTTCAAACAAATCTTTTTATGATAAGGTAAGATTTATGGGAATAATTAACCCTTCCCCAAACAAACCCTGATTTTCATGTGTCTGCAGTACAAGTCTTTTGAAAACACTGTGGGAAAAGGAGAAATTGATCGTAACGAGCAATTTCTCCTTTTCCCATTGTTTTCTACCCTTTTGGAGAATTTTCTGTCATTTTCATCAAATTTAAAATTGTCATCTACAAACTCTTTCAGTTTGGACCAGTCTAAATTTTATCGATTGGGAAAGGGTTAACAGGAATAATCAACAACAAGGGCATGCAGATACCAAGGCTAGACTGCAGATTCTTTTTTCATTGAAAATTCAAGTCAAAAAGGGACATACACGTAACTATGCCAAAGATACTTTGATGGTTACCTGCTCTTTTGGCATGGGTTCTCAAAACTAGCCATATGATTGGTTTAAAATGTTCTGTGTCATCCAATAAGACAGCTAGTCTTACATTATAGACATCAATTTCAATTAACCCTGATACAGTACTGCTAAATAAGTTAAATGAACTTTTCAAGCCAATAGTAAAAATCCTAATATAGTTATTTCAAACTTATTTTTAAGAGAAAAAGCATATCCTTATTGGACAAAGTAGATCCAAGATCAGACTGTACATTCTTTGCAGTCTGATCTTATCTCCACTGCCCACAAAAGGTCAATGAGTCCCGCTTAGCAGCCTAACGGTTTAGCCGGTAACAGTAAAATCATTCCTCCCTCCCCCTTCTCATTCACTAAAATTTCTAGATTTCACTCATATTCTCATTCCAAAGTATTGCCTCATTTCTCAGTTTCAAAGGAAACATATATACCAATCAGATACTGTTCTAAATTTAACCCTTTACCAAGCAACAAAACTTCAGACCAGTCCAAATTCAAAGCATTTGCAGACGACAAAATAAATGTGACTCAAAAATTGAAAATGGTTTTGGGAAGGGTAGAAAACATTGTGGGAAAAGGAGAAATGTGGGTTAGCAGCATTTTCTCTTTCCCACAATGTTTTCAAAAGGCTTCTCTCCCAGGGTCGTTAAAACCCGGGATTGTTTGGTAAAGGGTTGAAGACAAAGGTTGTTTGGTTAAGGGTAAGACAAAAGTATTTTTTCTACCCTTTGCCACACAATCCCGAGTCTTAACAACCCTGAAGAAAAAGCCTTTTGAAAACATTGTGGGAAAAGGAGAAAATGCTGGTAACCAGCATTTTCTCCATTTCCCACAATGTTTTCTACCCTATCACAGACATGTTCTAATCATTTCAGCCACCTTTTAGTTTTGTCTGAAAATACTTTCAAATTGGACAATTCTAATATTTTTGTCATGTGGTAAAGAGTTAAAGATAAGAACTGTTTGGTAATGGGAAAGATAAAAGTATTTTTTTTAAATCAGTTCTAATTCTAAATCAGTTAAAGTTCTATTTCGAGACATGACCTTTCATTCTGTTCTTTTTTGGTATGTTGCAAATTAAGAGCATAATGTAATTCTAGTTTGAATACAGAATTTCAAAAAATATGATTTTTCTTCTTTAAAAGGTTGCAGGTCTTACATACAGACGTTCAGGTGTTAGATTATATTCTACAAAAAAAAAACACACAAAAGTTAAAAAAAGTACATTTTAAAAGTTACCTAGCATTTTCTCCTTTTCCCACAATGTTTTCTATTCTATGAAAGGCAAATACCACCCCTTTAACCTCATTAAATTTGCTGTCTGCTTTCAATTTTGATTCGTTTGGATTTAAACAGCTTAGCTCATATCATGGCGACCCACGCACCTACGTATATGTTTCCTGGCTTTTTCATACCAGTACTGACACAACTATCTTTCCAACCCACTGATTCGCAACCACCAGGGCATGAGTCAGATAAGCTTACCACTGTGCTTCCCGGCTTTCACTTTGGATTAGCATTAAATTTTGTCGTTTGGTAAAGAGTTACGCCCTAGCATGACTCATTAACTAAATCTCCTCTTACCTGAACTAAACTGAGAAGAACCCCGTGGACCGTTGTAAATTTATGGTTCTTGCATTTTTTAACTGCCCACATATGATCGAGGGGCTGCGTTATGTGAAGGCGCGTGGTAATAACATCACAGACATCTTTGCGATTCCATCCTAATGTTTCCAAGGCAACACGGCTGACTTCAATTTTTTCCGTCACACTGTAATGCTTTTCAGATCCTTTTCGTTGTTTCACATTGGTAGATTTGGATTTCTACAAGACAAAACAAAAATATGAAAAGAATTTTCAAAGCTTTGCAAAAATGGACACATTTCTCGCCTTCAAAATAATGGATTATTTTTTGTAAGATTTCTACAAGTTCACTCGTGAGAGCGTCCTTGGGTAAGACGCTTTAAAATAGAGTACCAGCCAAGTACAAAACATGCAGTCTGATCTTGGACCTACACTGTCCAATAAGAAGATATTTTTTATCCAAAGAATAAGTTTGATATAACAACATTTGGGTTTTTACTACTGGCTTAACTCATTACCAAACATTTCTGTGTTTTGATGAGGCTTATGAAAACATTGAAAGGGTAGAAAATATTGTGGGAAAAGGAGAAAATTCTCCTTTTCCCACAATATTTTCTACCCTTTCAAAGACAAATCCCCTTGTTTAAGCTCATTGAATTTGTCAACTGTAATTGCTTTCAATTTGGACCAGTCCAACATTTTGTCGTTTGGTAAAGGGTTAAAAAAATTCATTTAACTAATTAAACAGGTTAAGGGTTAAACATGGCTTACAGCATTGATATGGCCCAGAATATCTTCGATTTTTTCTTTAGCTTCGCGCAGCGCCTCCTTGTCCCTGTGCTTGTCCAATGTCACTTTGTACAGACGGTCCAATAACAAGGGGTACCTGTCAAAGAAAACAATGTTTCTTATCAGCATGTTCACATTTGATTCAATATACAGCAAAAACCTGTCACAGTGACCACCTTCATATACCCCTAGGCTGCTAAGCGTGACTCACTGACCTTTTGCAGTCAGTATAGACCAAGATCAGACTGCACAGAATGTGCAGTCTGATCTTAGATCTACACTGTCCGATAAGGAGATATTTTTCTCAAAAAAAAAAAAAAAAAAAGTTTGAAATAGCATTATTTGGGTTTTTATTACCTTGAAAGTTTTATTTATTTGGCAAGTTTAGGGTTAACTCTTTCACTACTAATTCAAGTAACTCCAATTTGTTTCACACTCTAAATAGAGATTCCAATTGCTATTGAAGATTATTTGCATCATAATCTAGCATTGGGTTGTGGATGTTGCAGATCAAAGATCAGACTGCAATTTCTGTGCATTCTGATCTAAATCCACACCATCTGCAAAAGCTACTCGAGTCATCATTTGCAGGTTTAGGGTTAGAGCCCCAGTAGCAGCAAAGGTAAAACAATGTGAGGGTTAAAAATGCATTTAAACTTAAATCAGATCATTCAAAAGTATATACAAATTATTGTGAAGATGACAATCTGTTATTGTACACACAGTTGGTCCAAATGTTAACTGCTGCCAGAAAAATTTTAAATGTAGGTCAAAAGTTGCCAGGTTGCTCTACCTTTTGGTTACTTATCTGCTTTAAAAATTCATTTTTTCTGCCAGTGACTAATTCTCGGATCAACTGTACTATTGCAGATTGTCATCTTAACAATAGTTGCCTTTGGTTCGGGGTGACATGGTTCCCCACCACCATGACCAAGTCTCCAAATGCTCTGCCACCAGACCAGACAACTAATAATGTTTTCTTCAAAAACAACACTGATGAAAATGACCAAAGAAATGACACAAAATTACCAAAACAAATAAAATAACCATTATTTTCTTCTTTTCAACAATAATTCTATCCTTTTACAGACTAATCTCACCATTTGTTGTCTGCAACTGCCTTGGATTTGGAAAAGTTAGAAGTTTTGTCATTTGTTAACTCTTTACCACACAACAAAAATGTAGACTAGTCCAAATTGAAAGCACTTGCAGACAACATTTTAAATGTAGCTCAAAACATAAAGGGTAGAAAACATTGTGGGAAAAGAAGAAAATGCTGGTTACCAGCATTTTCTTCTTTTCCCACAGTGTTTTCAAAAGGCTTCCTTCTTGGGAGTCGATAAAAGTCGGGATTATGTGGTAAAGAGTTAAAGATCCAAGAAAAACTGTACATAAAAAAAACAGCGAATAGCCTACTTCATTATTCTTTGGACCGGAACCATTAGAAAAGACTTCAGATGCATTCGTCGTAACAACTGGTTGTCGCTCTGCGAAACATGCAAGAAAATGCGTAACAGTTCCTTTTCCCTCTCCAATTGCTCCAGTAAAATTGGCGCCTGTGCCTGTAAAATAAAAGTTCATAAAACATTTGAGTCATGCTCTGGCAAAAGGGGGCTTAATGCATCCCCCGATATATGGTACAAAGCAAGTCATCACATAATTATGGATCCTTAATGGCCGCTTTTTTTTATACAACCGACTTAATCATGAGGTCGAGTAGTCCCTGGATATACAGAAAATTGACCAGCAGCGAAAAGTTTCTGCCCTGGTAAGCCTGTGCGAACTGTGCAGGCTGACCTGGACAATACTTTTCTCAGATGCATTAAGCCCCCTTTTCATAGAGCACTGCTCATTCATTTCATGAATCCAAAACCAAATACTCTTTACCACATAGCAAAATTTTTGTACTTTTTTCAATCAAACGCATTTGCGGATGGAAAAATTAAATGTGGCTCAAATGGTTGAAATTATCCATGAACAGTTAGGAAACATGCATTTTCCTCTTTTTCCACACGGTTAACTTTTCAAAAGCCTTCTTTTTCAGGGTTGTCAAAACTCGGGATTGTGTGACAAAGGGTTACTCTTTATTAAACTGTCATGTGATATAGTGACCCTAAAGAAAAAGACTTTAGAAAACTTGTGGGAAAAGAAGAAAATGCTGTTAACAATCATCTTCTCCTTTTCCTACAACGTTTTTTCCCTATCATCAAAGATGAATATCTTATAAGATATAAGCTGTATTGTCTGCGAATGATTTGGACCAGTCTAAAATTTGTGGTTTGATAAAGCATTAACCCTTTCCCAAACAAGCCCTGGTTTTCATGTGTCTGCAGTACAAGTCTTTTGAAAACACTGTGGGAAAAGGAGAAATTGCTCGTAACGAGCAATTTCTCCTTTTCCCACAGTGTTTTCTACCCTTTTTGAGACCTTTCTGCCATTTTCATCAAATTTAAAACTGTTGTCTGCAAACTTTTTCAGTTTGGACCGGTCCAAAATTTGTCGTTTGGGAAAGCATTAATGAAACAAAAACAAAGAATTCTTTTCTTGAAATCAAACCAAATTGTAATTAGCGAAAACTGTGCGACATAAATGTTTAATGATGGCGTCACTGCGTCTTCTGTAATTGACATTCACTCTCTAAAACCTGCGTAAAACAATTTTCTTTTTTACTTTAGGAGACTTCTTTAGAAAACAATACAGTACAAGTGATTGCAAACGAAAACTATGATGTGTCTAAACAGGCAAGAAGTGTCTTCATAAGGTTAGAAAACACTTTAGAAAAGGGAGAAAATGATGGTGACCAGCACTTTCTCCTTTTCCAACAATATTTTAACCCTTTACCGCACAATGATGCTTTTTAATGACCCTGGGAAAGAAGCCTTTTGAAGACATGGTGGGAAAAGGAGAAAATGCTGGTAACCAAAAATTCTGGTAACCTGCATTTTCTCCTTTTCCCACAATGTTTTCTACCTTATCGAAGAAAATTTGCACCATTTGAGCCACATTGCAATTGTCATCTGCAAATGCTTTCAATTTGGACAAGACTAAAATTTTCTCGTCTGGTAAATGGTTAAACATTTCAAGAAAGAAAAATAGTGTTAAAAACGCATCCTTGCATTATATTAAGTCTAAAATCACACAAGAGCACCACAGTAGTCTTCTATCGCTCACCTGAATCAACAACAAAAAAAAAAACCAGGTGTTAAAATGCATTTGAATTTAAATCATACCATTTAAAAGTATGAAGATTATTGTGAAGTTGTCAAGCTGTTATCATAAGGTCGGTCAAAGTGTTAGTTGCTGGCAAAAAAATTTATTTTAAAAGTAGGTCAAAAGTTGCCAGGTCACTCTATCTTTTGTTTACTTTTTACCTGATTTTAAATTTCATTTTTCTGCCAGTAAATAATACGGAGACAGTACAATAACATATTGTCATCTTCACAATAACTTCCAATAATTTCCATACTTAGAAATGGTATGATTTAACCCTTTACCACACAAGGCCGCCTTTTGACGCCCCTGGGGAAGAAGCCTTTTGAAAACACTGTGGGAAAAGGAGAAAATGCTGGTAACCAGCATTTTCTCCTTTTCCCACAATGTTTTCTACCCTATCAAAGAAGAATTGCACTACTTGAGCCACAGTGCAGTTGTCGTCTGCAAATGCTTTCAATTTGGACAAGGCTTAAATTTTGTCGTCTGGTAAAGGGTTAAATTCATATGCATTTTAATACTTTACCACATGATCCCCACTCTTAATGACCCCGAGAATGAAAGCTTTTGAAACTGTTGTGAGATAAGGAGAAAATGCTTGTTACCAGCATTTTCTCCTTTTTCCAACAATGTTTTCTGACCTTCCCATAACAAAATTAAACTTTTTAGTCACATTTACTTTGTCATCTGCGAATGCTTTCGATTTTGACAAGTCTAAAATTTTGTCATTTAGCAGAGGGTTAACACGTCCTTTGTTTTCTTCTGGCTGCTACCGGGCCTTTAACAGTTTACCACACGAAAAAAATTTAGACCTGTCCAAATTGGAAGCATTTGCAGACAACAATTTAAATGTGGCTCAAATGATGGAATTAGTATTGGATAAGGTTAAAAAACATTGTGGGAAAAGGAGAAAATAGCTGGTTACCAGCATTTTCTCCTTTTCCCACAATGTTTTCAAAAGGCCTCTTAGTCAGGGTCGTTAACACTCAGGATTGTGTGGTAAAGGCTTTCAGTGCCTCAAAGATCTAATTACTGACTTTAATTGCCATGCGTGACCTATATTGTAATTAGAGAGGTTATGTAACACAGATTTCATCCAAGTTTCTTTTTTTCCAGTGTTTTCAAAATAGATTCCATTTTTTAAACCTTTTTTTTTCAACCCTTTACTAAACGATTCTGGGTTTTAACCATCCTGGGGCAAAAACGCCCTTTGAAAACATTGTAAGAAAATAAGAAAATGCTGGTAACTAGCATATTCTCCTTTTCCCACAATGCTTTCCACCCTTTCAAAGACAAATGTACTGGTAAAGGCATTTTCTCCTTTTCCCCAAATGATTTCTACCTGTCCAAAGACGAATTTCAGGCGTTTGGCGACATTCATTTTGTTGTCTGCACATGCTTTCAATTGTGACAAGTCAGAACTTTTGTCCTTGATAGGGACTATTAAGTGCTTTGCAGAAACTCTGCCTAATTACCGATTTCAAGGTTAAACCACATGCCTGAAATATGAAACATGGAATGCGTAAATTCTAATTTTCATTGTTGTTGTTGACCTTGGCACTTATATAGTGATTAGAGTGAAAACAGTAATTTCATTTACCCACCATTCTTAACTCTCACATGACCAAATTTTAGACTGGTCCAAACTGAAAGCACTTGCAGACAACAAATTAAATTTTGCTCAAATGGTGATAAATGTTTTGGAAAGGGTAGAAAACATTGTGGGAAAAGGAGAAAATGCTGGTAACCAGCATTTTCTCCTTGTCCCGCAATGTTTTCAAAAGACATTTTTCCTCAACATCGTTAAAACTCAGGATTCTCAAGAACTTTCTACGTTTCAAAATAATGTACTTTCTGATTGGCAAAACCATATGGCTCAGCCAATCAGAAATTGCGTTACTTTCTAAAGCTAGAATAGATCAAAGAATGCCATCTAGAATCTAAAGATAAAAATGTAGTTTTTCATGGAACTAGGGCTGAAAACATTTTTTGAAAAATGGAGAAAATGGTAGCTTCAATTTGTTCTCAGTTTCACTCAGTGTTTTAAATGCCCCCTTTTTCAACCTCTACCAAAAAACAACCACATTTTTTAACGACCATGAGAAAGAGGGCTTATGAAAACAATGTGCGAAAAGGAGAAAAGGAGAAAATGTTGGTAAAGAGTTGAGTGCTGTACAAACATGAGGGGAAAAGTAGAACATGCTGGTAAAGAGCTGAGTGTTGTACAAATGTGAGGTTATTTGATAAAGTTATCTATAGCTAAATGGCCTGAATAATTAACTCTATGGTAAACTATAAAAAATCTAGACTTAAGCACTTGCAGTCAACAAGAGGACCATGATGGTCCTAAATCGCTCACCTGAAATGCAACTCAGCTCAACACCATAATGCTACATGCCAAATATGAAAGCTCTAGCCCTTATGGTTTGGGACAAGAAGATTTTTAAAGATTTCCTTCTTTATCTCTATGTGAAATCCGAGAACCCACAACATAGGGCCACTAGATGATGCTACATGCCAAATATGAGAGCTCTAGCCGTTATGGTTTGGGACAAAAAGATTTTTAAAGTTTTTTCTCTCGGTTGCCATGGAAACCAGAGTTCTTCATGGAATTCAAATCTTTGAAGTATTCTGAAAGTGCATCACCTAAGGATCATTTCTGTGAAGTTTCACTGAAATCTGTTGGGCGGTTTCAGAGGAGAAGATTTTTTAAGTAATTGTTCACGGACGGACGGACGGACACACGGACGGACGCCGGACAACGATCGATCACAATAGCTCACCCTAAGGAACTATGTGCTCAGGTGAGCTAAAAAACTCAAATGTAACTCAAAGGGCAGGATTTTTTTTTCAAAAAGTAACCACCCAGCGTTTTCTCGTTTTTCAAAATGTTTCCGAACCTGACTAGTTGGTTTTCCTTTATATATGGTCGCCATAGGTTGCCCACATGGGCGACAAGCTCCTGAAAGCTGTTGGTTATGTTACAGGGGATTGTGCAAGATACAGGGCGAAACCCATACTAAATTAAACCTGGTTCTTTTATATGCTTGGTGTATAGCACCGTCACACAGAAACTTGGTTTAACATTTCATCCGGAAGACTACTGGTAATTCTAGAAGGCCAGCCATGGGGCTCGAAACCCACACCCTCAAGTCTCCCGAGACTTGGATTATACAAGTCTTACATGCCACCACTTAACCCTTTACCACACAATCCTGAGTTCTAACAACCCTAAGGAAGAAGCCTTTTGAAAACATTGTGGGAAAAGGAGAAAATGCTGGTAACCAGCATTTTCTCCTTTTCCCACACTGTTTTCTACTGTTCCCAAGTGAAATTCTACTTTTGAGTCACAATTATTTTGTCCTCTGCAAATGCTTTCAATATGGACTGGTCTAAAATTTTGTTGTTTGGTAAAGAGTTAAGTATGGGGGGGTCAAACCTTCTCTCTCAGGGTCATTAAATCATGTGATTATTCACTCTGATAAAAGTTAAATGTAAATCAGTATAAAGGAAGATAAATGCACCCACCTGATTGACACAATAATTCTCAAATGTCAGGAACATGGTGGACGATTCTAAAAATAGACTTCCGATCATGACCTCTCGGAGATCCTGGGAATAAACAGAACAAGTAGTGTTAGAGTGGCATTGGTACAGCCCTGCTGAAAAATGCTGGTAGAATTTGGCAGGTTATATAATTTGGTTCTTTGACTTAAAATGATTAGTCATCAATAATTATGGCCTACAGAGAAATTTTAGACATTTGTCATAGAAATCAAATTTTTCTGTATCATGGACAAATGAGTCAATGAAAGTTGAAAGTCAAAAAGTTTTCTGCTAGCTAGGTTACACCTACAGTCATTTGCATATCCCCATCTTAACCCTTTCCCAAACAAGCCCTGGTTTTCACGTGTCTGCAGTACAAGTCTTTTGAAAACACTGTGGGAAAAGGAGAAATTGCTCGTAACGAGCAATTTCTCCTTTTCCCACAGTGTTTTCTACCCTTTTTGAGGCCTTTCTGCAATTTTCATCAAATCTATAATTGTCATCTGCAAACTCTTTCAATATGGAATAGTCCAAAATTTGTCGTTTGGGAAAGGGTTAAAGAATTCTACATGAAATAATAGGACGTAAAACAGGATCCTTGTCTTTGTTCATTAACTTTTTTTAACCAGTGATGAGTATTTCATCTCCATATACTTTGTTTACATACTCACTAATTAGCAAGGTAAAGGTCTTAGATAGTCACATGACATGTATCATGTGATATGCCAAGGGATTTACCAATAACAGGAATCCTAAGTTTGATGTCTAGCAAATGACAGTCGACTAAAACTTGCTACTGAAAAATTCAGATTACCATTTTCTTTTGGTCATAATTTAATACAATGTCATAATTATATATGGTAGTATTCATCATGAGGCACAAAGATGGGTATACAAACAGACAGACAAATGGATAGATAGATGGACAGACAGACAGACAAATTACAAACGAATTTAATACAATGTCATAATTGTATATGGTAGTATTCATCATGAGGCACAAAGTTGGGTATACAAATAGACAGACAAATGGATAGATAGATGGACAGACAGATGGACAGACAGACAGACAAATTACCAAAAAAAGAAAAAAAAAAAACGGACGGACAGATAGACGGACCGCCCGCCCATCCGGTCGGCCAGGCATGCAGGCCTGTGGACAGACAGACAGATAGATAAAACCTGATTCCACTATACACGTTGAAACTTTGTTTTTGGGGTATGATGATACTACTGCTTATAAAAATATCAAGAAGAAGAAGAAGAAGAAGATTACCTCATCTTCGTTTTGATTAGAATGGTTAATGGCAGCTTTAAGCTTGGTGATAAAATGGACGTTCACGTGAATTAGTTCATCAAGGTTCAAGAAAATACAGTCCAATTGGTCCTTCGTTAGTAAACCTGCTTTCAGCATTGGCTTGTAGAATTCCTGAATCAGAAAGTAAAGACATGTACAGTCTAATTGGTCTTTCGTTAGTAAACCTACTTTCAGCAAACACTGCAGAAAAAGGAGAAAATGCTGGTAACCAGCATTTTCTCCTTTCCCCACAATGTTTTCCACCATATGAAAGACAAATCCTGTCATTTGAGCCATATCTAATTTGTCTGTTGTCTTTCAGTTTTGACAAGTCCAAAGTTTTCTCATCTTAGACTTGTCCAAAAAATTTAACTCTTTACCAAACGACAAAATTTTGGATTTGTCTAAATTTAAAGCATTTGCAGATGACAATTCAGATGAGGTTCAAATGATGGAATTTGCCTTTGGTAGGGTAGAAAACATTGTGGGAAAAGGAGAAAATACTGGTTACCAGCATTTTCTCCTTTTCCCACAATGTTTTCAAAAGGCTTCTTCCTCAGGGTCATTAAAACTCAGGTTGTGAGGTAAAGGGTTAACAGCCTTTGTAGATGATAAAATAAATGTGGTCCAAGAATTACTTTTGTTTTAGGTAAGGATAGAAAAAATTGTGGGAAATGGAGGGAATGCTGGTTACTGGCATTTTCTCCTTTTCCCTTATTGTTTTCTAATCTGTTACAGTCCATTTTAATACTGTTTTCCCAACATTGAAAAGGAAGAAAACATTTTTCTAGCATCCTAATGGGTCTAGATCAGACACATTAAACTTGTACAAAAGCTACTGTAGTGAGAGTGTGGCGGTAACTATATTTCGCTGAATCTACAAAATTTACTAGGTCAGTATTTTGGTAAACATTAACAAGTACTTTAGACTCTATTCAAGTGCATATTTTCCATGGTGGGCCTCAATTGCATGTCATAATTATATCGTTAAGTTTTAAAACTATTCTAATCTCCCTTAACCCTTAACCACACAATCCTGACCTTTAACAACCCAGGGGAAGAGGCCTTTTAAAAACATTATGGGAACAGGAGAAAATGCTGCTAACCAGCATTTTCTCCTTTTCCCACAATATTTTCTACCCTATCAAAGACAGAAATCATCATTTTAACATTTCATTTGTCATCTGCAATGATTTGAATTTGGTCCACTCCAAAAATATGCCTTTTTGTAAAGAGTTAATCAATATACACATAGGATTTGTCAAAAGCCATGACTTTAGCATTCTAAATTCAATTCAAAACAAACCAATGATATTTCGGTGTTTCAGTGATATTTCCGTAATTCATCGGACCTCACAATGATAAAAAATTAAACTAACCTCCTGGAGAATTTTCAAGTCCCTCCCATAATTCAGTTCTGTGTCAACAACTTCCTGTATGATTTTCTTGCGTTCAATTCTCCGCTGTACACACTGAGGACACAAGAATGACATATTCTGATGTATAGTGTCGTTACTGCAGTCATTACATACACGGTTCTGCAAACACAAAACAAAAAATATCTTTAAAAAAGACAAAGCATAAATTTGCTTGCAAATACGAAGGGGCCCTTAAAATAAACTTGTCTACATTTTTGACCAACCACAAGTTTCTATTCATTCATTTGTTGTCAGTACCAAAAACCTAAAAAAGAAACCTTTTGAAAACATTGTGGAAATAGAGAAAATGCTGGTAACCAGCATTTTCTCCTTTTTCCACAATATATTCTACTCTTTCAAAAACAGATTCCATCATTTGAGCCACAATGAATTTTTCATCTGCAAATGCTTTCGATTTGGATTTATCTGAAATTTTTTCGTGTGGTAAGGAATTAAGCAACATTTGTTGTCTGTAATGTGCTTTTGATATTAGAAAAGTCTAAAATCTTACTTACAAAAAAAAAATATTAGACATGTCCAAACTGAAAGCATTTGCAGACAACAAATTAAAATGTTGCTGAAATGATGAACTCTTTCTCTAAAAGGGTAGAGAATAATGTGAGAAAAGGAGAAAATGCTGGTTACCAGCCTTTTCTCCTTTTTCTACAATGTTTTCTAGAGGCTCCTTTGCAATGTTGTTAAAACCAGGATTGCTTGGTAAAGAGTTAATGCTTTACCTAATGACAAAATTTTGCACTTGACCAAATTGAAAGCATTTGCAGACGACAAATTAAATGTGGCTTAACTCTTTACCACACAATCTCAAATTTTAACGACCCTGAGGAAGATGGCTTTTGAAATCATTGTGAGAAATGAAGAAAATGCTGGTAACCAGCGTTTTCTCCTTTTCTTACAATGTTTTCAGTCCTATTGAAAACAGAAATCCTCACTTACAGGTACCGTACATTTATTTTGTTGTCTGGATATGCTTTGATTTTGGACTGGTCTAAAATTTTGTTGTGTGTTAAAGAGTTAAATGGTGATTTCTATTTTTGATAGGGTGGAAAACATTGTGGGAAAGGGAGAAAATGCTGGTTCCCAGCATTTTCTCCTTTTCCCACAATGTTTTCAAAAGCCTTCTCTTTCAAGATTTGTTAAAACTCAGGATTGCATGGTAAAGTAAACAAAATTTTACACTGTGCAAGTTTCTTTACAATCTGGTCACCAGCTTTCCCCACAATGTTTTCATAAGGCTTATACCTCTGGATTGTTAAAACTCATAATTATTTGGTAAGGGGTTAACTATTTCAGCACAATGTTGGCAAAAGGACGACCTTTTCATTCTGTAGGAAAGGATTCCAGATAGCTGTCGGCTGTTATATAATTACCGGAGATCACATGGTCACCTCTCATGATCACTAATTAAACCTTTAACAAAAGGTCAGTGATTTTACAAACCTCAAGAAGGAGCTGTTTTTTTTTTAAACATTGTGAAAAAAGGACAAAATGCAAGTGTACCAAGCATTTTCTTCCTTTTCCACAGTGTTTCCTAACCTTTGAAAAGCTGATCCTATGATTTTAAAGAAATATCCTTTGTATCTGTAAATTTGGACAAGCGAAATATTTCTTGGTCAGGAAAAGGGTTAAATAACTCCGCTAAAGCCCTGGAAATTGGTATAAAGCCGGCTCCTGCACGTGAAAATTTATTTACAGTGTCTCTTTTGCACGTGCACTGTATCAGAATCTAATATTAGCCAATATATCTTATTTAACATTGTTATAACATTTTGTAAACAAGAAATGCAAATGTTAGTTTCCATTTTTGACAACAGGAAACGTGAATGCTATTTTTCCATTTTTTGAATGAAAAAATGGAAAAAATCTTTTAGAAACACATGATTTTTTTTTAAAAATTCTTAACCCTTTACCACACAATCCCAAGTTTTAATGACCCTGAGAAAGAGGCCTTTTGAAAACATTATGGGAAAAGGAGAAAATGCTGGTAACCAGCATTTTCTCCTTTTCCCACAATGTTTTCTATCCTTCCAAAAACAAATTTCAATTTTTGGGTCACATTTATTTTGTCGTCCGCAAATGCTTTCAATTTGGACTGGTCTAGAATTTTGTCGTTTGGTAAAGAGTTAATCAACCTTTCCACTTGCACGTTCTTCAGTAAATTCACAGGGTTTGATCCGTTACCACACAATCTCAACTTTTAATGAACCCGAAGAAAAGAGTTATTGAAAACATTGTGGGAAAAAAAGAAAATGCTGGTAACCAGCAATTTCTCCTTTTCCACAATGCTTTTTCCCTTTCTAAAGACAATCTCATCATTTGAGTCACATGTGATTTGTTGTGTGGTATAAAATTTTGTTGGGTATAGATTTTGTCATTTTCTTCTTTTCCCACAATGTTTTCAAAAGGCCTCTTCCTCAGGGTCGTTAAAACTCGGACTTGTGTAGAAAAGGGTTAATTGGAAATATTCTTTTACAGCAAGAATGGTTAACTTTGCCACGTGAGGAATCCAAGGCTACCCCTATAGCACTGAATAAACCAAACAAACATTTTTAGTCCAGAAAACAGACCCAAATAATTGCAATTTCAAGGCTGCTCTTGTCTAAAACGTCTCAGCAAAGTGGACAGTTCAGATCAAAGATCAGACGGCACATTTTGTGTAGTCTGATCTTAATCCACATTGGCTGCAATGGCAACTATAGTTGTGAAAGGCGCTTTAAGAGTTAACCCTTATCCTGCTAAATAAGTTTAATGAAACTTTTAAGCCGATAGTAAAAAACAAAATAAGGCTGTTTTAAACTTAGTATTTGTAGAAAAAATCCTCATACCAGACAGTGTAGATCCAAGATCAGAGTGTATGCTATGCTGCCCGCAAATGGTCAGTGAGTTGCGCTTTGCAGCCTAGGGGTTAAGAATAGTTCAGTAACTTTTATTCGGTCTATATTTTAAAGTACCAAACAAAGGCACAGGCTAATTTTCAGGTTGCTTTTGACCAGAATGTCTATGCAAAGCTGGCAATGTAGATCAAAGGTATTGATTCACACTGGCATAGCTGGCAACAAACCTTGTAAATCAAAGCGTTGAAAGCACTGGTGTGGCATTTTTTCAAGAGAGCCATTGTGTGGAATTAATAATTTGAAAAATAAACCACAGAAATAGTTTCAAAATATTCGCTTGAACGTTTCAACCTACTATGTAGTCATGCACAATCCAACAGAGTAGCGTGCAATCTTGTGGGACGAACAATTCCTGGCGAACAAATCCAGGAACGAATAAGCCCAGGAACGAACGGAATCGGGCGGTCAGGAACAAAGATTGTATGTATCATTACGCCAATAGAAGACCATAGCGGATCAAGCTATTTTCGATAAAAAAAGTATTTCCATGATAGATGGCCTAATCCAATTTATTTCAATAAGCCATTTTCATTTTCATATTTGAGTGCTATCGAAACACTTATTTGTCGTAGATAAATTGAGTTTAATTGGGTTTACTTCCTTCGGTTTTGCACAAAATACGATACATGATTTTCAAAATGCCGTATTGAACTCATAGTGGCATTGTCTTCGACAAATGCCACAAAAATGCCTCTAAGTGTTGCTAAGACAGCAACTAACCTTGTGAAAGGTGCCTCTAAAGGTTGCTAAGCAGGCAGCTAACCTTGTGAAGGTGCCTCTAAGAGCTGCCAAGCAGACAACTAACCTTGTGATAGGTGCCTCAAAGGGTTGCTAAGTAGACAAATAACCTTGTGGAAGGTGCCTCTAAGAGCTGCCAAGCAGACAACTTTACTTTGTGAAAGGTGCCTCTAAGGGTTGCTTAGCAGGCAACTAACTTTGTGACAGATGCCTCTACAGGTCAATTAACAAATAATCACGTTTTATGACACTGAGGCAGAAGGCTTTTGAAAACATGGGAAAAGGAGAAAATGCTGGTACCCGGCGTTTTCTGTTTTATCCCAACATATTTTACCCTTGCAAAGACAAAATCAATCAATTAAACCATGTTTAACTCTTCACCAATTGGCAGAATTTTAGTCTCTTCCAAATTGAAAGCGTTTGTTGAAGACAAATTATATGTTGCTCAATTAATGGAATTTGTCCTTGAAAGGATAGAAAACATTGTGGAAAAGGACAAAATGTCAGTTACTAGCATTTTCTGCTTTTCCCATGACGTTTTCAAAGTGCTCTAACTTTGGTCGTTCAAATGAGACAGTGTTTGGTAAAGGATTAAAATGTTATCTGCAAAACTGCTTTCAGTACTGAGATACTTCTTGTCTGGAAAATGGTTACATAAATTTTAACCCTTAAGCTCCTAAGCTCGACTCACTGACCTTTTGCGGACAGTATAGATCAAGATCAGACTGCACAGAACCTGCAGTCTGATCTTGGATCTACACTGTCCGATAAGGAGATATTTTTCTTTCAAAAACACCTTTGACATTGGAAAATTCGGTTATTAACAGACAGCTTGAAAGTTTCATTTCTTTTATTCAGCAGGATAAGGGTTAAACAAGTGATCAGTTGCAATCATGACAAGGGGATTAACTCTTATGACACAGTCTTACAGCTCTTATTCTTTTTTCTTTCATAACATTGTAAGGGGATTTTCAACGCAAGAAAATACAAGAATAAAATGCAATCAATAGCTAGGACCTCTTTGGAGTTTTTGCCATTGATCAAAATTTTGTGAAAAACAAGGATAGATTCTACTCTATATATTTCTCTTTGCAAGCATAACCTTATACCAAACGTCAAAATATTTGACTGGCATAAAATGAAAGCAAAAAAACTGATTGTGTCAAAGTTGATGGGCTTTGTATCAGAAAGGATAGAAAACTACCAGCATTTTCTCCTTTTCCCACAATGTTTTTAAAAGGCTTCAAAAGGCTCTCCTAAAGGTCATTAAAACATGGGATTATTTGTTAAGACGGAAAAGAATCTTGACGTTCACATACAGCGAAAATAAGGTAATCTGGCATAAATAAAGCAAACTGTAAGTCGTTCTATTGTCATAACATCAACAATGATGTCATTATTTTTATTTGAATTTCATCCAACAAAATCAGCATATGTTAATGATTGTGAGTCTTTCTACGGTGGCACTGAGGTGACATGTGCATTTTTTTGTATTTATCTTGTTCCCACGAGATAATAATTCGTTTTCTCGAGTTTTTTTTTTTTTATAAAAAATCATGCAAAAAACAAAACTCGTTTTCTCGAGTTTTTTTTTTTTTATAAAAAATTATGCAAAAAACAAAATTCGTTTTCTCGAGTTTTTTTTTTTTTTATAAAAAATTATGCAAAAAACAAAATTTGTTTTCTCGAGGTTTTTTTTTATAAAAAATTATGCAAAAAACAAAATTCGTTTTCTTGAGTTTTTTTTTTTTTAAATTATGCAAAAAACAAAAAATAGTAGGAGGAATCTGATTGGATGATTATGTTGTGAGCATGACTTATTATCTCGTGCAAACGACATAATGGATGACTTTGATTGGCTGATTATCTCGTTCGAACGAGATAGTATTTCGTTTTTTGCATAATTTTTCACATGAAAATAAATCGAGAAAATGAAAGTTGGGTTTTTTTTGCAAAATTGTTTATAAATAAAAAAATCTCTAGAAAACGAATTTTGTTTTTTGCATAATTTTTTATTGGGAAAAAAAAAAAAAAAACTCGAGAAAAACGAAAGTTTTTTACATAATTTTTTATAAAAAAAAAAAAAAAAAAACTCGAGAAAACAAATTATTATCTCATGGGAATGAGATAAATACAAAAAAATGCACATGTCACCTCAGTGCCACCGTACTTTTCTGTACGCTTTTGTAAAAATAAAAATACCAATCACGGCGGCCAGTGCACCTATCCATGTTTTCTCGGATTTTCTTATACCAGTACTTCGCACAGTTTTCTTTCCAAGCCAATGGCTGCTTTCCCACATAACCATCATCAAAACAATGGTCAGCAGTGAGAGACTGAACCCTGAACCAATGACTATCATCAATCCTCAGAAAGAAATTGGCCGAACCGGGGATCTAACCAGCCACCCTCCTGTTCTCAAGTCCTGTACGCTACCGACTGACCTACCGGGGCTTCACACTCTTTAAAAAGAAAGAATTCAAGACTGGTCCAAACTGTAAGGATTTGCAGAAAAGAAATGTGGTTTAAATAATTATAATTGTCTTTTAAAGAGGGTTAAACATTGTGAAAGGAGAAAATGCTGGTTAGCATCACTTTCTCCTTCTCCCAAAATGTTTTTTTTTTAAAAGAAAACAAGCAATTGCTCCCTCCCCACACTGCTTCCAATGAAATCTGCTGTACCGACATAAAAAATGCCCTATTCGCTTGGTGACAGGTTAAATAAGTAATACGATTTGTGGGCTAATTCCCGATCAGGCCACAGCTGCAAAGATTCCACCTGATACACAAGTCACATGGCATAAAAGTACTCACCTACTTTCGTTATTTTACCCTGAACATTATAACCAATCACAGATGATTATTTCATCCTGCAGAAGACCAGTTTTAAAAACAATGTGGCAGAAGCAAAACTGCTCATATGGTATTGATTAAGTCTTTACCACACGACAGAATTTTGCACAAGTGGAAATTGAAAGCATTTGCAGATGACAAAGTCAACGTGGCACAAATATGGGGATCTGTCTGTGAAAGGTTAGAAAACCTTGTTGGAAAAGCAGAAAATACTGGTGACTGGCATTTTTTCCATTGTGTGGTAAAGGGTTAATTAAAACTGCCAAAGCTAGAAGAATTTTTTCATAATATTCTTTCACCAAGGTAAAAAGATACTTCTGTTCATTTTTGTTTCATGTTCAAGACTATTTTTGGCAAAATTCCTATAATACCAGGGCAGCCAGAGCACCAACTGTGCATTCTTTGTGATTCTCTACCTATACATTGGCGTTATTAGAAACAGCCTTTTTAAGCCAAGGCCTGTCCAAGCGACTGGCTGCTTTCCCAAATAAACAAAGCCACAACAATAAATGCTATTTTCTTTGACAAATTATTTACCCCATGCTTCTTAAGACTATAGCCCTTTACCAAACAATCCTGTGTTTAACCCTTTACCAGACGACAACATTTTAGCCTTGTCCAATTTGAAAGCATTTGCAGACGACAATTTCGATGCGGCTCAAATGGTGCAATTTTTCTTTGATGGGGTAGAAAACATTGTGAGAAAAGGAGAAAATGATAGTCCTTTTCCTACAATGTTTTCAAAAGCTTTCTTTCTCAGGGTCATTAACACTCAGGATTGTATGGTAAAAGGTAAATGCATCTATGTACTGCTGTATACCAAGCAAGTTGTCTCATCATTATAAATCCATAAAATCCACTATCTTTAACAACAGACTGAATCATGAGGTACACTGGTCCTCTGATGTGCAAAAAACTAACCAATAGCAAAAAGTCTCAAACAAGGTCGATACTTTTTGCAGATGCTTTAACTCCCCCTTTTACTAGAGCATGAACCAATTAGTCGAATATTGTGTGCGATAGATCAGAAAAAAAGGACAACTGAGTAGGAGGTCGCGTGCAGCCCATCTGTGCTCACCACAAAGCCTATTAACCCTTTAGCACACGATTCTGACTTTTAACGACCCTAAGGAAGAAAGCTTTTGAAAACATTGTAGGAAAAGGAGAAAATGCTGCTAACCAGCATTTTCTCCTTTTCCTATAATGTTTTCTTCCCTATCAAAGAGAGAAATTATCAGTTAAACAACTTTTAATTTGTCATCTGCAAATGCTTTCGATTTGGTCCAGTCCAAAATTTTGTCATTTGGTAAAGAGTTAACCTACATCCTTCTAAATAAAAGAAATGAAACTTTCAAGCCTATAATAGAACCCCAAATTTTCCTAGTTCAAAGACATTTTTGTGAAAAGATATCTGCTCATGGGACAGTGTAGATCCAAGATCAGACTGCACGTTCTGTGCAGTCTGATCTTGATCTACACTGTCTGCAAAGGTCAGTGAGTCACGCTTAGCAGTCTAAGGGCTAAGATTTTCAGCACCTACTAATTAAAATAGACCTTTTTAATGGCAAAACACGGCCAAACTATTTCGGTTTCTATATTGTCTTGACCAGAATTTGTTACAAAATAACAGACAATGAGGATCAATGATCAGAGTGCATGTTCTGTGCAGCCTGATCTTGATCTACACTATCCACAAAAGTATGAAAATTTCTGTCTAGTGCTCTAAGGGTTAAAAACCCTACAAAGCCTAAAAGAGGCTTATCAAACCACTTCACTAGAACCCTTAACTTATTAACGCTTTACCACACAATCCCGAGTTTTAACGACCCTTAGGAGGACGCCTTCTGAAAACATTGTAGGAAAAGGAGAAAATGCTGGTAACCAGCATTTTCTCCTTTTTTCACAATGTTTTCTAACTAGAGACAGATTCCATCATTTAAACCACATTTAAATTGTTGTCTGCAAATGCTTTCAGTTTGAACAAGTCTACAAGTTTGCCGTGTGGTAAGGAGTTATTATACAGAAATTCATATTACACACTGTTATCTATATTTACAGATCATCAAAAACAGTGCAAAGGCATCTCAACCATGCTCTGTGAAAAGGGGGCCTGATGCATCTGCAAAAAGTATCGACCCATGTCAGCCTGAACAGTTCACGAAACTTTTTGCTATCAGTCAATTTTCTGGGTGTCAAGGACCAATCAGCCTCATTTTCTGCTGCCCAAAGGACCAGTGTACCTCAAGATTCAGGCAGTTGTTATACAAAATTGATTTTATTTATTCAAAATACCGTGATGACTTCCTTGGTATAATGCAATCACCAGGATGCATTAATCCCCCTTTTGCCAGAGCATGGCTCGATTCTTAAAATCCAGTAGTATGGAGAGGAGACTAAAGTTTAACTTTCAGGGATTATGTCCCCCTTTTTTTCTCTCAATTTATGGCTGTTAAAATCAACAAAACTAAATTTACAGATTCACCAAAAGTTTTTTGTCACGGCATTTACTCTTTACAACACAATAAAAATGTAGACTTGTCCAAATTGAAAGCTCTTGCATACAACAGTTTAAGTGTGGCTCAAGCGATGGAGTTTGTCTTTGAAAGGGTAGAAAACATTGTGGGAAAAGGAGAAAATGCTGGTGACCAGCATTTTCTCCTTTTCCCACAATGTTTCAAAAGGCTCCTTTCTGAGGGTCGTTAAAACAATTTTAGATTCTTCCTTATTGAAAGTGTTTGCATATTTATTGCTGCTAAAATAAAGGAATCTGTCTTTCAGAAAGAAGAAAACATTGTTGGAAAAGGAGAAAATGCTGGTTACCAGCATGTTCTCTTTTTCCTATGTTTTCAAAAACTCTCCTCAGTAGGGTTGTCACCTCTTTACCAAACGACAAAATTTTAGGCCAGGCCAAATTTAAAGTATTTGCAGATGACAAAATGAATGTGACTCAAAAATTGAATTTTGTGTCTGAAAGGATAGAAAATATTGCAGGAAAAGGAGAAAATGGCTAGAAAACACTTTGGGAAAAGAAGAAAATGCTAGTCACCAGCATTTTCTACTTTTCCCATGATGTTTTCAAACCCCCTCCTCATTTGGGTCTCTAAACCTCAGGATTGTATGGAAAAAAAGGTTCATTCATTTTGAGTTGAAAGTTGAAAATTTCCTCATGCCTTAGAGTATCAATCCATCGTGCCACTGTCCTTAGGCAAGTCATCTCAGCGTCCTAAGAATGTATGCAATAGCTCTTTCTCTGTCAAACTTGCACAAAAATCTGTGCTTGTATGAAAATGGATAAATTAACCCTTTTCCATACAATCCCGAGTTTTAACAACCCTGAGGAAGAAGGCTTTTGAAAACATTGAGGAAAAAGGAGAAAATGCTGATTACCATCATTTTCTCCATTGAGCCACATCAAATATTTACCACACGACAAAATTTTGGCCTAGTCCGAATTGAAAGCATTTTAAGACAACAAATTTATTGTAATGTGGCTCGAATGAAAATATTTTTCTCTGAAAGGGTAGAAAATATTGTGGGAAAAGGAGAAAAGGAGAAAATCTCGCTACCAACATTTTCTCCTTTTCCCACATTGTTTTCAAAAACCTTCCTCCTCAGAGTCATTAAAACTCGGAATTTTGTGGTAAAGGGTTAATCTGACATCTGCAAAAGCTTTTAATTTGGATGGTTCTAAAATTTTGTCATTTTGCAAAGAGTTAATTAAAACTAATTAAAAGCAATGAACGAAACCTGAATCTTTTAAAAGAAGCCACAAAATAACTAAAATTACTTTAAAGCATCACAAAATCGCTAACAAACAACAAACAATCATTCCAGTTTTTTTTTACGATGTCCTTCGAAGCCAAACCTAAACATCACATTGTTTCATGACCATGTGACAGCCAGCCTGTTCAATCCTTTACCAAATGGTCTCATTGTTTATGGCCTTGAAGAATACAGACCCGTGAAACAAGAGCATCACATGCAGTTGCTTGATTTTCACCGAAAATTCTAAGTCATAAAAAGGGCATAACTGTGTCAAAAATACCTGCCCTTGTTGGGTGGGTTCCTTTTCTGAAAGTAAACATCTAGTCCAAATTTGAAGTAAATATCTTCAGTAATGACAGAGATATCATAAAGTCAAAGTTTTTGAAAATGTCAAACTTTCTATATGATGACTATACAGAAGATGCCAGGCCGGGCTATGACAATAGCTTGACATATTCTTAAAAAACAGCCAAGCTAAAAATTATGGAAAAAGGTCAGAGTTTAGGTGTAGTCCAACATTTTCTCCTTTTTGCCACAATATTTCTTAATCTTTCAAAAGCAACGTCCATCATTGGAGCCACATTAAACCTGTACCACACAATGCCCACTTTTAATCACCCTGAAAGAGAAGGCTTTTGAAAACATTGTGGGATAAGGAAAAAATGCTGGTAACCAGCATTTTCTTCTTTTCCCAAAAAATTTTTTAATCCTATCAATGACAAATATCTAGATTTTAGTCACTTTATGAATTGTCTTCTGCTATTGCTTTCAATTTTAATGTAAATTTTGTTGTCTGGTAGAGTTAACGTGTATCTGAAAGTGAATCCAAAATGGACGAGTCTAAAAGTTTGTCGACTGGTCAAAACTTACCTAAATGAACAGACATTTGCAGCGAGTGTTATAAAAACAATGACTAAAATCGCTGCGGTTGCTTGATGTTCAGTGAAAATTGTAAGTTGGAAAAGGGGAATAACTGTGTCAAAAATTTTTTGTTGGTTACCTGCCCTTATTGTATGAGTTGCCCCCTTTAAACAGTTATCAACTAGTCCAAGTTTGAAGTAAATATCTTCAGTAATGACAGAGATATTATAAAATGTAAAAGTTCTTGCTTGATGGTAAAGCAGACAACAACATAGATGATGACGTGGCTATGACATTACTTCAACATATTCTTCGAAAACAGCTGAGCTAAAAAGTGCAAGGTGCAGTTTAGCATTGACCGAAAAACAGAATAATAAATTTGAATAGAGTTCAAGATTAAACTATAAACTAACCTCAAAAAAAATAACTTGGAATTATTCCAAGTTCAAGGCTGAATATCCAGACATTAAAAAATAGAAATAAATCTACTTTCGTTCCTTAAAAGACCAGAAAATTTGCACTTAGGCTTCAACCAGATAAGTAAATGTAACATCTACTCTATAGTCTGAGTATAGCACCAAGCTGTAGCAATTTTGATGCTCTTTTTACCACAATATTTCTCATAATATTAGACAGTGAAGATCAAGATCAGACTGCACCTTCTGTGCAGTCTGATCTTCATCTTCACTGTCTGCAAAAGTGTCATTTCATGCTTCCAGCCAGCTAAGAGTTACAACAGACAATCCAGACATATTTAAGACAAACAGCATTTTCTTGCCAATTTTTAGCACCGTTCAGTCGATATTCTTTTCTAATAAAATCCTTGGAACAGGTTTTTTCTCTCCCTAGCGTCAAAATTTTTAAAAAAATTCACTCTTTACCCTTCATTCACCAACAGACTACAAAATTTAAGACACATTCTGTGTTGAAAGCATATTAACCCTTTACCACACAATCCTGATTTTTCAAGACCCTTAGAAAGATAGCATTTAAAAACATTGTGGGAAAAGGAGAAAATGCTGGTCACCAGAATTTTCTGCTTTTCCCACAATGTTTTCCAAAGCCTTCCTCCTCATGGTTGTTAAAATGTATGATTGTTTGATAAACGGTTAATTCACCTTGGCCATCAATATTTAACCCCGACATTGTTATACAGAACTGAAATATAAGCAGCACTTTCTTCCCTCTTCCAAAAGTCCAAAAGGTTTTCTACCATTTCAAAGACAAACATTATCATTTGAGCAAGATTTGACGTCTCATATCAATATGTTTTCAACATTATAAAGTTTAAAATTTTGCCGTCTGGTACAGAGTGTGCCACTGAGCTTTGTAGCTTAGGTGTTTACAATTACAGGGCTGGAAACTCGGGAGGTTGCTGATTCAAATCCACAGCTTGGCCAATTTCTTTCTAAGGATAGACGATTTATTAATTGATTGTATTGGAGTTTCACGCCATTTTAACAGCTTAGGTAATATCACGGCTGTCAGTGCACCTACGCATATGTTCCCTGGCTTTCTCACACCAGTACTGACACAACCTTCTTTCCAAGGCACTGACTACTTTTCTCACATGCATCAGAGGTGAGAGGCAAAAAATCACTGGAAATGAAGTTTGCCTCAACCAGGCGTCAAACTTGCACCCACCAGGTCACGAGTCAGATACACTAACCACTGAGCTACCCAGGCGGGCCTAAGGATAGATGACAATTATTGCAACAGGGTTCATTCATTTCTCACCGCTGATCATTGTTTTGGTCATGGTCTTGTAGGAAAGCAGCCGGTGGCTTGGAAAGAATATTGCTGGGAGTACTGGTAAAACGAACTCCAGGAAAGCACAGGAAGGTGCTCTGTCTGCTGTGATATAACTGAAATATTTTTGAAAAACAATGTTAAACACAATACAAACACAATACAAACTAAAAACAAAGAGTTTACCAGCCTCATCACCTAAAAGCACTTTTAAGACCTACCAAAAACTGTATACGTGTGCATGACATATTTAGATGTGACAAATTAAGACATGACATGTTAAGACAAAACACGGTAAGGTTTGGAAAAATACAGTTTGGTTTTCTATGGAAAACTATTTCATGAAAAGATTTTGGTGAAAAGGACAATCACTTGAAACAAACAATTTCTCCATTTTCCATCAATGTTTCCCACAAAAGTTGTTTACAACAGAAACAGAAAAGTAATGTTCATTAATTTTTGGAAAAGTACAGAAGTCATTATGAGGTCCATGGTAAAGTACAAATTTGCAAATACGTCTTCCTATATATTAACTCTTTACCAAACAAGCCCTAGTTTTCATGTGTCTGCGGAACAAGTCTTTTGAAAACACTGTGGAAAAAGGAGAAATTGCTCGTAATGAGGAATTTCTCCTTTTCCCACAGTGTTTTCTACCCCATTTGATAACTTTCTGCCATTTTCATCAAATTTGAAATTGTTGTCTGCAAACTCTTTCAATTTGGACGAGTCCAAAATTTGTCGTTTGGGAAAGGGTTCACTCTTTACCAAACCAAAAAAAAAAACGTCTTGTCCGAATTGAAAGCATTGCAGACGACAAATTAAATGTGGCTCAAATGATAAGTAGTCTCTGTTATAGGGTAGAAAACATTATGGGAAAAGGAGAAAATGCTGGTAACCAGCATTTTCTCCTTTTCCCATAATGTTTTCAGAGGGCATCTTCCTCAGGGTCATTAAAACTCAGGATAGTGTGGTAAAGCCTTAATGGAGAACCTTATTTCCTAAAAGGACACTATTGTAAGGACAAGGTTACTTTCACTCTAAGTATTGCATCAAAATGTACTTTTAATCCTGTATCAAACATTTGCTAGTGTTTACGTCCCCAGGAGAAACTGATTGATTGTATGTTGTTTGATGCTATTTTCAACAATATTTCAGTTATATTGCTGTGGCCAGTGCACCTATCCATGCTTTCCCAGAGTTCCTTTTACTAGTACTATGCACAATATTCTTTCCAAGCCACTGGCTGCTTTCCCACATAACCATTGTCTAAACAGTGGTCTGCGGTGAGAGAGAGATGAATCCTGTCCCAATGACCATCATCAATCCTTGGAAAGATATTGGCCGAACAAGGGGTCAAACCAAGCTACCGGGGCTGGCCCCCAAGGAGAAAAAAGCTTTTGAAAACATTGTGAGAAAAGGAGAAATGCTGGTAACCAGCATTTTTCTCCAATTCTCACAATGTGTTCTACCCTTCCAAGAACAAATTTCAAGTTTTTAGACACATTTTTTGTGTTGTCTACAAATGCTTTCAACTTGATCAAAGCCCAAGATTTTGTCATTCGGTATAGGGTTACACTTTACCAACAGACAAAATTTTAGACTTGTCCAAATTTATAGCATTAATTTTGTGGACAACAAAATAACTTTGACTCAAAAATTTAAATTTGTCTTTGGAAGGGTTGAAAACATAGCGGGAAAAGGAGAAAATGCTTGTTACCAGATTCATTGATTGATTGATTGAGGGATGGATGGATGGATTTTATGGTGTTCAAGTTACGCTTGAGGGGTAGTGTGGTATTTGCCCCATGTCTTCCGCATACCCCTCCCGCCTTTAGGATAACTTAATCACCTTTTGGTTTGTGAAATCCCTAACTTTACACCCCCCCCCACCCACCAACACCATTATTTTTTTTGTGGAAACAAAAGTCGAGCATAACCTTGAGCTGACTTCCGAGCCCGGTAATGTACAGGGCTTGAATCAAGGAGTTTTAATGGTTTGAATCCCTGGCTTGGCTAATTTCTATCCGAAGATTGATGATACTAATTTTGATAGGATTTATTCCCTTCTCATCTTTGATCATTTTGTAGACAATGTTTATGTGGGAAAGCAGCCAGTAGCTTGGTTTCTTGTTAAAGAAACTCAAGGAAAACATGGATAGGAGCACCGGCCACAGCAATAGTACTGAAAAATTGTTAAAAAACAGGGTTAAACACTATCCAAACAAACAAAATATAAATCCACAGGAAAAGAGGGCCAGCCCCGTACATGTCATGTGCTATCAGCTACCTCTGATTAATGGCGTTCGAATTTTCACAGAAAAATAACAAAAAAAAAACAGGGCAGCCATTCTGTTTTGGACACGTGCTGTCTGTCAAAGTCTTATTCTTCAAGGCCATCCTTGCAGGCAAAAATAGAAAAAAAAAAGAGACATTTTTGGAACATTTTAGTTTCGTAAAACTTTTGAATACAAAAAAATCTAGTTCAGAATACTTTATACACTTTACAAAACAATCCCAAGTTTAACCCTTTACTGCAGAATGCCAACTTTTAATGACCATAAGGAAGAAAGCTTTTTAAAACATTGTGGGAAGAGTAAAATACTGGTTACCAGCATTTTCTCCTTTTCCCACTATTTTTCTATGCTACCATAGAGAAAAATCATCATTTTAGCAACTTTTCATTAATTTTGTCGTCTGCAAATGCTTTGAATTTGGTCCAGTTGAAAATTTTGTTGTTTGGTAAAAGAGTTAAATGACCCTGACGAAGAAGGCTTTTGAAAATATTGTGGGAAACGGAGAAAAATCCTGGTGACCAGCAATGTTTTCTACCCTTTCACTGACAAATCACAAATATCGACTGCAGATGTTTTCAGTTTGGAAGAATTTACAATTTGCAGTTTGGTAAAGAGTAAACCCTAATAGTACCTTTCACTACTTTAGATGCCTTTGCGGCCAGTGTAGATCAAGATCAGGCTGCACAGAACGTGAAGCCTGATCTTTCATCTACACTGTCCGCTTTGCTGATACACTGCAGACAAAAGCAACCATGAAATTGCAATTATTTGTGTCACATTTCTGGGATAAAAATTTCGGTTTGGTTTATTCTGCGTTCTAAGAACTGACCCTTAACTCTTTACCAAACGACAAAATTTGAGACTGGTCCAAATTGAAAGCACTTGCAGACGACGAATTGAAAGTGTCTCAAAAACTGAAATTTCTCTTTAGGACATGTAGAAAACATTGTGAGGAAAGGAGAAAATGCTGGTTAACACAATGTTTTTCACAATGTTTTCAAAAGCCTTCTTCCTGAGGGTCGTCAAAACTCGGGGTTGTGTGGTAAAGGGTTAACTCTTTACCAAATGACAAAATTTAGACTAGTCCAAATTGAAAGCATTTGCAGACGACATAATAAATGTCACTGAAAAACAGCAATTTATTTTTGGAAGGGTAGAAAACATTGTGAGAAAAGGAGAAAATGCTGGTTACCAGCATTTTCTCCTTTTCCCACAATGTTTTCAAAAGTCTTTTTCCTCAGGGTCATTTAAAGTCGGGCTTGTGTGGTAAAGGGTTAAACTGCTAAATATATGAAGTACAAAAAGTCCGAAAGATGCAGAAATTAAAATTTCAAGTGTTTTATGTCAGAATTTCTTCCTAAGCAAGTGACAGTGTAGATCTAAGATCAGACAGCAAATTCTGTGAAGTCTGATTTTGATCTACCCTGTCTGCAAAAAGCACTTTTATCTGGATTCAGGAGCTTAACCCTTTTCCATACAACAAAATTTTAGACTTGTCCAAATTCACAGTTTTTGCAGACGACAACTTCAATGTGGCTCAAATGATAAAACTTGCCTTAAACTGAGTAGAAAACATTGTGGGAAAAGGACTCTTTCTTCAGCATTTTTATAACTCAAGAATGTGTGGAAAAAGGTTATAAAGGTTAAAAATTTAGAAAGGTCTTGAAAATTCTTTGTAATGAGAGAGAACTGTAAAATGGCCATTACAAGTACGTATGAGCAGGGCTCTTGAAAAAGGGGGCTTTATGTGTCCCAGTAATGTATTATACCAGGCATGTTGTCACATATAGAACCATTTAATCCATTTTGTTTGAACAATCGACTGGACCTGGAGGTAGACTGGTCTTTAGCCATGCAGAAAATTTACAAATAGCAAAAAGTATTGACCCATGTCAGCCTGCCAAGTACACGCAGGCTGACATGGGCCAATACTTTTTGCAGGTGTATTAAGCCTCTTTTTCACAAAGCATGGCTCATATATCTATATATGAAGTGGATGTAAATGACATCGTCAATGAAGTCGGGGGGGATTGCCGCCAACTGGGTCCTAATGAACGTAACCTTGAAAATCTAATAAGTCCTGAGATCTAACCTAGCTTACAGTTGTTGAGAACAACTGTCTTTTTTTCTTTCTTTGCAGACTGTGTAGATCAAGACAAGACTGATAAGATTCCAAGCAGCCTGATTTTAGTTCTACATTTTCCAATATTTTGCAGTATATTCTAGTCAAACCTGCTTTTGTATTGCAGCAGACATACTCAAGTCTTTCCTAAACAATAAAAAGTTAGACTAGTCCTTATGGAAGGGACTTGCAGACAACAAATTAACCCCTATCTCTTGCAGGCGACAAAATTTTAGACTTATCCAAACTGAAAGCATTTGCAGACAGCATGTTCAGTATGTCTTAACCCTTTCCCAAGCAAGCCCTGGTTTTCATGTGTCTGCTGTACAAGTCTTTTGAAAACACTGTGCGAAAAGGAGAAATTGCTCGTAATGAGCAATTTCTCCTTTTCCCACAGTGTTTTCTACCCTTTTTGAGAACTTTCTGCCATTTTCATCAAATTTGAAATTGTTGTCTGCAAACTCTTTCAATTTGGACCAGTCCAAAATTTGTCGTTTGGGAAAGGGTTAAATAAAAGAATTATCTTAGAAAGGGTAGAAAATGTGGAAAAAGGAGGAAAATGCCAGTAAACAGCTGACCAGAATTTCTCCATTTCCCAAATTATTTTAACTCTGTACCACACAATCCCGACTTTTAACGACCCTAAAAAGGAAGCCTTTTGAAAACATTATGGGAAAAGGAGAAAATGCTGGTAACCAGCATTTTCTCCTTTTCCCACAATGTTTTCTACCTGTCAATTTCAATTTTTAAGTCACATTTAATTTGTCGTCTGCAAATGCTTTCAATCGGGACTAGTCCTGGTAAAGAGTTAAAGAGTCTCCTTTGTCTGGGTAATTATGTCTTGGGATTGTTTGGCAAAGGGTTAAAAGTGCAAGTAAACAAAATCCAAACTTTCAGCCTGACAAAAACACCCGCAGTAACTGCCATTTTGCGGCTACTTTTGACGAGAATGTCTCAGCGGAACAGACAATGTGGATTTTAGATATGACTAACTGCCTTGTGCAGTCTGATCCTGAATCTACACCGTCTGATAAGGAGATATTTTTCTCAAAAAATAAGTTTGATATAGAATTATTTGGGTTTTTACTGTGGGCTTGAAAGTTTCATTTCACTTATTTAGCAGGATAAGGGCTAAACTGTCTAAAAGTCATTAAAACGTAACAGATTTGAGCAGAGGATTAACCCTTTCCCAAACGACAAATTTTAGACTGGTCCAAATTGAAAGAGTTTGCAGACGACAATTTTAAATTTGATGAAAATGGCAGAAAGGTCTGAAAACGGGTAGAAAACACTGTGGGAAAAGGAGAAATTGCTCGTTACGAGCAACTTCTCCTTTTCCCACAGAGTTTTCAAAAGACTTGTACTGCAGACACGTGAAAACCAGGGCTTGTTTGGGAAAGGGTTAATTTCTCATTCCCCTGACAAAAGTACTTTACTGACCAAAGTCCTGACGCCTTGAATTAGCATCAAGGACAGAATATCTCTAATAATGCAATGCAATTGTTCATAGAAAGATAATTCGACATGAAAGGGCAAAATTCAATGGGTGTTTTGTTTCAATTACATATCTATACTAAACATTCTAACCTTTCCAAAGCAAATTTCAGTCTTTAGGTTGCATTTTGTTTCTCGTCTGCAAATGCTTTCAATTTGAACTAGTCTAAAATTTTGTCGTTTGGTAAAGAGTTAAATAATAGAACTTTAAATACAATTAGTTTTTCAAAATTTAGCCAAATTTGCAGACAAAACTTACACTTGTTCCTAACATCTTAATGTAAAAAAGTTATGCTAGATAACACAAAGTCTTTTTTCTCTGTCAAAAAATAAACACTCCCTATGACCAATGGAATCACAAGCTTACCATGACATGGGTAAAATCTGATACAAGATCTGATTGGTCAAATCAATCATGTGATCCCTGCATCTAAATAAAGACTTGAAAAATGAGTATCTATTTATATCAACAGGCTCTACAAATTTATCATCGAGGAGTTACTTTGAAAATATTGTGGCAAAACTAGCAAATTTTTTTCCGTTTGTAATGGTATTTTTTGACTCTCTCTTCTTCGTGATCAACTTTCTTAATTAACTCTTCTTTCACCAGCCTTTAATTCTTTCCCATACAATCCTGTTTTAGTGACCCTTAGGTAGAAGCCTCTCAAAAACATTGAGGGAAAATTTTAAAAAATCTGGTAAGCAGCATTTTCTCCTTTTTCCATTAATATTATCTACTCTTTTAAAAAACAAATTCCATCCTTTGAACAACATATGACATGTTGTCTGCAAAAGCTTTTGATCTGGACTACTTTAATCTTTAGGCTGCTAAGCGACTCAGTGACCTTTTGTGGACAGTGTAGATAAAGATCAGACTGCACAGAACATGCAGTCTGATCTTAGATCTGCACTGTCCGAAAAGGAGATATTTAAAAAAGAAAAACCCTAAAAACTAAATACCAAAATTTAGATTCTTATTGTTTGCTTGAAAGTTTCATTTCACTTATTTAGCAGGTTAACTCTTTACCACACAATCCCAAGTTTTAACGACCCTGAAGAAAAAGGCTTTTGAAAACATTGTGGGAAAAGTAGAGAATGCTGGTCTCCTTTTCCCATATTGTTTTCTACCCTATCATAGACTAATTCCACCATTTGAGCCACGTTTAAATTGTCGTCTGAAAACGTTTTCAATTTGGACCAGTCTGAAACTTTGTCATTTGGTAAAGGATGAAAATTCTGTGGTTTGGTAGAGAAGTGGCAAGGTTGTATTTATAAAGTACTTGGGTACTTTGATTCCCACGTTCCTTTTGTTCCTTTTATTCCTTTCCCTTGATTTCCTTTGCCTTTTTTTAGTTTTACTCACGTGAATTTCACAGAGCAGCAATTTTAGTCAAAGGAGATGCACATATCATGAATATTTTAATCTTTTCACCATTTTGTACTTTGTAATTTGTTCATTATGTTTTCATTTGCCTCAAGAAACCAAGCACTCAGTATCTGATTGGTCTTTGGTCAGCCTCATTACAGAAATGGGTTAAGGTAAAAGCTACATTGATAAAACTAATGAAAGATCCATTACATTTCTCCTGGCCTTTTAATAGCCTCTCAATGATTCTGTCATAACTTTTCTTCTTGGCCCTAAGCCCTTTTCCCACATAACAAAATTTTAGACCCTTCAAAATTGAAAGTATCTGTCGACAACAAATTTGAAAGCAGTACAAATAAACTTAAATCATCTGACAAGGAAGAAAACATTGTGGGAAAAGGAGAATATGCTGGTTACCAGCATTTTCTCCTTTTCCCACAATGTTTTCATTTGAGACCTCTTCCCCAGGGTCATGCAAACATGGGATTGTTAGGTAAAGGGTTAACCACATACTGTACATCCCTGAGGAAGAAACATTTCGAAAACATTGTGGGAAAAGGAGAAAATGCTACAAAACTAATTTATCCTTTTTTCACATTGTTTTCTACATTATCAAAGACAAATCCACTCATTCAGGACACTTGCAATGTATTCACATAAAATAGAAATAATCTAAAACTTAGAATGCCTGGTACATGTTAATAGCCGCTTCATGATTCCTAGGTTATTTTTTTCTACCCTAATCAATTATTTGAGTAATTTACAATGAAATCTATCCTTGGTAGGATGTTTGACCGAAACTTCACAAATAGGACTTTTCATTCCTGGGCCCCTAAACCGCCTCCGAGTAAACAGATTGTTAGATTATTCAGTTTGCCCACATAACAAACCATGGTAGACTTATTTCAGAACAGTCCTACAGAACACACTGTCAAATTGCTGATAAACCAGCCTTTTCTTTTAATTTTTCCCATTTTTTTGAAAACCTTTTCCTTAACCCTTTACCACACAATGCCACGTTTTGATGCCCCTGGGAAAGAAGCCTTTTGAAAACGTAGGAAAAGGAGAAAATGCTGGTAACCAGCATTTTCTCCTTTTCCCCCAATGTTTTCAACCCTATCAAACAAAAGTTGCACCATTTGAGCCACACTGGAATTTTCATCTACAAATGCTTTCAGTTTGGACGGGGCTTAAATTTTGTTGTCTGGTAAAGGGTTAAAGGCCAATTAAACTTTGGACTACCTGGTAAAGAGATATTTTATCAATTCTTTATCTCCAGACAAATTTTAGACTGATCCAAATTAAAAGCATTTGCAGACGACAAATTAAATGTGGCTCAAATGATTGGATTTGTTTCTGAAAGGTCAGGAAACATAGTGAGAAAAGGAGAAAATGCTGGTAACCAGCATTTTCTCCTTTTCCCACAATGTTTTCAAAAGTCTAATCTCCCAGGGGCATTAAAACTCGGCATTGTGTGGTAATGGGGTAAGCAGTATATGGGTTAAAAATGGTATGTAAAGGTCAGGAATAAATGATGCCATAAGATCACAATTTCATAGACCAAGTACATCCTATTCTAAATCAGTATAATTATTTTCTTTGTAATACATCACTACTCCTGGAATTCGTTGTCAAATTTTCACTTAACTCTTTACAACACAATCCTGAGTTTAACGACCCTGAAGAAGAAGGCTTTTAAAAACCTTGTGGGAAAAGAAGAAAATGCTGGTAACCAGCATTTTCTTCTTTTCCCACAATGTTTTCAACAATTCCACAGACAGGTACTGTCGTTTGTAACCCATTTTACTGCAAACACTTTCAAATTTGGACTTGTCTAAAATTTTGTTGTGTGCTAAAGAGTTATTTAGCTGAATATATTCAAATTATCACATCCCAAAAAAACATCAGCAGTTATCTTTTAAAAAAAAAGATTTTGTAATAAAACATAAATTTTTAACATGAATTCAGATTTTGTTCCCATGAAACCAGGATATAAGTAGCAAAATGGAGAAATTGCTTATTACAACAATTTTTCTGTTTGTCATAATGTTTTCCAACTGGTATGGAGGCAGACCAAATATGTTCTCTATCGGAAGGAAGTAACGTCAATAAATAACAAGATGTAAAACAAAGTGAACAAGGTTAGCAAAGTTTACTGCACTTTTTTTTCTCGAAATTTTATCTGTCCATTAAATAAGATCACGCGAGGAATTGCAAGCGTGCCTTGATCAAGTCACGTGCCACGTTTTTGTCTGTAAATTGTTACGATGATGTAACTCCTACTCGGCCGACGAAATTTGAGACATGTCCATATTGAGGTCACTTTGCAGATGACAAATTAAACGTGACAGAAATGAGAGGATCTATCCTAGAAACGAAAGAAAATGTATGAAAAGGAGAAAATGCTGGTAACCAGCATCTTCTCCTTTTCTTACAATGTTTTTCTAAGCCTTCTTTTTCAGGGTCTTAAAAACATGGCATCAACTTGCAAAGGGTTAATCTGACAATATTGAGACTTAAGACCTTTATCATGGCGGCACAATTTTAGACTTGTCCAAATTGAAAGCATTTGCAGACGACAAATCAGATATGGCTTGAATGATAAGATTTGTGTCAGAAACAAAAGAATGCATTGTACAACCAACATTTTCTCCTTGCCCTACAATGCTTTCCCAGTCCTTCTTTTTCAGGGTCTTTCAAACAAGATATCAAACTGTTAAGGGCCACTCTAACGAATGTAATCAAGACTTCAACCCTTTTCCACGCGGCAAGTTTTAGACTCTTCCAAATTCAAAGCATCTACAGACGACAAACTTAAAAATTCGTATGAATGATCTGATTGTCTTAAAGGGTGGAGAGCATTGTGGGAAAAAGGGGAAAATGCTGGTATCCAGCATTTTCTCCTTTTTTTACAATGTTTTTCCCAAGCCTTCTTTTTCAGGTTCTTAAAAACATAATATCAGTCTGTTAAGGGTAAATCTAATGATATTAAGAGGTTAACCCTTTACCGCACAATCCTGCCTTTTAACATCCCTGGGAAAGAAGCCTTTTGAAAACATTGTGAGAAAAGGAGAAAATGCTGGTAACCAGCATTTTCTCCTATTTCCACAATGTTTTCTACCCTATAAAAGAAGTATAGCACCATTTGAGCCACATTAAAATTGTCGTCTACAAATGCTTTCAATTTGGACAAGGCTGAGACTTTGTCGCCTGGTAAAGGGTTAAAGCCCCTATTATAGAGCTTCAGTTAATGAGGCCTGAATTAACTCTTTACCAAACGACAAAATTTTAGACTGTCTAAATTCAAACCATTTGCAGACGACAAAATAATCGTGACTGAAAAGTTGAAATTTGTTTTAGAAAGGGTAGTAAAAACATTGTGGGAAAAGGAGAAAATGCTGGTTACCAGCATTTTCTCCTTTTGCCACAATGTTTTCGAACGGCTTCTTTCACAGGTCGTTAAAAGTCGGGATTGTAGGGAAATGGATTAAGTCCATGACTTAATGTCCAGCTTGCAGAAAATTTTCCTGGGAAATAACTCTTTACAAGATGACAAATATGAGACTTGTTTAAATTTACTGAACAAACAATTTTAGACCAGTCGAAATTTACGAAAAAAAAAATTTTAGACTGGTCTAAATTGACAGCATTTGCAGACGACAAATTAAATGTGGCTGAAATAATATCGTTTGACTAATAAAATGTTAGAAAACATTGTGGTAAATGGGGGAAATGCTGCTTACCAGCACAATCTTTTCAAAAGGCCTCTTTCTCAGGGTCGCTGAAACATGGGATTGTGTGGTAAAAAGTTAAAGGTCAGTTGCTATTTGTTGAACAGTTCGTAATGTTCAAGCCAAGCCCCCATAGCTCAGTTGGTAGCGTACAGGACTTGAGAACAGGAGGTCGCTGGTTTGATCCCCGGCTCGGCCAATTTTTTACCGAGGATTGATGATAGTCACTGCGACAGGATTCATTCCTCTCTCACTGCTGACCATTGTTTTGACAATGGTTATGTGTGAAAGCAGCCAGTGGCTTGGAAAGAATATTGTGCAGAGTACTGGTAAAGGAAACTCCAGGAAAGCACAGATAGGTGCACTGGCCGCCGTGATATAACTGAAATAATGTTGAAAACGGCATTCAACACCATACAATCAATCAATCAATCAATGGTAATGTTCAACATGCAATTTCTCCTTCTTCCACTATGTTTCCAGATGTAACCATTATACAAAAGCATATCCGTATCTGACAAAGATGTTACTAAAATTGTCTAGAAACAATTAGTTTTTTGGGGTGTTTACTTTTTTACAACACAACAAAATTTTGGACTTTTCCAATTTGAATGTGTTTGCAGACAACAAATCAAATTTGGTGAAAATGATGGTATATCCCTGTAAAAGTGTAGAACATATTTGAGGAAAAAGAAAATGCTGGTAACCAGCATTTTCTCTTTTTCCCACAATGTTTTTCATTTAGCCTTCTACCTTAGGATCTAAAGAACTTCAGATTGTGTGGAAAAGAATTAAATGACAAAGAGCAACATCAAATTTTTTTTTTCCAACAACAAATTTCCTTGAAAGATATTTCTCAGTGTACCAAATCTCATTTGATTAACCTTTTACCAAACCATAAAATTTTAGACAAGTCCAAATTGAAAGCATTTGCAGACGACAAAATAAATAGGACTCAAAAAATGAAATTTGTCTCTGGAAAGGTAGAAAACATTGTGGGCAAAGGAAAAATGCTGGTTACCAACATGCAGCTTTAACAACCCTGAAAAATAAGGCTTTTGAAAACATTGTGAGGAAAAGGAGAAAATGCTAACCAGCAGTTTCTCCTTTTCCTGCAATGTTTTCTACCCTATGAAAGACAAATTTTTATGTTCTGAGTTATATCTGAATTGCCGTCTGCAAGTGCTTTCAATTTGCACAAGGCTAAAATTTTGTTGTCTGGTTAGGAGCTAACAGATTTGCCATAAATGTATTTCTCAGAAGTCTTGCCGGCTGTAAAACCTGTAATTTTTTGCCGTTAGGGATTTTATAGCAATGTATTAATATCAATTCATTTATTTCAAGACAAAGATTTACCCTAGTCTGTTTCCCAGACTACATAATACAATATCATAATCTTTATAACAACTCTCAACCCTTTGCCACACAATCCCGAGTTTTAACGACCCTGAGGAAGAAAGCTTTTGAAAACCTTGTGGAAAAAAAGGAGAAAATGCTGGTTACCAGCATTTTCTCCTTTTCCCACAAGGTTTTCTACCCTATCAGAAACAATTTTTCGTCATTTAGACCATGTTTAATTTGTCGTCTGCAAATGCTTTCAATTTGGACCAGTATAAAATTTGCTGCATGGTAAAGAGTTAAGGCACGCTGTCCTCACCACCTATTCTAAATTGTACTCTTAATTCTACTTCTACATTTAGAAAGTAACACTTGCACTGATTGGCTAAACTGTGAGGCCTAGCTAATCAGAAAAAGGCTTTCTTTTGCAATTCGAAAAGTTCTTGAAAAGTTGGATTAGACAAGAGTGAATACAGTCTTTCGTTGTCTACTTCTGGAGATGAGAAAATAATGAATATTTTGTAAACTCTTTTTGAGTGTATAAACATCCAAGAAAATCACTATGAGAAAAGGAGATTTTACTCAGAATAAGTGAGTTTGAATTTCAGCCAAGACTGTTTTCAATATTTAATGACAGACATGACCAAAGAATTATTTCATACATGTACTTTGAATTACCACTATTTCAAATTTAAACTTGATGACTTTATTTGAAAAGCAACTAGTTGCTACCAAAAAGAGTGTTGTGCTTACATTTCTTTTAACAACACTATGGAAAAAAAGGTTTTGAAAACATTGTGAGAAAGAGAAAGTGTTGGTTACCAGTGTTTTCTCATTCTTCCACAAAGTTTTACACCCTTTCAAAGAAAAAAGCATTTGCAGACGACAAATTTAATTTTATTTAAATGATGTGATTATAGACCTTGAAAGGTAGAAAACATTGTGGGAAAATGAGAAAATGCAGATTACCAGCATTTTCTCCTTTTTCCACAAGATTTTCAAAAGCTTTCATTTTATGGGTCGTTAAAACTCAGGATTGTGTGGTAAAGCAATCTATTCATATATTTATACGCACCTTATTATTGTTTGTTTCTAGGACTCCAATCTCACTCAGGGAGAGATCAACATAACTTCCGCACTCAAAAACGTCACTAAGTTCATTGTCAAAATTACAATTTTTGACGTAAATAGAAAACCTGTTGTTTTCTACAGGTAATTTTTTCGTAAACTGAGTCATTTTTGACAGTAGTGCATTTTGTCATGAACTGGAGATATATGCAAAAATTATCAATGTAATGATTGTGCCGATTTGAATCTGTCAGTGACAAAACGATATATAAATCTGTATTGTCATAAACACTAATTTTCACCTCCTTTTTATTAACACAATGTTATATTTCCTTCAAACTCAAAGCAGTATCATTTTCAACAATGTCTCATCATATGATCACTTAAAACATTCAAACCAAAGTTTTGAAGTTCCTTCAATTATTGTCATCAACTAGAACATTTCAGTAAAAGCAGCCCCCATGTTTCTTCAATGACAAAGTAACCCGATGCCAACACAATAGTCCAACAAAGTACCTTTAGTCTAGTCTATTCAATGCAAAATATTTAAAGCTTGTTGCTTCAGTATTATAATAAAACTTTGTCTAAATTACTCAGTCTGCAGTTGAAAAGCACTAATCACATAATGTCAAGAGTAATACAATTAAATCAGTCACGAAAGACAATACCATATATCTTTTGTGAAGTGAAAGCCAATAGAAGTCATATGCCACAGCATTTCCTGAAGTACGGTAAGGTCTTGGGATCTGCCCAGTCTTCTTCCAATATCAGCTTGTTTTGAGGTCAGAGAGGAAACTAGAATTGAGCCATGTTCTGTGAAGAGGGAGCTTCATGCTTCTGCAAGAGTATCAACCCAGGTCAGCCTGTTTAGTCTGCGCAGGCTGACCTGTGCTGAAACCTTTTGCTATTGGTCAATTTTCTGCAGCCCAGAGGACAAGTGTACCTCAATGGTAATTCAGTAGGTTGATATACAAAATGGATTTTATGGATCCATAATTATGTGATGACTTGCTTAGTATCATGCATCACGGAGATGCATTAAGCCCCATTTTGCCAGAGCATGGCTCAATTGCTTTCAGAAAGATTAAACCTTTACCAGTCTCGACTTTCAATGACCCCGAGAAAGAAACCCTTTGAAAACATTGTTGGAAAAGGTGAAAAAATGCTTGTGACCAGCATTTTCCCCTTTTCCAACCCTTCCCAAAACATATTTCAATTTCTGAGACACATTTATTTTAAAGACCCTGAGAAAGAAAGCCATTGAAAACATTGTGGGAGAAGGAGAAAATGCTGGTAACCAGTATTTCTACTTTTCCAACTATGTTTTACTACCCAAAACAAATATCGATCTTTGAGTAACTTTATATTGCCATCTGCAAATGCTTTCAATTTGGATAAGTCTAAATTTTTGTTGTTTGGTAAAGAGCATAGGCCACTGAAACTCCATTGGTCTATTACCGGATAAAGAAATTTTCCTTATCGGACACCGTTACTATAAATAGCACATTGGCAACTGCCTCTATATTGTATATAATAAGACTTATTATAAGTCTTATTATATACAATATAGAGGCAGTCGCCAATGTGCTATTTATAGTAACGATGTAAATGAAAATTTGAGTATTCCCTGATATGCAGGCTATGCACCAATTTGCAAGTATTCGATGATCAACCAAGAAAAATGTTAGTGTTCCATAACAGACCAATGCAGCATCAAAGGCCTGTGGTAAAGAGTGGACTCTTGGAGTATATATCACTAGTTTAAGCTGTTTTTGTGGACATTGTACCAGTAGATCACACAGCACAGAAATTGCAAAATGACCTTGGCTGTAAAGATTTCTGACATTCAACAAAACAACAGTGAAATAGTAATATTAACCCTTAGGTTCTAAGCACGGCTCACTGACCTTTTATGGACAGTATAGATCAAGATCGGACTGCACAGAACATGCATCTGATCTTGGATTTACACTGCCAGGTAACAAGATATTCTTTTCCTAAAAAAAAACCTTGCAAATAGCACTCTTTGGGTTTTTACTACCAGTTTGAAAATTTCATTCCACTTATTTAGCAGGATAACGGTTAAGGAGGTTTTGTTAACCAAGGCCTCATGATCAAAGGCTATGTAAACTCCGGTCTTGTGATCTAAGGTTTTGTTAACCAAGGCCTCATGATCCAAGGCTTGTAAACCCAGGTCTTGTGATCTAAGGTTTCGTTAACCAAGGCCTCATCATCCAAGGTTTTGTAAACCAAGACCTCATGATCCAAGGTTTTGTTTACCAAGGCCTCATAATCCAAGGTTTTGTAAACCCAGGTCTTGTAATCTAAGGTTTTGTTAACCAAGGCCTCATGATCCAAGGCTTTGTAAACCCAGGTCTTGTGATCTAAGGTTTTGTTAACCAAGGCCTCATGATCCAAGGGTTTGAAAACCCTGGTCGTCATCTAAGGATTTGTTAACCAAAGCCTCATGATCCAAGGCTTTGTAAACCCAGGTCTTGTGATCTAAGGTTTTGTTAACCAAGGTCTCATAATCCAAGGTTTTGTAAACCCAGGTCTTGTGATCTAAGGTTTTGTTAACCAAGGCCTCATGATCTAAGGCTTTGTAAACCCAGGTCTTGTGATCTAAGGTTTTGTTAACCAAGGTCTCATAATCCAAGGTTTTGTAAACCAAGACCTCTTGATCCAAGGTTTTGTTAACCGAGGCCTCATGGTCCAAGGTTTTGTAAACCAAGGCCTCATAATCCAAGGTTTTGTTAACCAAGACCTGATGATCCAAGGTTTATAAAACCCTTGCCCAGTAATCAGCTGTTTTAGAAATTGAAGACCTACGATATTGTAAACCACGGTCTAATGAGACAAAGTTTTGTATAGCAAGGTTCAATAATCAAAGATTTCATATGCTCATGACTAATAATTCAAGGTCTTTGTAAGCTCAGGCTTAATGATCCAAGGTTCTGTGAGCTAAGGCCTGCTGATAAAAATTAATGTAAGTCCAGAAGTACTTTTGGCAACTGTTACATGAACTCTTTATCCAATGACAAAATTTAAGACATGCCCAAATTTAAAACATTTGCAGATGACAAACTCAAGCTTTATTCTATATGATGTAGTTTGCTTTTGGAAGGGTTTAAAATATTGTGGGAAAAAGAGAAAATGCTGGCAACCAGCATCTTCTCCTGTTCCCACAATATTTTCCAAAGCTTTCTTTCAAAGGGCTGCTATAATACCAGATTGCGTGGTAAAGGGTTAACAGCATGACAATAAATGATATCCTAGTGGAAGCCCGAACAGTGACATTGTTAATGGACCATAATAATTCCCTCCTATTACAGTACAACACGCCTTAGAGTTTCGTAGCCTAACTGGTTGTTAATTTGTTAGTTTGTGTGGAAAAATGGGCTTGTATATACCACTGGAAATGACCTTCTGACATTATAAATGTACTCTATATAAGGTAAAATGTGTCAAAAAAAAGGAAAGAATATTTTCCTTATGGAATAAGATTAATCTTATGGTTATTTTTTCTTTATTTTTAGCTCTTTACAGACAAAAGTTTAGATTTGTCCAAACTGAAAGCATTTTGCAAACCAGGACATAAATGTGACTTGAAATTTACATTTGATTTTGGAAGGGTTAGAAAACAATTGTAATCATCATTTTCTCCTTTTCCCGCACTGTTTTCTACCCTTTCAAACACAAATTCCATCATTTCAGCCACATTTGATTTGTCCCCTGCCAATGTTTATAATATGGACATGTCATCTCCGTGATGCATTACACCATGCAAGTCATCACATAACTATGGATCTGTAATATCTGTTTTGTCTAACAACCAACTAAATCATGAGGTACGCTATCCTTTGACTTGCAGAAAATTGACCAGTGGCGAAAAGTTTCGACCAAGGTCAATCTGTGCAGGCTGATCTGGGTCAATACTTTATGTAGATGCATAAAGACCCTTTTTCACAGCGCATGGCTCAAAGGTATTCGTGTTGATTATCCTCATCTTACCACGATGTTTCAAAAGAGTTCTGAGCTACCTTTCCAAAATTGTTTTCTATTCTTTCAATGACAAAACCTATCATTACAGCCACATTATCCCTATACCAAATGTCAAAATTTTAGACTGGTCCAAAGTGAAAGCATTTACATGCGATATTTTCAATGTGACTTTGATGATGGAATTTGTCTCTGACAGAGTTGAAAACATTGTGGGAAAAGGAGAAAATGCTGGTTACCAGCATTTTCTCCTTTTTGCCACAATGTTTTCAAAATCCTTCTTTCTCACAGTTATTAAAACATGGGCTTGTTTGGTAAATGGTTAAAGGCCCAAAAGCAGCCAAAAGTAAACAATGCAGGTGATAAAATACATTTGAATTCAAATCATGCGTTTTAAAGGCATGGAAATTATTGTGCAGGTCAGTCCAAGTGTAACTTGATGGTAGGACAATGAATTTTAAGAACAGGTAAAAAGTAAACAAAAGATACAGTGACCTGGCAACTTTTGACCTACTTTTAGAATTCCTTTTTCTCCCAGCAACTAAAACTTGGACCAACCATACAATGATAGACTGTCATTCTCACAATCATTTCACTACTTTCAAATGGTATGATTCAAATTTAAATGTATTTTAACTCCTAAATTGTTTACTTTCGGCCCCTCTTGCGGCTTTCATTCGTCATCTGCAAATACTTCCAATACAGACCAGTTCAAAATTTATAAAAAAAATAAACTAAAGGTCACACTAACCTTTACATCAGTAAGATTGCTGCAACTTGCGCTGAGAGCTCTTCTGGTCGCAGTTTGAGCTTGACGCCACGTTGGTCTGTGCTCGGACATGGAATGTGTTAAGGTGTTGGACGGACTACTTTGCTTGGAGTCTTGTGACTCATCTTGGCCAATCACACCACTGTCTGTGCTTAAGGAACTAACATTGCTGGGATGTTTGCCAAGTTTTCTCATGTACTCATCGGACATATGGCTCTCAAAAATGCTCTGTAAACATGAAACAAGAGGGCCATGATGGCCCTGTATCGCTCCACTGGCTTATAAATATAAACCATAAATACTAAACATTTCAATTCTGAGCCAAATGGTTTCAAAATGAAGACTTACAAAGTTTTCTCTGTAAAAGCCCATGTGAAAGTTGAGACCCGCAGGGCAAAGCCATTTTTTTATCCCAGAGCTATAATTACTTGAACACTAGTAGAGATCCACAAGATAAAGCCACATGCCAAAATAATACAAGTCTATGCTGTATGGTTATAAATAAGGTGATTTTCAAGTTTTGTCCATATGAAGCCTCTGTAAAACATAAGACCCCTGATGCAAGGCTAATTTCAAAAAAAAAAAATCAAAACAGGAAGATTTCTTAAGTTGTCACTATGTAAGCCCATGTAAAACTTGTGACCCCTGCGGCGGGGCCAATTTTGACCCCAGGGCTAAAGTTTTGGCCCGCTTGGTAGAGGCCCACTAGATATAGCTACATGCAAAATTTGGTAGCTCTAGGCCTTATGGCTAGGTACTGGAAGATTTTTAAAGTTTTCTCTATATAAGCCTATGTAAAACTTGTGACCCCTGGGGCAGAGCCAATTTTGACCCTAGGGCTATAATTTGAAGAAACTTGATAGAGGTCTACTACATAAAGCTACATGGCAAATTTGGTAGCCCTATGCCTTATGGTTTCAGACAAGAAGATTTTTACAGATTTCCAATATTTTTCAGTTTTGTTGCAATGGCAACCAGAGTTTTTGAAGGAATCAAATTCTTTCAAGAAATTCTGAAGAGGACCATGGCAGGATTATTTCTGTGAAGTTTGATTAAAATTGGATGGGTAGTTTCAGAGAAGAAGATGTTTGAAATAAAAGTTAACGCACAGACAGACGGACAGACGGATGGACGCACGCACGCACGGACGCACACACGCACGACGGACACCGGGTCATGATATAAGCCCACTGGCCTTTGGCCAGTGGAGCTAAAAAAAAAAACAAGGCCTCATGATCCAAGGCTTTGTAAACCAAGGCCTCATGATCCACAGCTTTGTTAACTCTTTACCAAACGACAAAATTTTACACTGAACCAAATTGAAAGCATTTGCAGATGACAAATTAAGTGTTGCTAAACTGTAGATTTCTCTTTTTGATAGGGTAGAAAACATTGTAGGAAAGGGAGAAAATGTTTTCAAAAGCCTTTTCTATCAGGGTCATTAAAAGTCAGGATTGTGTGGTAAAGAGTTAACTAAGGCCTCGTGATCCAAGGGTTTGGTAACCAAGGCCTCATAATTCAAGGTTTTGTAAACCAAGGCCTCATGATCCAAGGCTTTGTAAACCAAGGCCTCATGATCCAAGGCTTTGTAAACCAAGGCCTCATGATCCAAGGCTTTGTTAACCAAGGCCTCATGATCCAAGGTTTTGTAATCCAAGGCCTCATGATCCAAGGTTTTGTAAATCAAGGCCTCATGATCAAAGGTTTTGTAAACCAAGGCCTCATGATCAAAGGTTTGGTAACCAAGGCCTCATAATCCAAGGCTCTGTAAACCAAGGCCTCATGATCCAAGGCTTTGTAAACCAAGGCCTCATGATCCAAGGCTGTGTAAACCAAGGCCTCATGATCAAAGGCTTTGTAAACCAAGGCCTCATGATCAAAGGCTTTGTAAACCAAGGCCTCATGATCACAGGTTTTGGTAACCAAGACCTCATGATCCAAGGCTAAACTTTCATGGTTGCTTGAGAAAAAGAAAATCGAATCTGAAGGTTGGATTTAACCCTGTACTTATTCTATTTATTTAATTTGAATATCCATAATGGGTATTTCCTGAGCTACTACATTTTTGTGTTACTATTTATAGCAACTTTAGTATATGATTAGCTTAGTTTTAATGGTATGATTAGTTCTTCTGCACTATTTCTGTTTTCAAAATGTAATTCTATTGCGCATCCCCCTATTGTTGAGTGAGCTATTCATTACGTTTCTGCTTGAGTTGTCACTCCAAAAAATTGAAAAAATGCATGATAAAAGGTGTAGACAGCAAGATTTGCGCGATCAGGCGCCCTGGATGCAACACTGATTTACTTTTTGGCTGCAGATGCTTCAACTTGGACAAGTCTATGGTTTTGTGGTCTGGTAAAAAGTTATAGAAAAAGTAATTCTTGAATAATTTTTCCAACAAATGAACACATACAACCTAGACAGGTTGACTCTGCATACCTCTAAGGGAACAAAAAGTGAAATTCAAAAAATAATCTTGTTTGGATAAAAAACCAATGTAACCAAACTGCAATTTGACTCTACACTAAACAACAAAATTTTAGACTCACTGGTCCAACTTGAAAGCTAATGGTATTGTTGTTGTATGGTGTTTAACGCCATTTTCAACATTATTTCAGTCATATTGCGATGGCCAGTGCACCTATCCATCCTTTCAGTACTCTACACAATATTCTTTCTAAGCCACTGGCTGCTTTGCCACATAACCATTGTCGAAGCAATGGTCAGCAGTGAGAGAGGAATGAATCATGTCGCAATGACTATCATCAATCATCGGAAAGAAATTGGCAAAGCCAGGAATCGAAGGAGTAACCTCCTGTTCTCAAGTCCTGTATGCTCCCATATGAGCTACCGGGGCTAGGCCAATTTGAAAGCATATGAAGATGACAATATGAATATTTTCAAATTGCAAATTTGTCTCTGGTATTTTAGAAAACATTGGGAGAAAAAGAGAAAATGCTGGTCAGTAGTATTTTTTCCTTTCACCCTAAATGTTTTCAAAGGCTTCTACCTCAGTGTTGTTAAATCATGAGATAATTTGGTAGAGTTAACTCTTTACCAAACAACAAAATTTGAGATGGGATCAAGTTGAAAGCATTTGCAAATGACAAAATAAATGTAGCTCTAACAATGATTTCTGTCTTTGATAGGTAGAAAAGATTGTGGGAAAAGGAGAAAATGCTGGTTACCAGCATTTTCTCCTTTTCCCACAATGTTTTCAAAAGCCTTCTTTTTCAGGGTTGTTAAAACTTGGGATTGTGTGGTAAAGGGTTAAACTGGCAGCCTGTTATCCATCTTCATATCAACAACAAGTAACACCCAATGCTAAAAAGCAGGAATCTGCCCGGTTCGAGACTTCATGAAATGACACAAGACTTAGAAATTAAAATTGTGCTATCATTGATGCACAAAGATGGTCCTCGCGACAGATTTGTAACAAACCTTTTGTTCATCTTCACTCAGTTCTTCAAGGCTTGGAACGCTTTCCCCATGGTCAAGGTCAGACTGGGTCACACCATCCAGAAAACTCAAAATTTCTTCCTTTGACGATGTGGCAAAGCTTAAATGTTCCCTTAATCCTGCAAGCAAACAAGAACAGAGTATGTGGGTGCCAATGCTTGGTTGCAAAGTGCTTTTTCAGAGAAAATTTTAAGATTATATGTAAAGGGGGTATAACTGTGTTTGAATATCTTAACTCTTTACCCTGCAATCCAGACTTCTAACGACCCTGAGGAAGAAGCCTTTAGAAAATAATGTGGGAAAAGGAGAAAATGCTGGTAACCAGCATTTTCTCCTTTTCCCACATTGTTTTCTGTCCTTCCAAAAACAATTTCCAGTTTTTTAACCATATTTGTTTTGTCATCTGCAAAGGCTTTCAATTTGGAAAGATTTAAAATAATGCTTTTTGGTAAAGGGTTAAAGGTTATCCACCCATTTAGAACAGGCTCCCCTTTTAACCCTTTCCACAATGACAAATACTAGGCTCTTCTTAATTGAAAGCATTTGCAGACAATAATTTGGCAAGTAAATTTCTGATAAGAAAAAAAACATTGTAGGAAATGGAGAATTATAAAGCAATATTTATTTACCCTTTACCAAGGAATCCCAAGTTTAAATGACCCCTGAAAAAGAAGGCTTTTAGAAATATTGTCGGAAAAGGAGAAAATGCTGGTAACCAGGATTTTCTCCTTTTCCCACAATATTTTCTACACACTTGACAGCAAATCCAGCTATTTGAACCATGTCTATTTGTCATCTGAAAATGCTTTCAATATGAACTTGTCTCATTTTTTGTTGTTTCACAAAAAGTTAAAGATTTGATATAAAGTTCAATAGGGATATTTACTAAGGACTTAACATTCTTCCTTTTTTCAAGATAAGAAAGTTTGGCCTTGATATAAATTTAACCACTCTACCTGATTGTAATATCAATCTTTTTAATTCTTTACTGACTTTTCCACATTGACAAAATTTGCAGATTAGAAATTAACCATTTACCAAACAGTCAAAAAAATTTATGAACCTGAATAAGAAGCCTTTTGAAAACATTGTTGGGAAAGAAGAAAATGCTGGCACCTAGCATTTTCTCCTTTTCCCACAATGTTTTCAAAAGGCTTCTTATTCAGGGTCCTTAACTCTTTGGGTTCTTAAATCTTTACCAAATGACTTAATTCTAGAGTGGTCCAAATTGAAAGCATTTGCAGATGACAAAATAAATGTGACTAAAAAATTGAAATTTGTTTTAGGAAGGGTAGAAAACATTTTGGGAAAAGCAGATAATACTGGTTACCAGCATTTTCTCCTTTTCCCACAATGTTTTCAATAGGCTTCTTTCACAGGATCGTTAAGTCGGGACTGTGTGGTAAAGGGTTAAATGTTGGGACTGTGTGGTAAAGGATTAACCCTTTCCCAAACAAGCCCTGGTTTTCACATGTCTGCAGTACAAGTCTTTTGAAAACACTGTGGGAAAAGGAGAAATTGCTCGTAACGAGCAATTTCTCCTTTTCCCACAGTGTTTTCTACCCTTTTTGAGACCTTTCTGCCATTTTCATCAAATTTGAAATTGTCGTCTGCAAACTCGTTCAATTTGGACTAGTCCAAAATTTGTCGTTTGGGAAAGGGTTAAATAAACGCTGTTTGTCCTGGAATGGTGAAAGATGTCAGCATTTTCTCCTGTTCCCAAAATGTTTCTAAATGCTTTCTTCTTCAAGTTCATGAAAATACAGGATTGTATTTAAAAAGGTGAAAAACATCACAGAAAAACTCTCCTTTCTGTATGACATTTTCAAAAAAAAAGTTGTTCAGGACTGTAAAAATACGGGATATTTACTAAGGACTTAACTTTTTCATTTTTCTTTTTGATTAGAAAGTTTGGCCTTGACCTTAATTCAACCGATTTCTGGTAATCGTAATTAATCCTTTACCACACAATTCCAAATTTTAACAACTCAAAAAAGGAAAGTATTTGAAAAGATTCTGGGATAAGCATTTTCTCTTATTTTCTCACAAAGTTTTCTAACCTTTCAGAGAGAAATCCAATCATCTGCACCAAATTGTTTTCTGAAAATCCTTCCAATTTGGGCAAGAAAAAAATTTTGTGGCCTGACAAGGATTTAACCTTTTACCATACAATCCTCATTTTTAACGACCCTGACAAATAAGGTTTTAGAAAGGGGAAAAGGAGAAAGGCTGGTAACCAGCATTTTCTCCTTTTTCCACAATGTTTCCACCCTTTCAAAGACAAAGTTCAACAGCTGATCCATATTTCTTTTGGAGTCTGCAAATGCTTTCGATTTGGCCTAGTCTTAAATTTTGTCGTGTGGTAAAGAATGTTGTGTGGTAAAGAATTAATTACATACTTTTGTGTCCCATTTTAACCTTAAAATTGCAATAAAATTGGTAGGACAAAATTTTGGACTCAACCAGATTGAGAGCATTTGCAGACGACAAAATAAATGTAGTTCAAATGATGATTGCTGTCTTTGACTGGGTAGAAAACATTGTGGGAAAAGGAGAAAATGCTGGTTTCCAGCATTTTCTCCTTTTCCCACAATATTTTCAAAAGTCTTCTTCTTCATGGTCGCTAAAACTTGGAATTGTGTGGTAAAGGGTTAAACAGGGCTGTTCAGTGTTATTTAACCCTTTACCAGGTGACAATTTTACACCTGTCTAAATTGAAAGCATTTGCAGATGACAGTTTCAATGTGGCTCACATGTTGCAATTTTTCACTGATAGGGTAACCAGCATTTTCTCCTTTTCCCACAATGTCTTCAAAAGGCTTCTTTCCCAGGGGTGTTAAAAGGTGGCATTGTACGTGAAAGGGCTAACTCTTCACCACACAATCCCGACTTTTAACGACTCTGAGGAAAAGGCCTTTGGAAAACATTGTGGGAAAAGGAGAAAATGCTGGTAAGCAGCATTTTCTCCTTTTCCCACAATGTTTTCTTCCCTATCAAAGGCAAATTCCCCCATTTTAGCCACACTGAAATAGTCGTCTGCAAATGCTTCCAATTTGGACAAGGCTACATTTTTGTTGTGTGGTAAAGAGTTAAGTAGCAAATTTGTATTACTTGTAAAAACATCATGGTTGGAGTAGTACATGTTTAACAAGAGCACTGCATGGAATGCCAATGCTCCACTGCATTCTAGAAATAGATTGATTTTCAGTAAAAATTTGAAGTCAAAAAAGGGGCATAACCGTATCAAGAATATTTTGATAATTACCTACCCCTGTTGTATTTTTTCCCCTTTTGATGGTTAAGAATTAGTCCTAGTTTGAAGTAAATATCTTCAGTTATGAGAGAAACACTATCAAATGTCAAAATTTTGCATGAAGACGACACAGACCACGAAAGGGCTACGACAATAACTGGATGTTTTCTTTGAAAACAGCCAAGATAAAACTGTTTTAGAGGGATAAAGCATTTAAAAACTCTGGAAAAGTAGAACTGTCACAAAGCAGTCAAATACCCCTCCCCCCCCCTCCTCCCCCCACATCACCTTGTCACTGAAGCAGCACAATCAGAGAACAGAAACGATTTTCAAAACAAAATTCACCTGTGACCTTGATCTTTGACCTGTGTGACAAAAAAAACAATAAGGCACCTCCTTGGGTCATGAGCAACGCTTGTATAAAGTTTCAGGGTCCTAGGTCGAATAGCTATTGAATTAGAAGACAGGAACGATTTTCACACAAAGTTCACCTGTGACCTTGACCTTTGACCCATATGACCTAAAAGCAATAGAGCACCTTCCTGGGTCATGAGCAACACTTGTATAAAGTTTCAGGGTCCTACATCAAACGGCTTTTGAGCTTGAGCCGGGAAACGAAAACAAGACAGACAGATTTATGGACAGATGGATGGATGGACGGACAGACAGACAGACATGGTAAAAACCAGTATTACCCCTCTACTTCATAGGTGGAGGGGGGGTTATAAAAAGGAATAGCCAAAATAGTGAACAAGTGAGTGACTTAGTGCTTCATCTATTCCCTTGGTAATTCATAGGGTCTATGTATAATTCCATGGCCTGGTTAAAAACTAAAGCCTGCACATCAAAAATACAAAACATTTTCATGGATAAAATGTTTGAAGACATCCAAAGTTCCCATACTTGCTTTCTCTTCACGCAAAGCACATCTTTTTGTTGCAGGAATGATCTCCGTTCCAGAGAAAGGGTCACTTTTGTACGGCCTCTCTTTTCTTTCTCTTCTCTTCCGTGCAGCTTCTTGTGTTATTTCACAAGCATCCGACGTTGATCTTAAAACAGATGCCTGTCAAAGAGGGATTAAAAAAGGAACTCATAACAAGCAGTTAACCCGTTTTAACCAGTGATTATTGATCGTATTGATTGTACGGTGTTTTCAACATTATTTCAGTTGTATCATGGCGGCCAGTGCACCTATCCATGCTTTCCTTGATGTTTCCTTTTACCAGTACTTTGCACAATATTCTTCCCAAGCCACCGGCTGCTTTCCCAAGTAACCATCACCGAAACAATGGTTAGCTGAATGAATCCTGTTGCAATGAATAGCATCAATCCTCGGAAAGAAAGTGGCCGAGCATGGATCGAACCAGCAAGCAACCTCCTATTCTCAAATCCTGTACGCTACTGATTTGGCACTGAAGGGTAGAAAACAATAGGGGAAAAGGAGAAAATGCTGATACCTAGCATTTTCTCCTTTTCCCATGATGTTTTCTAAAATAGATCATAGACAAATACCATCATTTAAGTCATGTTTGTTTTGTTGTCTGTAAATGCTTTCAACTTGGACAAGTCAGATTTTTTTTGTTTGGTTAAGAGTTAATTCTTCGACATAAAAGCCTAAGTTCTGATGACCCTGACTGAAAGGGCTTTTCAAACATTGTGGAAAAAGGAGAAAATGCTGGTAACCAGGATTTTCTCCTTTTTCCACCCTTTCATGTACAAAAACTTTGAATTGAGTAACATTTGTTGTGTGCATTATGCTCTTAATTTGAACAAGTCTATTTGTTTGTTTGTTTGTATTGGAGTTTAACCCCAATTTAACAGCTTAGGTTGTATCTCAGTGGTCACTGCACCTACACATGTGTTTCCTGGCTTTCTCACATCAGTACTGACACAACTTTTTTCCAAATCACTGACTACTTTTCTCATAAGCATCAGAGCTGAGAGACAAAAAATCTCCGTAATTATATAGAGTTTGCCTCAATTTGGATAATTCTAGATTTTGTCATTTAGTAAAGAGTTAACTCTTTTCCACACAATCCTGACTTTCAACAACCCAGAGAATGAGAGCTTTTGAAAGCATTGTGGGAAAAAGAGAAAATGCTTTCCACAATGTTTTCTACCATTCTCGAAACAAGTTTTAATTTTTGAGTCACATTTATTTTGTCGTCTGCAAATGCTTTCAATTTGGACTACTCTAAAATTTTGTCGTCTGTAAAGAGTTAAAAAAAGAAAAGATAATTATGTTTACTGCCAACTCATCTTTAACCCCGGCAGACAAATCATTGGGTGAATTATCCATCAGATCATCTGCGTCTTGCATTGAAGTAATTGTCTCATTAACGCATGCCTGTAAGACAGAAAAAAAAAAAAATGAAAAAAAATTAACATGTTTCTCAGGCAGTAAATAAAGACAACCACACCTGCATGATTAAGAAAATGTGTAAATATTTCTTATACATCAAATAAACACAATTCATCTCCTGGGTCCGTATTCACCAACCATTCTTAAGAACGTTCTTTGTCTTGTTCTCCAGAATTTTCTACATTTGAAAGTAACACAGCTCGGGATTGGCTAAACCATTTGGTTTAGCCAATCAGGAGCTGTGTTACTTTCAAATGTAGAAAATCTTGGAGAATGAGACAAAGAATATTCTTAAGAATGGTTGGTGAATACAGACCCAGGTAACAAATACAGGGTAGTGGTATAAACTTTATTCTGACATGAGAACAGTGCAATGGAAGCGTTGGAAAATTGACGCTATTCTATATTCTATGTAAAGTAAGAATTAATCTGCATCCATTTTTGTATACAAAGCATGAACTTGTTTTCCTTTTATCAAGAGCAGGTCCTTATTCACAAACCATTCTTCAGAACGTTCTTAGTATTATTCTGCAGAATTTTCTAAATTTGAAAGTAACCGGCCTTCTGATTGGCTAAACCATTTGGTTTACCCAATCAGAAGTTGTGTTAACCCTTAAAGTGCCTTTCACAACTATAGTTGCATTTGCGGCCAGTGTAGATCAAGATCAGGCTGCACAAAACGTGCAGCCTGATCTTTGATCTACACTGTCCGCTTTGCTGAATCACTGTAGACAAAAGGAACCACGAAATTGAAATTATTTGGGTCATATTTCCAGAATGAAAAAATCTGGCAGGTTTATTCGGCACTCTAAGGGTTAATTTCAAATTTTCAAAATCTTGAAGAATAAGACTAAGAATGTCCTTAAGATTATAGACCCTGGTCATGTTAGAATCGAAATAATCCTCTTTCTATCATGACTTATTGTTAAATAAACCGTGATTGTAAGTTAAGAGATGCAATGAATAAACCAATCAGGCTATTGCCCTCGTAGATTATTTACCGTACCTCATAACTCACAACCATGGATTATTGAACGATAAACAACAATAGAAAGAGGATTATATATTAATTTGAAAACGTTTTTGAACTCTAAGAGAGCTGAGGCTGGTACCTCCGTTGGTTGGGAAGGGTAGAAAACATTGTGGGAAAAGGAGAAAATGCTGGTTACCAGCATTTTCTCCTTTTCCCACAAAGTTTTCAAAAGGCTTCTTTCTCAGGGTCGTTAAAAGTCGGGATAGTGTGGTAAAGAGTTAACTCTTTACAAAAAGTACAAATTTTGGACTTGTCCAAATCCAAATCATTTGAGCCATGCTCTTGCAAAAAAGGGCTTAATGCATCTCCATGATCAACAATACCAAGCGAGTCATCACGTGACTTTGGATCCATAAAATCCATTTTGTCTAACAACCCACTGAGTCATGAGGTACACTGGCCCTTTTACATATTGCAAAAAGTCTCCGCCCAGGTTAACCTGTGCGGACTGCACACAGCATCAGCATCTTTATACATCTGTATACAGTATCAGCCCAGGTCAGCCTGTGTAGACTGCGCAGGCTGACCTGGGTTGATACTGTATGCAGATGTATAAAAGCCACTTTTCATACAGCAAGGCTCTTTGGCAGATGCTAATTTAAATGTGGCTCAAATGGAGAAGAATTTCTTTGAAAGGGCATGAAACATTGTTGGTCACAAGCATTTTCTCCTTTTTCTACAATGTTTTAACTCTTTACCACATAATCCTGACTTTTAATGACCCTTGGGAAGAGGCTTTTCGAAAACATTGTGGAAAATGGAGAAAATGCTGGCAACCAGCATTTTCTCCTTTTCCACAATATTCTCTATCCTTCCAAAAACAAATTTCAGTTTTTGAGTCACAATTAATTTGTCATGTGAATACTTTCAATCTGAACAAGACTTTTTAAAAAATTGTTGTTTGGTAGTAAGTAAACCCTTAACTCTTTACCAGACGACAAAATTTTAGCCTTGTCCAAATTGAAAGCATTTGCAGACGACAATTTCAACGTGGCTCATATGGTGCAATTTTTCTTTGATAGGGTAGAAAACATTGTGTGAAAAGGAGAAAATGCTGGTTACCAGCATTTTCTCCTTTTCCCACAATGTTTTCAAAAGGCTTCTTTCCCAAGGGCGTCAAAAGGCGTCATTGTGCGGTAAAGGGTTAAAAAAATTGTTGTTTGGTAGTGAGTAAACCCTTAACTCTTTACCAAACAACAAAATTTTAGACTAGTCCAAATTGAAAGCATTTGCAGACGACAAATTAAATGCAACTTAAAAATTGAAATTGTAATGGGACAGGTAGAAAACATTGTGGGAAAAGGAGAAAATGCTGGTTACCAGCATTTTCTCCTTTTCCCACAATGTTTTCAAAAGGCTTCCCTTTTAGGGTTGTTAAAAGTCGGGATTGTGTGGTAAAGGGTTAATCTGATAAGCACGACTCACTGACCTTTTGCAGACAATGTAGATTTAGATCAGACTGCACAGTCTGATCCTGGATCTACACTATCAGATAAAGCGATATATATTCCTAAAGATAAGTCTGAAATAGCATTATTTGGGTCTTTACCGCTGGTTTGAAAATTTCATTTCATTTAGTATTATTTTTAGCAGGATAAGAGATTACCCTTTCCCAAACAAGCCCTGGTTTTCATGTGTCTGCAGTACAAGTCTTTTGAAAACACTGTGGGAAAGGGAGAAATTGCTTGTAACGAGCAATTTCTCCTTTTCCCACAGTGTTTTCTACCCTTTTTGAGAACTTCCTGCCATTTTCATCAAATTTAGAATTGTCGTCTGCAAACTCTTTCAATTTGGATTAGTCCAAAATTTGTCGTTTGGGAAAGGGTTAAAGACATATTGAATCTTTTGAGAAATGTCCAATTTTTTTTTCTGGCAGTACTATCAATATGGATGCATTTCAAGTTCTGATATCTGGTAAAAGTGTTATGAAAATATATTTACCTCAGAGTAGATGCTGTCAGACAAGTTACTCTCCGTCATTGAAGAAGACATGTCCGAAGTGCCATCATTCTTCACGGAATCCAAGTTAAAGCTGACAGAGTTATGTCCCTTACCAAGCAGTGACAAATGCCTAGAGTGACCTCCCTTTGATCCATCTTCAACAGTCTCGTCAGAGCGCTTTCCCTTTTCTGTTTCATACTTGGAATCGGATTCTGATCTTATAATTCTCCGACTGTGATGTCCTTTCAGTTTAGGTCGGGCTGAAACATTTGTTGAGGTCACATGATCTTTATCACTTGTGTCGGGAGTGTCAGAGTCCTGACTTGTAAGCTTCTTGGATATCAAGGACCTCGGCCTTTTTGTCGTTATCCTGCGTTTTTCTCTTGCAGAATGACTACTTGACTGGTCTGACGAATTATCACTCATAATACTTAAATCGATATTTGGAAGGGTTCTAGATTTTCCCTTTAATCTGGTTCGTGCTTTGCTGGCAAGATGTGTGTTTTGATTGCTGTCAACATGCGTTACTAAAACTTCAGGGGCACTGAGATTTGCCAACACTGTTTGGGATGAGGTAGGTTGTCCTTTATCGATTTCTGGCTTTAATTTGACATTACTGTCAACATTTTCAGCACAAATTAGGTTTTCTTTACTTCCTCTTTCGTCTGTTTCAAGCACTGTTTGAAGATCATTTTCACCTTTCTCCTTCTCATTATCTAATCCCATCACTTCTTTTGAAACATGAGTTGCTTCAACTTTCTCTGCCTCAGTATGGCTCTGTTGATCTTGATCACTTTTTGTTTCTGTGGAGGCTAATTCCTTCTGTTTCTTAAATTCATGAAAAGATGGTATATAGTTACGAGACTGTGTCCGATTTCTTACATTTTCAAATAAAGATCCAATACCCGGCCTTGACCTTGGTTTTGCGAATGATGATGGTAGAGTGTCCCCCGATTTCTTTCTCATCATAGTTTTATAACTATGGTCACTAAACTGTAATTCTGTTTCACCAGTTAAAGAATGTCTCCTGTTTGTGGCTGACACATCACTAGATACCCAGATATCTGTTGATTTATTAGATGCAGCATCTATAAAGTCACACTCTGAGGCTGGTTCACTTATTTCACTAGCATTGTGTTGATAACTGGAATCAATATCAGCAGTAAATCCTTCAGAAAGGTCAAGATTGGACACAGACTTGTTCATTCCAAACCTCTTATAGGACATTGTATGCTTCTGTATCAGATTTTCATGTTTCTGTAAATGCTTTTTGAATAAATTTGAACTTAACAATACGTCTACACGAGGTGAAACATTGACTTTTCTCAAAGACCTTGGGCTTTTGTGACCTTGACCTGATGACCTTCCACCCAGTTCTGGTGTCAAGGCTCGCCTGGGACTAGCTATTTCACTACACTCACTGTCACTGTAGTCTCCTAGTGCTGGGTGTCCCAGACTAGTCTGGCTTCTTTTCTTTAACTCAAATTTTTGACAAAATAAGCACTGCTCCAGTTCACCATTTTCTTTCCTACTACAGGAACATTCTTTAAAATTCTGACTTTTCTTGCTGTATCTTAGTTTAGCTCTGGCCATCACCCTTCTCCTGTAAGATGGTGTTCTTAAAACATGGCCCTGTTTTTGAGTTAAGTCTTTCTGCCCTTTTTCCTGCATTGTTTTAGTTTCTTCTCCAGCTGGATGAATTATTTCTTTTTTAGCACCACCTTCAATATCACAATCACTGTTTCTCCCATCAAATGACTTTCCTTCAATATTAAGTTTCAGAGAATGATTTAAGTCGCTATCATTTCTAATCTCAGTCAAAACTTTTGCCCTATCAGAGAATTGACTTTGACTCGAGTCATGACTCTTGTCCTCTGTATCTGTCCTTACACTTAAATCTGAGATATTTGTAGTCAATGAATCTTTAGCCTCAGAAATAGAATCTTGTGTTTCACTTACATCAGGCGTCCGACACTGACCCCGTATAGACTCTGGCTTTGTCATAACTAGGTCTGTCAACTCTTGAATTACTTCCTGATTGAAATTAAAAACAGAACTTGCAGGAATGTCTCTGAGTAGATCAACAGCATTTCCACGAATATCACTGTTTGATTCTTTACTCTTGTTCTCTCCTTTGGCACTATGCAGTACTGGACTAGTTTGATCCTTTAATACTTCAGCACTATCACTAACAGTACCTGACACATGTTGAACATATTCTACATGCATGTTTTCAGGTTCAATACTCACAATACTGTTATCACAGTTTGACAGGTTGACAGGCTTATTTGAATTACTTGAAACAATGTCTTTTAATTTCTGTCTAAATTTATCCTCTAAATTAGAACTCTCACTTTTCTTTCCTAACATTTGTCCTGTTTGTCTTTCTTTTACTTTACTTTTGCTAGTCAATTCACTTTTCACTTTTGTCAAATTTTCATATTTCTTATCAAATCCCTTATCTACCAATTTCTTTTCTTGACTAGTTAAAGAATCAGACAACTGTGAAGTTGAATTTTCATCTGAACCAAAACAACTATCAGTCAGTTTACTTTTATGTATGTTGACTTGGACAGTTTCAATCACACCATGGACTGTGTAATCACTGCTGCCTGAGCTTGTATCAAGTTTCCCTGAGTCACTTTCTATCACTGAAGCACTGTTTTCTGAACTGACAAGCAATGGTTTACTTTGTAAGCTAGGTATGTTTATATCCAAGTCAATATCACCACCTAGCTCTGACACACAATCCTTCTTATCAAGTTTTATTTTTTCGTGTATTGAATCCTCCATATTTGAGATTCCAGCTACTGACTGTTTTAACCTTGCTGGCACTCTGGGTAACTTTCTCCTAGAAGCTATAGAACTGACTCCAGGCTGTGAAACATCAGTTTCAGTTAAATGTATACCTGAGTGTTCTGATTCTGCGACAATAGTTTCAACATTTTCTGTTTTTGAGGACTTTCTCACACCGAGATGTTTTCTGTGGGAACGTCTTCTACTCCCTTCATGGTTTAACCTTGATCTGTGGACGTTTCCGGAGTCCACATGGGCCAGACTAGATTTCTGTAATTCAATGCCATTGTCAACAGAAACTGTTTTTTGAAATACTTTTTCATTTTTGTTCACGCTGTTTCTATCTGACTGTAACTTATAGCGGTCAATTGAAGTATTATACAACTCTGAACTAGTTTTGTCCAATTTTGTTTCACTATTAGCACATTGTAACAATTTATCTGAACAGCTCAAGGAGCCAGCTTGTCTCACATCTTTATTTTCTGTCTCCTTGTAAGTATTCACTGAAATTTCTCCTTTTCTCTCACTGTCTTCAGAACAACTAGACAATAGATCCACTTCACTTGATTGCAAAGTAGGCACAATTTCTTCTGAATGTTTTACATTATGTCTTAATAATCTGTTATCAAATCTGTTAACATTACCTTCAGGTATCTTATTTCCTTTGTTATGTATTATGTGTATATCTGTAAGAGATTTTGATTTTGAAGATGTGCCAAGTAGTTTATGTTCATGTCTCACACCACTTGGTGGCTTGCGTGCCAAACTTCTGTGTTCCTTTGTGACAACTTGCTCCTCTGTTTTAGAACTGTGTGTGTTTTTTCCACTCACTCCATTTACAGCACCTACTTCATAGGCAGAAACAACGGTATTATCAATACTTCTGAAAGATGAAAAACTGTTGTATGGTGTCTCATTGGGGTCATGGCTGTACTTCAACCTGGATGTGCCTTTTTGATGAATGAGAATTTTTTCTGACGTTGCCATGGTTTTGTTAAACTATAAAAACTATATCTACTACAAATACTACAGAATATTTTGATAGCTGAATTAGGCCCGCACATGACAACTATTGTAAATTTGGTCCCATCATAAAGTCACTTGTCACAAGGATTTTAATTCTCTTCACAAGATTCCAGTTCAAATCCATGTTAACAAGTACTTTTTATCCCTTGCTGCTTATATAGCAGCATCAGACTTTGACTTTTGTTGCCATGGAAAAAAACACACTTTCCATTGTGAATCCAACCCATTTTGACAAAATCTGCACCCCTCAAAAATTTGTACTGTCTTGCCATTTTACAGATGTCATTAAGCTCTTAAAGGCACCAGATAACCTGAAAGTAAAATAAAAGATAAGAATTTCAGGTTACCTAGTATAACACATATGTTTTATGCTACTAGTTTTCAAAGTCAAGGAATCTTCATGAGACATGAGTATAACAAATTCACCAGAAGTGGAAAAAAAAAAACTTATCTAGTTCAATTTTGCCATTTACTTCAATATTATGTACAGTTACAACAAAGTACATACACAAAGAAGCTGTAATTAGATCAGGAAAAGGGTTAACCTCTAGCCCTACCAGACAACCAAATTTTGGAAATTGCGATATTGAGGGCATTTGCAGACAACAAATTAAAGATGGCTTCAATGATTAGAGTTGTCTTCAAAAAAAACTAGAAGACATTGTTGGAAAATGAGAAAATGCTGATTATCAGCATTTTTAGAAGCCATTTCCTCCTTTCCCCACAATATTTTCTAAGACCTTCAACCTCAGGGTTGTTGAAACACATTTGTTTGATAAAGGGTTAACTGAGCAAACCAAAACATGAGGTGTTGTTGCCAAGTTTAGATTAAGATCAGACTGTAATGAATGTGTAATCTGATCTCAGATTATTTGGGAGAAGTATTTTCTAAATGTCAGGGGCAGAAAGATATTGAAATATTGAAGGCTATAACTCTATACAGGATGACAAAGTTTTAACTCTTTACAACACAATCCCAATCTTTCATGACCTTGTGGCAGGTTTTTGAAAACATGGTGGGAAAAGGAGAAAAACCCTTCACACACAATATCGAGTTTCAATGACCTTGACAAAGAAGGCTTTGGAAAACATTGCGAGAAAAACAGAAAATGTTTGTAACCCACATTTCTCCTTTTCCCACAATAATTCCTACCCTTTCAAAGGCAATTTTCAGTGTTTGACCCACATTTGTTTGTGATCTGCAAATGCCTTCAATTTGGGCCAGTCTAAAATTTTGTTATTTGGTACATGTAAAGAGTTAAAACTTGTTAGTATTGAAAGCAAATGTAAATGAAATGTGACTTAACTCTTTACCACATGATCACGGCTTTTAACGACCTTGAAAAGGAAGCCTTTTGGGAAAAGGAGAAAAAGCAGGTAACCAGCATTTTCTCCTTTTCCTGCAATGTTTTCTAACCTTCCCAAAACAAATTTCAGTTTTTGAGTAACATTTATTTTGTCGTCTGCAAGTGCTTTTGATCTGGACTAATCTAAAACTTTGTCGTTTGGTAAAGAGTTAAATTATGGGGTTTGACCTTGAAAGGACAGAAAGCTTTGGTAAAGAATCAACCCTTATCAAACAATCTCGTGTTTTTTCCACCCTGAGGGAAATGGGTCCTGTAAACATTGTGGTACAAGGAGAAGATGTTGGTAGAAAACATAGTGGGAAAAGGAGAAATTGCTTTCTTCACAATGTTTTCAAAAGTCTTCTTCTTTAGGGTGGTGAAAACTTGGAATTGTTTAATTAAAGTTTATGACCTGAATTTCTTAAACTAATATTTTTTCTGAACTAACAATAACCAGTCCAATAAAAATCTGATAGTTTGTTTAGAATCTAAGGACTAATTCGAAATCATATTAAGCAACTGGCAAATTGTCACGTTCTTTTCCAACCCAGAGTAAACATTTGTCTCTGAGACCCTTGCTCCTCCGGAATAAAAATAATCTTATTTCAATCTTTTAACCCTTTACCAAACAACAAAATGTTAGACTGGTCCAAATTCAAAGCATTTGCAGATGACAATATAAATGTGACTCTAAAACTGAAATTTGTTTTGGGAAGGGCAGAAAATATTGTGGGAAAAGGAGAAAATGCTGGTTACCAGCATTTTCTCCTTTTCCCACAATGTTTTCAAAAGGCGTCTTTCCCAGGGTTGTTAAAAGTCGGGATTGTGAGGTACAGGGTTAACAAACAGTTCTGTTTTCACCATGCTTAGAAAGAAGTCTTATGATAAGCATTGTGGGGAAAACGAGGGATATTGGTTACCAGAATTTTCTCGTTTTCCCACAATATTTTCTTTTCTTTTTGATTTTTTGTCTTTACCACACAATTCCAGGTTTCCCAGACCTTGAGCTTGAAATCTTGTGAAAACATTGTGGGAAAAGGAGAAAATGCTGGCTACACAATGTTTCCTACCCTTTCAAAGGCAAGGCCAAAAATTTTGGCCACATTTCCCTGTGTCATTTACAACTGCTTTGAATTAGGGCAAGTCCAAAATATATGAGCCATGCTCTAACAAAAGGGGGCTTAATGCATTTTCGTGATGCATTGTACCAAGCAAGTCATCACATACTTGCAGATCCACAAAATCAATTTTGTCTAACAGGGGAATGAGTCCTGAGGTACACTGGTCCTTTGACTTGAAAATTTGACCAAAACCAAAAAGTTTTGTCCCAGGTCAGCCTCTGTGGAGTTTGTAGTTAACCCTTTCCCAAACGACAAATTTTAGACCCTTCTAAACTGAAAGAGTTTGCAGACGACAATTTTAAATTTGATAAAAATGGCAGAAAGTTCTCAAAAAGGGTAGAAAACACTATGGGAAAAGGAGAAATTGCTCGTTACGAGCAATTTCTCCTTTTCCCACAGTGTTTTCAAACAACTTGTATTGCAGACACATGAAAACCAGGGCTTGTTTGGGAAAGGGTTAACTCTTTATCACACAACCAAATTTAGCTTTGTCCAAATCGAAAGCATTTGCAGACAAGATATTAAATGTAGCTCAAATGATTGAATTTGTCTTTGATGCTGGTTACCAGCTTTTCTCCTTTTCCCACAATGTTTTCATCAGGCTTCTTCCACAAGGTCGTTAAAACATGGGATTGTTTGGTAAAGGTTTAAAAAGTTTTGTTTGTACCTAAAATTAAGCAAGAAAAGCCTGACAAAGCAACTGTAAAACAACAACTCTTGCAATTACAAGATTATCTAGACAGTCATTGTTCTCTCCCTTTGACCTGACATTATTCTTCCATTTTCCACCCTTAGGAAACCAGCATTTTCTCTTGTACCCACATTGTTTTCAAATGCCTTGTGTAAAAAGTGTTTACAGCAGGTTTGTCTCAAGCCTTCAAGGCTGGAGACAATGGTGTAGAGGCAGAACACTGGCCTCTCAATTCGAAGGTTCAGGGTTGGAATCTCATGATGATCCAGGTTAACATTTTGAACCACACACAACGTGGTTAGGGTACTGGTAAAAGTTTCCAAGACGCAATAATCCAGAGTGATAAATTTAAGTTATACGAACATGTTTCCAAATTCATGTAAAATAAACAGATTTACCTCATTATCAAATGACGAAATTTTTTAAATCATTTGCAGACAATGAATTAAATGTGGTTCAAATGAAAGAATTAGTTTTCGAAAGGACAGAAAACATTGTGGGAAAAGGAGAAAATAAGGGTTACCAGCATTTCCTCCTTTTCTCACCATGTTTTCAAAAGTCTCATTTCTCACAGGCCATTAAAACTTGCAATTATTTTGGAAAGAGTTAAGCTTTTATCACACAATCACAAGTTTTGAGCTTATTTGACAAGAGCTTTTATCACACAATCACAAGTGTGGTGATCGACTGTTGAAAACATTGTGGGAAAAGAAAAAAATGCTGGTAACCAGCATTTTCTCCTTTTCCAACAATATTTTCTACCCTTCCCGAAGTAATTTTAACTTTTGATTCACATTTATTTTGTTGTCTGCAAATGCTCTCAATTTGGACTAGTCTAAAATATTGTCCTCTGGAAAAGAGTTAATTTTGTTTGTTTGTATTGGAGTTAAAGCCGTTTTAACTGCTAAGGTCATATCACGGCCGTCAGTGCACCTACGCAAGTGTTACCTGGCTTTCTCACACCAGTACTGACACAAGTTTCTTTTCAATTCATTGACTACTTTTCTCACATGAATCAGAGGTGAGAGGTGAAAAATTGCCTGACAGAAAGTTTGCATCAACAGGGTATCAAACTCGCAATCACCAGGTCACAAGTCAGATACACTAACCACTGAGCTACGCGTGGGGGCAGAAAAGAGTTAACCCCTAAAGCGCTGGAACCAACTTAACTTGTTTTTGCTGACAGTGTAGATCAAGATCAGACTGCACAGAATGTGCAGTCTGATCTTTGATCTACACTGTCAGCAACTTCAATACACCTTCTGGCTAAAACAACCTTGAAATGACAATATTTCGGATGTTTTTCTTCACTGAAAAGGGTTTATTTCATAAATTCAGCACTCTAAGGGTTAAGAAATGAGACCTCTGTCTGCAGTATTCAGACTACATAACACAGATCTGTATCAAATGTTTATTGACCCATGATTAACCTTATACTTCACAGCAAAATTGATCGACTGACTGATTGAATGGTGTTCAATGCCGTTTTCAACATTATTTCAGTTATATTGCGGCAGCCAGTACACCTATCCATGCTTTTCTGGAGTTTCTTTTACAGTGCTCTGCACAATATTCTTTCCAAGCCACTGGCTGCTTTCCCACATAACCAACGTTGAAATAATGTTTAGTGGTGAGAGAAGAATGAATCCCGTCACAGTGGCACAATGAGTATCATCAATCCTCAGAAAGAAAGAGGCCAAGCTGAGGATCGAACCAGTAACCCCCGGTTCTCAAGTCCTGCATACTACGGACTGAGCTACCGAAGTCTCTACCAAATTCTAAGTATCTGCAAAGGGACAGTACAGTCATGTAGCTCAAATAATAAGTTTTATTTTTGAAAAAGAAGAAAACATTGTGGGGTAAAAGGAGAAAATGCCAGATACCAGTATTCTCTCCCTTTTTCTCTCAATGTTTTGACCCTTTACCGCACAATGTCACCTTTTGACGCCCCTGGGAAAGAAGCCTTTTGAAAACATTGTGGGAAAAGAGAAAATGCTGGTAACCAGCATTTTCTCCTTTTCCCACAATGTTTTCTACCCTATCAAAGAAAATTTGCCCATTTGTGTTACACTGAAATTGTTGTCTGCAAATGCTTTCAATTTGGACAGGGCTAAAATTCTGTCGTCTGGTAAAGGGTTAAAAGCATCTGGGTTGTTTGGTAGTGTTAAAATCTTGGGAAAAGTCACAAGGACCCATAAGGACCTTAACCCTTATCCTGCTGAATAAAAGAAATGAAACTTTCAAGCCGATATTATAAGCCCAAGACTTTCCTGTTTCAAGGGAATTTTTGGAGTGAAGATATCTCCTCATCGGACAGTGTAGATCAAAGATCAGACTGCACGTTCTGTGCAGTCTGATCTTGATCTACGCTGTCCGCAAAAGGTCAGTGAGTCGCGATAAGCAGCCTAAGGGTAAAAGTGCACCATAATCCAAATGGACTTAATCTAGTGCTGTTTTTGAAAGACTATCAATTGTAATGAAACTCTTTACCAAACAATCCCGAGTTTTAGCAACCATGACAAAGAGAGCTTTTGAAAACATTGTGGGAAAAGAGAAAATTTTGGTGGTAACCAGCATTTTCTCCTTTTCCCACACTGTTTTCTACACTGTCAATGAACTTTAGTTTCGATTCTGTCATATGCAGGTGTTTTCAATTTGGACGAGTCTAAAATTTTGTTGTGTGGTAAAGGGTTAAATGATATTTTTTGCCAGAGTATTTCATAAAGCAGCAGACAATATCATTATAGATCCAAGTCTCTCTATCTCTCTCTCTCTCTCTCTCTCTCTCTCTCATTCACTCTTAGTCTCTATGTGTGTGCAGTCTGATCTCATCAAGAATGTCCTCAAAAGACAGTCTGATCTTGATTTACACTGTATACAAATACATCTTTAGTTGTGATTTTCTCCACGAGGGATACACTTTTAGCCTGCTTGGCATAGAAGTCAACTGCTTTTACATGAAATAAGAGATCAAGATCAGACTGCACAGAATATGCAATCAAATCTTAGTTAAACCCTCTTGGTGCCAGATACATGTACATTCAGTCAGTGACAAAAAGAAATGTATATATGAGCCATGCTCTGTGAAAAGGGGGCTTAATGCATCTGCAAAAAGTATCGAACCAGGTCACCCTGTGCAGTCCGCACAGGCTGACCTGGGCCGAAACTTGCTATTGATCAATTTTGTGTATGTCCAGGGACCAGTCTACCTCATGATTACATCAGTTGTTAAAAAAAGTGGCTATTACGGATCCATAGTTATGTGATGGCTTGATTGGTATAATGAATCACGAAGATGCAGTAAGCCCCCTTTTGCCACAGTATGGTTCATATGTATTTTGTTTTCAATGTTTTCCTTTTTATGGAATATCTAACAAAAAAATACTGGAGAGTATAGTAGATCACACTGCATATTCTCTGAGGTCTGATCTTTATCTTTGATGTCAGACTGTCCTAATGGGCAACAAAAATTGCAGTTAATGCCAAAGGGGTCAATACAATTTGTCTCAAAAAGAGACCAGCCCAACCGAAATGCTTTTGAAGCAGTGTGGTCGGGTAGACAGGCTGTCCAAATACCCAGAGATAAATGAGAAAAACTCTAAATTTATCTTTGATTTGTATACAAATTGAATGTTTATCCTTTCTGTTAATAGGTTAAATTATGTCTTTGATGTTTCTGTGATTTAACTCTTTATCAAACGACAAAATTTTAGACTGGTCCAAATTGAAAGTATTTGCAGACGACAATTTAAATTTGGCTCAAATGCTTGAATTTGTTTCTGATTGTGTAGAAAACATAGTGGGAAAAGGAGAAAATGTTGGTTACCAGCATTTTCTCCTTTTCCCACTATGTTTTCAAAAGCCTTCTTTGTTAGGGTCGTTAAAACTCAGGATTATGTGGTAAAGAGTTAACCTTTTGCCACACAATCTCGAGTTTCAACAACTCCAGCATTTACTACTCTTCCCACGATGCTTTCTGCCCTTTCACACAAATATTCCATCATTTGAGCCACATTTAATTTTATTGTGTGTAAATGCTTTGAATTTGGACAAGTCAAATATTTTGTTGTTTGGTTTAGGGTGAACTTCCTAAAATCAGAGCATCTGGTCCAATCCTCACACAAAGAGATACATTTTTTGTGGAAATGCCCTTTGGCAAATCATCCCAGAGTCCTAGCCAAGTACTTGCGAAACCAAGAACATACATGACTAAGGGAGCTGTAACTGTGATATGCCTGAAATAATTGTTGAAAGTACATAAAATGCTATTCAATCAATTAATACTGTCAAAATAAAGACAGTTTGACCTTAACTCTACCAATGATAACATATTAGATTTGTCCAAATTCAAAGGATGTGCAGACTACAAAGGATATTTCCTCAGCATAGTTGAAACTTGGGCTTGGGTGTTAAAAAGTTAAGCTACATTGCCTGCAAGAACAGCCATTACTGTAGCTCTACAAAGCTAACCCACACAACAGTGTCACTCACTTGTCCAATTTGAAAGCATTTGCAGACTACTCTGTAAATGTGATTCAAATGATAGAGTTTGTCCTTAAGAGGATGGAAAACATTGTAGGAAAAGGAGAAAATGCTTGTTACTAGCATTTTCTCTTTTTCCCACAATGTTTTCCAAAGCTTTCTTCCACTGGGTTATTAAAAATTGGTATTGTTTAGTACAAGGTTAACCTTTTACCACACAATCCCGACTTTTAACGACCCTGAGGAAGAAGCCTTTTGAAAACATTGTGGGAAAAGGAGAAAATGCTGGTAACCAGCATTTTCTCCTTTTTCCACAATGTTTTCTACTCTTCCCAAAACACTTTCAATTTTTGAGTCACATTTATTTTGTCTTCTGCAATAGCTTTCAATTTGGACTGACCTAAAATTTTATCATTTGGTAAAGAGTTAAGAAATAATTATTTACACACTGACAAAATGATCTTTCTGTTATTGTGGTTACATCTATAAGTAATTGAAAGGGAATTTTAAAATTGAGCCTTTAAGTAGATAATAAGAGATATAAATTACAAAAATAACTATTTCAAATATTTCAGGCATTTAACCACCCTTCCCCTATAATCTTATCTAGTTAGTATTTTCATTATTTTGTATATTTGCTATTTTCTAGGTTTTTGTTGTTTTTTATATTAATTTCAATCTTAGACTTTCAAAAGTATATGAGCCATGCTCTGTGAAAAGGGGGCTTAATATATCTGCATAGTGTATCGATCCAGGTCAGCCTGCGCAATCTGCGCAGGCTGACCTGGACCGAAACTTTTCACTATTGGTCAATTTTCTGCAGGTCAAAGGACCAGTCTACCTTATGATACAGTCAGTTGTTAGACATAAGGAATTTTATGGATCTCTAACTATGAGATGTCTTGCTGGGTACAATGCAACATGGAGATGCATTAAGTCCCCTTTTGCCAGAGCATGGCTTATATGTTAGGCAATTCTGTAAACAGTATAACTTCAGATCAAAATGTTTCGCATCTGCCCAAGTGCTAGGCCATGAGACTTGTAAGCAACAAATCTCAGGACAATTGAGGATATGCCGGTTTGAGTCCTGTGGCTTGCCAACTGAAATAACTACTAGTCTTTCAGATGAGAAGTTAAACAGAGGTAACGTTGTGATGGAGTTATACACTGAGCCTGTTAACCCTTTCCCAAACAAGCCCTGGTTTTCACATGTCTGCAGTACAAGTCTTTTGAAAACACTGTGGGAAAAGGAGAAATTGCTCATAACGAGCAATTTCTCCTTTTCCCAGTGTTTTCTACCCTTTTTTGGACCTTTCTGCCATTTTCATCAAATTTAAAATTGTCGTCTGCAAACTCTTTCAATTTGGACCAGTCCAAAATTTGTCATTTGGGAAAGGGTTAAAGAACCAGGTGTACCTTAACTCTTTACCACACAACAAAATTTTAGACTGGTCCAAATTGACAGCTTTTGCAGACAACGAATCAAATGTGGCACAAATGATATAATTTTATCAGATAAGGTAAAAAAGACATTGTGGTAAAAGGAGAAAATGCTGGTTACCAGCATTTTCACCTTTTCCCTCAATGTTTTCAAAGGCCTTCTACCTCAGGGTCGTTAAAACTCAGGATTGTGTGGTAAAGGGTTAAGACGGATTTTGTCCTGTATCTTGCGCTATCCCTTGTAACATAAGTAACAATCTTCTGATTTTCTGTGTCAAAACAAGCCTGAAGAAAAAAAGATTTTGAGAACATTATGGTAAAAAATGAAAATACATTTTTCCTTTTACCACAATCTTATCTAGCCTTTCTATGACAAATACCATTGCTTAAGCCATGCTGAATTTGTTTTTAGCAAGTGCTTTAACTCTTTACCAAATGACAAAATTTTGGACTTAATGACTAAACTGAAAGCATTTGCAGATGACAAAATAAATGTAGTTCAAATGATGATTGCAGTCTTGTGATAGAGTAGGAAACATTGTGGGAAAAGGAGAAAATGCTGGTAAGGTAGCATTTTCTCCTTTTCCTACATATGTTTTCAATAGCCTTCTTCTTAACCTTTTACCAAACGACAAAATTTTAGACAGGCCCAAATTGAAAGCAGTTGCAGACGACAAAATAAATGTGACTGAAAAATTGAAATTTGTTTTGGGAAGGGTAGAAAACATTGCGGGAAAAGGAGAAAATGCTGGTTACCAGCATTTTCTCCTTTTCCTACAATGTTTTCAAAAGGCTTATTTCTCAGGGTCGTTAAAAGATGGGATTGTGTGGTAAAGAGTTAATGGCCATTAAAACTCAGGAATGTGTGGTAAAGAGTGAAACCTTGGCAAGTCTAATATTTTGTTGTCTGGTATAGACTAAAATCTTCTGCTGTTCCTGATCAAGATCAGTCAGCACATTCATGCAGTCTAATCTTGCCCTATATCTTCCAATGCTCTTTCCGTGGCTTCGGTCATACAAACACCAATCAATGCCAATAATCTTAAAATCTATTTTCGTAATTGCCAATAATTGAAAATTGGCAGTATAAGGGTTGATATTGAACATAGTCCAGACAGCTTAGTGGTTGAGTATCAGCCCTGTGATGGACTAAAGAAGTGTCTTGCCCAAGGACACTCCTAAAAAAATCCCAGTGTGTCCAGTGTGGTACAAGCCCATGGCCTCCTGGTTGCTTGTCCTACACTTTACCACTGAGCCACAAAGGATCCCCTGTCACAGATCAAACAAATCCTTAACCCTTTCCCAAACGACAAATTTTGGACTGGTCCAAATTGAAAGAGTTTGCAGACGACAATTTTAAATTTGATGAAAATGGCAGAAAAGTCTCAAAAAGGGTAGAAAACACTGTGGGAAAAGGAGAAATTGCTCGTTACGAGCAATTTCTCCTTTTCCCACAGTGTTTTCAAAAGACTTGTACTGCAGACACGTGAAAACCAGGGCTTGTTTGGGAAGGGTTAAATAATCAGTAAGTGCTCATTTTGCTGCAATGTTTTCTAAACTTTTCTCTACTTTGAAGGTCCAAGGTTCACAATGACATTTTTCTCCTCTCACGTGAGATATCCATTAGCACATTCTATTTACTCTGCTCTTCAAAAGCACTTTCCTTTTGCCACAATCTAGACATAAAGTATAACAAATTGATAATTTTGACCAAAACAAACCCTTTACCACGCAATCCCAACTTTTAACGACCCTAAGAAAGAAAGCTTTTGAAAACAATGTGGGAAAAGGAGAAAATGCTGGTAACCAGCATTTTTTCCTTTTCCACAATGTTATCCTACCCTTTGAAAGACAAGTTTTTCGTTTTCAGTAACATTTAGTATGTCCTTTGCAGATCCGTAACATTTGGTCAAAAACCACGTTCGTCGAAAACTATCCCTAGCCCTGACCCTTATCCTAACCCAGACGAATTGTTGCTCAAACCTCCCCCCCTGCCACCACCACCGCCCCCGCCCCAACAGAGCTTTTTTACGAAATAAATCTATGAATTTAGCAATTAGTATTTTAAAACATACATGGATTTTGACGAAACACCCTTTCAATGAAATGTTTTGCAATGGTCCTCTGCAAATGTTTTCAAGTTGGACCAGGCTAAAATTATGTCATGCGGTACAGAGTTAAACCTTTAACAACCAATGCCCATGTCTTTATGACCCCGAGAAAGAAGGCCCTTGAAAACATTGTGGGAGATGGAGAAAATGCTTGAAACCAGCATTTTCTCCTTTTCCCATGATGTTTAAAACTCGTGCAAAGATAATATCCAACTATTTTAACCACAGTTACTTTGTTATCTGAAAAAACTTTGAATACAGCCAAGTATGAATTTCGATGTCCGATAAAAGAGTTAACTCTTTACCAAACGACCAAATTTTACACTCGTCCAAAATCTAAGCTGTTGCAAAATTCAAATCAAATGTGGCTCAATTGATGAAACAAGACTTTAAACGGGCAGTAAACATTGTGGGAAAAGGAGAAAATGCTGTTTACCAGCATTTTCTCCTTTTCCCACCATGTTTTCAAAAGGCTCCTTGCCCAGGGTCGTTAAAACTCAGGATTGTCTTTAACCCTTTACCACACAATCCTGACTTTTCACGACCCTGAGAAAGAAGCCTTTTGAAAACATTGTGGTAACCAGCATTTTCTCCTTTTCCCACAATGTTTTCTACCATTTCCAAAACAAATTTCAATTTTTGGGTCACATTTATTTTGTCGTCTGCAAATGCTTTCAATTTGGACCAGTCTAAAATTTTGCCGTTTGGTAAAGAGTTAATAGCATGAAAGTTTGAAAACTAGTCATTATCACCTCTTTAAAGGAAAATTAACCCTTTGACCCACTAGATACAATTTTAGGTGGTTCTGTTTAAAGTGTAGATGACGATAAGACTGCCTAGACTGTACAGTCTGATCTTGAATCTACTACACCAAATTTTTTTTTCAAGCCTTTACGACACAATCCCATATTTGAACCAACCTTAGGAATAAGGCTATTGAAAACATTGTTGGAAAAGGAGAAAATGCTGGTAACCAGCACATTTTCTCCTTTACCCACAGTATTTTCAACTTTGTCAAAAACAATCGAACAGTTGAGTCATGTTTAGTTTCCCCACTACAGATACTTTCAATATGGAAAGTCTAAAATTTTGTTGTGTGGTAAAGGGTTACAGCAGATCTTGCAGTCTTTATATTCCAATGTTTAATATTTTTTCATCCTTTTTAACCATTTTGATCCTGTTTTTTTTGTTTATAAAATGTTTAACGAGATGAGGAATAATGATTGCATGTGAATGATTGACATTTTACACCACTTTTAACGTTATTTCAGTCAGTGTTTGAAAAATTGGTGGTCAAAAGAAACGGTGCAAGTTGCATGCAACTTTTCCTTTTCCAACAGTGTTTTCTATCATTTCAGTGAAATTTCCCATCATGTCTTCTGAAAGACTAATATCATCAGTGTGGACAAGCTTAACCCTTAGGCTGCTAAGCGTGACTCGACAACCTTTTGCAGACAGTGTAGATCAAGATTAGATTGCACAGAATGTGCAGTCCGATAGTCGATCCATTCTGTCCAATACGGTATTTTATTTCCAATGAAATCAACTCTGAAACTGAAATACTTGTGGCTTTTACTATTGAAAGGAAATTTTCCTTTCATTTATTTAGCAGTTTAAGGGTTAAATTTTTCTTCCGCAGGAGAAAAGCGAACAAGCTGAAAATGTCTTTCATTACATTATGCTCGAAGGGTTAACCCTTTACCGCACAATGCCGCCTTTTAACGCTCCTGGGAAAAAAAGCCTTTTGAAAACATTGTAAGAAAAGGAGAAAATGCTGGTAACCAGAATTTTCTCCTTTTCCCACAATGTTTTCTACCCTATCAAAGAAAAATTTCACCACTTGAGCCACACTGAAGTTGTCGTCTGCAAATGCTTTCAATTTGGACAATGCTAAAATATTGTTGTCTGGTAAAGGGTTAACTGTCTACCATACAATCCTGGGTATAAACAACAACGAGGGGAAAAGCCTTTTGAACTTATTGTTGGGAAAGAAGAAATTGCCTGTAACCAGCATTTTCTTCCTTTTTGCTCAATGTTTCTTATCCAATCACAAACAAATTCTATCATTCCAGCCATGCCAAATTTGTTGTCTGCAAATGCTTTAACTCTTTACCAAACAGCAAAATTTTTGACTCGTCCATATCCATTGCATTTGCAGACAACAAAAAAAAGAATGTGGCTTAAATTATTGAATTTGCCATTGGATAGGGTAGAAAACACTGTGGGAAAAGCAGAAAATGCTGGTTACCAGCATTTTCTCCTTTTCCCACAATGTTTTCAAAGGCTATAGTCTTCAGCGTCATTCAAATTGTAGATTGTGTGGTAAAGGGTTAAGTTTGGAAATGTCCAAAATTTTGTCATCATGTGAAGGGTAAAAGGAAAATTATCTTTTATGTCTGTGTTTACAAAAACTTATCTCTGTTATCAGGACCCAATGATATAGCCTCTCCAGTGGCAGTTTATTTCAGTTTTTGTAGGCCGGGTGCAAAATGTGCCACTTTGTAATTCTCTAACTTCTTTTATGAAGAAGAAAATAAATTTTTCTGAATGAATTTGGAAGTACTAAAAACAACTGATTTAGGTAAAGACAAGCATAAAAACATTACCAGATTTTTCTGTTCTTCTGAGGAGCCTAGCACGGCAGCTCAGTTGGTAACTTACAGGACTCGCAACACAACCAGGAAGATCCTGGTCTGAATCCCTAGCTCGGCTAATTTCCTTCTGTGGAGTGATGACAGGCATTGTGAAGGATCTATTCTCCTCTAACTGCCAATCATTGTTTTGATGATGGTGAGGTGGGAAAGCAGCCAATGGCAAGAAAAGATTACTGTGAAAAGTGCTGATTAAAGAAACACCAGGAAAAAGTGGTCACATGTACATACTATGGCTACTGTGATATAACTAAATTAATGTTGAAAATGGCTCTAAACACCATACAAACATACATAATCTTTTTTTAACCCTTTACCACACAATCCTGAATTTAATGACCTTGATGAAGAGGCCTTTTGAAAGCATTGTGCAAAAAGGAGAAAATGCTGCTAACCAGCATCTTCTTCTTTTCTCACAATGTTTCAAAAGATTTCTTCCTCAGGGTTGTTAAAACTTGGAATTGTTTGGTGACGGGCTAAAGATGAAAAAATACACTCAATGACCTGTTAAAATATCCTTGACCTTCATTCTTCGGGCTTTGACCTATAAAAATTCTATGCTTAGTTTGAATTATAAATAAACCCAGGCTGATATTACTTTCTCTTACAATAATAATAATGATTTTGCAAATTATCGGACATTTCTATTATAATTCTGATGTGTCCCCTGTTTGTCATATTCTTGTGAAGGAATTGCATACAAAATCATGCAGATCTATACCAATCTTTAATCCTTTACCACACAATCCTGACTTTTAATGACCCCTGAAGAAGAAGGCTGTTGAAAACATTGTGAAAAAAGGAGAAAATGCTGGTGACCAGCATTTTCTCCTTTTCCCACAATGTTTTCTATCATTTAAAAGACAAATCCTGTCATTTGATGAGTGGTAATGGGTAAATTTGACTAGTTTTTTTTTTCTTGTAAAATGTAGATCAGAGTGCATGCTTTGTGCAGTCTGATCTTGATCTACTTTGGCTGCAAAACGATAGATGTGAAAGGCACCTTAAAGGTAAACCAATTTATGCCTGACTTTTTATTTTGTCTAAAATTTGTGAGAAACAAATGTGTAACATCACATTGAGAGAAAAGGAGTAAATGCTGGTTACCAGCATTTTCTCCTTTTCCCACAATATTTTCAAAAGCTTATATCCACACAGTCATTAAAACTCTGGACTGTGTGGTAAAGGGTTAATCCCTTATCAGGGACAAATGTGCAGACTCATCTTAATTTAAAGCAATTGCAGAAAACAAATTCAATATTACTGAATTGAATGGATTTACCTTTGGACAGGCAGAAAATAGTGTAGAAAAATGAGATTGGTACAGGATTATGCCACAATTTCAAAGTTATTCAATGTAGGTTTTTTTTTGGAGAAAACCATCTTTTTTGAAAAGCGTAACGAAAATTCATATCATGTAGTGTGCTCTTTTGAAATGTTTTGCCTGATTAGACAAGCAAATATGGAGATTTTATTGCCAAATAATAATGCAAATAACTGTGTCATCTTTCACGGTCATTGTTGATCTAACTTCATGTTGCTCGATCTCTTTTTCCAGATGGTATCTGAAACGGTTGATTGCAATGAAAACGTCTTTTTTTAACCCTAAACCGGCATTTTACAACTTAAGTTGCCTTTGTGGCCAGAGTACATCAAGATCAGCTTGCAACTTGCACAGAATGTGCAGCCTGAACTTCAGTCTACACTGTACAACTTGATTGGCATTATAATCAAACACAGTTACTTAACTCTTTTCTAAGTCGTCGTAGCTCAGTCCGTAGCGTACAGGACTTGAGAACGGGGTCGCTGGTTCGATCTCCAGCTCTGCCAATTCCTCTCCAAGGATTGATGATAGTCATTGTGACAGGATTCATTCCTCTCTCGCCACTGACCATTGTTTTGACGATGGTTATGTAGGAAAGCAGCCAGTGGCTTGGAGAGAATGTTGTGCAGAGTACTGGTAAAAGAAACTCCAGGAAAGCATGAATAGGTGTCACAATATACCTGAAATAATGTTGAAAATGGTGTTAACACCATACAATCAATCAATCAATCAACTTAACTCTTTACAAATGACAAAATTTTGGACTCGACCAAATAAAAAGTATTTGCAAATGACAGAGTAAGTGTAGTTCAAAAGATGATTTCTGTCTTTGATAAGGTAGAAAACATTGTGCGAAACGGAGAAAATGCTGGTTACCAGCATATTCTCCTTTTCCCACAATGTTTTCAAAAGGCTTCTTTCTTAGGGTTGTTAAAAGTCAGGATTGTGTGGTAAAGAGTTAAGAACATTCTTTGTCTTATTCTCCAAAATTTTCTAGATTTGAAAGTAATACAACTTCTCTGATTGGCTAAACCATTTGGTAAATGGTTTAGCCAATCCGAGGTTGTTTTACTTTCAAATTTAGAAAATCTTGGAGAACAAGACAAAGAATGTTCTTAGAATGGTTGGTGAATATGAACCCTGATCTTCACTCTACACTATCCAACTTAATTGGCATTTTGGTCGATAATCAAAGTTACCAAAAACATATAGCATATTGGCGCATCACCTCTATATCAGTATTATGGTATTAATTGATTGATTGATTGATCGATTGGTGTTTTAAGCCATTTTCAACATTATTTCAGTCATATCACAGCAATAGCTCACATATTCATGTATTTCCTGGGTTTCACCGGTACTAGGCTCGTATCATGGTATATAAGAACACAAAATGTTCAACAAGTTTGACCCTTCTTCCTCTTGAAAAGAAAATATTTATCTAAAAGCAGAAAAAGCAACCAGGTGATTGGTGCAGATGCAGTCAGAAATGATTTTTTTTCTGTTGTTCTGTGACCTTCGAAGGTTTCAAACCACTCTTGCAACAAAGCATTAGCATTAATGTCATGGCTTCCATATTTTCCTGATCACCATTTGCAGTCTATGCCTAACAATCCAGTGTTTTAACGACCCTGACTGAACAGGCTTTTGAAAACATTGTGGGAAAAAGAGAAAATGCTGGTAGCATTTCTCCTTTTCCACGATGCTTTTCTATCCTTCCAAAGACAAATATTATTCTTCTAGTCAAGCCAAATAAAATTTGCCATCTGAAAATGCTTTGAATTAGTACCGTCATTTTCTCTTTTTTCCCACAATTCACTTTCAGAGACAGTTCACAGACGATTCCCATCATTTGAGCTACTTTTAACTCTTCATCAAACACCAAAATTTTGAAAGCATTTGCAGATGACAAATCAAATGTTGCTCAAATGATGATTTCTATCTTTGAAAGGGTTGAAAACATTGCTGGAAAAGGAGAAAATGCTGGTTACTGGCATTTTCTCCTTTGCCCACAATGTTTTCAAAAGCTGTCTTTCCCAAGGTCGTGAAAACCTGGGATTGTTTGGTAAAGCGTCGTCTGTTGTATGTTGTCTGCAAATTCTTTCATTTTGGACAAGTCTAAAATTTCGTCACTTAGTAAAGAGTTAACCCTTTACTGCACAATGTCGCCTTTTAACCACCCTGGTAATGAAGCCTTTTGAAAACATTGAGAGAAAAGGAGAAAATGCTGCTTACCACAATGTTTTCCCACAATGTTTTCTACCCTATCAAAGAAAAATTGCACCATTTGAGCACCACTGAAATTGTCGTCTGCAAAGGCTTTCAATTTGGACAAGTCTAAAATTTTGTTGTTTGGTAAAGAGAAAACGATCTAATAATAGTTTTTCAAGTGGCATTATACCACTGGTGATTAAAAGTGATTAATGTTAGCTGTTGAACTTTGTTTAGAAACAATTTCAAATACCCGGATCTCAAATATAAGACCACACATCTGGTTTGGAATACAAGATTTAACTTGAGAACAAATTAAATATTAGACTAGTCCATTTTTAAGATAATTTGTAAACAGCAAATTATATGTGGCTCAGACGATGGGACTTGTCTTTGAAAGATTTGTCTCTGAAAGGACAGAAAACATTGTGGGAAATGGAGAAAATGCTAATTGCCATCATTTTCTCCTTTTGCCAGAATATTTTCAAACATATTGTCCCTCAGGGTTTAACCCTTTTATCAAACAGTCAAGAGTTTTAATGACCTTGAAGAAGAAGGCTTTTGAAAACATTGTGGGAAAAGGAGAAAATGCTGGTGACCAGCATTTTCTCCTTTTCCCACAATGCTTTCCAAAGCTTTATTTCATTAAAACTTGGAATTGTATGGTCAAAATAATTTGCAGACAACATATTTAATGTGGCTCAGACAATGGGATTTGTCTTTGAAAGATTTGCCTCTGAAAGGACTGAAAACATTGTGGGAAATGAAGAAAATGCTGATTGCCAGCATCTTCTCCTTTTGCGAGGATATTTTAAAAAATATTGTCCCTCAGGATTTAACCCTTTACCACACACTCTTGAGTTTTAATGACCCTGAGACAGAAGGTTTTGAAAACATTGTGGGAAAAGGAGAAAATGCTGGTAACTAGCATTTTCTTCTTTTCCAACAATGTTTTCTACTTATTCAAGGACAAATACTATCATTTGAAAGACATTTGAATTGTCATCTGTAAATTCCTTCCATATACATGCCTCTAAAATTTCGCCATGTTGATTTATTATATTGGAGTTTAGAGCCATTTTTACAGCTTAAGTCATATCACAGCGGTCAGCGCATGTGTTTCCCGGCTTTCTCACAACAGCGATAACACAACTTTCTTTCAAGTCGCTACTTACTTTTTTTACATGCACCAGAGGCGCGAGGCAAAAAATCGCTAGAAGGAAAGTTTGCCTCAACCAGGTATCGAACTCGCAACCAACAGGTCAAAAGTCAGATACCCTAACCACTGAGCTACCAGGACAGGCAATTTTGGCATGTGGAGAAGGGTTGAAAGCATTTGCATGTGGAAAAGGGTTAAAGGCAGAGGACTGGTAAAGAATTAAGCAAGTACATGTACCTCAAATAGTGTCATTCTGTCATCTTCCCTAATTTGAAATTATGGTGTATAACTCTGTTTTCAACATTATTTTAGTTAGATTGCAGCGGCCTGCGCACCTATGCTTTCCTGTAGTGCATCTCACACATATTCTTCCAAAGCCACTAGCTGCTTTTTCCACATAACCATCTTCGATACAATCATCAGCAGTGAGAGAGGACTATCATCAATCCTTGGAAAAAAATTTGCTGAGCTGGGGATACAAACCAGCAATCTCCCTTGTTTTCAAGTTCTTTGCGCTACTGAGTACTCTACCAGGGCTTGGCTTCCCTAATTTGAACTCACTACCTTCATCTATACAACATCTTTTGTCTTGATGTGGGCCATCCTTGAAATATTGTGTTAAAATCAGAAATTCATGTCTTCTAGATTCCATCAGTCCTCAGTGTTGGGGCTCTGAAGAGACTGGCGCAAGGACCATCTGACTGGAGTGGTCCAACCAGTTAGGCTTGAACTGTGATTTCCAGATTTTCAATCCAATGCCCTCACCCTTTACCAGACAACAATCCAAATTTAAATCATTTTCAGACGACAAATCAAACCAAATCAAATGTTACTTGAAACATGGAATTTGTCATTCAAAGGGTAGAAAACACTTTGGGAAAAGGAGAAAATGCTGGTTACGCTGGTTACCAACATTTTCTCCTTTTCCCACAATGTTTTCAAAAGCCTTCTCTGTTTGAGTCGTTAGAATTTAGGATTATGATGCAAACGGTTAACTATTTTTCTTACATGCAACAGAGGTGAGAAGCGAAAAATCGCTGGAAAGACAGTTAGCCTAAACCGGGTATCGAACTCGTAACCACCAGGTCACAAGTCATATACAGTTACCACTGAGCTACCTGGGTGGCTAAATATAATACAGATATGTGGGCAATGAAAAAGTACTCTGCCCTTCTAAAATATTGCTCACTTTCAAACGTATCAAGATTTTAGACATTGTGTTTTAAGGTATTAATTAATGCAGCAAAAGCACCAAAGGGTATATTCTTGAACTTAACTTTTGAAGATTTGTAACATGCCAACAAAACCTTTCGAAACCAAACTTATCAATTAATCATTTGTAACAAGCATAACTACCGTACTCCACTTTCTTTTGTATGTGTTAAATGGATTTGACAAAACTATAATTAGCCCCAGCAGGTACACACATTATGTGACACCTCTTTTTTAACCCTTTACCACACAAATCCCAACTTTTAATGACCTTGAGAAAGAAAGTTTTTGAAAACATTCTGGGAAAAGGAGAAAATGCTGGTAACCAGCATTTTCTTTTCCCACAGTATTTTCTACCCCATGAAATTCAAATTTCATGTTTTGAGTTGCATTTAATTTGTTGTCTGTAAATGCTTTCAAATTGGACCAGTCTAAAATTTTGTTTTGTGGTATAGAGTAAACTCTATTTTAAGAAAACATCAGGGTATCGGAAAACGTTGGAAAAGCCTGTGGTCATCTGCACGTGCAAAATTCTCATGCAAAATCTGCAAGATCTTCTTATAGCTTTGTTATCTCTGAATATCTGTACTATAAACTCAGGCTAGCTGTACATATATCAAAAGGAAAACCCATACTAGAAGGGCAGATTATCCTAAAAACATTTTTGACACAGTTATGCCCCTTTTTACCACATAGAATTTTCACTGAAAAAACAAACAACTGCAGCTTGGAGTTAGCATTAACATGCCATGCTCCTGTGTCATCTCACAGCACAAAACTACTGAAAACATTGTGGCAAAAGAGGAAACTGCCAAAAAGAAGCAACTTCCTTTCTTGCACCAATTTTTTTAAGTAGTATGGATGACTTTTAACCCTTTACTACACAATTCAGAGTTTTAATGATGTTGAAGAAGAAGGGTTTTGAAAACATTATGGGAAAATGAGAAAATAATGCTAACCAGCATTTTCTCATTTTCCCACGATGTTTTCTACCCTATCAAAGGCAGGAATCATCATTTGAGCTACATTCAGTTTGTCGTCTACTGGTAACATTTATATCATTATCTACAAATGCTTTCAATTGGAACAAATTCGAACTTCTGTCATTTTGTAGAGTTAAGCACAAACATAACATACCTTGTTGTGACAGTGTAGATCAAGATCAGACTGTACTGGTTTCCACCGACCCATATTTTGAGAAACATTCATATCAGAACAACCTCAGATTACTTCAAGTCATTTTCGCAGACTGACTGTGATTATTGTTGCATTTAAGTCTTTACCTTGCATTTTTAACGACCCTATGGAAAACCGCTTTTGAAAACATTGTGGGAAAAGGGGAAAATGCTGGTAACCAGCATTTTCTCCTTTTCCCTCAATGTTTTCTACCCGATCAAAGGCAGATATGATCTTTTGAACTACATTCAATTTGTCATTTGGAAATGCTTTCAATTTGGAACAGTTTATAATCTTGTTTGGTAAACAGTTAATGCAATTGGTGTTGCTTTCGACCTGTCCAAATTTGAGGCATTTGCAGACGACAAATTAAAAGTGTGTCAAATGATATGGTATTTGTTCCTTGAAGGGGTGGATTAAATTGTACGAAAAAGGAGAAAATCCTGGTTACCTTTTCCCACAATGTTTTCAAAAACTTGCTTTCTCCGGTGATTAAAATTTAGGATTGATCGGTTGATTTTCGTTTGCTATCCCCACCGGTTGCCCACATGTTATTTTGTTAGGGGGGATAGTGCAAGATACATTACAAAAACACATCCTACGTTACGCCTGGTTATTTAACTTACCCAGTGTATAGCACATCTCAGCGAAGTCTTTTTAATAATTTGACCAACCATAGGGATCAAAACCCACACCCTCAAGGGGCCCCGAGATTTGATGGTCACAGGTCTCATGCCTAGCTATCGAGTCTGATCATAAGATGCGGAATCGATTAACTCTCTACCAAACAACAAAAATTTTTATTCAACCAAACTGAAAGCATTTGCAGACGACAAATTAAACATAGCTCAAGTGATGATTTCTGTCTTTGATAGGGTAGAAAACATTGTGGGAAAAAGGAGAAAATGCTGATTACTAGCATTTTCTCCTTTTCCCACAATGTTTTCAACAGCCTTCTCCTACAGGGTCGTTGAAACTCGTGACTGCGTGGTAGAGGGTTAATGAAGAGCTAAGTAGCAGTCTTAGAGTTAGGGTGGTGGACAAAATAACAAATTACCTGGGATTAATCCCTAATCTGGGCTTAGTAGTTAATCCATATCAGATCACAGTTAACTGTCCATCTATACTGAAAATATAATAAAGAAATATCCAGTTACATATCTACATATGCTATACGTATGTTGTACATGTGAATATGGAAATTCAATACTATAAAAACATACATATATTATCTTTATACATAGTGAATAAATAAAACAAATTTCCTGAGATGTTTAATTCTTTACCAAAAGACAAAATTTGGACTCAGCTAAATTGAAAGCATTTGCAGACGACATATTAAAGGTAACTCAAATAGTGATTTATGTCTTTGATAGGATAGAAAAGATTGTGGGAAAAGGAGAAAATGCTGGTGACCAGCATTTTCTCCTTTTCCCACTACGTTTTCTACCCTTTCCAAGTCCTTGTCAATTTTTGAGTCACATTCATTTTGTCTGGACTAGTCCAAAATTTTGTTGATCTGAAAAGAGTTGAATAAGGAAATTTAGCCAAGATATTGAATTTTTATGGTTGTTTTGGCAAGGAAATGACACAAAGTAGCAGACAGTGTAGATCTAAGATTGGACTGCATGTTCTTTGCAATCTGATCTTGATCTACTGTAGTGGAAATGGCAAGATAATTTCACATGGCACTCTCAGACTTAACACTTTACCAAATGAAACAAAAGTTCAGATGGTCCAAATTCAAAGCATTTGCAGATGTAAAACTCAATGTGATTAAATGACTGAATTTCTCATTTGTAATGTAGAATGGCCTGGTTACCTGTTCATGCACTAACAACAACGCATGTTGCTTAACTTCTACAGACAGAAATACACCAAACTGCATCGCTGTAAAAAACTGTTCAACAGCAAGGCAGGTTTTAAGTGCTCATATATCTAACCGCTCTCTTTGACATTACTTTTCCCATTGAGAAGTCTCGATCTGGGACTTATTTACAAATAAATCAGTGAAATATAGGAGGGAAAGCAACCACATTCCAGTGGTTGTCATAATCAAAAAAACTCTCCGAAGATACGGGTACACGCTCTACATGATACTTTGAAAGGGTAGCATTTTCTCCTTTTCCCACAATGTTGTCAAATTCTTTCTCTGGGTTGTTAACCCTTTACAACACAATGCTGACTTTTAACAAGCCTTTTGAAAACATTGTGGGAAAAGAAGAAAATGCTGATAACCAGCATTTTCTCCTTTTCCCACAATGTTTTCTACCCAATCAAAAAAAAAAATACACCATGTGAGCCACATTGAAATTGTTGTCTGCAAATGCTTTCAATTTGGACAAGGCTAAACTTTTGTCGTCTGGTAAAGGGTTATAAAATTTGGGCTTATATGATAAAGGTTTAACTCTTTACCACACAATCCCGAGTTTTAACGACCCTGAGAAAGTAGCCTTTTGAAAACATTGTGGGAAAAGGAGAAAATGCTGGTAACCAGCATTTTCTCCTTTTCCCACAATGTTTTCTACCCTTCTCAAAACAAGTTTGAATTTTTCATTAGCATTTATTTTGTCTTCTGCAAATGCTTTCAATTTGGACCAGTCTAAAATTTTGTTGTGTGGTAAAGAGTTAATGTCTTTACGAGTTTCATGAATCATTATTGCATAATGGGGATATACCCCGAGATATTACTTTGTATCGCTGATTTATTTATTTTCTGTGATATTTTGTAGGAAGGAAGTTATAAAAAATGCTGGCAGTCCTTCGTATTTGAAGTGCCTTCACCACATACATGTAGTTGCCTTTGTGATCAGTGTAGATCAAGATTAGACAGTTTTCCATCAGGATGAGATGCTTAGAGCAGGCAACAAGATTTCTGACTTATCCAAATTCAAATCTTTTGCAGACGAGAAACTGACTGTGACTCAAATGATGGGTTTTGTCTTTGAAATGGTAGAAAACACTGCTGGAAAAGGAGTTAGTCTAACTTTTCTTCTTTTTCCACAAAGTGTTCAAAAGCTATTACTACAAGGATCATTAAAACACAGGCTTGTTTGGTAAAGGGTTAACTCTTTACCACATGAGAAAAATTGAGACTTATCCAAATTGAAAGCATTTGCAGACAACAATTTAAATATGGCTTAAATGAGTAAATTCGCCTTTCACAGGGTAGAAAACATTGTGGGAAAAGGAGAAAATGCTGGTTACGTAACCAGCATTTTCTTCTTTTTCCACAATGTTTTCAAAAGCTGGCTTTTTCAGGGTCATTAAAACTCGGGATTGTGTGGTAAGGGTTAAAGTTATTGTTTAGCACATTGTATTGATCTTGACTGATATGTAACAGGTTTTCTATCACTTTTTTGTTTTAGTGTAAGAATAAATATTCATCTGTGATTTCATGGTTGATTAACCCTTTCCCAAACAAGCCCTGGTTTTCACGTGTCTGCAGTACAAGTCTTTTGAAAACACTGTGGGAAAAGGAGAACTTGCTCGTAACGAGCAATTTCTCCTTTTCCCACAGTGTTTTCTACCCTTTTTGAGAACTTTCTGCCATTTTCATCAAATTTAAAATTGTCGTCTGCAAACTCTTTCAATTTGGACCAGTCCAAAATTTGTCGTTTGGGAAAGAGTTAACTGATTGCATTGTATTATATACTGCGTTCAACATTATTTCAGTCATATCATGGAGGCAGCTCACACATTGGTGTATTTCCTGGATTTCACCAGCACTGGGCTAGGGCTCTGAAGTGTCTTGCCCAAGGACACTCCCACGAAAAACCAAGTGGATCCAGCAAGGCTCGAACCTGGGGCCTCCAGGTCACTTTACTACCGTGAAACTGTTTCAACCTCAAGTGTAAAGAAACACTTAAGATAAAAAGCTGAAAATTGTCTTGATGGAAAAGCAGCCTGTGGCTTGAGAAGAATATTGTGCAAAGCACTGGTTAAAGAAACTGCAGAAAAGCATGGATAGGTGCACTGGCTGAAATAAAATAATTGAAATCATGTTGAAAATGGTGTAAAGCACAATACCAACAAACAAAGACATATTTGTTTCAGGTACTATTAACCATTGTGGTGTTAAATACATGTAAATAAACAAGCAATTTTGTTGAAGTAGTATCCTCTGTTGAAAAAAAAGCCCCATTTTTCCATGACACGGCATTAAATAAAAAAAAAAAATCGAAATATCGGTAAACTATCATATGGAACACATCTATGAAGTTTCATAAAATTTCATCAAGGATTTCAGAAGATATCTGTCCAGACAAACAAACAGAGGGATGAATGGACAGACAGGCAATACAAAAATTATATCCCCTCGTCTTCTGCGGCGGATAACAAGAGCACCGCATGCTGGTGCCAATGCTTGGCTAGTTGCTTTTCATGAAAAAGCATTTTCTCCTTTTCCCAAAATTCCATCACTTGAGGCACTTATAATTTGTCCTCTGTCTATGCTTTCAATTTTTGCAAGTTGAAAATTTTGTCTTGTGGTAATGAGTTAAATATGAGATATTATTGTCATTTGGACTTTTAAGTATATTGGTATTGTTATCAATATAATTTAAACAACAATTATATGGGCCATGCTCTGAAAAAAGGGGGCTGAATGCATCTGGGAAAGTATCAAACCAGGTCAGCCTGCGCAGGCTAACCTGGGCCCAAACTTTTCGCTATCAGTCAATTTTCTTAATGTCTAAGGACCAGTCTACCTCATGATTAAGTTGGTTGTTAAAAAATGTGGCTATTATGGATCCATGATTATGTGATGACTTGATTGGTATCATGGATCACAGAGAAGTATTAAGCCCCCTTTTGCCAGTGCATGGCTCCTTCATTGTGACACTGTAGTTATAAATATCCCTGACTAAACAATCCCATTGTTTCAATCACATTTAAAAGACAGTTTTTAAGAACATTGTGGAACAAGGAGAAAATGCTGGTAACCAGCATTTTCTCCTTTTTCTACAATGTTTTATATCCTTTTATGAAAAATGTCACTGTCTGAGCCGCATTCAATTTGTCATCTAAAGATGCTTACAATATGGTAAAGTCTGGACTTTTGTGTGTAGTAATGAGTAAAGGGCCAAGCCCCAGTAGCTCAGTTGGTAGCACACATGACTTGAGAACAGGAGACTGCTGGTTTGATCCCCGGTTTGGCCAATTCCTTTCCAAGAATTGATGATAGTCATTGTGACAGGATTCATTCATCTCTCACCACTGACCTTTGTATTGACGATAGTTATGTGGGAAAGCAGCCAGTGGCTTAGAAAGAATATTGTGCAGAGCACTGGTAAAAGAAACTCCAAAAAAGCACGGATAGGTGCACTGGTTGCCGCCATATAACTGAAATAATGTGGAAAAAGGCATTAAACACCATACAATCAATAAATATAATGAGTTAAGGATGAATGCATGAGGGGTTGCCCTTTTGCAGGCAATTTCACCTTTTGTAGCAACGTTTTAAAAGTAAACAGCTCTGGGCAAAAAAAGTTGTCCAATAGAAGTAACATGATAAACACTCATGGGTTTAGACTGTCGACGCCAATAGAACGAGGGTGTAGTCAACACTATTGTTCTTTTTTTTTCCCAAAACAATTATTTACTAAATTAATAATCAGATAATGGCGAGTTCTATTAGACATGACATGTATATATGTCTTTGATAGATACAATGTATAATTTTAAACCCTTTCTGAAATAACACAGTTTTGGCATGGACCAAACTGAAACTATTGGCAGATAACAAATTAAATGTTGCTTAAATGATGATATCTGTCTTTGAGATGGTAGAAAACATTGTGGGAAAAGGAGAAAATGCTGGCTATCAGCATTTTCTTTTCCCATAATATTTTCAAAAGCTTTCTGTTTTAGGGTCATTAAAACTTGAGATTGTGTGGTAAAGGGTTAAATCATGCTTCTTTACATGCCATATGCAACAGCAGAGGCTTTTGCAACCAGCATAGATCAAGATCATGCAGTCTGATCTTGGATCGATACTGCCCGCTTGTTTAATCAAGCCTATCAGATAGTTGTATATAGTTTTTGGAGTTTCAGCCGATTGTATTTTGAGCATATAAATAAGTTGAGTTCATATATTATTGCTGAATAGCAGCCTGCATAGCTCAGGTGGTAGAGCGTAGGACTAGTAAACACTGAAGTCTTGGGTCACTTGAGGGTTCAAGCCCCATGGCTGGCCATCTAAAATTTCTAATAGTCTTTCAGATGAGATGTTAAACCGAGGTCCCATGTGACCTTGCTATACACCAAGCACATTAAAGAACCAGGCGTAACTTAGGATGGGTTTTGTCCTGTACCCTGCAACATCCTCATTAACAGCACTAACAGTCTTCAGGGGGCGTTGCCCATAATTTTGAAAACCCTGGTAACCGGCATTTTCTCCTTTTCCCACAATGTTTTCTGCCCTATCAAAGAAAAATTGCACCATTTGAGCCACATAAAAATTATTATCTGCAAATGCTTTCAATCTGGACAGGTTTAAAATTTTATTGTATGGTAAAGGGTTAAACAGGACAGTGTCATCTCCCATCGATACTGAACATCATCCGTCCATTATTACAACATTTCAATAGGGTTGTTATCTTGTCTAGAAATCAACAATACATGGAAAACAACGAATTGACAGATGCACTGATGGAATGGATTCCAGGAAATAGTAAGTCTAAACCTCTGTACTGGAGGTTTTGATAACATTATCAGACAATACTGTTTATTTATTTGTATTGGAGTTTATTGCTGTTTTTAACAGGTTAGGTCATATCACGGTGATCAGTGCACCTACACGTGTGTTTCCCGCTTTTCTTTCACTTAGTCTAGTACTAACACATTTTTCTTTCCTAGTCACTGACTACTTTTCTCATATGCATCTGAAGTGACAGGAGAAAAATCACTGTGAAGAAAAATTGCCCCTACCAGGTATCAAACCTGCAACGACCAGGTCACAAGTCAGATATGCTAATCACTGAGCTACCCTGCTGGCCAACAATACTTTTATTACAGAATAATAAATTCAACATTATTAACATCTATGGTGAAGTTATTCAATCTATCGGTTAAGTCTGCCACGTTAAAAATTCAATCTACAAACTTTTTGTCAACAGCAATGTATTTAGAAAGATTTCGAAGCAAAATTGCGACTCATGTTTTCTTTTTTTTTGAGCGGAGCCTTACAATTTTAAGCATGGTAAAGCGGTGTATTTCCACCAAAGAAAAGTACCATGTAGGTGCATATCAACCATCATAATACAGCCAGGGGATTTGATCAACGGATCACCCAACGTTTGCCGAATGAGACAAATGCTGTGGCTATATGCTCCGGGCAGAACATGAACACCGAAAAAAAAAACAAGAAGTACCTTCATTACCATTCACAAAAGGCCTCAAGGAACTATAAACGTTTTCAGTATTTTCCGATATTTGTGTCACTCTAAATCCATATCAAGTCAGTTAGCCACATACCCCGGATCAGTGAAAGCATTTTCATACCTCTGTTGTCAATCACGTCAATTACAATGACGGAATGACGATAATCATTATCTCTGTCTCACCTGAAAAACAACCAATCTAGTATTCCAGCTGACCGCTTTAATAAGCGTTGTCGCACTGACTGATTGTATAGTGTTTAACTCTTTACCACACAATCCCAAGTTTCAATGACCCTGAGGAAGAAGGCTTGACCCTTAGGAAGAAGGCTTTTGAAAACATAGTGGGAAAAGCTTTTCCCCCAGTTTTCTACTCTATCATAGACAGAAATCATCAGCTGAGCTACATTTAATTTGTCCTCTGCAAGTGCTTTCAATTTGGTCCAGTCCAGAATTTTGCCATTTGGTAAAGTGTTAACTCTTTACAGAACAACAAAATTTTACACGTGCTCAAAGTGAAAGCATTTACAGACGACAACTTAAACATTTGAAATTTGCATTTTGAAAGGTAAAATACATTTTAGGGAAAAGGGGAAAATGCTGGTAACCAGCATTTTTTCCTGTACCCACCATATTTTCATCGTAAGTCATAAAAACTCAACATTGTGTGGTAAAGAATTAACTCTGTGGCCATCATAGATCAAGATCAGACTGCACAAAATGTGCAGTCTGATCCCTGATCTACATGGTCCTCTGTGCTGGAACAATACAGGCAAAAGGCAGCCGTGAAATTCAATTATATCAGTCTTACTCTAGGATAAAAAATGTCCACTGGGTTTATTCACGCTTTAACCCTTTACCACACACTCACAACTTTTAACAAACCTGAGAAAAAAGTGCTTTTGAAAACATTGTGGGAAAAGGAGAAAATGCTGGTAACCAGTATTTTCTCCTTTTCCTACAATGTTTTCTATCGTATCAAAGACAAATCTCACCATTAGAGCAAGAATTAATTCGTTGTCTGCAAGACCAGTCTAAAATTTTGTCATGTGGTAAAGGGTTAAGGGTTAATTGACATCCAATGAAATAATAGGCCTGACACCTTGGAGTAAAATGAACAGTTAAACAGGTGAACTTTCCACTGTAAACAAGCATTGCATGTGGGTGCCATCGCTCAGCTGCGGATGCTTGATTTTCAGTGAAAATTCTAAGTACAAAAAGGGACGTAACTGTGTTAAAAAGTTTGATGGCTATCTACCCTTGTTGTATAGGTTCCCTTTTCATAATAAACAACTTGGCAAGTTTGTAGCAAATATCTTCAGTTACAACAGAAACATTACAAAATGTGAAAGTTTTCGCACGAAGATGCAAGGGCTACTGCTATACCTTGACATTTTCTTCGAAAACGGCCCAGCTAATAAAGGTGACATGGTATAACATGTCAAACAGACAAGCCTCGTGAAATTCCAGGAAAAGACAGCTAGTCTATTTATTGATACCCAATCACAAACTAGGTCAGTGTGACAGAACTGGCCAATCAATGGGGATCTATTTTCCTGTTTCCAATACAAAATTAAACTTAACCTTTGTAGCCCTAAGCCTCGATTTAACCCTTTACCAAACAATCCCAAGTTTTAATGACCCTGAAAGAGAAGGCCTTTGAAATCCTTGTTGGAAAAGGAGAAATTACCAGCATTTTCTCATTTTCCACAATGTTTTCAAAAGGCTTCTTGCCCAGGGTTGGTAAAACTCGGGATTGTGTGGTAAAAGATTTAAATGGTATTAACTCTTTACCGTGACAGAAATTTCGACTGGTCCAAATTGAAAGCAATAGCAGTCAATAATTTAAATATAGTTGACATGATAGAATTTGTCTCTGATGGGTAGAAAACATGCTGGTTACCAGCATTTTCTCCTTTTCCCACAATGGTTTCAAGAGGGTTCTTTCACAGGGTCATCAAAACTCGGGATTGTGTTGTACAGGGTTAAACATTGTACAATCAACATGCTTCAAATTTACCTGACAAAAACGATTTGAAAATCTCCACTTTGAAAACATAAGGGAACAAGAAATTAAAGGTGATTTAAACTATAGTATTTGTTTTAGAACAGAAAACATTGTAGCTAAAATAGAAAATGCACAGGTAACTAAAAATTGTCCCTGCATTCAAAAGCATAACTGTGTTAGGATCAATGCAAAACTAATCAACAGTTAGTGTTAGAATACTGGAATCAATAATACACCCTTTACTAAACAATCCTATTTTATCGACCCTGTGAAAGAAAAGGCCTTGGAAAACATTGTGGGAAAAGGAGAAAATGCTGGTAACAAGCATTTTCTCCTTTTCCCACAATGTTTTCTAGCCTTTCAAAGATAAATCCCATAATTTGAGCCTTTTCCACACAATTATGAGTTTTAATGACCCCATGAAAACATTGTGGAAAAAGAAGAAAAAGCCGTTGACCAGTATTTTCTCCTTTTCCCACAATGTTTTCTACTCTATCAAAGACAGAAATTCCATCATTTGAGACTTATTTAACCCTAACCCTTAAACTGCCACATAAGTGAAACGAAAATTTCCACACAATAGTAAAAACCCAAATATTGCTATTTCAAACTTGATTTTATTGGAAAGGAAACACTGTATCGGACGGTGTAGATCAAAGATCAGACTGCAGGTTTTGTGCAGTCTGATCTTGATCTAAACTGTCCGCAAAAGGTCAGTGAGTCACACTTAGCAGCCCAAGGGTTAATACACAATCTGAAAATGCTTTCACTTTGGAGCAGATTGAAATTTTGTCATATTGTAAAGGGAAACTCTTAACCCTTTACCACACAATCCTGACTTTAACGACCCATAGAAAGAGGCCTTTTGAAAACAGTGTAGGAAAAGAAGAAAATGTTGGTAACCAGCATTTTCTCCTTTTCCCACATTTTCCACCCGTTCCAAACCAAATTTCAATTTTTCAGTCACATTTATTTTGTCGGCTGCAACTGGTTTGTATTTGGACCAGTCTAATATTTTGTTGTGTGGTAAAGAGTTAATATGTTTCAGGAAATATCAGATGATCTTAAAAACAGTAAAGACTGAGATCAGTCTACAACAACATGGAACTTGATCCTGAACCTACTTTGCTAAGTGGTGAAAGATACTTTGTCCAAAGGGAACTTTAGCCTAAGCCCTCAGAATTGCAATAAAATATTCGGACCAGTTCACATTTTGATGATCATGATTTCATTTACTTCACACTGAGAGAGTTTCCATGGAGCAGTCTGTAATAACATGAAATCAATTACAACTTAACCCTTAGATTGCCGTATAAACCCAACTTACATCTCCATTGGAGGAAAAACAGCCATCTCAGAGCAACATCAAGGTTACTATTATCCAGAATGCCTCAGCAAAGCAGGCATGCAGATCAAAGATCAGGGTCCGTATTCACCAACCATTCTTAAGAATATTCTTGGTCTTGTTCTCCAAAATTTTTCAGTATAAGTCTTTTGAAAACACTGGGGGAAAAGGAGAAATTGCTCGTAATGAGCAATTTCTCCTTTTCCCACAGTGTTTTCTACCCTTTTTGAGACCTTTCTGCCATTTTCATCAAATTTAAAATTGTCGTCTGCAAACTCTTTCAATTTGGACCAGTCCAAATTTTGTCGTCTGGTAAAGGGTTAAGGGTTAAGTTTCTATGAAACACCTGTTTGGGCTGCAAAGCCCTGATAGTGCAGTCTGTAGCAGGCAGGACTTGACTATTTATCACACAATCCCGAGTTTTAATGACCCTGGAAGAAACGGCTTTAGAAAAAATTGTTGGAAAAGGAGAAAAAGCTGGTAACCAACATTTCTCCTTTTCCCACAATGTTTTCTACCTTATCAAAGGCAGAAACCATCATTTGAGCTTCATTTAATTTGTCGTCTGCAAATGCTTTCAATCTGGTCCAATCCAAAGTTTTGTCGTTTGGTAAAGAGTTAAGACCATGGGGTAGCTAGTTCCAATCCCCAGCTCGGCCAATTTCTTTCCAAGGATTGCCGATAGTCATTACCGCAGGATTCAATCCTCTCTCACCAGTGTTCATTGTTTCAACTTGAAACTTTACCACACAATCCCGAGTTTTAACTGTAACCCCAGGAAAGACGGTTTTGGACATCATTAGAACAGGTGAAAATTCTGGTAACCAGTGCCCACAATGCTTTATAACCTTTCAAAGACAAATTCAAATATGTTGGCCACATTTAAGCTATAAAGTGCCTTTCATGACCATAGTTGCCTTTGCAGCCAGTGTAGATCAAGATCAGGCTGCACAAAACGTGCAGCCTGATCTTTGATCTACACTGTCTGCTTTGCCGAAACACTGTGGAATAAAGCAACCATGAAAATTGCAATTATTTGTCTAGGATGAAAATGCCTGATAGGTTTATTCGGCACTTTAAGGGTTAATTTATTTGTCATCTGCAAATATTTTTAATTTGGACAAGTCTAAATAGCTGTTGTTTGGTATAGAGTTATTAAGGTTGTTAACCCAGTTTTCAACACAATCCCAAGTTTTAACCACCACGAGGAAAAAGTCTTTTGAAAAGATTATGGGAAAAGGAGAAAATGCTGGTTACCAGCATTTTTTCCTTTTCCCAAAATCTTTTCTACCCTTCTTAGATGAATCCAATCACTTGAGTCACATTTAACTTTTAGGCTGCTCAGCAAGACTCACTGACATTTTGCAGACAGTGTAGATCAAGATCAGACTGCACAGAATGTGCAGTCCGATCTTGGATCTACACTGTCCGATAAAGAGAGATCTCTCCTTCAAAAAAACCTTTGAAACAGGAAAATTTGTTTTTATACATGTACTATTGGCTTTAAGTTTCATTGCTTTTATTCAGCAGGACAAAGGCTAATTTATCATCAGCAAATGTTTTCAATTCGAGGTAGTCCAAGAATTTGTTGTTTGGTAAAAGGTTAAAACACAGGATTGTACGGCAAATGGTCAAATATGAAAAGTTTTTTGTAATTATTACAAGTCAGTACAAAATAAACCCACAAACAATAAAATCTGTCAACTTTACCTGCGATTGATTGGCAAACATGAAAGGATATGTTTTATCACAATTATCTTTACACCTTTCTGAATGATTAATTGAACGGAGAAAATTACAAATTATTGGAAAATAAAGCCTGTGAAACTATAAAATCCTTTATAAATGTGTGTCAAACTTTCATTTGCTGTTAATATGAAAAAATATGTAAATTCTTGATGTTTTCCAACATCTGGAATGAACAAAATTTTCACCCTTTACCATTCAATCCAGAGTTTTAACAACCCTGAAAAAAACAAGCTTTTGAAAACATTGTGGGAAAAGAAAAAACTGCTGGTACCACCATTCTTTCCTTTTCCCACGTTTTCTACGACAGCAAGACCAAAAGCATGATTTTAGCTACATGTATGTTTATATTGTTGGAGCAAGTGTCAATTGTTCATTGGCCCACACATTCGGAACAAGTACTGGTGTAGTTTCCAGGAAGCAGAATCAAGAGAGATTAGTGTAAGCTGCAAGAACTTGTTTCTCAATCAATGTAAAATAACTATGTTTAAACTTAAACAAACATCACTGTCACTTCTGCATTTTCAAAAAGGAGACTGATTGATTGAAATGGAGTTTAACGCTATTTTAACAGCTTAGGTCATATCACTGCAGTCAGTGCACCTATGCATGTGTTTCCTGGCTTTCTCACACCAGTACTGACACAACTTTCTTTCCAAGCCACTGACTACTTTTCTCACATGCAACAGAGGTGAGAGGCTAAAAATTCCCAGACAGAACGTTTACCTCAACTGGGTATCAGACACACAACCACCAGGTCTTGAATCAGATCCTTTAACCACTGAGCTACCTGGCAAGGCACATGCAGATGCACCCCTGACATTCCATGCTGTTTGAGTCAAAGCTACAATGAAATTTGAAATATATAGAAAAAGATAATTACAGGTAAAAATGATAAAAATCTTTTGCCATGACCTCCATATAATCATCATCTCAAATTTGTAATTTTGTTTTCCTTTTCATTTTTGCTATTTCTTTGTTTACCTTCTCCCAAACTGTCAACAGAACAAATTAGTAGTAAATAGATTTTCCCTCTTTGTATTGATAAAACCCTGCGAACCGTATTCTGTGACCTATTTATTTTCATTTGTATTTTAGCACTAATAAATTTTTTTCACACCTTTGCCAGCCGGGAGAATTTCACCTTGAAAAGCCATAAAACTGCATTAACTCCATTCCAAATGACAAAATTTTAGACCAGTCCAAACTGAAGGCATTTGCAGACGACAAATTATATGCGACTTAAAAACTGAAATTTGTTATGGGACAGGTAGAAAACATTGTGGGAAAAGGAGAAAATGCTGGTTACCAGCATTTTCTCCTTTTCCAACAATGTTTTCAAAAGGCATCCTTTTTAGAGTCGTTAAAAGTCGGGATTGTGTGGTAAAGGGTTAAATCAATTGACAGATTTAAAAACTCACACAGCTATAGTTGCCTTTACAGCTTGCAGGCTGTGTAGATCAAGATCAGGCTGCAACAGATGATTCAGTTCCAAACAGTTGGACAGAGAAACAAAATTAACCCTTTACCACACAATACGAGTTTTAATGACCCCGAGAAGAATGCTTTTGAAAGCAGTGTGGCAAAAAGAAAAAAAATGCAGGTAACCAGCATTTCTCTTCTTCCCACAGTGTTTTTTACCTGTTCCCAGATAAATCACATTATTTGATCCAGGGTTATTCTGTCGTCTGCAAATGCTTTCAAACTGTACAAGGCTAGAACTTGTTTGTTTGGTAGTGTTAAACAATTTCTCATTCTTAATGAACTGTGGGTCAAATGATTATTTTGGATCATCCTATCTGCTTTTGCATAACTTGTAACCAAGCAATCTCCTGTTTTTACAGTTAAGAGGAAGAAGGCATTTGAAAACACTGTGGGAAAAGGAGACAATGCTGGAGTCCTGGGGGACCTAGTTCTGTGACATGAAAATCACATTTGGAAAAATATAAAGCATACTTGTAGGAAAAATCAAGAAAACATTGTGCCAAATAAAAACAAGAGCACAGAATGAGGGTATCAACACTCAGCTGAAGTTGCTTGATCTTCAGTGAAAATTCAGTCAAAAAAGGGGCATAACTGTGTCAAAATACTTTGATGGTTATCTGCCCTTATTGTATGGGTTCCCCTTTTGATAGTAAACAAACAAGTTGGCAAATCTTGCAGACTAAGACTGAAGAACATTCTTTGAGCCTTTCCCACACAATCCCGATTTTCAATTACCCTTGAAGAAAAACCTTTCAAAAACACTGTGGGAAAAGGAGAAAATGCTGGTAACCAGCATTTTCACCTTTTCCCGAAATGTTTTCTAACCTTTCAGAAACAAATCCAATTATTTGAGCCACATACTGATCTGTCGTCTGCAAATGCTTTCACTTTGGGCCAGTCTGAAATATTGTCGTTTAGTAAAGTGTTAAGAAAATGGTTGGTAAATATAGATCCAGGGTCTGTATTCATCAACCATCATGTGTCATCTATCTTAGTCTAAATCTCCAAGATTTTCAAAATGTGAATGTAACACAAATTCTGATTGGCTAAACCACTTGGTTTAGCCAATCAGAAGTTGTGTAACTTTAAATATAGAAAATTCTGGAGAATAAGACTACGAACATTCTTAAGAATGGTTGGTGAATACGGACCTAGATCTCCAAAAGTTTAAGTGAGGCTATTTGATGACATTTTATGATAAAAAAATTTGATCATGTTATGCATTATTGGAGATGATGATGACATTCTCATATTTCTCCATTCCACTGTATCGTTATACATGTACATTATCTTTTTTTTCTAATAGCCCTTGGGCCTACACATGATTCACTAACCGGTCTGATTTTATTCTATTTCTGAAAACATTTGAAATAAAACTTTTGATTGGCTAAAAGAATTTGGTTCAGCCAATCAGAAGTTAATTTAATTTTGAAGTTTAGAATAAGACTTATAACACTATTTAGAGAAGTTGGTGAGGATTACTCAACAAATGGAATGGCCAATTTAACTCCTTACTGCACAGTCCTGAGTTTTAACAACCCTGAATAAGAAGGTTTTGGAAAACAATGTGGGAAAAGGATAAAATGCTGCTAACCAGCATTTTCTCCTTTTCTCACAATGTTTTCTACCCTATCAAATTTTAGACTTCCCCAAATTCAAAAGCACTTGCAGACAACAAATAAGATCTGGTTAAAAAGAATTGGATTTGGCTTTGAAAAAGGGTATTATTCCCTTTACCACACAATCCCAAGTTTTAAATGACCCTGAGAAAGAAGCCTAACCAGCATTTTCTCCTTCTCCCACAAAGTTTTCTACCATATCAAAGACAAATTCCATCAATCGAGCCATATTTGAATAGTAATCTGCAAAATGCTTTTAATTTGGACAAGTCTACACTTTTGTCGTTTCATAAAGAGTTAAATCCTAAAATGCCTGAAAAATCTAACAGATATTTTCAGTCAAATAGTAAGACCGAATTAATTGCAATTTCAAGATTGCTTTCATCCAAGCAAAGAAGACAGTGTATATCAAAGATCAGACAGCATGTTTTGTGCAGTGTGATCTTGACCTACAAGGGCTGGAAAGTCAAGTATAGTTGTAAAAGGAGCCACAGGTTTTACTGAGAGGTATGTACATATAAAACTTGACAAAATAATAATTGGGTTTGTCTTTGATACAGAGAAAAATTCTGGTAATCAATCAGTTTTTTTTTTTGCCTTTGCTCACAATGTTTTCAATAGCCTTCTCCTTCAGGATCATAAAACAATGGATCATTTGGTAAACAATTACAGTATTCATCAGTTCATGATGAGCAAATTCTCCATCTTCCACATTGTTTCAAATCTTAATTTGCAGTGGATCTCTTTAACTCTTTTATACCACACAATCCCAACTTTTAATGACCCTGAGAAAGAACACTTTTGAAAACATTGCGGGAAAAGGAGAAAATGCTGGTAACCATCATTTTCTCCTTTTCCCACAATGTTTTTTACACTTTTAAAGACAGAAGTTATCATTTGGGTTACATTTAATTTGTCGACTGCAAATGCTTTCAATTTGGTCGAGTCCAAAATTCTGTCGTCTGGTAAATGGTTAATGCGTAATCCTACTAAAGAAAAATCTAGTAAGACCCCATTAATTGAAATTTTATTATGCCTATGTCCAGAATGTCACAGCTAAGCTAACAGTGTAGAACAAAGATCATACTGCACACTTCGTGCAGTCTGATCTTAATCTACACTGGCCGCAAAGGCAACTATAGTTCTAAATTGTGCAATGACTCTAAACCAAACAACAAATACATGTACTACAAATTGAAAGCATTTGCAGATGACATATTAAATGTGACTAAAAATTTGAAATTTATTTTTGACAGGGAAGAAAACATTGTGGGAAAAGGAGAAAATGCTGGTTTCCAGCATTTTCTCCTTTCCACAGAATGTTTTTAAAAAGCCTTCTTCTTCTGGGTCACTCAAATCTCAGGTTTGTGTGTACAGAGTTAATGGTTTTACAGATAGGCACTTATTAAACTTGACAAAATGATTATCAAGATATCAACAATATCTCAAAAGGGCATCAAGTGCTCTTCAGCTTTTCACTAGATGCTGTAAAACATAATTGTGCCATGCTATCTGAAAAAGGGGTTTAATGCATCTCTGTGATGCAGTAACCCTTTACCAAACGACAAAATTTTAGACTGGTCCAAATTGAAAGCATTTTGCAGATGACAAATTAAAGGTGGCCCAAATAATGAAATTTGTAATTGATAGGTTAGAAAACATTGTGGGAAAAGGAGAAAATGCTGGTTACCAGCATTTTCTCCTTTTCCCACAATGTTTCCAAAAGGCTCTTTCTCAGGGTCGTTAAAAGTCGGGATTGTGTGGTAAAGGGTTATAGCAAGCAAGTCATCACAATTATAGATCCACAAAAATCAATTTTGTACAAAAAAACACAACTGATTCATGCAGAAAAATGGTCGTTGGACATGCAGAAAATTTACAAAAAACAAAAAAGTTTCGACTCATGTCAGCCTGCGTGGACTGTACAGGCCCAACATGGGATGTTACTTTTTTGCAGATGCATTAAACCTGCTTTTCACAGAACATGGGTCCTATAAAATTTGAACTTGAGATATCTACTTAAAATATAATTAAAAATGTTTGTTTAAAAGACTGGTTTTTGTGTGTATGTATTTACCTAATTCACATCGTTTTAATTTCTAAATTCCTTCATAAACAGCTTGACCCCTTAACAAACAATCAAATGTTTTAACCCTTAGGCTGCTAAGTGCGACTAGCAGACCTTTTACTGACTTGTAGATCAAAATCAGACTGCACAGAACAGCTTAGGTCATATCATGGTGGTCAGTGCCGCTATGCATGTGTTTCCTGGCTTCCTCACACCAGTACTAACACAACTTTCTTTCCAAGTCACTGACTACTTTTCCCACATGAATCCGAGGTGAGAGGCGAAAAATCGCCAGATAGGAAGTTTGCCTCAAATAGATATCAAACTCGCAACTACCAGGTCACGAGTCAGATATGCTAACCACTGAGCTACCAGAACATGTACATGTATGTTTCATGTTTATACACAAATGCATACAATAGTCTTTGATTATCATTTGACACCTGCAATTGACTGCTGAAGATTAAATATTTCCACTTGTTTGTACCGCTATAAAGCACACCATTCAACTAATTAATCTTGTATAAAGTACACATCACCAAAAACAATCATTAAATTTTCCTTACAGTACACCAAGAAAACTCCTACTAATGACCCTAAGGAAGAGAGCCTTTGAAACCATTGTGGGAAAAGAAGAAAATGCTGGTAACCAGTATTTTCTTCTATTTCACGCAATGTTTTCTATGCTTTCAAAGAAAACTTTGCACTAACTGAGCTAGAAGGAACCCTTTACCACATGGCAAAATCTTAGACTCATCTATATCTCAGGAATTCAAAGATGACAATTAGCCCTTAAAGAATGCCAAATAAACCTATCAGACATTATCAACCATTTAAATATGACCCTAATAATTCCTATTTCATGGCTGCTTTTGCCTACACAGTTTCAGCAAAGCGGACAGTACAGATAAAAGATCAGGCTGCATGTTCTGTGCAGCCTGATCTTGATCTACACTTGCCCTTTGGTAAAGATATATGGTTTTTATTGATTGTATTGGAGTTTATAAATGCCACTATAACAGCTTACGTCAAATCACAGCAGTCAGTGCACCGACACACATGTTTCCTGGTTTTCTCACACCAGTACTGACAAGACTTTCTTTCCAAGTCACTGACTACTTTTCTTACATGCATCTGACGAGAAAGGTGAAAATCACTGTAAAGAAAGTTTGCCTCAACTGTGTAACAAACTCACAACCACCAGGTCATGAGTTGGATATGCTGACTACTGAGCTAGCCAGGCGGGCAAAGACATATATGGTAATTTGCCAAGGGTTTCAGTTCTACTGGATGGAAACCCTGGGCTATAATGTATTATCCACGCTCTAAAAAGAACAGAATTTCCTATATACAAAAACTCACATAAAATAGTTTTAATGCTTTATGTTTCATTTGATATTCATGTAACTTTTGAAATAAAAATTCTCAAAGTTTAAAAGTTCAAAGACCATTGGGCTATTTTATTGGATGAAATATTCTAATTTAGCTTTATACTTCAAACAGTATGTTTGATTGATTGATTGTATGGTGTTTAATGCCATTTTCAATGTTATTTCAGTTAGGCAAGTGCACGTATCTATGCCTTCCTGAAGTTTCTGTTACCAGTACTCTGCACAATATTCTTTCCAAGCCACTGGCTGTTTTCCTGCACAACCAGTTGCAAAACAATGGTTAGCGGTGAGAGAGGAATGAATCCCTTCGCAATGACTATCATCAAATCTTGAAAAGAAATTGGCAAAGCCGAGGATCGGACCAGCAATCCTCTGTTCTCAAGTCCTGTACATTACCGACTGAGATATCAGGGCTCCGCCAATATGTTTGAATTCAGCATTTAACCTTTAAACACACAATCCTAAATTTTAATGACCCTGATGAAGCAGGCTTTTGAAAACATGGTGAAAGAATGACAAAATGCTGGTTACTAGCTAGTCACTGAAAATTAGAATCAGGACAATATAAAGAATATTTGGTGAATTATTACGGTCTTAGACATACTTTATCAGGTGAACAATTTACATCAGACTATTACAAATTGGATTACGGGGGTTGTCTGTCAATTTTTCGATTTTCCGCTACCTCATTCTCAGGTCAACATACCACAAAATCTTTTAAACCCCTCTTTAATACTGTTAAATCCTGTCAAATCTCCAAATATAGAATATCATAGATCGAATACATCTTGCCTGTTCGTATGATTGATTATACGCATCTAAATTTTGATAATTTAACCCTTTACCACACAATCCTGAATTCTGATTACCCAGAGGAAAAGGACTTTTGAAATCATCGTGGGAAAAGGAGAAAATGCTGGTATCAAACATTTTCTCCTTTTCCCTCAATGTTTTCTACCATTTGATAGATGGATTTCATAATTTGTGCAATATTTTTGTCTGGAAATGCTTTCAAATTGGACAAGTCTAAAATGTTGTCATTTGGTAAAGAGTTAACCATTTACCACACAATCCTGAGTTTTAACGACCCTAGGAGGAAAGACTTTTGAAAATATTGTGGAAGAAGGAGAAAATGCTGGTAACCAGCATTTTCTCCTTTTCCAACGATGTTTTCTACCCTTTCTATGACAATTTTCTCCATTTGAGCCACAATGAATTTCAAACGCTTTCAAATTAGACCATTCTAACATTTAGTCATTTGGTGAAGAATTAAACCTAATTACACATTATTACCTGCACAAAACTTTTTTTAGTATAATAAATTATGCATACCCCTCTTGAAAATAATGCCACAAAAGGAGAAATTGCTCCATATAAGACACTGTGTTCTCATCCATATGAAATATGGTTAACTCTTTACCCAATGACAAAAATTTAGACTGATCCAAATTTAAAGGATTTGCAGACGACAAATTAAATGTAGTAACAACCCTGACAGAGAATGCTTTTGAAACCATTGTAAGAAAAGGAGGAAATGCTGGTAAACAGCATTTTCTCCTTTCCCACAATGTTTTCTACCCTATCAGGGAGTTTAAGCTCATTTGTACCAAAATCAAAGATATTATGAATTTAGAAGAGTCTAAAATTTGTCGTTTGGGAAAGGGTTAACCCTTATCCAGCTAAGTAAGTTAAATGAAACTGTCAAGCCGACAGTAATCCGAATAATGCAATATTGCAAACTTATTTCTTGGAGAAAAATATCTCCTCATCGGACAGTGTAGATTCAAGATCAGACTGCACATTCTGTGCAGTCTGAGCTTGATTTGCACTGTCCGCAAAAGGTCAGCGAGTCGCGCCTAGCAGCCTAAGGGTTAACCCTTAGAGCGCCTTTCACGACTATAGCTGCCTTTGCGGCCAGTGTAGATCAAGATCAGGCTGCACAAAACGTGCAGCCTGATCTTTGATCTACACTGACCGCTTTGCTGAGACACTAGACATAAAAAGTGACCACAAAATTGTAATTATTTTGGTGTTATTCTAGGCTGAAAATGTCCATGAGGTTTATTCGGCACTTTATGGGTTAATATTCTTCGAAATGGTACTAACACAGCCAGGCCCTCAATCGCAAGCTAAAACACTGCATGAGGCAATGGGTTCAGCATAAAATGGTGGATAATCTTGGATTAACCCTTTATTACACAATACCACATTAAATTTTACATCCCTAAGAATGAAGGATTTTGAGATAGAATATGGGAAAAGGAGAAAATACAGTAATCATCATTTACTCTTATTCCTCATAATGTTTTCTCTCCTTTCAAAGACAAAATTCCATCTTCAATAAAATGCTGTACATCTGGACAAGTCTAAAATTTCATCAACTGGTGTGGGGTTAACTTTAATCTTTTACCACACAATGATGTATAAACCATCCTGAAGAAAAAAGCCTCTTGAAAACATTGTGGGAAAAAGAAGAAATACTTGTAAGCAGCATTTTCTTCTTTTCCCACAATGTTTTCTATCCTTTAAAAGACAAATTCCATCATTTGGGCCACATTTTGTCTTCAACAAAATACTTTACATCTAAACAAGTTTTTTTTTTTTTCACTTGGTATAGGGTTAACTTTAACCCTTTACCACACATTCCTGAGTTTTGACCACCTTAGGAAAAAGCCTTTTGAAAACATTGTGGGAACAGGAGAAAATGCTGATATAACCAGCATTTTCTCCTTTTCCCACAGTGTTTTCTACCTATTTAACTCTTTACCAAACAACAGAATTTTAGATCAGTCCAAATTGAAAGCTTTTGCAGATGACAAAATAAATGGGACTCAAAAACTGAAATTTGTTTTGGGAAGAGTAGAAAACATTGTCGGAAAAGGAGAAAATGCTGGTTACCTTTTCCCACAATGTTTTCAAAAGGCTTCTTCCTCAGGGTCTTTAAAAGTCGGGATTGTGTGGTAAAGGGTTAGGGACAAATACTATCATTTAAAAAACATTTGAATTGATGTCTTTATATTCCTTCAATATGGAAAAGTCTAAAATTGTGCTGTGTGGTAAAGAATTAAACCCATTATAGTTTTAAAAATATTGCATCTTTCAGTCTTTACCAAATGACAAAATCTTAGACAGGTTCTAATTTAAAGCATTTCGTAGATGACAAATTAAATGTAGCACAACTACTGGAATCTGTTTTTGAAAGGGTAGAAAACATTGTGGGAAAAGGAGAAAATGCTGATACTATCGTTTGTGCCCCATTTTATTTGTTGTCTGCAAACACTTCCAATTGGAACTGGTCTAAAATTTTGTAGTGTCGTAAAGGGTTAACTCTTTACCATACGTAAAAGTTAAGACTGGTCCAAATTTAAAACATTTGTAGATGACAAACTACATTTAGCTCATATTATTTGTTACTGAAATGTTAGAAAAAATTGTGGGAAAAGGGGAAAATGCTGGTGGGAAAAGGAGAAAATGCTGGTTACCAGCATTTTCTCCTTTTCCCAGAGTGTCTTCGGAAGTCTTATTTTTCAGGCTTGTTAAAACTCGGGATTATGTGGTGATAGGTTAATCCTTATTTGTTGGGTTTGTAAAAAAAAACTTCGTAACAAAGCATATGGTTATCAATGTACCATTATGTACCGTGACAAAATCAATACACCACATCTGTTGAGAATCAGAAAAAGGTATCAAAATAGCAAATAGATACAGAAAATTGGCAAGAAAACATTAAAACAAAAGGAGATTTGCCTGTGCCAAGTAATTTCCTTATTTGTCACAATGTTTCAATCAAAAGGTAATTTGCCATGTGATAGATATATAATTGTGTTAATTTTTTACCAACAAATCCATGTTTTATTCATCTTTAGGAAGAAGCTTTTTGATTACACTGTGGGAAATGGAGAAAATGTTGGTTACCAGCATTTTCTCCTTTTTCTGCAATGTTTTCTTTCCCCTCCAAGAGAACTAAAATTATTACAGCCACATTAAATTTTTACTTCTGCTCATTCTTTCATATTTCCTCCTTTCTACAGTACAGTTTTGAAAGAAAATATGAAAGGGGAAGGAGGCATTAATTGGAAGATTGAAGGAACATAGGGAGAGAGAGATAGATAGACAGACAGAGACAGAGACACAGAGAGGAAGAGACAGACAGACAGACAGACAGACTGATAGATAGACAGACAGAGAATGACAGAATAAGAGACAGACAGACAGAATAAGAGAGAGACAGACAGACAAATGAAGAGAGAGACAGACAGACAGACAGACAGACAGACAGAGACAGAGAGACTGACAGAGACACAGAGAGAGAGAGAGCGAGACAGACAGACAGACATGTTACAAGTCATTACCAGTTGGAAGTCCTGGTTAACAGTTAATCCAGCACAATATTATCTGTAATAATCTTTGATAAGATCCAAAATATTTAAATCATATTTTAAGTCCATTCACACACATTGTGTACAAAGACAATATTTATTGCCGAAAGAATTTCAACTGTTTAACAGAGCGAGAAAGTAGATCTGTTATTAATAAATAAAACTCCAACAAAAACCACAAAAGATATACAAACAAACGCAAACTAACTCAGTGGGTAACGTACGGCCAAATGACCATGGAGTTAGTTAAGCGAATAATCCATTTGTATACATTTGTTTGTATTGTCAAAATATTGGTTTTAGCAATATAGTGTATAGCGGTATTGGGCTCTCCTGGTCGGGGCTTTGACTATAACAATAGGGCGTATCTTTGGGAGTCCATTGTAACTGCATGTCTACCTGTATATAGTATTGTTATATAGTACTAATATACTCATAGATCATTCTAAAAAACTTCGTTGCTCATTTTTAAAAATAATGCTTCCTTTAACCTTTTACCAAACAACAAAATTTTAGACCTGTCCAAATTGAAAGCATTTGTAGATGATAAAATAAAAGTGACTCAAAAATTAAAATTTGTTTTGGGAAGGTTAGAAAACATTGTGGGAAAAGAAGAAAATGCTGGTTACCAGGCTTTTTCTTCAGGGACGTTAAAACCCGTGATTGTGTGGTAAAGAGTTAACTCTTTACCAAACAACAAAATTGAAAGCATTTGCAGACAACTAATTCAAAGTGGCCAAAATGATGAAATTTGTTTTGCAAAAGGTAGAAAACATTATGAGAAAAGAAGAAAATTCTGGTTACCAGAATCATCTCCTTTTTGTACAATGTTTTCGAAAGGTTTCTACCCCAGTGTTGTTAAAACTTCTCATTGTGTAGTGAAGAGTAAAGTCTTTAGGATCATTTTGGTAGATATTGTAAGACAACAAACTTAAAGAAAAATCTGAAAATATTTGCAGATAAAAAATTTAAAAGTCACTCAAATGCTGAAATTTATCTCTGTAAAAGGAAAAAAAAACATCATGGAGAAAGGAGAAAATACTGGTTACCAGCATTTTCTTTTTCAACAGTGTTTTTTTTTTTTCAAAAATCTTTTTTCTCAGTCATTACTTCATTTACTTTGTCTAATATTACACTTTCAGCAAATGACAAAATTTTAGACTTGTCCAAATTGAAAGCATATTAGCCTGTGTGGACTGTGCAGGCTGACATAGGCAGACACTTTTTGCAGATGAGTTGGTCTGCATTTTGACAGAGTAAGTATCAAATCCTCTAAAGCGTCTGCAAAAAGTATCGGACTATGTCAGCCTGCACAGTCCACACAGGCTCACCTTAACCCTTTCCCAGACGACAAATTTTGGCACTGGTCCAAATTGAAAGAGTTTGCAGACGACAATTTTAAATTTGATGAAAATGGCAGAAAGTTATCAAAAAGGGTAGAAAACACTGTGGGAAAAGGTGAAATTGCTCGTAATGAGCAATTTCACCTTTTCCCACAGTGTTTTCAAAAGACTTGTACTGCAGACACATGAAAACCAGGGCTTGTTTGGGAAAGGGTTAAACTGACTCCCACAGGATGCATGTTGGATGTGTGGGAATGTCCTTGTCCATGGCAATTCAAGCCTTCACTGGTGAAACCCAGAAAGGACTAAATAACCAGGCTTTTTGCTAATGGGTATAATTTTCCATACTTATTGATTTCTGTATACAAACATATGCATGGTGGAAAAAAAAGGAACCCTCCATTATATTCAGTTAATAAATGCAGAAATGTAGAGGTTTATAATTTTAGAATGTAAATAATAGTGTAACATATTTTATTGTCATTTTGAAGTTTTCCTCTAAACTCTTTATCATCCAATTCCATGCTTGTACAATTATATGGAAAAAAGCTTATGAAATCATTGTGGGGAAAGGAGAAACTGACGTTTGTGGTAACCGTAAGGTGCCGAGTTCGATTCCCGAGAGCGTGTGTCAACTTTAGGACTTTTCATTGGCCCACACATTCTGCAAGAGTACTGGTGTTGTTCCCAGGAAGCAGAATCGAGAGAGATTGGTATAAGTTGCAAGAACTTGTTCCTAAATCGACGTAAAATAGTTATGTTTAAACTAAAGTAAGAAACTGATGGTAACCTGTATTTTCTCCACTTTCAAAATCTAATTCCAAATTTTCCAGCTGCACTTGATTTGTAATCTGCAAGTGCAATTATTATGGACAAGTCTAAAGTTCTGTCAACAGGTGAGGACTTATGGCTTTACAACACAGGCTGACTTTTAACAACTCTGAGGGGGAAGCCTTTGGAAAACATTGTGGGAAAAGGAGAAAATGCTGGTTACCAGCATTTTCTCCTTTTCCCACATTTTCTTAGTTTGTATTGGAGTTTAATGCCATTTTAACAGCTCAGGTCATAATTATCATAGCGGTCAGTGACGCACCCATGTGTTTCCTGGCTTTCACAAACCAGTACTGCCACAACTCTCTTTCAAAAGCCACTGACTACTTTCTCACATGCATCCGAGTTGAGAGGCAAAAAATGGCCGGAAAGAAAGTTTGCCTCAACTGAGTGTCGAACTCGCTACTACCAGGTCACAAGTCAGATACACTAACCACTGGGCTACCCTATCAAAGAAAAATTGCAGCATTTAAGCAACATTGGAACTGTCATCAGCAAATGTTTTCAATTTGGACAGGTCTAAAATTTTATTGTTTGGTAAAGAGTTAATGCTTTACAGCACAGGTTATTTTCAGACACACAGGTGTCATATACAAATGACAAAATGACTTTTTAAAAAGAAATTGTCGAAAATATTCTCGAAAATAAGAACGACAATTGCTTGTGCTTGGACCAGCATGTTGCAATAAAGCACATATAAGATAAGCCAGATTAATACAACAGATACCTGGGTGAGGCAGAGAGTGTAGACAAACCGAGGCAATCCATATTTCAAATACAAATGAGTGACACTCTGGCAAACAACAAAACTTTTGACTTGTCTAAATTGAAAGCATTTGCAGATGACAAATTAAATGTGACTCAAATGACAAAATTTATCTTTAATAGGGTAGAAAAAATTGGGGAAAAGGAGAAAATGCTGGTTACCAGCATTTTTTCCTATTCCCATGTTTTCAAATGCCTTCTTCCTCAGGGTCGTTAAAAATCAGGATCGTGCTGTAAAAGGTTGAATGCATCTCCGAGATATATTGTGCCAAGCAAGTCATCACATAATTATGGATCCATAAAAACCATTTTATCAAACAACCAACTGAATCAGGGGTACGCTGGTCCTTGGACATGCAGAAAACATACCAAAAGCAAACATTTTTAACCCAGGTCAGTCTACACAATCCATGCAGGCTGACCCGAGTCAATACTTTTGCAGATGCATTAACCCTCCTTTCCACAGAGCATGGTTCAAATGCTTCAGCTACAGCTGACATGTACCAAACATGTCGCTCTTCCTACCTTATTTTGTAATGTCCATGGTTGTGAGGTAGAGCGTCTGCCTCGTAACCATAAGGTCCCGAGTTCGATACCCAGGAGTGGATGTTAACTTTGGGATTATTCGGTGCATGTACTGGTGGAGTTCCCAGGAAACAGAATCAAATGAGATTAGCGTAAGTTGTACAAGAAGGAAGATAATTATGCTGTCATAACGCTTGTAACGAGCAGATAACCTTTGAACCACATTTTATACAGATATCCACTACAGTTTCTTAAAAATTGCTACATGTATATACTGTCAAACCCCACTTACAGACCACCTGTATTAAACAACCCAATGCTAAAACCTTTTACCACACAATTCGGAGTTTTAACAACTGTGAAGAAGATGGCTTTTGAAAATATTGTGGGAAAAGAGAAAATGCTGGTTACCAGCATTTTTTCCTTTTCCCACAATGTTTTCTACTCTGTGACAGGCAAGTTTTATCATTTGAGGCATCCTTGATTTGCGGACTGCAGATGCTTTGATTTTGGACAAGTCTAAAATTTTGACCTGAGAATTAACTCATGCACGAAATATAAACCTACATGTGGGGACAATTTTTCCAGAATCTGAATTCCAACAATTAGAGTCAAGGGAAGTTATTCTTATGTTTTTCCTGTCATGTTGAATACTCTCCCTTGATTTTTCCCACATTACATTGCAGATTAACTGATTGATTGCATGGTGTTTAACACCTTTTTCATCATTTCAGTTATATCCCGGTGGCCATGCAGTGCTCCTATCCATGCTTTCCTGGAGTCTCCTATACCAGTGCTCCACAGCATTTTCTTTCTATGCCACGGGCTGTTTTTCTAACTAACCATCGTCAAAGCAATGGTCAGCTGTGAGAGAGGAATGAATCCTGTCGCATTAACTGTCATCAGTCCTCCGAAAGAAATTGGCTGAGCCAGGAATTGAACCAGCGACTTTCTGTTCTCAAGTCCTGTACACTACCCACTGAGCTACTGGGACTTTGCTATATGGCTTTTGAAGACAAAAATATATCTAGCATGTAGCAGTATCCTAATTGCTTGGGTCATGCACCTGACATTATCATTTTGGAATACAGTGAGTCAGCCAGAGACAGCCATGCAGGGCTTATCAGCCTCTCACAGTATTCTCTACTTTTTTCCACTATGACTGTTCTCACAAACGTTCTTATTCAGGTTTCGACAACATGATTGTCTGGTAGAGTTAACCCTTTACCGCACAATGACGCCTTTTAACAACCCTGGTAAAAAAGCCTTTTAAAAAACACTGTGGGAAAAGGAGAAAATGCTGGTAACCAGCATTAGAGTACAGCAACCCTTAGAGTACAGAATAAACCCTAATGGATACTTTTTTTCTATAAATTAGACTCAACTATTTGCAGTTTCAAGGTCGCTCTTGCCTCGCATATCTCAGCAAAGTGGACAGTGTAGATAAAAGATCAGACTGCAGGTTTTTTGCAGTCTGATTTTGATCTACACAAAAAACAACAATAGTCCCGAAAGGTGCTTTAACTCTTTACCACACAATCCTGACTTTTAACGACCCTAAAAAGGACACCTTTTGAAAACATTGTGGAAAAAGGAGAAAATGCTGTTAACCTTTTCCCACAATGTTTTCTACCCGTCCCATAACAGATTTCAAATTTTAAGTCACATTGATTTTGTCGTCTGCAAATGCTTTCAATTTGGATGAGTCTAAAATTTTGTCATTTGGTAAAGGCTTAAGGGTTAAAAAACCAATTTTGTTATTCATACTTTGATAGTAAGCTATTGGGTATCTAATTCATCCATCAAAACAAACATCTATTCACTGTGAGATTCAAATTCAGACTTTAACGGTTTATTCCATTTAGATGTATTCTATGGTTTCTAATGATCAAAAGCCTTCTTACAGAAATTCACAACAAAACTAAAACCAAATAAGTTCCCCGATTTTATTATACAAAACTCCTCAGTTTAGTGTTGGCATATTAAACTCAAAACTTGACTCTCAACTGATAATAAATCGATGGCCTGATGCACTTTAAAGGAATGCGCATAATCAGTCGCTATGCTATGTATCATTTGTACGTTAACCGGTCCAATCCCTACAGCGATGACATTGTTACTCACTGCGTGTAACTGCCTTATGACTTTTTGTTGATCATTTTTACCGGTAATGAATGATAGCAAATTTCCATGCCAGGACCCATCAGAAATTAATATTACGACATCAGGTGTGTTTAATCTGTTACCAAAGGCCGATTGTGAACTGTGGCTTACGACATACGATAGACCAGCGAGGGCATCTCCAATGGTTATAAAACTCGGTACAATACTGAGAATTGCATGAACAAGTTGTTCCTTATTGGAGTATCTGAAACAGACATGTGCACAAGCGTAAGAATACAGAGAACCTGTCTGTTGACCCCTAACCCTTTACCACACAACCTAATGGTTCAGCCAATCGAAGTTGTGTTACTTTCAAATTGAAAGCAGCAAATTTTCTGATTGGCTAAACCAAATCAAAAGTTGTTTTACTTTCAAATTTAGATAATTCTGGAGAATAAGATTAAGAATGTTTTTTACCACATCACAGACAAATCTGACCATTCCAGCTATATGTAAATTGTCGTGTGCAAATGCTTTAATTTGGATCAGTCTAAATATTTGTTGTTTGGTAAAGAGTTAACCCTTAGAATTCAAAGCACAACTTTATGTGCTGTTATTTTAGTACAGATCAAAATAGGACTGCACAGAAATTGCTGTCTGATCTTGAGTCTATACTTTCCAGCATTTAGAAAAAATATTTCCGTTGACCTCTTTCACAAAAAATACCAAGTTTTAATTATCTTGAGTTGGAGGGCTTTTGAAAACATTGTGGAAAAAGGAGAAAATGCTGATCATCAGCATTTTATCCTTTTCTCACAAGGTTTTGGTTTCTTTCCCAGCCATACCTCATCATTTGAGTCACATGTGATTTGTTGTCTGCAAATGCTTACAATTTGAACATGTCTGAAATTATGTGGGGTGGTAAAGAGTTAAATCTTTACCACATGAGAAAAATTTATACTTGTCCAAACTGAAAGCATTTGCAGACAAAAATTTTACTTTGGCTCAAAAGATCAGATTTGTCCGACAGGGTAGAAATCATTGTGGGTGTTAGGAGCATTTCCTCCTTTTCCTGTGTTGTTTTCAAAAGGTTTCTTCCTCATGGTCCTTAAAACTTTGAAATGTGTGGTAAAGGGTTAACTCTGCACTAGATGACAAAATTTTAGACCGGTCCAACTCATTAGCATATGCAATGAATGAAATATGCCTCAAACAATGGAATTTTTGTCTAAAAGAGTACAAAACACTGTGGGAAAATGCTTGTTACCATGTTTTCAAAAGGCTTCCTCCTAAGGGTTGTTAAAACTTGGGATTGTTCTGTAAAGGTTTACCTCTTTACCAAATGACAAAATTTTGGAATGTACTAAACTGAAAACATTTGCAGATGAGATGACAAATTAACTGTTGCTAAAATGATTTCTCTTTTAGATAGGGTAGAAAACATTCTGGTTACCAGCATTGTCTTCTTTTCCCACCTAACCCTTTTCTTTCAGGGTCACTAAAGCTCGGGATTCTGTGGTAAAGGGTTAAACAGTCTTGGAACTGAAATAATAGTGGTTTTGTTAAAACCTTAAAAATACAATTATACCTGTTTAAATTCCATTTGTTGTGGGCTACAACATCATACGTCACCATGGATACCATGACATCTGAAGGTCCAATCTCTAATTTAGAAACTAGGTCGGCCATAAACTGTTTGACGTTGGAAAACACCAGAGACATAGTTGTTGAGTCGTCAACCACAAATATTAGATCCCGAGTACAGTCTGAAAGAAACTATTCTAGATAATTTCAAACAAGAAATATCTTCAAAAAAGATAGACAGCGTAAGAGATATATGAATACTGAAACTTCTTGTAGCTCAATATGAAGTAAAATAATGAAAAGTAAACCTCACAAGCAATTGTCTCTTTTTCCTCGACATTTTTCAATTTGTTGAAAAGTAGTATTGAGTTATTGGGTGAAAATATTAAATTTCCAAATAGCACAAGAAAAGAATCAATCTCCACTACATTATTTTGCTATGGTATGAATGAAGGCTCCAGGGTATTGATTAGTAGAAGAAACATTGTTAATAGTGATTTCATGTGTGTGTAAGCAAATATGCTAGCAGGGGCCAGGGGGCTCGCCGAATAAACATTTTTGACCAATCACAAATAACCATCTATTTATTCTTTATCAGTACTAAGAAGTAGGTCAAAACCAGTGCCTTCAGCTACGCTATAGAAACAATAATTTCTCAACTCCTCTTAAATTTCTTCCTGAATTACCCCTTTACCAAGCAATCATATGTTTTAACGACCCTAAAAAAGAAAGCCTATGACAACTTGTGAGAAAAGGAGAAAAAATACTGGTAATCAGCATTTTTTCCTTCACCCACAATGTTTTCTACCCTTCAAAAAACAAATTTCAATATTCCAGTGACATTAATTTTGTTGTCTGCAAATGCTTTCAATTTGGACTGGTCCGAAATTTTGTCTTTTGGTGAACGCAGTTAAATGACATTCAAAAGGATGGAGTTTTTCTTGAGAAAGGGTAAAAAAACTTTGTGGGAAAAGGAGAAAAAGCTGATTTTCAGCATTTTCACGTTTTCACACAATCTTTTTCAAACATCCTTGATCAGGGCCATTACAACCTGGGACTGTATGTAAACTCTACCAAACAACAAAATTTTGGAATGGACCAAACTGAAAGCATTTGCAGATGACAAATTAAATTTTGCTAAAATAATTTCTGCCTGTGATAGGGTACAACACATTGTGCGAAATGGAGAAAATGCTGGTAACCAGCATTTTCTCCTTTACCCACATTGTTTTCTAACCTATGAAAGACAGTTCTCATTTAAGCCACATTTCTTATGTGGTCCGTAAATGCTTTCAATTTAGTTCAGTCCAAAATTTTGTCACTTGGTAATAATTTAACCCTCTACCACACAATCACAACTTTTAATGACCCTGAGGAACAAGACTTTTGAAAACATTGTGGAAAAAGCCGTAACCAGCATTTTCTCCTTTTCCCACAAGGTTTTCTAACCTTCTTAACCTTTAAGCTGCTAATCGCGTCCCACTGACCTTTTGCAGACAGTGTAGTTCTGCAACATTTAGGCTTTTAGTATTGAGCAGAAATATGTGTTTCATTTATTCAGCCGCTTAAGTGTTAATATAAATTTCAATTTCTGAGTCACATTTAGTTTGATGTCTGCAGATGCTTTCAATCAGGGAAAGTCCAAAATTTTGTCGTTTGATAAAGAATTAAGTAAGCGATGTACAAAGTGCTCAACTGCATCGACGTGTATAAAATTTTGTGTTTTGTCATGAAAATAGAGTAAAAACTGTGAAACAAAGAAATGAAAGTAACAAACGCTGCTTTGGGGCTGCTGTCATCACAACAGGGGGCATTGTTGTTGTTTTAGGCAGCATCGATGTTGCTGTTGCTGTTGATGATGGCATTTTTGATGTAGATGTTGTCACAGTAACAGTGGTGGTGGTTGTATTTTGTCCATTACAAAGATCCTCAGAACAACACTTGATTGACAGATCTCTTTTTCCAACTATTCCATCACACACCTGTTTGGTATTTACAAGAAATATCTACAATGAATGAATGAATGCTTGCATGTGTGGAGGGAACGAGAGATGAATGAATGAATGAATGAATGAATGAATGAATGAATAAATGAATGAATGAATGAATGAATGAATGAAGGGGGAAGTGAGGTGGGAGGGTGGAAGTGGTGGAGAGATGAATGAATGAATGAATGAATGAATGAATGAATCAGGAGAGGGAGGGAGCGATGTACGAACAATTGAATGAATGGAGAGAGGGATGAATGAATGAATGTAGGGGTGGAGGGTGGAAGTCAGGGAGAGATGAATGAATGAATTAATTAATTAATGAACAAACAAATGAACAGACAAATGAACAAATGAATGAACCAACAAATGAACAAATACATTAATGACCCCAAGCGTAAAAATATTTTCTGATTTTATTTCAACTTAAATTCTCCAACATGTCCATATCACAGTGGAGTATACTTAAGCCATACCCTAGCTTAGAAGAGGTGAACATGAATATTAAGCTACTGCCATGACAGGCCTAAAGTACTGCTGAAAAAACAGCATAAAACCAAATGATCTCCTTTTTTAACCCTTTCCCAAACGATAAAATTTAGACTGGTCCAAATTGAAAGAGTTTGCAGACGACAATTTTAAATTTGATGAAAATGACAGAAAGTTCTCCAAAAGGGTAGAAAACACTGTGGGAAAAGGAGAAATTGTTCATTATGAGCAATTTCTCCTTTTCCCACAGTGTTTTCAAAAGACTTGTACTGCAGACACGTGAAAAACCAGGGCTTGTTTGGGAAAGGGTTAATGACTCTGGGAAAGATATCTTCTGAAAACATTGTAGGAAAGCAGAAATTGCTGGAACCAGCATTTCTCCTTTTCCAGCAATGCATTTTAATCATTTCAAAGACAAATCCCATCATTTAAGGCACATTTAATTTCTCATCTGCAAATGCTTTCCAAACAAACTAGTTTTGAAAATTTTCAAAATTTTGTCAACTGGCACAGGATTAACTCTTTACCCAATGACAAAATTGTAGACTGGTCCAAACTGAAAACATTTGCAGACCACAAGTGATTAAATGTGGCTTAACCCTTTACCACACAATCCTGACTTTTACGACCTTGAGAAAGAAGCCTTTTGAAAACATTGTGCTGGTAACCAGTATTTTCTCCTTTTCCCACAATGTTTTCTACCATTCCCAACACAAATTTCAATTTTTGGGTCACATTTATTTTGTCGTCTGCAAATGCTTTCAATTTGGACCAGTCTAAAATTTTGTCGTTTTGGTAAAGAGTTAAATGATTTAATTTGTTTGATTGATTGATTATATGGTGCTTAACGCCGTTTTCAACATTATTTCAGTTATATTGTGGCGGGTCGTGCACCTATCCATGCTTTCTTGCAGTTTCTTTTACCAGTACTCCGCACAATATTCTTTCCTGGCTGCTTTCCCACATAAACATGGTCGAAACAATGATCAGCGGGGAGAGAGGAATGAATCCTGTAGCAATGACCATCATCAATCCTCGGAAAGAAATTAGGCAAACCGGGGATCGAACCACCGACCTGCTGTTCTCAAGTCCTGTACTTTGATTTGTTTCTCAAAGGTTAGAAAACATTGTGGGAAAAGGAGAAAATGCTGGTTACCACATTGTTCTCAAAAGCTCTTTTTTCTTAGGGATTGTGCAGTAAAGGGTTAAGACAAACATTATAATGATACATACCCCTTGTTTTGCACATGACAACATAAATGTTTCTATTCCGTCTGCCCCAATAGCACGCTGAGTGAGACACAACTGAAAATGCAAAGAAAATTTCAATGTAATTTTCTCATGAAAACTTTCGGGTCATGTTCTGCGAAAAGCGGGTTTAATGTAGGGCTACAAAAGGTATCAACCAATGTCAACCTCTGCAGTCTGTGCAGGCCGACCTGGATTGAAACTTTTTTGCTTCTGGTCAATTTTCTGCATGTCAAAGGACCAGTCTACCTCATGATTCAAACAAGCCCTGGTTTTCATGTGTCTGCAGTACAAGTCTTTTGAAAACACTGTGGGAAAAGGAGAAATTGCTCATAACAAGCAATTTCTCCTTTTCCCACAGTGTTTTCTACCCTTTTTTGATAACTTTCTACCATTTTCATCAAATTTAAAATTGTCGTCTGCAAACTCTTTCAATTTGGACCAGTCCAAAATTTGTCGTTTGGGAAAGGGTTAAACAAAGTAGATTTTATTGATGCATAATTATACAATGTCTTGCTTCGTGTAATGTATCACAACGATGCATTAACCCTTTCCCATACGACAAATTTCAGACTCTTTCAAATTCAAAACATATGCAGACGACAAATTCTAAGTTGGTACAAATTAGCTTAAGCTCTCTGATAGGGTAGAAAATATTGTGGGAAAAGGAGAAAATGCTGGTTACCAGCATTTTCTCCTTTTCCCACAATGTTTTCAAAAGTATTCTTTCCCAGGGTCGTGAAAACCATGGGTGATTTGGTAAAGGGTTAAAACCCCTTTTGCCAGAGCATGGTTTCTTCATGATAAATTAACCCTTTAAAAACAAGACTACATTTTTAGAGTCTTAGAGGAAACAGGCTTCTGAAAACGTCACATTTTCTCCTTTGCACACAGTGTTTTCAAAAGGCTTGTTGGCAACCAGCATTTTCTTTTTTTCCAGCAATGTTTTCAACTCGATCAAGGACAAATTCTGTCATTGGAGCCACCTTTAATACTTTAATATGTCGTCTGCAAATGCTTTCATTTTGGACCCATCTAAATTTTTGGTGTTTGGTAAAGAGTTAACGCTATTTTTCAACATTATTTCAGTTATATCGTGGTAGCCAGTGCACGTATCCATGCCTTCTTGGAGTTTCTTCTACGAGCACTCCGCTCAATATTCTCTCTAAGCCAATGGCCACGTTTCTAACATAACCATCGTTGAAACAATGGTCAGCAGTGAAAGAGTAATGAATCCTGTTGCAATGACTATCATCAATCCTCAGAAAGAAATTGGCCGAGCCAGGGATCAAACCAGCCACCTCCTGTTCTCAAGTCCTGTGTGCTACCAAGCTACCAGGGTTTGGCACAAGTAGAGTAGATGACTTTTAAACTATTGTGATATGCAAGTAATATTTCATCTGTTATAGAACAGTCAGTGATAGTTGCTGGCAGAAAAATGAATCTTAAATGTAGGTCAAAAGTTGCCCATCTACATGGATCTTACCCATTGTCTGATCGAGTCGAAATCTGATAGCCTTGCGATATGAATAATGATTGGTTGCAGTCAAGACTGAAAGCACCAATGCAATTGTGTGTTACATTTGCTATCCAACATCAGCAGAATGTAAATAAAAATGACCACAGGAGAAAGTTATCGAATATGCTGGGAATTATAACCAACAAAGTACAGACGAAAAATATTTTCTTCAACATTCAACGTCACAAATCCATTAAATGAAGTTTTAGGATACATCCCAACACCAGACAATGGACTGTAAAAGTAAGTGTGTGGCTTTTGCAACAATAGATTTTGACTTGATAAATCGTCTGTCAAGTATGCGATCTGAAAAGCAGTCAATTGTTGGCGAATTATGGAGAAAGCATGCTCAACAAACTATAATTGAACCAAACCTTAGTGGCCAATTGTCAAGGACCCCCGTTAAAACAGCAACACCGAAGCCATTAACAGATCATAGCCCAACACCAAGAAAGGTAAACAAGTCTTTGGCTAAAAGAATTATGTTACGCGACATTTGATTGGTTTTCAATGACGTAAATCTAGGGATGATAACGATCAAAATCCAGTTGGTGACCCGTTGCTGTGCCAACAAATTTCAGCACGATCAGCCAAGGGGTAAGATCCACGTAGTGATCGTCACCTTGGCTTGCGAAGATGAAAGTTGCCAGGTCACTCTACCTTTTGCTTACTTTTTACCTGATTTTAAAATTCATTTTTCTGCCAGAACTAACACTTTGACTGTATAATAACAGACTGTCATCTTCACACCAATTTCCAAACTTTTAAAAGATATGAGTTAAATTCAAATGCATTGTAACACCCACTTTGTTTACTTTTGGCAGCTATTGGGGCTTGGAGCAGGTTTTACAAAAAAAAAAAGAGCACAGTTACCTCCCCTGTCTGACAGGCTTTTGTGGTATTACAGCCATCTAGATTGGATACAGTATTAGGACAGGAGTAACATGTCAAGTCTGAAAAATGATGAAAAAAGAAAAACATTACCAAACAAGAAAATTTTAGACTTGTCCAAACTGAAAGCATTTTGCAGACAACAATTTCAATGTGGCTCAAATGATGTGATATTTCTTGGATAAGGTAGAAAACATTGTGGAAAAAGGAGAAAATGCTGTTTACCAGCATTTTCTCCTTTTCCCTCGATGTTTCCAAAAGCATTTCATTTCAGGGTCATTAACTCTTTACCAAATGACAAAATTTTGGACTCAACCAAATTGAAAGCATTTGCAGAAGACAAATGAAATGTTGCTTAAATGATGAATTCTGTCCTTGATAGGATAGAAAACATTATGTGAAAAGGAGAAAATGCTGGTTTCAAAAGCATTTCCTTTCAGGATTGTAGGATTGTGTGGTAAAAGGGTTAATATATCTCTTGCAGACCAAATTTTGTTGCTTGGAGCAGAGAGTATTGACCCATGTCAGCCTGCACAGTCTGACATAGGTTGAATTTTTTTGCTTCGGGTCAATTTTCTGTATGTCAAAAGACCATTCTACCTCATGATTCATTTGTTTGTTTGACAAAATAGATTTTATGGATCCACAATTATGTAATGACCTGCTTGGTATAAGGCATCAAGGAGATACATTCAACCCCCTTTTCACAGTGTATAGCTCAAATGTATTTGACTTTAGTGAGACATGTCTGTATACATATAGCTGACAAACTTAGTGTTTTGCCTAGAAAAGGATTCTGGGACATCTGTGTGCCATCAAAGTAAATAATACTATAATGCAAACAGGTGAAACTTTTTCCTTTTCAAATTTATCTGAAATTTAATCTTCAATGTTTTGTCTCATTTATTTTGAAAATATTCTGTAGTTATCACGTTTATGGGACAATAGCCACCTCTCTGAATTATCCATGGCAAAACAAAGTTGTGCTTACTACACTTTTTACAATATTTAGGGCAAGCAGTAGTTGACACAGCTTGATTGTAACATATCTCAGGATTCTGGGTCTGCATCACTTGACAAGCCTGTGGGTCAATATCCCTGCATACTTCTTGGGCTCCAACCACCACGACAACTACAAACAACCCTGAAGGTAGAAAGAGTCATATGTTAACATTTACGCCCCCTAATGATTTCATTATATGGGGGCTTATTGGTTTGCCCTCTGTCTTTCTGCATGGAAGGTGTAACTAGAAACAGAAAAAAATGGAATCTGCAATTACTTCAGCATGCAGCAACCTGTGAGCTGTATGAAACTTTGTATGGCAACTGTTATGGTAGATCACTCCTTTCTTACGGCAAAACTTCTTCCCGTATAAAATCAATACCTGACAACTGCGTTGGGGAGAATTCTCCCTAGCTCAGGGGTTAGTGTATTGGTCTTCTAAGCCTTGATAAACGAGGATATTTGCCACACGGGTTCAAATCCCAGCCAGAGCAGTTCATATTTGAGCTATGCATTTGTTATAAACTTTCATGTTCGTATGACACCATAATTATCTTCATGTACAAATTATGTACGTGCCTTTATTTTACAGCTTATCTAACTCTTTACCACATGAGCAAGGTGAAGACTTGTCCAAATTAAAAGCATTTGATTGAATGATTGATTGATTGTATGGTGTTTAACACCTTTTCAACATTATTTCAGTTATATCGCCAATGCACCTATCCATGCTTTCCTGGAGTTTCTTTTTACTAGTACTCCACACAATATTCTTTCCAAGCCATTGGCTGCTTTCCCACATAGCCATCGTCGAAACAATGGTCAGCAGTGAGACAGGAATGAATCCTGCTGCAATGACTATCATCAGTCCTCAGAAAGAAATTGGCCAAGCAGGGGATCGAACCAGTGACCTCCTGTTCTCAAGTCCTGTATGCTACTGACTGAGCTACGGGGGCTTGGCTAAAAGCATTTGAAGATGATAATTTAAATGTAGCTCAGATAATGTAAATTGTCTTTGATGGGACAGAAAACATTGATGGAAAAGGAGAAAATGCTGGTTACCAGCATTTTCTCCTTTTCCCACAATGTTTTGAAAGGCCTCTTCCTCGGGATTCTTAAAATGTGGAATTGTGTGATAAAGGGTTAAAGGTCAAGGTCACCATTACTAAATATAGAAAAAAAATTAACACTTAACGCATCTTCCACAACTACAGTTGCCTTTGTGGCCAGTGTAGATTAAGATCAGGCTGCACAAAATGTGCAGCCTATTCTTTGATCTACACTGTCCACTTCGCTGAAACACTGTAGACTGAAGTAACCATGAAATTGCAAGTATTTGGGTCGTATTTCTACGACGAAAATGTCTGATAGGTTTATTCTGCACTCTAAAGGTTAAGAGAAAAATTCCGATAAGGTAGTAACATTTTTTTTGTCGTCTGCAGACACCTTTTAATTTATACAAGTCTAAAACTTTGTTGTTTGGTGAAGAGTTAAGCTTGTACCATTGGCTTGAAATTGCAAAGACATATTAGAATGAAAGAATATTCTTAAAATAATTGAAACAATTCTTGAAAAATATTGTGTGCTTGTGAAAATCAGTTTCTCTGTTTTCTAACAACAATTTCACTCACCCATAAAGTAAATACAGCAGGCTTTAACCAAACAACAAAATTTTAAACTCGTTCAAATTGAAAGCATTTGAAGACTACAAATTAAATGCCACTCAAAACATGACATTTGTTTTTGAAAGGGTAAAAAACATTGTGGGAAAGGAGAAAATGCTGGTTACCAGCCTTTTCTCCTTTTCCCACAAATATTTTCAAAAGCCTTCTTTTTAAGGGTCCTTAAAACTCCAGATTTTGATATAGGCTGAATGCAAGAAAGTCGGAGAAAAACTTGACTGATAAGGCACAGTAAGGTCAAATATAACAAGGTCACAAAGAAAGTCAAATTTAACCTTTCCCAAACAACAACTTTTAGACTCCTCAAAATCAAAACATCTGTTATAAATACCATAGCTGACAAATTCCAAATAGATACAAATAGTTATCAATCAGCAAAATTTTAGACTAGTCCAAATTGAAAGCATTTACTGACGATGCATCAAATGTGGCTCAATTGATAAAATGTGTCTCTGAAAGGATACAAAACATGGTGGAAAAAGGAGAAAATGCTGGTTATCAGCATTTTCTCCTTTTCCCAAAAGGTTTTCAAGAGCTTTCTTCCTCAAGGTTGTTAAAACTTGAAATCATGCAGTAAAGGGTTAAGACTCCTCTAACTTCAAAACATCTGTAGTTGACAGTCCAAATTGATACAAATCAGCTTAAATTCTCTGATAGGGTACAAAACATTGTGGAAAAAGAAATGAAATGGTTGTTACCATGGTTTGAAAAAAATGTCAATTAATGTACAAGAGAGGCAATGGAGAATGGAGAAACATACGGTATACAAGCACTGGTTGCAGTAATTCAAGTGCTAAGTTAACCCTTTACCACACAATCACAGGTTTCAACAACATGTAGATAAACACCATGAAAAAAATTGTGGAACAAAGAGAAAATGCTGCCAGTGTTTTCAAAAGCCTTCTTTTCCAGGGTCATTAAAGCTCAGAGTGGTGTGGTAAAGGGTTAATCAAATGAAATAGTCAGCTAGAGCAAGGAATGAATTGACATTTTCTTTTAGGAAAAAAAGACCCGAACATTGCAACCTAAAGATGTGTTTCACAAGAAAGTCTCACAAACAGCGGGACAAAGTAGATCTAAGATCAGGCTGCATATTCTGTGCAGGCTGATCTTTACCGACACCGTATGGAAAACAAAAACTTTGTGCTAAGCACCCTGTGGATTAAAATTAGTGAAAAAGAAAACAAACTTTTTTTACCTAAATAAACATACGATGCCATATTTGATTCCTGTTTTATCTCACACTGTTTTGACATTAACTAGGACACAAAATTTCTCGCTCAAACTAAATAGATCTCTGCCTTGACTTCATCTCATAAGAATTATAAAATGAATACAACATGATAAGGCTAAATTTGACGTCCAGGACAATTCTTTTTTAACCCTTTACCACACAATCCTGAGTTTAAACGAGCCTGAGTAGGAGAGACTTTTGAAAACATTGTGGGGATGAGAAAATCCTGGTAACCAGAATTTTTCTACTTTTCCCACAATGTTTTCTTCCTTATCAAAGACAGAAAAAATAATTTCAGCTACTGGTATATTTAATTTGTCCCCTGCAAATGCTTTCAACTCTTTACCACATAAGAACTCTGCACAATAGTCTTTCCAACCCACTGGCTGCTTTCCCACATAATCATCATCAAACCAATGGTCAGCAATGAGAGAGGAATGAATCCTGTCACAATGACTATCATAATGCCTCAGATAGAAATTGGCCCAGCTGGGGATAAAACCAGCGACCTCCTGATCTCAAGTCTTGTATGCTAGCAACTGAGCCACCACGGCTCGGCTTCAACATTAAAGAAACTATATTCTGATGTTTTTTGTGCCAAGCCCCATAGCTAAGCCGGTAGCGCACAGGACTTCAGAACAGGAGATTGCTGGTTCAATCCCCGGCTTGGCCACTTTCTTTCCTAGAACTGATGATAGTCATTGCGACAGGATTCTTCCTCTTTCACCGCTGACCATTGTTTCAACGATGGTGGGAAAGCAGCCAGTGGCTTAGAAAGAATACTGTGCAGAGTACTGGTAAAAGAAACTCCAGGAAAGGATGGATAGGTGCACTGGCCGCAGCGATGTAACTGAAATAATGTTGAAAACGGCGTTAAACACCATACAATCAATCATTGATGGTACTTGCTGTTTAGTCAATCTTGTTGTCTGCTAACAACACTGCACCTGGTATGAGAGAAGCAAGGGCTGCTGCAAGTTTAAAACAGCCTTATTAATTCTACAATCAAAGCCACTTGTCAGCTCACCAACAAACAAACTTATACAAGAATTGCATTAACTCTTTCCAAAACAACGAAATCTTTGACTAGTCCAAATTGAAAGCATTTGCAGAAGACAAAATGAATGAGACTGAAAAATATGAAATTTGTTATGGGAAAGTTAGAAAACATTGTGGAAACAGGAGAAAATGCTGGTTACCAGCTTTTTCTCCTTTTCCCACAACTTTTTCAAAAGTCTCTTTAAAGGGTTGTTAAAACTCAGGATTCTGTGGTAATCAGTTAAACACAGCACTCCAGAATTCAAATCCAAGCCCCGGTAGCTCAGTCACTAGCCTACAAGACATGTCGCCTGTTCGATCCCAGTGTCAACCAATTTCTTTCTGAGGTTTAATGATAGTCACTATGACAGGATTCATTCCTCTCTCCCGGCTGACCACTGTTGCGACAATTGTTATGTGGGAAAGCAGCCAGTGGCTTGGAAAGAATATTGTGCAGGGTACACGTGAAAGAAACTCCAGGAAACCATGAATAGGTGCACTGGCTGCCGTGATATAACTGAACTGATGTTGAAAACAGTGTTAAAAACTGTACAATCCATCAGAATTTAAAAGTGCAGAGTATAGCTAAAGTATAAACAAACAAATGATCAACTCACCAAAGCTCAAGGTTAGGCCAGGAAACTCATATCTGGTCCAAAACCAAACTACAACCTCTAAAAGATCTTCACCTTCCAACTACTCAAGGCTAACTGCCTGAAATGTCTAACTAGATCTATACACAAAACATATACATGGCAGAAATTATTAGCAAAGCATGAAAGAGTGAGTTTTATTCAAACATAAAGTATAATTCTAACTCGATAAACCTTTCATTAACAGATTACATATTTATTATTGTTTGTTTTTAGGAATAAATGATTAAAACAATGAACTGTGATGAGCTAATATAAACGTTATTGAGTTGGGTTTATAAATTATCTCGTCATGGTACGTGATTTTTGAAACTATTATCCCAAACATAAACAATAATATAAACTGATAATGAAAGATTTATCGAGTGACAGCTTTACAGGTAATACCATTCAACAGATATTAACAGAACGCGATAACCGTAGCCCTTGTTTACAAGAAATCAGAGCATTCCATCTTACTATACGGGAAGAATAGGTAAATTATCTGATAATTTCAACTAAAATGCACACTGAAAAGGATTTAAAAGTCTTTCAACTATTAGTGCAGGTAAGCGAGCAGTGCTGTAGTGGAGAACATGCCTGCTTTGTAGACTTTCAGTACATCAAGCCTGCTGTCCTGGTTCGAGCCATACGACAACCTTATTTATTAAAGAGAATAATTTTTTTTTCTCGATCTTTAATTTCTTTTCTTTTCCTTGTTTCATTGTCTCTTTATGTGATTATTTTTTGTTTGCTTTTTTTTTTCTCTCTGTCTTTCTCTGCTTTTTTGTTTATTTTTTTCTCTTTCTTTCGCTCTTCCATTTTTTATATCTATCTTTATTTTCAATTGATGTTTATTCTTATTACATTTTTTTTTTATTCACTTTATTTATTACCAGTATGTTTTTTAACATTTTTTTTATCAGTACAACAATACAATTATAAATGCCCAATCTTCATCCCCTTTACTTTACAGAGCCCCTGTAGCTCAGTCGGTAGCGTACAGGACTTGAGAATAGGAGGTTGCTGGTTTGATCCCCGGCTCGGCCAATTTCTTTCCAAGGATTGATGATATATATATATAGTCATTGTGACAGGATTCATTCCTCTCTCGCCGCCGACCATTGTTTCGATGATGGCTATGTGGGAAAGCAGCAAGTGGCTTGGAAAGAATACTGTGTCTAGTACTGGTACAAGAAACTCCAGGAAAGCATGAATAGGTGCACTGGCCACGCGATATAACTGAAATAATGTTGAAAACGACAGTAAACACCATTCAATCAATCATTCATCCCCTTCACTGGTAGTATCATGAAGTACTCTCTCCATTTTCACGTGCCGTATAGTTACACTCAGCTTCTTCTCTGGCAGTATCTGTTGCTTCCTTGTCGCTGACCTCAATAATCAACTGCTCAAAGGCTTTTTCACCTGCAATGTTTATTTTTCTGAACCTTTCTCTTTTTCAACCACATGTCTACAGCAATTTAACTCTCCCACTCAGATGGAGTCGCACTATCAATTGCCTCTGGGATCAAGGTCATAACATCCTTCATTTTGAACGTTAGGTTTGAAGCAGCTATCCGACGTTTCACGATTCCCCAGACCATTTCAACTGCGTTCAGTTTTGCATGATATTAAGGTAGACGAAGATAGGTGTGGCCAAACCGTTCCAAAGCAGAATCAAGCTCATACTTTGCAGCAGGCGTGTGTCTTTAGCAGAGTTCCAGAAGTTCCAGCTTTAACATATTTTCTGTAAAAGGGATGTGATGCCTTTCCAGCCAAGCCTGTATATCTGTTTTCCTGGTGCATTGCGTGGGACAGTTGTCATATAGGATATTATGGTATGGTGCACTGTCTATCACCAACAGTGCATTTGTTTGCAAATTCAGGATCAGTTTCTCGTTCAGCCACTTTGTGAAGTTTTGGCTGTTCATCTTAGAGTGATAGCCGCCTGTAGAGGACTTTGGCTTGAAAACAAGACCAGCACCTTTCAGAGATCCCTCCGAGGATCCACCATGAACAACTAAAAGGCATTCACCATGGGTAAATGGCACTGAAAAGGTTACATCGTTCAATTGCCGGCATTTTCTTGCACTGTGTATGGATCGAATGGACAAAAGTTTCGTCAGTATAGACAATAGGCCTACTAGACTCTCTGTACATTTTAATTTTCTGTATGACTCATTTTTAACAACACTATTTCTAGCATCCATTTCTGTACAAGAATGTCTTTGTTTGTTTGCCCCAAAAAGTTCAAAAGAATCAATGTGTAATCTTGTCTGATATCAATTTGATATGAAGACGGCCACTAATTACATGTACAAATATTCACTATATCACAAGAAAATCATGTAACCAATGACTTACCTTAAAAAAGAATTTATTGACCAAAAAAAAAGTTTTACGTATGATTCGAACTCGCTCCGCAATTGTGTAAACAGACGGGAGTTGATGCGACAGCTACACTACTGCGCCAATTGTGCATTTCTATCCAGATTTACCAATAAGTAATTGCCGTGTCCCTCGTATTCCCTATTTGGATGTTGGAACTGACCCAATGTTTGTAAACAAAGGCCACAATTATCGCGTTTTGTTAGTAGGTACACATCTATTATTCCTGAACAGTAACCCTAAACCCTTCACCACACAATCCAAGTTTTAACAAACCCCCATGGAAAATTCTGAAAACATTGTAGGAAAAGGAGAAAATGCTGCTAAACAGCATTTTTTCCTATTTTTACAACATTTTCTACACTTTCAAAAACAAATATCAGTATTTGTGTAGATCTAACATTTGATTTGTCATCTGCAGAGGTTTTCAGTTTGGATCAGTCTAAAATTTTGTCATCTTGTAAGGAGTTAACAAAGTTGTTTTTGAAACATTGTGGGAAGATGTGACACCACAGAGGGTTGTAAGATCTGGGCTCATCTGACAAAAAGGTTAAGGTTGCCAACATCAATTCTTTTTTGCGAGAAGAAAGATCTATCTCTGTAAATATCGACCAGATTCCAAAGCTTCTGTTAAACACAACTCGTGATTGCCATCTAGATCGAGTCTACCATTTCTGGCCCGCCCTCTCTTCAAATCAAGATGCTGTCATACAGAGATCTATATCTAGATCTAATTTGATTTAGATTGATACAGATGTATATTCGATATTTTGCATACAATTTAAAAATTGCGCCTTAAAAAGGTCACGTGATTGTAATATGGATGTCCCGACCTAGATCTAAGAAAGATGGATTTTCTAGGCGGAGTTTCTATTTTAAGTGATAGATCTATGTGCTAATTTTCAAATTTTGGGAATGCTGGCATGCTTCTGTCAATTTCTTTGCTCAAATAATCTCTCAAACCCCATTTGTGCTAAATTCGTCTGCAACTCTATCAACTTGGTACAAAGGTAGTTGATAATATCAAACCTTAGTTTCGGATTCTATATCAGAAAACTTGAATTCGATATCTCGAAATAAATTACTAAAGTCAATGTTATTTAAGCATCTTCTTTTGTAAAACTGTAAACATTTCAAATATTTTATACATCTGTACAAAGTAAAGGAAAAAAAAAAAAACTCGCAAATACGAAGAAAAAAGCTGCTAGCTTTACGTTGCCTGGTTACTGATAAACGATCCGTAGAAAATACTGAGAAGTGGTCTTTTATTCATAAATATGGCCACAAATATCAACCCGAACGATGCAGGTATAAAAATTCTTTTAAGATGTTTTACTGTTAAGTAAGGGCCATGCCATTTGACTTTGTGTCATAGCAATCCATGTTCCATGTGGAGAAAGTTGCGTTGTCGGTTGGGAAGAGTATTTCGCCCGATCTCGGTTTCGGACAATCAAGGATCATTAGGAAAAATTGATATGATATATCTTTTTTAAATATTTCCAAATATCTGCCTGGACCATTTCATTTACTCACTGTATACTGTATAAAATTGTGTAGGCCATGTAGATCTAATATTTCAATATTTTGTTCTAGTCATTAGAATTGATGTCTTTCATACATGAAGTTTATTCTTTTTAGTTGACTGTATATTCTATGAAATATTGTTTTGACTCTTTTCAAATCTGTCTGGAGAAAGAAGGCCTCTGAGAACAGTGTGGCAAACTTAGAAAATGCTGGTGACCAGCATTTTCTCTTTTTCACACAATGTTGCTGTTGTTGTTTTTGTAGAGCACTCTTCTAGAGACAAAATGTCATTTTGAATGTCATTTGAACAATATATATGCAATTTTTCGTCTTTAATTTTTTTTGCTTATAGTTTCAACAAGTCTAAAATCTTGTCCCTTCCTTAACTCTTTACCGAACGACAAAATTTTAGACTAGCCCAATTTGAAAGCATTTGCAGACGACAAAATTTAATGTGATCGACTGAAAAATTGTAATTTGTTTTGGGAGGAGTAGAAAACATTTTGGGAAAAGGAGAAAATGCTGGTTACCAGCATTTTCTCCTTTTTCCACAATGTTTTCAAAAGGCTTCTTCCTCAGGGTCTTTCAAAGTTGGGATTGTGTGGTAAACAGTTAAAGGTTAACTTCTTTTTTTCAAAACTACTCTCATCAGGTAGTATGTAGTGTTCTTGGTCAGGTAAACTACTCATCTATAATACTTAAATGGTACTGAAATTTAGATCTGAACCCCATGACTAGCGAAATGCTCTGCCTTGGCCAATCACATGGCTTATCTTTGGATTTGAAAATAAACACATAGCAATAACATTCACAAACTGGACTCTGTAGCTCAGTCGGGAATATACAGGGCTTGAAACCAGGAAGTCACTGGTTTGATTCTTTAGCTTGGTAAAAGTCTTTCCAAGGATTTATCAGAGTCATTCAGACCTCCAGATAAAAGGGAGTGATAGTATTCTAAATCCATCATTTCTCTTCCAAACTCTGTGTTGTGGGTACTCATTAGAATCAGAATCATCTCGATGAGATGATTCTAATGAGTACCCACAACACAGGGTTTAGTGGAGAGTGATTAATATTTTCAAATTTGAAATCAAAGTCATTCCCTCTATCTGGAGCTCTGGTCATTGTTCAGGACTCATTCTTCTATCACCACTTATGATTATTTCAAAGATGGTTATATGGGAAAGCAGCCAGTGATTTGGAAAGAATATTGAGCAAAGTATAGGTAAAAGAAACTCCAGGGTCCATATTCACCATTCTTTAGAGCATTCTTGGTCTAATTATAGATTTAGAAAGCAAGACAACTTCTAATTGGCTATACTCTCGGAAGTTGTGTTACTTTCAAATTTAAAAACTTCTTCAGAATAAGACAAAGAATGGTCTTAAGAATGGTTGGTGAATTCTGGCCCAGGAAAGCATGGATAGCAGGATAGGTGTACTGGAGGCAGCTTTAACTGAAATAAGGTTCATAACAGCTTTACGCACCATACCAAAAAAAAATAAAAAGCCGTTATGACCTAATATATAATTTTAAATGAGTAATGACTATCAACCATTGTAGAATTATCTGACGAGGATTTTAATGACAATGATCATCCAGGTAAATAGTGAACACAAAAGCAAACCATCCTTCATGAAGTGGATACCATCTAATTCATTATGATCACTTTAATCCTTAGGTTGCTTAGCATGACACAAAGGCCTTTTATGGACAGTGTAGATCAAGATCAGACTGCAGTCAGTCTGATCTTAGATCTACACTGTCCGATAAGGAGATATTTTTTTCCCGAAAAAATACCTTGGCAATTTAGCAAAATTTTGGTTTATACCATCAACTCGAAATTGTCAAATCACTTATTTAGCAGGTTGAGGGTTAAACCTTTACCAAACAGCAACATTTTAGACTGTTCCAGATTGAAAGCATCTGCAGGCAACATTTTAGATGTTGCTCAAATAATGTACTGGTCCTTGGACATGCAGAAAATTGACCAACAGCTCAAAGTTTTGACCTAGGTTAGCCTAGGTGGACTGCAGAGGCTGACCTGGGTTGATAGTTTTTGCAGATGCATCAAGTCAGAGCATGGTTCAATTATTATAAAAGGTATTCTGGGACAATTGGGATACTGGCCAATAGGAACCAGCCAAAATTTTGAATCATTTGTGATGCTTCATGCTCTAACTGAAAATTTTCACTGCATTTATAAATGTTGCATACTGTGAGTAAACTAGTTGATTTTGACTTCTTTGGAATTCTTTCTTCATGAATCTTTATTTCAAATTTTCAATTAAACCTTTAACAAACGATGAAAATTTGGAATTGACCAATATACAAGCATTTGCAGGCCACAAATTAAATGGTGCTAAAATTAATGACAATTTTTGTCTTTGATAGGGTAGAAAACATTGTGGGAAAAGGAGAAAATTTTGGTAACCATCATTTTCTCCTTTTCACACAACATTTTCAAAAGTCTTCTCTTTCAGGATCATTGAAATCCAGGATTGTGTGGTAAAGGGTTAGTTTGGCACATTAACATATTTGGAGAACATGGATATTTGAGAAAATCTTTGCTGTTTTGAAACAGCTTTGTCTATTCTGTCTTTCAAAACTTCTGAATATTAGTTTAGATTTCTAACTTCCTGAATGACAGTGTCTAGACTTTCTATATCAATTTAACTTCTCATATCTTTGCAATTTGCTCCGTGAAAACTAAACTTACTCATAAATTTGTTTACTGCCTTTAAATCTATCAGTTTTCCTGGAATTTTTCCTGTCATGGTGAAATATTAACCCTTTCTCAAACAACAAGTTTTAGACTCTTTCAAATTCAAAACATACACAGAAAACAAATTTCAAAATTGGTACAAATAAACTTCAGCTCAGTGATAGGGTAAAAAACATTGTTTGTTACCATCATTTTCTCCTTTTCCCACAATTTTTCCAAAATCCTTCTTTCTCAGTGTCAAGCAAGTTTTTTTCTGGCAGTATAGATAAGGATCAGGCTGATCTGCATATACATGGCTAGTCTAGCCAAAATTATGAGATTTTCTGGAAAACAAACTCGAAGCTCAAAATCTTAGTTTTTTCTATTGACTTGAAAGAGAGTCAAAAGTTAGAGAAATTTTCCAATGTTTATGTGTGTTTTAACCCTTTCCCAAACAACAAATTTTGGACTGGTCCAAATTGAAAGAGTTTGCAGACGACAATTTTAAATTTGATGAAAATGGCAGAAAGGTCTCAAAAAGGGTAGAAAACACTGTGGGAAAAGGAGAAAATTGCTCATTACGAGCAATTTCTCCTTTTCCCACAGTTTTTTCAAAAGACTTGTACTGCAGACACGTAAAAACCAGGGCTTGTTTGGGAAAGGGTTAATTAATACAGGACTTGCAATTATTTCAATATTGGTATACCGGTAGTACAATTAAGTGTTTTGAAAATCTTTGCCTCATCTTCTCATTAAATAACAGTTTTAATTTTATTACGTAATTATTTAACCTGTTCAGAGAATTGGTTTAACTCTTTACTGCATGACAAAAATGTAGACTTAATTAAAAGCATTTGCTGATGACAATTTAAATAAATCCGGCTTGTGTGGTACAGGGTTTTTGTATTTATGTTCTGTTTTCAGGATGGTTTTATCACGCCCCAGCAAGGAGACAAAGCGTGGACCCCGTCCTGTACCCACCCATGTCCCAGATCCCAGGGCTGTCAGAAGATGATGGGAGCCCAGATGAGCCCATTAGACCCTTATTAAAGGATACAGATTCTGCATATATCAGACTGGCCAAGCAAGGTGGTAGAGCTAGTAAGTAAATGCCAAAGATATTGACCCTTTGCCACACAGTCCCGTATTTTAATGACCCTGAGTAAAAGGTCTTTTGAAAACATTGTTGGAAAAGGAGAAAATGCTTGTAACTAGCATTTTTTCCTTTTCCAACAATGTTTTCAGCCAAATCAGAGATGAATTCCTCCATTTGAGCCATATGTGTATTTAGATTGTCAACAGCAGATATATACTTTCTATCTTGAACAAGTCTTCAGTTTTGTCCAAGAGTATATTTTTTGTACAGAGAACCAGTTTCAACCTAAGCGGAAGTAGAAAGAAATAGAAAGTATGCATCCTAATTTTGACTTTGCTTAACTCTTTAGCACACAATCCCAACTTTTAACGACCCTGAGAAAGAAGCCTTTTGAAAACTTTCTGGTAACCAGCATTTTCTCCTTTTCCCCTAATGTCTTCTACCTTTCCCAAAACAAATTTCAATTTTTGAGTCACATTTTATTTGTCGTCTCCAAGTGCTTTCAATTTGGACCAGTCTAAAATTTTGTTGGGTGGTAAAGAGTTAATAAATAGTTTTCATGAAAGGTAGAAAAGTAAAATTTTTTACTCAGACATTTCTCTGAAAATCTTTCATGTTTTTTTACTTAAGATTTACCTGGAAGAGTCAAAATTAGTGAGGTTTAAATCTTTACAACAAAAATCAATTTATCAAGTGTTATTAAATGTTATTATGTTATCAAGTGTTATCATGTGATGAAGTGAGACAATGCTGGTTACTGACATTTTCTTGTATTCCCACAATGTTTTTGACCCCTTTAAAGGCAAATCGCATCATCTGAATAAAATGTAATTTATCACCTGCAAATTCTTTCAATTTGGATGAATTGAAATTTTGTTGTTTGGTAAAGAATTGCACGACAGTTGCTGTGTTCGAAATTAGAACTATATTTAAATTTCAGACTTGCTACATATGAAAGAAAACCCAACCACAAAGAAAGAACCTGTTTTGTATCCAAGAAATGACTGGTTTTACCTAGAAGATAACGCCATGGAGGACGAACAGGAGAAACATAAAAACAAAATGTAAGTTTAACCCTTTCCCAAACGACAAATTTTAGACCCGTCCAAACTGAAAGAGTTTGCAGGCAACAATTTTAAATTTCATGAAAAGGGCTGAAAGTTCTCCAAAAGGGTAGAAAACACTGTGGGAAAAGGAGAAATTGCTCGTAACGAGCAATTTCTCCTTTTCCCACAGTGTTTTCAAAAGACTTGTACTGCAGACACGTGAAAACCAGGGCTTGTTTGGGAAAGGGTTAATTCTAAACTCTTGGAGCAGTGTATAAATCAAACAGGCATTTTTAGTCTAGAATTGATTGATTGAATCTATGGTGTTCCCAAAATGTTTTCTACCCTATTAAAGACAACTTCCATCATTTGAACCACATTTCAATTGTCGGCTGCAAATGCTTTCAGTTTGGACAAGTCTACGTTTTTGCTGCATGGTAAAGGGTTAATACATCTTCTTGATGCATGATACCAAACAAGTCATCACATAATTATGGATCCATAAAACCCATGCTGTATAGCAACTGACCAAATCACAAAATACCAAGTCCTTTGATTGGCAGAAAATTGATCAATGGCAAATCACTTCAACCCAGCTCAGCCTGCACAGACTACGCAGGTTGACCTGGATCCGTATTCACCAACCATTCTTAAGAACGTTCTTAGACTTATTCTTCAAGATTTTCCAAGTTTGAAAGTAACACAACTTCTGATTGGCTAAACCATATGGTTTAGCCAATCAGAAGGTGTGTTACTTTCAAATTTGGAAAATCTTGAAGAACAAGACCAAGAATGTTCTTAAGAATGGTTGGTGAATACGGACCCTCTGGGCTGATACTTTTTAACAGATGCATTAAGCCCCCTTTTCACAGAGCTTGAATAACATGAAACCTACTTATTTCATTTTCAGTGACTACGACTTCCTCAGACCTGAGTATATGGTACACGAGGGTTATAAGCCCGAGGACAGCAGTTTGTATGAGCGCCCTGCTCGTGGGCCCATTGGTTACGACAGATTGTCAGTTTTCGAGAGGGACTTGAACCATGCAACAGACAAAACTGTCCGACTCCCTGAGGTCAGGAAGCCCGGGTACGGAGTTAGAAGTGGGAAACCTTTAAGACTCCCAAAGAGTCAAGAAAAAAGTAAGCCACCCTCAGCGCAAACTGACCCCGGGAAAGGGCCACGCCCACCACGATATTTGATGCTGTAAGTGGTTTCTTGTTTTTTTTTTTTTTTCAGTTACAGTTTCTGCTAAAAGAATTTTAATTTTGAATGTTTAACCCTTTCCCAAATGACAAATTTTGGACTGGTCCAAATTGAAAGAGTTTGCAGACAACAATTTTAAATTTGACGAAAATGGCAGGAAGTTCTCAAAAAGGGTAGAAAACACTGTGGGAAAAGGAGAAATGCTCGTTACGAGCAATTTCTCCTTTTCCCACAGTGTTTTCAAAAGACTTGTACTGCAGACACGTGAAAACCAGGGCTTGTTTGGGAAAGGGTTAATGGAAGACAACATGTTAGACTTGCTGGTATTAAAAGCATGGTCAAAACTATAAATTAATCTTTTGTCACACAATCCCTACTTTTAATGACCCTGAAAGAGAAGGCTTTCAAAACATTGTTGGAAAAGGAGAAAATGCTGGTAACCAGCATTTTCTCCTTTTCCCACAATGTTTTCTACCTTATCAAAGACATAAATCATCATTTTAGCAACACTTAATTTCACGTCTGCAAATGCTTTCAATTTGGTTTAGTCCAAAGTTTTGCCATCTGGTAAAAGGTTAAATGTGGTTCAAATGATAAAGTTTGTAGAAGACACAGTGGAAAAAGAACAGAATATTTGTATCAAGCATTTTTTCTGTTTCCCACAATATTTTCTGAAACCTTCTTTATCATAGCTGTCAAACTATAACATATTTTTTGTGAAAGAAAACTCTGAAGAACTTACTTGATGTTTTCATGTATAAGCACAAATGTTAACCCTTTCCCAAACAAGCCCTGGTTTTCACGTGTCTGCAGTACAAGTCTTTTGAAAAAACTGTGGGAAAAGGAGAAATTGCTCGTAACGAGCAATTTCTCCTTTTCCCACAGTGTTTTCTACCCTTTTTGAGAACTTTCTGCCATTTTCATTAAATTTAAAATTGTCGTTTGCGCACTCTTTCAATTTGGACCAGTCCAAAATTTGTCGTTTGGGAAAGGGTTAAAGAACAGCAGGTTATAATTTTTTGTAGGATTTACGTAATAATTCTGACAGAAAACGGATTTTGATAAAAGTTTTTATCTACTTACATGAAAATGATAATTCATCTTGCTTTCATTTCAAGAAATAAAACTAAGAAAAGGTAAACATAGTAATGTAGTTTAGTTGGCACTAAGATAATTACCTTCTCTTGCACATATGCTAGTAGCGACATGTATATAACACTTAGAGTATTGAATAAACATAGCTGACATTTTCAGTCTGAAAAATAAGACCTAAATAATTACAATTTCTGTGTTGCACTTTTCCACAATGCCTCGATCAACAGAGCGAGCAGTGTAGATCAAAGATCAAACTGCACCTTTTTGCTGTCTGATCTGGGGGGAACAGTTTATTTATTGGAACTCAACAACCATTTACTTATTGGAACTGACATTGCTCATGTTCAGTTGATTTATTCTCTAAACTGATAAGCCTAGGTACATGTATCTACATGTACCTTGGTCCGTATTCACCAACTATTCTAAATTGCTGCTTAATTTGACATTCAAAAAGTAAGATAGATTCTGATTGGCGACATTTTGTAGTTAAGCACATCAGATATTGCATTCCTCTTACATTTAGAACTTCATAATAATGAACTAGAATGGGATGTTATTTAGGGTAGTACTGGAATACTGATCCAGCCATTTCAAAAGGATTGAGCCATGCTCTTTGAAAAGGGGCTTAATGCATCTGTTTAAAAAAATATATTGACCCATGTCAGCCTGCACAGGTCAAAACTGGTCTGTTGATCAATTTTCTGCATTTCAAAGAACCAGTCCACCTCATGATCCAGGCAGTTATAGGCAAAATGGTTTTTATGGATCCATAATTATGTGATGACTTGGTCGGCCTAATGCATCACAGAGATGCATTAACAGTTTACTACACAATCCCGAGTTTTAACGACCCTGAAGAAGATAGCCTTTTGAAAACATTGTTGGAAAAGGAGAAAATGCTGGCTACCAGCATTTTCTCCTTTTCCAACAATGTTTTCTACCCTTTCAGAGACAATTTTTTCCATTTAAGCCACATTAAAATTGTCATCTGCAAGTGCTTTCAGTTTGGACGGGTCTAGAATTTTGTCGTTTGGTAAAAGGTTAAACCCCTTTTTTGCCAGAGCACCACTCCTATTCTGATTCGATATTTTAAGATCAGTCGTCTGATTGGCACAGAAATTCTATCTCAGCCAATCAGGTAGCTTGGAATTTAGGATGGAATGGCTGGTGATTACGGTCTAGGGGCATCGGTCTACATATTTTCTCATACTAATATTACATGTAGAGGCAGGACAGTCTAGCTGTATCTACAAGGTGAAAGTTATTATAACTAACAACTAGTGTAGATTCTCTGTGACAAGTGGACAGATTGCTCTGATTGATCAGTGTCCTCATTGCCACATTTAAGTATGTTTCTTGACTTCTGGTCTATCAAAATTATCACAGTCAATATCTTACATTGTTTTCTAAAGCCCGCTGTAGTGTAGAATGAACTATATATTCCACATACATGTAATGTAGGTCACACAGATACAAGTTAACTCTCAACCAGACATTTTAGACTCATCTGTATTGAAGGTATGTTAAGATGAAAAAAGATTTGCAACAAATGAAATTGGGCCATGCTCTGTGAAAAGGGGCTTAATGCATCTGTGAAAAGTATTGACCCAGGTCAGCCTATGCAGTCCTCGCAGGCTGACCTGGGCCGAAACTTTTCGCTACTGGTCAATTTTCTGTATGTCCAAGGACCACTCTACCCCATGATTAACCCTTTACCGCACAATGACGCCTTTTGGCGCCCCTGGGAAAGAAGCCTTTTAAAAACATTGTGGGAAAAGGAGAAAATGCTGGTGACCAGCATTTTCTCCTTTTCCCACAATATTTTCTACCCTATCAAAGAAAAATTGCACCATTTTAGCCAAATTGAAATTGTCGTCTGCAAATGCTTTCAATTTGGAGAAAGCTAAAATTTTGTCGTCTGGTAAAGGGTTAAGTCGGTTGTTAAAAAAAAAGTGGCTTTTATGAATCCACAATTGTGTGATGGCTTGATAGGTATAATGCATCACAGATACATTTAGCCCCCTTTTGCCAGAGCATGGCTCAAATAGATTTGACTTTGAAGGGGAAGAAATTGTTGGCAGCAAGAAAAATGCTGGTCACCAGCTTTTTTGCCTTTTTTCCATAATGTTTTCAAAAACCTTCTTCCTCAAGGTTGTAAAAACAGGACTGTTTGGTACAGAGTTAGTTATAGTAGAAATACTAACAAACCTGTTTATCATAGGCCTGGCACACCTAACAACAAGGAAAAACCACGGATCAACAAAATTCTCTCATACGCTTACGAGAAAGAGTGGCAAGAGAAACTGCAAGACTGGCAAGTAAAGCAGGACATTGGCAGGTCTCGACACCGAAATATGACAAATATCCCGCCCCATGTAGACTCAAAAGTGCAATCAGAATATGCGATGAATTTTGGAAAAAATAGCACAGTAGTTCATTCCGATAACAGGTATTGCATTTTTAGTATATGCAGTGTTCTAAATATAGGAGATAGTTTATGAATAATTAATATTGTGTACGGTAAGTTTTTATGCTGAAGTCATTGCTATTTTCAGCTCAACTGTTTCTAAAGAAGATGTTGAGGTATTGTGAAAGCCCAGGGTCCATATTCACCAACCATTCTTAAGAACGTTTTTGATCTAGTTCTCCAGAATTTTTTAAATGTGAAAGTAACAAAACTTCTGATTGGCTAAACCAAGGTGTTTAGCCAATCAGAAGATGTGTTACTTTCACGCTTAGAAAATCTTGGAGAATAAGACAAAAAATTTTCTTAAGAATGGTTGGTGAATACGGACCATGATTGTGCCCGTGTTGCCTGCGTCTGCACTCTCATCAACATGCAAAAATTTTGATTTCTCCTCATATATCAGTCCTTAGTTCAGATATGTGTACATACTTCAGACCTTGGCTATTTGCTAACTATCAAAAGGGGAACCTGAAACAAACAGGCAGGTAACAATTTTACATGATTATGCCCCTTTTTTGACTGGACTTTGTAGACATTAATTGGAACATGTTTCTTTTCTTCCCAACAATGATTCAGCTTGAGCAATGGAATGAATGCAGTATAGTTAGAGAGAGGTAGGGATGAAAAAACCAGATTTAACCCTTTACCAGACGACAAAATTATAGCCTTGTCCAAATTGAAAGCATTTGCAGATAGCAATTTCAATGTGGCTCAAATGGTACAACTTTTCTTTGATAGGGTAGAAAACATTGTGGGAAAAGGAGAAAATGCTGGTTACCAGCATTTTCTCCTTTTCCCACAATGTTTTCAAAAGGCTTCTTTCACAGGGGCGTCAAAAGGCGTCATTGTGCAGTAAAGGGTTAAGGTATTTTTTTTGTGTGCACCACTAGTTATTGAAAGTGAATGAAGAACATTTTTTCTTTCTCTGAAAAACAATAAGTAAAATTTTATGTCATACTGTTTTCAGCTACAAGCTCTTTAGTCAGAAGGGTTTCTCCTTCAATGTTTGTTCAATTTTATCACATTACTATACATTTGACATATATGTCCACAGCATTTGTAAAATGCACTTGAGCTATGCTCTGTGAAAAAGCAGCTTAATGCATCTGTAAAAAGTATCGCAGCCCGCGTCCCCACGGCCTGACATGGATCGAAACTTTTTGATATAACGTAATTTTCTGAATGTCCAAGGACCATTCTACCCCCGTGATTCAGTCTGTTATTAGACAAAATTGATTTTATGGATCCCTAGTCATGCAATTACTGACAGTATAATGCATCACAGAAATGCACTTTACCCCACAACAAAATTGGACTGGACCAAATTGAGACCATATGCAGACAAAAAATAAACAATGCTTAAATAATGATTCTGTCTTTGATAGGGAAGAAAACACTGTGGGAAAAGGAGAAAATGCTGGTTACCAGCATTTTCTCCATTTCCCACAGTGTTTTCAGAAGCCCTTTTCACCAGGGTTGTTTAAAGTCGGTTTTGTGGGGATGAAGGGTTAAGCCCCCTTTTTCCAAAGCATGGCTCACTTACTTTTTAATAGAAATTAATGCATGTATGCTACGTTTTTTTGGGGGTTTTTTTGGTGGCATCTTTGTCATGCTTTAGACCATTATTAATTTTTCTCGTATAAAAGAAATTTTGTACATGTATATGCACATATATTTTATGCATTTATATCTTTAGTATTACCTTTTAGATGAGTATTTAGCCTACAGTAACACAAATAAGCATAGTCAGCCCATTCCTAAATATCACACTACATAACTGACTTTCTATACACACAAAGCTCTCTTTCTACACATTATTAGATAAAATTTCAGAAAATATTACAGCAAAGCTAAGTAATATTGAAGTTCTTGTTTGTATGGTGTTTAATGCCATTTTCAACATTATTTAGTTATATTGCAGCAGCCAGTGCACCTATCCATGCTTTCCTGGAGTTTCTTTAACCAGTAATTAGCACAATATTCTTCCCAAGCCACCGGCTGCTATCCCACATAACCATCGGCAAAAAAACGGTACACAGTGAGAGAAGAATGAATCCTGTTGCAATGAATATCATCAGTCCTTGTATAGAAATTCACCAAGCTTGGGATCCAAACCAGTGAACCCCTGGTCCCAAGTCCTATAGGCTGACGACTGAACTACCAGGCTTGGCATTAAAGTTTTTAGTCCTATAGTTGTTAATTTGTATGAATTAGCTTTATCTACATGGAATACACCTGTTTATTTTAATTGTAATAATTTTTGAGCCAAGTTTTAGAAGTTTTTGCAGTCAACAGCTGTTAGATCTATAAATGCATTAACCCTTTACCACACAGTCCTGAGTTTTAACGACCCTGATGAAGAAGCCTTTTGAAAAAATTGTGGGAAAAGGAGAACATGCTGGTTACAAGCATTTTCTTGTTTTTCCACAATTTTTTACCACATCAGGGACAAGTTCCATCATTTGAGTCACACTGAAACAATTGTCTGCAAATGCTTTTAATTTGGACAAGTCTACATTTTTGTTGTGCGGTAAAAAGTTAATCCTTTCCAAGACATCAAAAGTTTAGACTTGTCTATAATGTAAGCACTTGCAGATGATAAATTAGATGTGGTTCACATTATGGGATTTTACTCTGAAAGGATGGAAAACATGGTGGTCACCAGAATATTCTCCTCTGACAGAAATTATCCCTTTCCCAAACAAGCCCTGGTTTTCACGTGTCTGCAGCACATGTCTTTTGAAAACACTGTGGGAAAAGGAGAAATTGCTCGTAACGAGCAATTTCTCCTTTTCCCACAGTGTTTTCTACCCTTATTGAGAACTTTCTACCATTTTCATCAAATTTGATATTGTCGTCTGCAAACTCTTTCAATTTGGACCAGTCCAAAATTTGTCGTCTGGGAAAGGGTTATGAGACTTGTCTTTGAGGGGAAGGAAAAATCTGTTGGAAAAGGAAGAAGTGTGCTCTGTTTTAACCCTTTACCACACAATCCCAACTTTTAATGACCCTGAGGAAGAAGCCTTTTGAAAACATTGTGGGAAAAGGAGAAAATGCGGTAACAGTTTATATTCTGATAATATCGTGATGTCTCGCAAAACTTGTTCATTTTCTTACCATGTATGCACAAGAGAGCTCAAAGAGAGATAATTATAATACTGGCAATAATTAGTGTAAAGGGTCCCCTTTTTTAAAATCCATAATGCTGGTACATGTATATTACCATTTTAACCTTGTGGACATTGCACCTTATATGAAATGAATTTAAATTTGTTTCTAGACAAACAGTAAATGATACTCAATCAGTACAGCCATCAGAGCCCAAAAGTGCTGTCAGACAGAACGAGGCACAGAGGTTAAGAGAAGCCAGGTTGAAGAAACCAGAAGTAAAGGAACCATTTAAGATGACCAGGTAATAAGTCAGCATGCCTTAACCCTTCACCACACTATCCTGAGTTTTAACATCCCTGGGGGAAAAGCCTTTGAAAACATTGTGGGAAAAGGAGAAAATGCTGATAACCAGCATTTTCTCCTTTTCCCACAATGTTTTCTACAATGTCCAAGACAAAAATTATCTTTTGAGCTGCATTAAATTTTTTGTCTGCAAATACCCCCAGTTTGGACAAGTGTACATTTTTGTTGTGTGGTAAAGAGTTAATCAGTTATCTCCATTATATCGTAGACCAAAGTGAGCTTTTTGTTTCATCTGAAAATGAGATTCTTTGATTCCTTACTAGACAAAAACAGTTTTAGACTTGTCCAACCTGAAAGTATTTGCAGACACAAACAAAAAATGTAGGTGGCCCAAATGACAGAGTTTGTCTTTGAATAAAGGTTAAATTGATAGAAATCGGCATCTTCTGCATTTTCCATTCCGCCTTTTCCAGCAATGTTTTCAAAAGCATTCATTATCAATGAATGTTAAGACTTGTGCTTGTTTGGTAACATATTGATTTAATCCTCCTTACAGAGTTTAATATTTCATTACGTATTTGTGAGCCATGCTCTGGGAAAATGGGGCTTAATGCATCTGCAAGAAGTATCGACCACAGTCAGCCTGCACAGTCTGCGCAGTCTGATCTGGGCAGAAACTTTTTGCTATAGCTCAATTTTCAATCTGTCCAAGTAACAGTTTAACCTCATAATTCTGTCGGTTGTTACAAAAATGGATTTTAAGGATCCATGATCATGTGATGAGTTGCTAGGTACCATGCATCACAGAGGTGCATTATGCTCCATTTTGCCAGAGCATTACTCATTTGTTATTTAAGAAAATGAATCAGAGGCTTCTTTTACCACACTGGGAATTAGTACCAGTAAGTATTTTCCAGGAAAAAAAGAAATTTCATGGGAGGAAGTTAGTTTCCTTTGTTAGATGAAGAAGCTGTTTTTGAAATGAGCCATGCACTGGCAAAAGGGGGCTTCATGCATCTCCGTGATCCATTATACCCAGCAGTCCGTCACATAACTATGGATCCAATACGGCCACTTTTTTTAACAACCGACTTAATCATGCGGTGGACTTGTCCTTGGAAATGTATAAAATTGACCAATAGCGAAAAGTTTCAACCCAGGTCAGCCTGCATGGACTGTGCAGGCTGACCTGGATCGCTATTTTTCTGCAGGTGCATTAAGCTCCCTTTTGCCAGAGCATGGCCCAAATATTTATGGAGTGAAGGAAAGGCCAAAACTTACATATCAACTGATTTCCTCTTGCATATGAAAAATTAGTGTAATTACTTCATGTTTAATAATTGGCAACTTAAAGCTTTCGAAGGAGCGTTTTTTGGTACAAAAAAAATTAAAATAAATGGAAAATGCCACCCTTTGAACAAAGTTGCAATTTATAAAAAAAGAATAAGTGGTTTACAAACAGAAGATTCTACAAGAGCTTGAATGACTAAAGAATCTGTCTGTGAAAACAATTCTTTTGAACATAGACATCTACATGTATTCTATGTATTTCATTTACTATATGAATACAAAAATCTGCAGTTTAGAATACATTTTCAATTTTTTTCTTTATATTGCTTCAGGTTCAAGAATGTACCAGCCAGAATAGAAACACACAGACCAGCTCAGACTGCAGCCTGTTGATGTATCTAGCAATTACTGTTCAAATTTTTAATGAGGCTTTTTAATGTTCTGTGATACTTTTTGAATGTTGGATTTTATATTGTCATACTTGTCACGTACATGTAAATTGTTTTGACATTGGAGAAGATGTTTTCAGTAGTAAAATTCAGGCACAAAATAGATAATTATAAACCAAGTCACATAATTAGGGATTGTCTATTTACATTCTGTTTTGTAGTATGAAAAAGATTTTTTGTGAAATAATTAAAATTGTTGGATAAAATGAAAATAAAGAAATGTGTCATAATAAATTGAATTAAATGTCGTAATTTTAATTGATTCATTCAATTAATCAATATGTTTGTATTTTATCCCACAATAAGTATTATAGTTTTATGATCACTGATAAGAATGTTATCGTTATTTTATATGTGTAAATGAAAAAAATCTTGTAATTTTCAACAGATCAGAGCAAATATGTGATAAAACTTCAGTATTATACCTATAACACCACAGGCTTGTGTTTACAAAGCTTCATATTTGAGAATGGTTATTTTTTTATGAATCTGAGGAAAGAAACACACTATAGTACATGAATACTTGTTACTTGATATCAAGACAGTATAATACATGTATAGGTATCAAGACAGTATGATATAGGTATCAAGACAGGGAAAAAATAGCAAGCATTCAGATTTTTATAAATATGTGTATTAAAGGGTAAATTTTTGTTATTGCTGTAAGGTTTGTAGTATATTTTATTGTGAATTAATGATAAATAGAAAAAATAGATTGGCAACATCAAAGTCCGCCAGCAGTCTTTAACCCTTACACTACTAAGCAGAACTAAGAATGCAGACAGTTAGGAAAAAGAGACAACTGCTCATGAGGTTACTTTTCATCATTTTAGTTCATAGTGAGCCGCAAAAGAGTTTCAATATTCATATTGTAGTATCTCTTATGCTGTCTATCTTTTTTTTTAAAAGATATTTCTTGTTCACTATATGTCCTTATTTATCTTTTAACACAGTTCATTGATCTTTTATTTCTTGACATTTACAAGGGAACATTGATTGAAACAGAGCCAAATCATTGGAAAACTTTTTAGGTTCAAGATATCAAATCAGGTGAATCACTAAAATGTTAGAACAAGAATATTATGGAAAAAGTGATCTTGCCTTCTACCTGCTTGAGTTTGTACTCATTAAAATAGTGTTCAACACAAGACTCCTGTGTTACTGTTTCTTTTATGTCATCTTTAGGTGTTTTTTTGTTTTTTGTTTTTTTTTTCAAGAAAATGTCAAGGTATTTTCACAGCCCTGTCTTTGTTGTCTGCAATCATCTGTGTCATCCTCTTGAAATGTCATTTTCTCATACCTCTCTTATTACTGAAGATAGTTACTTTAAAATTGGGCTATCTGGAAGATAATTTCTTAAAACTTGGACTAGTTGTTTACTTTTGAAAGGGAAACACATACCAAAGGGGACAGGTAACTCTCAACACCTTTTTGGTACAGTTATTCTCCCTTTTTTTAGAAAAGCACCCACTGCTAAATGTTGGCATCCATGTGCAGTGCTGTTCTTCTACTTTCTCATACTTAGACTCTTTAGCACACAATCTCGAGTTTTAAAACCCTGGAGAAGAAAGCTTTTGAAAACATTGTGAGAACAGGAGAAAATGTTGGTAACCAGCATTTTCTCCTTTTCCAACAACTTTTTCTATCCTTTCAAAGACAAATGTCATGATTTGAGCTGCATTTAATTTGTCATCTGCAAATGCTTTCATTTTGAACAAGTCTAAAATTTTGTCATCTGGTAAAGGGTTAGAATTACTCCACTTCTAATTGCTCCTGTTCTTTCTCTTTTTTCATTCACATTTTTGCCTGCTCAAACAACTGTCTTAGATTTTGTTGCCCTGAGCCAGCCAGAAGAGACTTTGGATCATAATTGCGTGTAACACCTTTTTCCATTGATTGTTTTCCATCAGCAAGGGCATAACCAGGGATTTAGAATCATTAGGCACTGCAAATCAAGAGCGCTATTTCACCCTTAGACTGCTGGACTAAGACAGTAGCCTTTTATGGACAGTGTAAATCAAGATCTGATCTTAATATACACTGTCCAATACAGCTGAAATTTTTTTATTCTTTTTTTAAGCAGTTTTAGGCTTAATTATGAAGATGGGGTTGTTCTATAAAGTGATCAAAGAATGTTTCAGCTGTTCCGATCTTTTCTACATTAGGCACTTGCGTATTGTGCATTATTGACACTATGCCCATGGTCAGTATTTCAATGGCAGTAAACTTATTCAAAATCTTGGATCATTTTCCAGCACTGAGGCTGTGAACGTCTTGCCGATGCACAATTTCACCAAATCTGCTTCCATCATGGATCAAACCAATAACTACAAGATCAGAAGTTCTTTTACCAGTTACGATGAGCCCCCCGTAGGGGTCACTGGTTAGATCCTCGGCTCAGGTAATGTCTTTCTGAGAACTGATGATTGTCATTGCGATACAATTCATTCCTCTCTCACTGTTGACCAATGTTCTGACGATGGCTATGTGGGAAAGCAGCCAGTGGCTTGGAATGAAAATTGTGTGGAGTACTGGTAAAAGAAACTCCAGGAAAGCATGGATAGGTGCACTGGCTGCCGTGATATAACCGAAATAATGTGGAAATTGTGTTAAACACTATACAATCAATCAATCAGTCAATCAATCCCTTACCCTAAACTCTTTACCACTTAACCCAGGGTTTTCACAAAAAAAAAAAAGCTTTTGAAAACATTGTGAGAAAGGATTAAATTCCAGTAACCGACAGTTTCTCTCTTTCGCACAATTTTTTCCATCCTTATAACTTTTAACAGATTGACAAAATTTTCGACTCAACCTAATTAAAAGCATTTGCAGGGAACAAATTAACCATTATCCTGCTAAATAACTTGCATGAAACTTTCAAGCCAATGGCAAAAACCAATATGTTGGTATCTCAAAGTTATTGGGGGTTAGGGAAATATTTCCTTATCGGACAGTGTAGATCCAAGATCAGACTGCACGTTCTGTGCAGTCTGATCTTGGATCTACACTGTCCACAAAAAGTCTGTGAGTTGTGATTAGCAGCCTATGGGTTAAATCAGGGATCATATGTGTATATAAAATCCCTGGTTAAATGTGAATCAGTTGATAGGAATTGTGTTTTGAAGAGTGGGAAAAAGAGAAACTGCTGGTAACCAACATTTTCTCCTTTTTTCAGAATGTTTTTTACCCCATCAAAGACAAAAATCATCATTTTGACCCCATTTAACCCTTTATCACACAATTTTGACTTTTAACAACCCTGAGAAAGAAACCTTTTGAAAACATTGTGGGAAAAGGAGAAAATGCTGATTACCAGCATTTTCTCCTTTTCCCACAATGTTTTCTTCCCTTCCCAAAACAAATTTCAATTTTTTAGTCACATTTATTTTGTCGTCTGCATCTGCTTTTAATCTGGACCAGTCTAAAATTTTGTCAGTTTGGTAAAGGGTTAATTCGTCGTATGTTAATGCTTCAATCTGGTACAGTCCAAAATTTTGTTGTTTGGAAAAGGGTTAATTATATAATCTACGAGAATTTTTGCAAAGATGTCTCATATTTGTTTTACCCCTTATTGAATAATTCTGTTCGTTTTTATTATGATCATGAAATATGTAAGATTCAGCGTGAAACATCAATTTTACCTCTTATCCGCAGATAAGCGAAAGTAGCCGCAGTTTTAACACAACAACAATAACAGAGGCTACAACAACAACTAGTTAGAGCAACAACAACAACACACATGTCGGCTAGCAGGGTTTTGTGACATTGTGGGAAAGTTTTTTGCCATTGTTATTATTTTCTATAGTTTTCTTGACGGAAGCGGTTATTGTCAGTTTCTCTGGAACGATGATTCGTGCTGTTAAGCCACCAAGATCGGCTGTCATGCGGAGGTAAGAGCAGAAAACGGATTTGAAGGTTACGCAACATGTCCGATTGTTGCATGCACATAGGCTCCTGATTACAGTTCTTGGCTAACCTTCTGTCGACCAAGCACACGCCAAACACAATTCCTTCAATAAGAGGTCTGAAGTATCAGCCTGAAATGATAAAGAGCAATTAAATGCAACAGCATAATCCTAATTCTTAAGATTTTATCAAGAAATCATATTCATCTTGTGAAATAGTGAAATTACTGACCTATACAGGCAAGTGGCATGGTCGGAAAAAAACTGCCAAAATAAGCCATTTTAGCCTATTTTCGAAAATTCACAAAATCCAAACCCCTGAGGCTAGCCTGAAAATGCTAAGCTAAATTGAAACTCAAAACAATACATAATTTGGGGGTAGAATCAAAAATAGCACGTTACCATGCCGATTTTTCGCAATCTTTCACGGTATCAGTCCACCATTATTTTTGCGGCTAAAGCTAGCCACTAATTCCATGAAGCCTCACTTTCGCATTTTGGGTCAAAACTAATGGAACCAAAGAAGGAAAGTCATGACCTCCTGTTTTGAAGACAAACTAAATGCTTTTTTTCAATAATCTTACACAATTCATGGGTGTAATGAGTACTCTTCTTATCAAAATTGCATTCAAAACTAACCTTTCTCCATTATTTCTAATTTTGACCATGGCCAATTCGAAACAAACTGTTTACATGTGCCTTAAGGCAATGATGAAATTGTTCACACATGCCAAAAAACACTTTAAACAAGTAACATACCTTGATACTGACTGATCTAAACCATCCAAATGAGGCTCAATTGTACAGAACCCATTTTACATGGATTGTTAACCCTTATGCAAATAAGCATATTTCACCCTATTTTCCTGGCAATTTAAGCTCACAGACAAGTCTAAGGAGAATCACTTGAACTTCACTTTTACAAAGTCAGGCTAGTTTTCTGTTCCCTTTCTGGACTTAAATCTTACCTCAGGTACTTGTTCAGTTGCAAAAGCACTGTTTTGCCTGTCTCAGGTTCCATTTCTGTTCAAAATGTCACATTTGTCACAATTTTTAACATTCCATGCCAAGTTGCCTGTCTGTTACACAGAAAATTCTAAAAATTAGAATTTTTAGAAACTTCTGCATCAAGTTTAAGATTTGAGCACTTTACAACATATGTAAGAAGCAAAAAGAACGCATAAACTGAACCCTTTCCAAACTTTTTGACAGAAATTTCCCCTTAGCATTCAAATTCAATCAAATCAAAGGGAGGTAATCCAAATGTCACAGTCAGAATTGAAGGCTTTTAAATATCATGAGCCAATTGCTAATGCTCCTATTATGGTGAAAGAATGTGTTTGTGAAATCTGATACCATTTCTGATAATTCCACATTCTTGAGAGCCTAAGTGGTCAGTTTATCCTTTATCCTAGCTACAAGACAAAGAAATATGCACAGTCTCCCACTTTCTGAGTTGACTTTTTCAAGAAAGGAAGATCTTTATCACAAATCATGGTAAAATCTCAGTGATAACTAACAAAATGCCTGTAAATTACAGGAAAACCTTGGATTAGTTGCAACAAATCCACCAAAAAGAGAGCTACTGAGTTTAAAAAAGATCATCAGGCACACTGTTATGGGAGTTCCCAAAACATCATAATGATGTCATGCCGACAACATGCAGCACACCAGTCGATCCCTATTTAGCAATTATCTGAACAGTGTCGGAAATGCCGCTTCTGTATCAGCTCTGGAGCATAATCAAGGCCCCTCTTCATAACAGAAAATTAACAATCTCCATAACAGCCAAACACCCATCCTCCCCCCCCCCTCCCCCCCCACACCTTTACTATGTGAGAAGAACTATCATGATAAAACAACAAAAGCAAACAGCAACATGGTTTGAAGAAAATGGTTTCAATGTACCAGAATTGCCTAAATCTAATCCGTTTCAAACAAAAAGTGACCGGTAAAGTCCGAAAATGGCGAAATATGGCAGCATGGCTTCGAGCGCCAAATTCGCCAAATTCACAAAATTCGACTTTTCTCAATAACGTATGCAAGTCGATGAACCAGCAGTTTCAACCGTTTACCATCAACCAAGACTCGGCATACACCATAGCCAAATATATCGGTTGGGCCAGTACAACCTACACATTCGTTGCGGGCCACAGACTTGTCGGATAAAGCATTTCGGAACTTGACGACTCTTTCCGGACACAATGGAGAATTGAAGAATGCACTGGCCATATAGGTATGTGGATTTGTTGCTGTAATATCAGAAGTGGGTTTAAATTTACCAGAACTGCCTAAATTAAACTGGTTTCAAGCAAAAAGTCACCAGTAAAGTCCAAAAATAACAAAATAAGGCAGCATGACCTCAAGCGCCAAATTTGCAAAATTTGCCTTTTTCCGCACTTTGAGTTACCTCCCTTCTTTAAATCAATTTCAGCCAAAATTCACAGTCTCAGGATCACCTTAAGTACTATTTCCAGACTAGAAATTGATGGAATTACTAGACTGAATGCAATTGAAGGACAAATTACAAACTTCATAAAATGCTAAATTACCTTAAGGCTCCTGATCACAGTTCTTGGCTAACCTTCTGTCGACCGAGCACACGCCAAACACAATTGCTTCAATAAGAGGTCTGAAGTATCAGCCTGAAATGATAAAGAGCAATTAAATGCAACAGCATAATCCTAATTCTTAAGATTTTATCAAGAAATCATATTCATCTTGTGAAATAGTGAAATTACTGACCTATACAGGCAAGTGGCATGGTCGGAAAAAAACTGCCAAAATAAGCCATTTTAGCCTATTTTCGAAAATTCACAAAATCCAAACCCCTGAGGCTAGCCTGAAAATGCTAAGCTAAATTGAAACTCAAAACAATACATAATTTGGGGGTAGAATCAAAAATAGCACGTTACCATGCCGATTTTTCGCAATCTTTCACGGTATCAGTCCACCATTATTTTTGCGGCTAAAGCTAGCCACTAATTCCATGAAGCCTCACTTTCGCATTTTGGGTCAAAACTAATGGAACCAAAGAAGGAAAGTCATGACCTCCTGTTTTGAAGACAAACTAAATGCTTTTTTTCAATAATCTTACACAATTCATGGGTGTAATGAGTACTCTTCTTATCAAAATTGCATTCAAAACTAACCTTTCTCCATTATTTCTAATTTTGACCATGGCCAATTCGAAACAAACTGTTTACATGTGCCATAGGCTGTCATTGACATTTGATTATCGCCTACACAGACGACAGTTCGTGAGTTCTAGACGCATTGGAAGCATTTGCAGGCGACAAGTTAGATTTGGTTAAGATGGAAGACTTTTTTCTTTTTTCTCTCTCTTTATTTCTAGGATGATAAACATTGCGGACAGTTTAGGTCAAGATCTTCGATCTACACTGTCCAATAAGGAGATATTTTCACTCTAAAAAAATATAGTTGAAGTAACATTAATATTCGGGTTGTTACTACCTGATTGAAAGTTTTATTTAACTAATTCAGCAGGATAAGCATTAATAGACAACAAAAAGTTAGATTTGCATGACTCGAAAGTACATGTGTCATGCTCTGGCAAAAGGGATCTTAATGTATCTTTTCTGTGATACATGATAGCAAGTAAGGCATCACATGATCATGGATCCATAGTGTCCATTTTTGACTGATTTATTGGATAAACTGGTCTTTGGACTTACAGAAAATTGACCAAAAGCAAAAAGTGTTGGCAGGGTAAAGGTTATGTTCTCTGTCTCGACACACTTTTTTATCCCCTTTTGATTCTCATGAAGGTTGTTGTTGGCAAAAAAAAAAAAATGAAAAATTCCATACACACCAACCAGCAGGCTTAAGTTTTGAACTGTATTTCTTGAGATACAGTCATTTGATAAGAATCTTACATTAGTTGGCTTTCGATGTTGACAAATCTAAATTTGTCGATGTTGACAAATCTAGAAAGTTGCAGTCTGGTAAAGGGTGAAATATTTTTCAGGATATGGCGGCTGACTCCAAGATTCTCCTCTACTCTTCAAGAAGGTCAAAAACTGCAGGGAAGTACAGATCTGCAAGTTGGGGACAAAGTGCATGGTTATAGTGTTCAAAAGGTAATTAACCTTTTACCATGCAAACCCGAGTTTGAACAACCCTGAGAAAGAAGCCTTTTGAAAACATTGTGGGAAAAGGAGAAAATGCTGGTAACCAGCATTTTCTCCAATTCTCACAATGTTTTCATAAGGCCTTTCTTTATGGTCATAAAGACTTGTGATTGTGTGGTAGATGGTTAAATGATGAAATTTGTTTCTGAAAAGGTAGAAAACATTGAGAATTCTTTCCAAAAGGTAGAAAGCATGGTGAAGTTCTCATCATTGTAAAACACATGACTGTTTGGTAATAAGTTACTATGAAAAACATCAGTCTATCGTTCAACATTATGGGTATTACCTTTTTCAAGAGTTCAAAACAATATGGCTACAGTAGTTCATGCTAAAAAAATGTTCTAGAGGAAAGAGTGTTTCAAACTCTTGAAAATTGCAATAGCTGAAATACTGAACAATAGAGTGTTGTTTTTCATAGTGTTTCATTCATTCCCTGAGGAATTCATATTGTCAAGTATGTTTCGGCTAATGCCTCATCAGTGGTTAAGTAACTATGGAGTGACATCATGTAATCAGAAGGGTGGTACGTACATGACGTTAGCAGTGTTATTGATGAGTATTTAGGGGAGATAATTAAACATCTCGACGAAGACGGTAATGAGGTAGTTTGTGATTTTAGGTGGAAGAAGTTCCAGAGCTTTTCCTGACAGCGTTTTCCCTGGAGCATGACAAGACTGGGGCTAAACATCTACATCTAGCCAGAGATGATAGCAATAACACCTTCAGGTCGGGTTTTGGTTTTATAGGATAGATTGATGGGTGTTGAACCTTAGCATAATTCAGAGGAAAAACACTTTGGAAAACTTTGTTTGAAAAAGGAGAAAGTTAAGCCTTTACCAGACATTCCCGACTTTTAACTCTTTACCAATAGACAGAATTTTATACCAGTCCAAATTGAAAGCATTAGCAGATGACAAAATAAATGTGACTCAAAAATTAAAATTCGTTTTGGGAAGGGTAGAAAACATTGTGGGAAAAGGAGAAATTGCTGGTTACCAGCATTTTTTCCTTTGCACACAATGTTTTCAAAAGGCGTCTTCCTGAGGGTTGTTAAAAGTCGGGATTGTGTGGTAAAGTGTTAACGACCTTGAGACCCATGGGAAAAGGCTTTTGAAAAAGTTGGAAAAAGAGAAAATGCTGGTAACCAGCAAGTTATCCTCATCCCACAATGTTTTCTATTATTTCAAAGACAGAAATCATCGTTTTTGCTACATTTATTTGTCGTCTGCAAATAGATCTACTTAAAATTTGTACAAATCTAAAATTTTGTTGCATGAGATAGATTGTACCCTCTAACAAACATCACAATCTAGAATGTTCCAAACTGAAAGCTTATGCAAACAAAAATTTTGAATGTGATACAATTAGAATGAAGTTCTTTGACAATGGTAGAAAATATTGTGGGAAAAGAAGAAAATGCTGGTAACCAGCATTTTCTCCTTTTCCCACAGTGTTTTCAAAAACCATCTACCATAGGTTGTTAAAACTTCTGATTGTGTGGTAAGGGTTAACTAAACTAAGTAGACAAAAGACACAGTTTATTTTCCCGTTTTGCAGTGTGACATTCAGGACAACGCCCATGGACAACACTGGGGTGCCCCATATCTTGGAGCATACAGTTCTCTGCGGGTCAAGAAAGTTTCCAGTCAGAGACCCCTTCTTTAAAATGCTTAATAGGTCTCTGGCAACATTCATGAATGCTATGACAGGTTTGTGGTTTATGATAGTTAAACAATAATACCTGTAGCCATTACAAATCTTTTTATCTTACCTATGTTTGGATGAGCAAATGGTGCTGTCATTGATCAAAGCTCTGTACCCATGCACCTTTTTCCCTAAAACATTACTGATCTAGACTTTCTTGACAATTTAAATGTCACTGGATAATTGTCAAAAAACTACAATTGTTTTATTTCTCATTCAAAATCAATATGGGCCATTCTTCGTGAACAGGGGGCTTAATGCATCTGTAAAAAGTATTGGCCCATGTCAGCCTCACAGTCTGCACAGGCTGACTTGGGTCAAAACTTTTTGCTATTGGTAAATTTTCTGTATGTCAAAGAACCAATCTACCTCATGATATAGTTGGTTGTAAGACAAAACAGATTTTATGGATCCATAATTATGTGGTGACTTGGTCGGTGTATTGTATCATGGCTTAATCATATTATGTAAGCTTCTGTTGAACTACTTTTCATCTGGGACGTACATATATACGCCTGCCAAAAGAGCAAATAGTTCCAATGTAAATTTTAGTACATGTAGGCCTTTCCTCTTCATATTATGAAATGCTATTCAATAGACACAGTTATGACAACTTATGTGAGAAACGGTATTTGATATTCATTGGCGTGGCATTTGAGGTAGAAAGGTACTTAACAAGAAAATAGTTTTTCAAATCTTAACATTTTTCCATACTTTTTGATAAAAATTTATCTCAAATACCAGCCTAGGTCAGATCCTGTATTTATGTAATTTTTCAGCCAGTGACTGGACAATGTATCCATTTTCCACACAGAACAGACAAGATTTCAATAACTTGTTATCTATATACCTGGATGCAGTGTTTTATCCACAGCTTAGAGAGATGGACTTTAGGTACAGAGATGGTCTGATTTTAAATTTTTGACCGTTGTTGAACTTTTACCTGTGACCTTTCCTTGACTTCACTTTCATCCTTTGAGCTTTCTTCCACCTGTATTTTTGTCCTTTGACCTTCATCATTGCCCTTTTTAGCTCCACTGGCCGAAGGCCAGCGGGCTTATGTCATGGCCCGGTGTCCATCGTGCGTCCGTGCGTTAACTTTTATTTCAAACATCTTCTTCTCTGAAACTACCCATCCAATTTTCATGAAACTTCACAGAAATGATTCTGCCATGGTCCTCTTCAGAATTTCTTGAAAGAATTTGATTCTTTCAAAAACTCTGGTTGCCATGGCAACAAAACTGAAAAATATTGGAAATCTTTAAAAATCTTCTTGTCTGAAACCATAAGGCGTAGGGCCACCAAATTTGGCATGTAGCTTTATGTAGTAGACCTCTATCATGTTTCTTCAAATTATAGCCCTGGGGTCAAAATTGGCTCTGCCCCAGGGGTCACAAGTTTTACATAGGCTTATATAGATAAAACTTTAAAAATCTTCCTATACCTAGCCATAAGGCCTAGAGCTACCAAATTTTGCATTTAGCTATATCTAGTGGGCCTCTACCAAGCAGGCCAAAATTTTAGCCCTGGGGTCAAAACTGGCCCCGCTGCAGGGGTAACAAGTTTTACATGGGCGTACATAGTGACAACTTAAGAAATCTTCCAGTACCTAGCCATAAGGCCTAGAGCTACCAAATTTTGCATTTAGCTTGATCTGGTGGGGGTCTACCAAAAGTGCCCAAATTACAGTCCTGGGGTCAATTTGGCCTCATGCTGGGGGGTGGAGGGGGGGGGGGGCGAAGGTTCACAAGATTAACATGGGCTTATATAGGGAAAACTTTTAAATCTTGGTGTGCATAGCCATAAGGCTTAGGGCTACCAAATTTTGCATAATTGTAGCTCTATCTAGTGGACAGCTACAAAGAGGGCCCAAGTTACAACCCTAGGATCAAGTTTGGCCCTGCACCAGGGGTCACAAGTTTTACATGGGTTTATGGAGTGAAAACTTCAGAAACCGTCTTGTTACTAGCCATAAGGCAAGAACTCCCAAATTTGGTCATAAACATGTGCTTACAGGGTGAAAATTCAAAAAATCCTTTTGCTCCTAACCGCAAACCCAAGGGCTACCAAATCTGGAGCACTTTTGATTTTTTTTTTGAAATTAGCCTTGCATCAGGGGTCTTATGTTTTACAGAGGCTTCATATGGACGAAACTTGAAAATCACTGTATTTATAACCATACAGCATAGACTTGTATTATTTTGGCATGTGGCTTTATCTTGTGGACCTCTACCAGGGTTCAAGTGATTATCGTTCTGGGATCAAAAATGGCTTTTCCCTGCGGGTCTCAACTTTAACATGGGCTTTTACAGAGAAAACTTTGTAAGTCTTCATTTTGAAACCATTTGGCTCAGAATTGAAATGTTTATAGTATTTATGGTTTATATTTATAAGCCAGTGGAGCGATACAGGGCCATCATGGCCCTCTTGTTTCCTTGACTTTTACCATTTCTTTATGGCGACATTTTATTTTACCCTTTACCGAACAATCTAGTGTTTTACCGACCATAGGGGTCCTGAGTGGGTCAGTGGTAAAGAGTAGGACTCTGACCTAGAGGTCCCGGGTTCCAACCTCACTGGAAGCACTGGGGTTGTCCTTTGGAAAGACACTGCAGAGCCCTAGCCTAGTACACCTGAACCCAAGGATATGCATGAGTATGGGAGCTGTCACTGCAGCATGACAGAAATAATTTTGAAAGCTGTATAAAAACACTGTTCAATCAATTTTTCATCAACAGTGAGAAAAGGCTTTTGAAAATATGGTAAATAAAAAAAATGCTGGTAACCAGCATTTTCTGTTTCTCATATAATGTTTTTTAGCTTATTGATGGCAGGTATGTTGATATTGACCCCAGTTCATTTGTCATCTGTAAGTAAGCCATCCTCTGGCAACAGGGGGTTTAATGCAACTTTGTAATGCATTTAACCACGCAAGGCATCATGCAATTAGGGATCTGTAAAAACCATTTTGTCCAACACACGACTGAATCATGAGATAGACTTGCAGAAAATTGAATGATAGCAAAAAGTTTTGGTCAGCCTGTGCAGACTGCACAGTCTGACCTGGGTGATACTTTTTGCGGATGCATTAAGTCCCTTTACACAGAGCATGGTTCAAGTGCATGAGATATTGAAGAGCCTAAAATCTTATTGTCTGGAAAAGAATCCAATGTTGATAATCTTTTACTTGCAGTCAAGAAGGATGGAGATTAGAACATGAAGATATAAAGAACAGGAGTTCTCCCCTGGGCTTTAAGGGTGTGGTCTATAATGAAATGAAAGGAGTTTTTGTAAGTTACCTCTGCTTCTGTCTTGTGTATGCAAAAACAATAGGAGCCATGCTTGATGAAAAAGGGGGCTTAATGCATCTGCAAAAAGTATCAACTGAGGTCAGCCTGTGCAGTACATGCAAGCTGACTTGGGTCAATACTTTTTGCTATTGGTCAATTTTCTGCATGTCCAAGGACCATTCTGCCTCAGGATTTAGTTTTGTCCTTAACCTTTTACCACACAATCCCGACTTTTAATGACTCTAAAAAGGAAGCCTTTTGAAAACATCGTAGGAAAAGGAGAAAATGCTGGTAACCAGCATTTTCTCCTTTTCCCACAATGTTTTTTTCCCATCCCATAACAAATATAAATTTTTAAGTTACATTGAAATTGTCGTCTGCAGATGCTTTCAATTTGGACTAGTCTAAAATTTTGTTGTTTGGTAAAGAGTTAACCATAGAGTTGAGCTGAATCTGGTGAATATATCTGCCTGAAAATGTTTATAGATCAAGCTGTAAGAAAGCATGACCCTCGAAGTTTTCTAATGATCCCTGCATCCTGAGACATGGGGTCAAAGATTACTCGTAAAAAATTCAATTTTGGAGAAACACTAGTCATTGAGAAAGGATTAATTTACTCTTTCTCCTCTGAACTTGGTTTTGATGATGTTTATGAAGGAAAGCAGCCAGTGGCTTTATAAGAATGCTTTTGAAAGTAAGTTGGTTAAAGAAATTTCAGGAAGGCATGGATAGGTGCACTAGCTGCCACAATATGAAAGATATGATATGAAAGTCAAAAATGCAGTCTTACCAAACAATTCCATGTTTAACTCTTTACCACAGGACAAAATTTTAGCCTTGTCCAAATTGAAAGCATTTGCAGACAACAATTCCATTGTGACTGAAATGATGCAGTTTGTCTTTGATAGGGTAGAAAACATTGTGGGAAAAGGAGAAAATGCTGGTTACCAGCATTTTCTCCTTTTCCCACAATGTTTTCAAAAGGGGTTCAACATCAGGGTCGTTAAAAGTCAGGATTGTGTGGTAAAGACTTAACCCATCCTGATCCAATGGCTGTTGAGAAAATTGTGTGAAAAGGAGCAAATGATGATGGAGAAAATTTTTGTAACCAGCATTTTCTCATCTTCCCACAATGTTTCTCTACTCTCAAAAATAGATCCAATCATTTAAGCAACTTTGCATATGTAAGAAAGAACTGCAGTTAAAGTGAAGAAGTCTAAGAATTTGTCATCTGTAGATAGTCATTCAGTATGGCAGATGGAAACGACATGCATTACATTTTCCAAGATGCCATGCTGGTCTCTGTCCTTTACCTTTGCTGTTTTTGTAGAAAACATCAAAGTATTGTCATAACCCTTGCGTCATCTGGGTCATCATGCAAAAATTTGACATTTTATAATGTGTCTGTGATTACTGAAGATATTCACTTTGAACTTGGGACTTGTTAACCATCAAAAGGGGAACCCATACAATAGGGGCAGGTTACCATCAAAATATTTTTGATACTCAGTCTTGTTATGCCCCTTTTTTGACTCAGAATTTTCACTGAAAGCAGCTGCAGCCGAGCTGAGGCACCTGCATGCGGTACTCTTGTTGTATATTACAGTCAAGCTCCCAGTCCATTTTTGCGGAGGCGGTCCAAACCAATCTCCTCCCTAACCACACCTATGGGGTGGTGTCTGGGGGAGACCCTGCCTACATTCCAGATCTCACCTGGCAACAGCTGAAGGAGTTTCACAGGTCCCATTACCATCCGTCAAATTCAAAGTAAGTATAAGATGTGAATAGTTCGCTAGAGTTCTTCTTCTTTCATTGGTTTAGCTCTTTACCAGATGACCAAACTTATGACTAGTTTTTACACTGTTAAAGTATGAATATAGTCCCTTATTCCATGCTTTTCAATATTTTATTGAGAAATAATGGTGGATTATGGTTTGATATTTCATTGTTACGACCAGTGAAAAACACCAATTTTATATTTTCTAACTCTTCAGCTGCGGAAACAGTAGTACCCGAGCACTAGTTATTAAGGTAAACAGCTCGTGCCATTCAGCCAGAGGGAAAATAAGATGTAATTTACGCATGTTTACCAGTATGTTCACCAGTCAGGAAACAGTGTCAGGAAAGGAGGAAGAGCTGGTAACCAGTATTCTTTTTCCTTTTCCAGAATATTTTCTACTAATTGGAAGATTAGCATCATCTTGTGAGTCACAGTTATTTTGTCATCCTCAAATGCTTTCAGTCTGATAAAGTCCAAACTTTTGTCGTTTGCTAAAGAGTTGAAAACTTTTACAGATTTTACACATATGGTAATTTCCCTGTGGAAGAACATCTGGAATACATCAATGAGAATTACCTGAAGCACTTTGATAGAATTGATGTCGACACACAAGTTCCCCTAGAACCAAGATGGAGTGCTCCAGTAAGCCTTAACTCTTTTATTATATGACAAAATTTTTAGACATTACCTCTTTTACCCTTTTCCACACAATCTTGAAGTTTAATGACCCTGAAAGATGGGCCTTTGAAAAAAAAAGTGGGAAAAGGAGGAAATGTTAGTAGCCAGCATTTTCTCCTTGACCTACAATGTTTTCAGCATTTTCTCCTTTTCCCACAATGTTTTTTCTATTCTCAAATGCAAATTCAATCATTTGAGTGGCATTTGTCATCTGCAAATGGTTTCAAGTTGGACAGGTCTAGAATTTTGTCGTTAAAGAGTTAGGTATGTCACTGACATATCATTTCATTTTTACGCAAGTTCAGAAACTATTAACTCTTTACCAAACAACAAAATTTTAGACTGGTCCAAATTGAAAGCATTTGCAGACGACAAAATAAATGTGACTCAAAAATTGAAATTTGTTTTGAGAAAGGTAGAAAACATTGTGGGAAAAGGAGAAAATGCTGGTTACCAGCATTTTCTCCTTTTCCCACAATGTTTTCAAAAGGCCTCTTTCTCAGGGTCGTTAAAAGCCGGGATTGTGTGGTAAAGAGTTAAAAAGTAATTCACAGATGACAACATTTTAGATTCATCCAAATGATAAACATTTGCAGACAACAAATCATAACCTAATCATAACCCTAACCCTAACCCTCCCCCTTCTAAAAGAATTTGTATAAGGGTAGAAATCATTGTGAGAAATAGAGAATAGATGGTTGGTGTCTTGGATGGGTTAAGTTTATCGGGCAAGGCGGAGGAATTTATCTGGTGAGCCGAAGGCGAACCGGATAAATTCCGGAGCCGAGCCCGATAAACTTAAACCATCCAAGACACCAACCATCTATTCTATTTATCCTGTCACGCACTGTAAATGAACAAAACAAAACAAAAAACAGACATGATACAAAGACTGTACCTTTTATCCAATATCTTATGGTACTGATACCATAAAATTCCCAAGCCGAGCCTGACAAAATTTCCTGGAATCAAAGACACTACTGTCTATTCTTCAAATTTTCAACGACACTATTCTGTTTATCCTGTTACACATTTACAAACATAAATCCGACTAGATAGAATATTTCGCTCGAAATTAAGGCACGTATTGACATCTTTCGCACTAGTATGAAAAAAACACACTTGTATGGCGAACTGAGCAAAGCGCTTTTGGTATGCAGCTGTAATAATGACGTCATGAATAATATTGACTACGTCATAAACGTGACGTAAACCCTCGGAAGAATGTTGTGGCGGAGAATTATAATTTATTTTAAATAATAAGAAAAATCAACATGTGCATCGAATTTTAAGCGATAATTTTACTTTGAAATATTGATTTCGTGTACCGGCACCTAAAAAAGGAGTTCCGGCTGGTCACATGACCAACTAGCCTAATAAACCTTGATCACGTGACCAACTGACATAATAAACCTAGTCACGTGGTCAAGTGACCGTATATCACCAAGTTTATATGACCCCCTGTTATTCGACGGAATTTATAGGAGGTGACAGGATAAAAGGAGAAAATGCTGTTACCAGCTTTTATCACCGTTTTCACAAAAGCCTTCTTTCTGAGGAATGTTGGAAACAGTGTTTACCTTTACCACACAATTCTAACTTTAAAAGACCCTGAGATAGAAAGCTTTTGACATGCTGGTATCCAGTATTTTCTCCTTTTCCTACATTGTTGTCTACCTTTCCCAGAACAAATTTCTATTTTTCAGTGGTATTTGACTTGTTGTCTGCAAATGCTTTCAATTTGGACATGTCTAGAAATTTGTTGTTTGGTAAAGAGTTAACATCAATCAATCAACTTTGTATTCCAGAGAGAGAAAACTGTCACCTGTCAGCCTGACACGATGGCCCCAGACCCTTTGAAACAGACAACAGTATCTGTCAACTTTCTACTGTCAGAGTAGGTATTTTTAGACTAGTCTTGTTGGGTTTGGGTCTTGCCAAACAATCAAGTGTTTTTTGCATCCATGCGGAAGCTTTTTAACCCTTTCCCAAACGACAAACTTTGGACTGGTCCAAATTGAAAGAGTTTGCAGATGACAATTTTAAATTTGATGAAAATGGCAGAAAGGTCTCAAAAAGGGTAGAAAACACTGTGGGAAAAGGAGAAATTGCTCGTTACGAGCAATTTCTCCTTTTCCCACAGTGTTTTTAAAAGACTTGTACTGCAGACACGTGAAAACCAGGGCTTGTTTGGGAAAGGGTTAAAGGGTAGAAAAAATTTAGAAAAGTAGAAAATGAAGGTTACCTGGTTACCAGCATTTTCTCTTTTTCCCACATTGTTTTCAGATTTTTTTTCTAAGGGTGGTTTAAACTCAGGATTGTGTTGTTAAGGGCTAACCTTGAGGAGGAGGCCTATTGAAAACATTGTGTGAAAAGGAGAAAATGTTGGTATCCAATATTTTCACCTTTTCCCACAATGTTTTCTCCATTTTCAAGAAAAAATCCCACCAATTGCTTTCAATTTGGACAGGTCCACTACTTTGTTGTTTGGGTAAAGGGTTAAGAATTTCCATAGAATATCAGAAGGGAAAAAGAGCAACTTCATGTAAATCAAAAATAGGGTCAAATGTCCTGATTTTCTTTTCCAAAAGAATTACCTGTCTGATGCCTTCCCACCCAGTGTTTTGTCTGTGTTATTGACAATGTATTTCTGTATTGCAGTATAACAGTATCATACTCTGTGTTTATTCTGTTATTAACTTAGTATTTCTGTCTTGCAATACAACAGACCCTTTTGAAGCATTTACAATTAGTGTTTTGTCTGTGTTATAGTATTTCTGTCTTGCTGTAAACACACCTTTGTGAAGTGTTTACACTTGGTGTTTTGTCTGTGTTATAATATTTCTGTCTTGCTGTAAACACACCTTTGTGAAGTGTTTACACTTGGTGTTTTGTCTGTGTTACAGTATTTCAAATTTGCTGTAAACACACCTTTGTGCAGTGTTTACACTTGGTGTTTTGTATGTGTTATTGGCTAAGTATTTCTGTCTTGCTGTAAACACACCTTTGTGTAGTGTTTTTACTTGGTGTTTTGTCTGTGTTATAATATTTCTGTCTTGCTGTAAACACACCTTTGTGAAGTGTTTACACTTGGTGTTTTGTCTGTGTTATAGTATTTCAAATTTGCTGTAAACACACCTTTGTGAAGTGTTTACACTCGGTGTTTTGTATGTGTTATAGTATTTCTGTTTTGCGGTAAACACACCTTTGTGAAGTGTTTACACTTGGTGTTTTGTATGTGTTATTGACTAAGTATTTCTGTCTTGCAGTATAACAGACCCTTTTGAAGCATTTACTCTCAGTGTTTTGTCAGCACTGTTAACAGACGGAGAATCGTCGCCTTTCTATCGGGCACTGATTGAAGCCAACCTAGGGTCAGACTATGCCCCTGTTCTTGGGTAGGTAGACACATGAATAAATTTCATTTATGTGCAAAAGACTTCGAGCCATTTCAGCTGTGAGTCAGTTTAATTTGACGTAGATAGTAGTATTATTTATTTACATATTTACTTATTATCATCATCATCATCATCATTATTATTATTATTATTATCATACTCTTTCACTTAAATCTTTACCAAACAGTGACGAGTTGTAATACCTCTGGGAAATTAGACTTGAAAACATCATGGGAAAAGGAGAAAATAATGGTAACCAGCATTTTTTCCTTTTCCTAGGATGTTTTCTAACTTTCAGAAACAAATCCTATGATTTGAGCCACATTTAGAGTATCGACTGCAAATGCTATGACTCTGGGCCGGTCTACAATTTTGTCGTCTGGTAAAGTGTTAAAATGTTTTTTAGTCCGTAATTCCATATCAGACCACAGAGTTTTTGCCTTATCTGAGTTGTAAGCACTTGCCGATGACAAATATGTCTCAAATGGAGGAAAAGCTTTCAAAAGAGAGATTGTTTGGTAGAGAGTTAATACAGGGTTCCAGAGTGGATTCTGAGAACATTTGCAGAAATGAAGAAGCACTTTCTCCTTTTCCTGCAATGTTTCTTTTCAAAGCATTTTCCCCTTTTCAGACTTTTCCAACCTTTAGAGCGGTTTAGTAATTTCTATCTTCAACTCTTTCCTAAACAATCCCATGTTCTAACAACCCTGACAGAGAAAGTTTTTGAAAACATTTTGGGAAAAGGAGGAATTGCTGATAACCAGCACTTTTTCATTTTCCCACCATGTTTTCAGACGCCTTCTTTCTCAGGATGGGTAAAAACATAGGATCATTTGGTAATGGGCTTTTTTTCCATAGGTACGGGGGATACACAAAAGAAAGCACATTTTCTGTGGGGCTTCAAGGGATTAGGAAAGAAGATGCACAGAAAGTTAAACAGATTATTGCAGAAACAATCGACGAAGTCATCAGGTACGACAATCTTAACCCTTTCCCAAACGACAAATTTTGGACTGGTCCAAATTGAAAGAGTTTGCAGACCACAATTTTAAATTTGATGAAAATGGCAGAAAGTTCTCAAAAAGGGTAGAAAACACTGTGGGAAAAGGAGAAATTGCTCGTTATGAGCAATTTCTCCTTTTCCCACAGTGTTTTCTAAAGACTTGTACTGCAGACACGTGAAAACCGGGGCTTGTTTGCAAAAGGGTTAAGGCTAGTTTACACGGTATGTTTTAACAGAAAGACAATGTTGGTCTGATTTCAAGCATATCGCTATTTTACATTTACACGGTATGTTTAGAAGATCTGCTTTGTATTTCTGCTTATCTATTTTACCCCTTCAATGGGATAAATCACCACCTGTCAGTTGTGTAATTGTATGTGACAATTTTGGACAGATCTAAAGTTTTGTCGTTTTGTAAAGGGTTAACTGTGGTAAGACAGATATTATGCAAGAGTAAATGTTGTTGGATCGTTGTTCAGTGTATAAACATGTTGAGTGATGTAAATCTAAAGTTTTGATGACAAACCCATTTCTTTCTGTACCGAGGCCATTGGCTGTAAATATGAAAAAAGGTTGTGATATCCCATTACCAGACGACAAAATTATATCGTTGTCCAAATTGAAAGCATTTGCAGAAGACAATTTCAGTTTGGCTCAGATGATGCAAGTTTTCTTTGATGGGGAAGAACACATTGTGGAAAAAGGAGAAAATCCTGTTTACCAGCATTTTCTCCTTTTCCCACAATGTTTTCTACCCTTCCCAAAACAAATTTTAGTTTTTTCAGTCGTATTTATTTTGTTGTCTGTAAATGCTTTCAATTTGGACAAGTCTGGAATTTTGTCGTTTGGTAAAGAGTTCAGTTATTTCGCAGGATAAAGGTTAAACTTCCCTTTTAACACATCATGACTCATATTTCATTGACTCATCTTTCAGGGACGGGTTTGAACAGTCAAGGATAGATGCACTGTTACACAGAATAGAGCTGGGCACTAAACATCAGACAAGTAATTTTGGATTGGGCATAGTTTTGGTACTTTTTTCTATCATAACTTTTTTCAGGATGACAATATTATAGACTGGTCATTATTGAAGTCAAAACTGTAGAGTAGTCCTTGTTGAAACGATTTGCAGATGACAGACTGCCTTTCGCTTGAATGATAGGATATTTTGTTTTTAACTTTTTACCATACGATCCCGAGGTTTAACCACCTCGATGAAGATGGGCTTTGGAAAACAGTGTGGGAAAAGAAGAAAATGCTGATTGTCAGCATTTCCTCCTTTTCCCACAATGTTTTCCACCCCTCAAAATACAATGTTCAGTTTTTGAGCTATGTTTGTCGTCTGCACATGCTTTCAATTTGGACCAGTCTAAAATTTTGTCGGTAGGTAAAGAGTTAACCCTTTACCACACAATCCCAACTTCTAACAACCCTGAGAAAGGAGTCTTTTGAAAATGTTACATTTATTTTGTCATCTGCAAATGCTTTTAATTTCAACCAGTCTAAAATTTTGTGGTTTGGTAAAGAGTTAAAGAGAACATTGTTGTAAAGGAGAAGTTTCCTTTCCTGCAATATTTTCAAGCGCCCTCCTCCTCAGGGTCATAGAGGGTAAAACAGTATACCACCCTCAGACTGTAGCTTTGATCTCAGATGTAGACATGATCCAAGTGTCCCAGTTAGTAAACACCTTTTTATCCCCAGCCAAAAGCGAGGGGATACAGTTTTTGCGGTGTCCTTCCATCTCTCAGTCCGTCTGTCCATCCATCTGTCCATCAGTTGTCCATCCGTCTAGACAGACCTCTTCTAAAATCCTTGATGAAATTTGATGAAACTTGAATCGGGACTAATTTAAACCTTCAAATGGTATAAAAGACCCTAAAAAATAAGTCTTCTGAGAACAGTGATGGAAAATGAGAAACTGCTGGTAACCAGCATGTTTTTTCTTTTCCCACAATGGTTTCTACTCTCTCAAAGACAGTCTCCATCATTTGAGCTGAATAAAAATTTCCGTCTACAGACGCTTGGCCTCTAAGTTTAGTGAAACATTGTTATCACTGTATTTCAGTCTATTTCCTCAGCCTGGACACATGACGGGGAGGCAGCAGACATGTTGAAAGTGAATGACAAAGTACAGAAATTTAAGCAAAGCCTGGCAGAAAACCCACAATTCTTGCAGGAAAAAGTAAAAGAATACCTGAAAGTAAGTAATGTCAGGGTCATCATTAAAAAACAAAACAAAACAAAAAAAGCAACAAATTGTAGAATGAAAAGTAGCCACTTACCTAGTGCTATGTGTTCATGACCCTGAATTTGTCTGTGAAGGGTTGAAAACATTGTAGGTAACAGGCTTGTAACCAGCATTTTCTCCTTTCCCCACAACGTTTTCTATAGGATTTTTCTTGGGGTCATTTAAACACAGGATTATGTGATTGAGGGTTTATAGCTTGCAGGTAAAGGGGGAAAAATCAGTTTCAGGATATCAAAGAAACAAAAAGCTACTTTCAAATAATCTAACAGATGGACAATTTTCTTTCATTATATTACACAAATGAACAAATTCCTTCCAGGATTTAAAATGAAAATACATATTTTTTTTTTTTTATTATTTTAAAAAACAAATGACAAAAATGACTCTGTGCAGCATATCAAACAACCAAACAAAATTTCTGACAGGATATCAAACAAACCAATGTTTTCCAGGATATTTCCTTTCAAGCTGTTAACCAAACAATATTCACCCAAGATATCAAACAAATGATGGTCAAACCAATAAATGAACAAATTTCTCTAAGGTTATGCATACAAGAAACAAAAAAAACAAAAAAAATGATTCCATTTTCTAAAACAAAAAAAAAAAAAATTTCATTTTATAAAACAAGTGACAAACAAAATTTCTTTCAGGACAATTTACATCAGTTGACAGTTATAATGAGCCCAGATGAGAAATATCAAGAAGAAAAACAGAAACAGGAACAAGAGAAGCTGAAGATGTGTATAGATCAGCTGTCAGAGGAAGACAGGGAACATATCTTTAAATTAGGTTTGTAGGGAATATATCTTTGGATTGGGTTGGTAGGGAACATATCTTTGGGTTGGGTTGGTATACAACATGTGCAATACCTTTAAATTGAGTTGATAGAGTAGATAGGGTAGAAAAAATGCAGAAAAAAGCAGATGCTTGCATTTTCCTACAAGGTTTTCAAATGCTTTCTTCCTCAGAGTCATTATAACATGGTATTGTTATACCCCCCACCTACTTAGTAGAGGGGGCATACTGGTTTCACCATGTCTGTCTGTCTGTCCGTCCATTCTGTGCTCTAGCTCAGGTGCTGTTTGACCTAGGACCCTGTAACTTTATGCAAATGTTCCTCATGACCAAAGTAGGTGCCCTGTTGTTTTTGGGTTGCATAGGTCAAAGGTCAAGGTCACATGTGGACTTTGTTTTCTCTGATTATGCTGCTTCAGTGACAAGGTGCTGGTAGGGGGTATTTGTCCACTTTGTGGCAGTTCTAGTTTGATAAAGGATTACACCTTTTATCTTATTGATTATTTGTATTTTCAATGAAAGATATTTTCTTAGTAAACCGATTCATATCTGGTGAGTGAACCTGCTGCAGCATGAAACAATTTTCATATTTTTCACAGAAACATTGGAAAACAATGCTGGAAAAGTATTAAATGCTGGTTACTGGCATTTTCTACTTTTCCCACAATGCCTTTAAAAGTGCCTTCCAGGGATGTATAAACATTTGGTAATCTGATAAAACACTAATTAGAACTAATCAGCATATGCTTTCCAGGTCAAGAATTACAAGAAGCCCAGAATAACAAGGAAGATCTCTCCTGCTTGCCGTGTATACAGTTACCTGAAATCGACAGAAAAATCATACCAGAACAGGTGGAACATACATTCGTCGGTGAGATTTGTGCATTTTGTTGTTGTCCATGGGTCATCAGAATGCTTTATCAGATTTTCCCCTAATGATGTTAATTTTTCTTATCACACTAACACACACACCCCCCCCTCCCCCCCGCACCCCTTGCAGATGACCATTATCATGTAACTTTTTACCAAACGACAAAATCTTAGACTGGTCCTAATTGAAAACATTTGCAGACAACAAAATGAATTTGACTCTAAAGTTGAAATTTGTTTTGGGATGGGTAGAAAACATAGTGGGAAACGGAGAAAATGCTGGTTTCCAGCATTTTCTCCTTTTCCCACAATGTTTTCAAAAAGCTTCTTTTGTAAGGTTGTTAAAAGTTGGGATTGTGTGTTAAAGGGTTAAAAGGGGACTTTTTATGACAACATTGTGACCAAAGGAGGAATTGCCTGAAACAAGCAGAAGGAAAATGAAAAGTATTGTAATGACTTTGGAAAATACTTAGAATGAGTGTTGGCAAAGCTGGAATACCATTCCACAATTTCATGATTACAATCTTGTTGTTTGAATTATTTTGAACATATTTATTTTACATTGATTGAGAAACAAGTTCTTACAACTTACACTAATCTCTCTCGATTTTGCTTCCTGGGAACTACACCAGTATTCATGCCAAATGTGTGGGCCAATGAACAGTCCTAAAGTTGATACCCGCTCGCGGGAATCAAACTTGGGATATTATGGTTAAGAAGCAGACACACTACCTCACAACCATAGACACTGAGAATTAGAGATATCGTTTTTACAAAATACTCATGTGGCCTTATTCAAGGGAAAAATGAACCTTAAAGACCTTGGAAAATCCTCAGAAAAATTTAAAACCAACAACCCTGCGATTACTAGTTTGTCATATGAATTATTAAATATCTTAATCTATCTCTACTACAAGCTATTCATAAAGCTGTGCCTTGCTCATATGATATTGTTTACAGTCTAATATATTACAGTTTATATTTCACATGTTACTAGATGACGTACCAGTACAGTACAGTTGTCAACCGACCAATGAGGTGGTCTATTTAAAACTTGTCTCACATTTAGACAGTGTGCCTGAGGAGATGAAGATGTACATACCACTGTTTGCTAGTGTTATATCTAAGTAAGTGCTGAAAATGTAATCTTGTTTTAACAACAATATTTTACGCTGTTTATCAGATGACAAAATTTTAGGCTTACAACAAAAATATATGTGACTCAAAATTCGGAAAGAACTTTTGGAAGGGTGAAAACATTGTTTTCTTAACCCTTTCCCAAATGACAAATTTTGGACTGGTCCAAATTGAAAGAGTTTGCAGACGACAATTTCAAATTTGATGAAAATGGCAGAAAGTTCTCAAAAAGGGTAGAAAACACTGTGGGAAAAGGAGAAATTGCTCGTTACGAGCAATTTCTCCTTTTCCCACAGTGTTTTCAAAAGACTTGTACTGCAGACATGTGAAAACCAGGGCTTGTTTGGGAAAGGGTTAAGGCCTCTTTCTAAGGGTCGGTAAAACAGGGATTGTGTGGTAAAAATTTTAAAAATTACCACGGAGGCCAGTGCACCTATCAATGCACCTTTGATGTTTCTGTTAGCAGGACCTGCTTTCACAAACCATTATTAGTCTTATTCTTCTAGACTTAGAAAGTAACATAACTTATGACTGGCTCTGCCAGCTAAATATTGTATTATTTTGAAACTAGGAAAATTCTTGAGAATAAGACTAGGATTGTTCTTAAGAATGGTTGGTGAATATGGTCCCTAAGCCTGAGTTCAAAAACCATTTCCATATAACATTCTCAGTCTTATTTTAGACAGTCGAGTGTAACACAAATTCTGATTGGCTAACTTGGTTTAGCCAATCAGAAGTTGTGTTACTTCAAATTTAGAAAATTCTTCAGAATAAGACCAAGAATGGTTGGTGAATACAGACCCAGGGCCGTTATTAACAAACCATTCTAAATGCATTTTCGGTTTTATACTAGAAAGTAACACAATTTCTGATTGGCTAAACATTTGGGATCAGAACTTGTGTTCCTTCGAAATTTGGAAAAATCTTGAGAATCGGACTAGAAAAAATCAAGGTATTGTTATAGCCTTCGCATGCTCTACATTGTTGTGCAAGAACTTTGACATTTTATAATACCTCTATTATTGCTGAAGATATTTACTTCAAAGTTAGACTTGTTGTTAACTATTAAAAGGGAAAACTATACAACAGGGGCAGGTAACCATCAAAATATTTTTGGTACAGTTATGCCGCATTTTCTACTTAAAATTTTCACTAAAAGCAATTGCAGCTAAGTGTTGGCCCCAACATGCAATGCTCTTGTTTATTTTCCACTCTGTTTGCAGAATGGGTGCAGGTCCTTATGACTACAGGGAGCTCTCACATCTATCTGACTTACACACTGGAGGTTTGAACTCTGGTACACATATTTCTGCAGACCCGCTGAACAGTATGGCATTTGATGAGGTAATAATCCTGTTTTAGCTTACTGGGATTTCGTACTATTGTTAAAAAACCTCATAGAAACCTCTGTAAATTATAAACTGTTAAACCCTTTACTGCACAATCCCCAGCTTTGACGACCCTGAGAAAGAGGCCTTTTGAAAACATTGTGAGAAAAGAAGAAAATGCTGGTAACCAGCATTTTCTTCTTTTCCCACAATGTTATCTTTCCTGCCTAAAACAGATTTCAATCAGTCACATTCAATTGGTCGTTGAGAATGCATTCAATCTGGACAAATCTAAAATTTTGTAACCAGCATTTTGTCCTTTTCCCACCAGGTTTTCTACACTGTCAAAGAACTCCAGTTCATTTGATTAGCTTTCAGATTTGTGGCCAGCAGATGTTCTGAATTTGGATGAGTCTTAAATTTGCTGTTTGGGAAAGGGTTGAAGAAACCATGGCCCTTTGAAATTTTTTCGGAAAGTAGTGCTGATCCAGGAAAGGGGGGAGGATGGATGGGGTGTTATGTTGGCCTTTGATGTTTTTTTTTTATCAGATTACTTGCCTTGTGATGTGTCCTTTTTGTCTATATATTACAGGGTGTTCTGTTTTCATCGTATTGTTTAGAAAGAAATTTTGAAAAGATGCTGGAACTCTGGACTGAGATTTTTAACAGGTAATAATAGTACTGATGACATCTCTACCACTTTTACCCTTTACCACACAATCCTGAGATTTAACGACCCTTAAAAGGAAAATTTTTGAACATGTTGTGGGAAAAGGAGGAAACCCTGGTAACCCAGTATTCTCTCTTTTACCCACAATCTTTTCTACCCTGTCAAAGACAGAAATCATTATTTTAGCAACATTTAGATTTTGTCTTCTGCATATGGTTTCAGTTTGGGTCCTGGCTAAAATCCAAAATTTTATAGTTTGGTAAAGAGCTCTCTCTCTCCCTCTTGCTCTCTCTCTCTCTCTCTCTCTCTCTCTCTCTCATGCTTTCCTACTGCCTCTTTGTCTTTCTCAATCCTTCTCTGTCTCTCGTTCTCATTCCTCCCTTTGTCTCTCTCATATCCTTTCTTAGTGTCTCTCTTATTCGCTCTCTCTGTCTTGGGCTCTTCTTCCACCTCTTTCCTATTCTTTTTCTGTCATACCAGTTTATGTAAACTTAGTAGTTGTTCAATATTAGGCAGAATATCTTCAATTTGAAAAGCGCAAATAAAAGGTAGAGTTTCATTCACACACACACACAAAAAAGATATGAGCCATGCTCTGGCAAAAGAGGGCTAAATGCACCTCTGTAATCCATTGTACCAAGCAAGTAATTACATAAGCATGGATCCATAATAGCCACTTTTTTTGATAACAACTGAATCATGAGGTAGACTGACCCTTGGACATACAGAAAATTGACCAATAGTGAAAAGTGTTGGCCCAGGTCAGCCTGCGTGGGGCAGGCTGGCCTGAGTCAATACTGTTCGCAGATGCATTAAGCCCCTTTTCACAGTGCACATACTAATTTTGCACTTTTAGAACTCTTTCAGGGACAAATACATCAGCATAGCAGATGATTAAGAATACCAGATCAGTTAGCATGTTGTAAGCTGTCTCATATTGATCAACACTGTCAACAAACGTGACCAAAGTTGTGATATCTTATATTACGATTGATAAGAAATTTTTTATATCATTCTGAATTGCAGATCAAATTTGACAGATTCTGACAGATTGCAGACCTTGATACGAATGACAGCGGCAGATATGGCTGCAGGTTTAGCTCACGCCGGACACAGCTACGCCATGACTCATTCTGCGTCATCGCTTACACCTGCTTCGAAAAAAAGTGAAATTTACTCTGGTATCACACAGGTAGGTATTCATTGCTTCAAGCCATTTCAATGTAAAAAGACGTTTTGACTGGTTGTGCATCTGACCAGTTACCACGCATCCCTTCAGTCTTTTACCAAACAACAAAATTTTAGACTGGTCCAAATTAAAAGCATTTGCAGATGACAACTTAATTGTAACTCAAATAAAGAAGTTTGTCTGTAAGGTAAGAAAAAAATGTGGGAAAAGGATAAAATGCTGCTTACCAGCATTTCCTTCTTTTCCCACAATGTTTTCAATAGCCATCTCTTTTTTGGGTTGTTAAAACTGGGGACATTAAAGAGTTAACACTTACCACAGATTTTTACTGCTCAAATTTGGAAAGGTTTGAGAACAATGTAGGCAATGGAGAAAAGCTGCCTTGAAGTTTGTACTGTCCCACAGCCATTTTGATTGTGTGTCATTGGATCTTGTGATTGTTTTGGAAAACAATGCTAATGTTTTAACTCTTAACCCAACCACAAGATTTTAGAGCTGACAGCCAAAATGAAAGCGCTTGTAAATGGCAAATTAAATGCCACTACAACGATTGAATTTGCTTTTGAAAATCAGCATTTTCTGTTTCCCAAAGCATTTTAAAAACTCTTCTTCCTGAGGGTCCTTAACACCTAGGCTGCTAATCACAATTCACTGACCATTTGCTGACAGCGTAGTTCAACGTCGGACTACACAGAAAGTGCAATCTGATCTTGGATCTACACTGTCCGATATGGAGATATCTTTCCTCCAAAAATACCTCTGAAATAGGAAAAATCGGCAATTTACTATTGGCTTGAAAGTTTTATATCTTTTATTTAACAGGTTGAAGGTTAAAACTCAGAATTGTGTGGTAAAGAGTTTGTGTCGGAGCATACATGTAGCCACATAATTAAAAAACTTTCGACATGATATTGCCCATGATCCAATGGCGTTATCATTATCTTTTATCAAAATTTCATGTAATAAAGGATTTGAGCCATGCTCTGTGAAAAGGGGGCTTAATGTGTCTTCAAAAGTATCGACCCATGTCATCGTGCGCAGTTTACTTGTAAATTATTTGCATGGCAAAGGACTATTCTTCCTCAAGATCTAGAAGATTGTTAGACTAAATGGAATTTATGGATTCATAATTATGTGACAACTTACTTGGTATAATGTGTCATGGGGACACATCGAACCCCCTTTTGCAAGAGCATGTCAAATTCGAAGATTTAAATGTTAGAGTTTGAAAGTGGCACAGTAATTTTGTAACACACACTGTTCCCAGGTCTCTGTGATGAAGAGAATAGCGGAGGCAGAAGACGACACAAAAATTATAGAACATTTAATGGAGATTGGAAAATGTGTACTGAACAGAGATAATCTCAGGTAAGTACTGTTAACCCATTTTAACATGATCCTGGGTTTTAACGACCCCTCAACAGAGATGGCTTAAGAAAACATTGTGGGAAAAGGAGAAAATGCTGGAGACCAGCATTTTCTCCTTTTCCTACAATGTTTTCTACTCTTTAACTCTCCCAAACGACAAAATTTAAGACTGGTCCAAATCGAAAGCAACTGCAGACGACAAAATAATTGTGACTGAAAAACTGAAATTTGTTTTGGAAAGGGTAGAAAACATTGTGGGAAAACGAGAAAATGCTGGTAACCAGCATTTTCTTGTTTTCCCACAATGTTTTCAAAAGCCCTCTTTCTTATGGTCGTTAAAAGTCGGGATGGTGTGGTAAAGGGTTAATCCTTTCCCAAACAAGCCCTGGTTTTCACATGTCTGCAGTACAAGTATTTTGAAAACACTGTGGGAAAAGGAGAAATTGCTCATTACGAGCAATTTCTCCTTTTCTCACAGTGTTTTCTACCCTTTTTGAGACCTTTCTGGCATTTTCATCAAATTTAAAATTGTTGTCTGCAAACTCTTTCAATTTGGACCAGTCCAAACTTTGTTGTTTGGGAAAGGGTTAGAAGACAAATTCCATCATTTGAGCCAAATTTTGATTGTTGTTGTATGCAAATGTGCTTAACTTAGACATGTATTAATTTTTTCTGTGTGGTAAGGAGTTATAGGCTACTTGTAATTATCAGCCAACCATCGCAGTATACAAACTTTCTTTCACACAGGCTGTCAGTGAATGCTACGCCAGATTTCATGCCACAGGCATTGAAGGGTGTTGAACAATTCACCGGGAATTTACACTGCAGCAAAAAGCCAGAAGATCACCAACAGAAATCACACACAGTTGAGGTCTGTTTTACTAAGATAACTTTTTACAGGATGACAAAGTTATTGACTATTGACATTTGAAGCATGAGGTCTTTTTTACCTTTGACAAAAATAACTTTTTTTGCCAGATGACAAAATTTTATTCGACTCATGATATTTGAAACAATTGCAGACAACAATTTGAATGTGGGTCAAATGATTGGATTTGTTTTTGAAGGGATAGAAAACACTGTTGCGAAAAGAAGAATGTGCTGATAGAAAACACTGTGGGGAAAGGAGACAATACTGGTTACCAACATTGTCTTTCCTACAATGTTTTTCAAAAGCCTTCTTCTTCAGGAATATGCCCATGTGCTACGAACTGAGCTACCTAGGCTCAGCAGAAAGCATGGATAGGTGCACTGGCGGAAGCAGTTATGCTGAAAACACTTCTCTATATCTTTAAGACGCATATTTAATGAAACTGTTGCATGCTATGTGATTGTTAAGAACTTATATGTTGCCGATTTTTACAGGATAACCAGTTTCTCTCAAAGACATCAAAAACTCACATAGAGCTTCCATTTTCTGTGAATTATATGAGCAAAAGTGTCAAAACAGTGCCTTTTGGTCATGAAGATTTTGCAAGGTGAGTTTTGCTGTTACAATTTCTGGTTAATTACCTCCCTTTAACTCTTTACCAAATGACAACAGATTAGACTAGACCAAATTGAAAGCATTTGCGGAGGACAAAATAAATGTGACTTAGAAAATTGATTTTTGTCTAGGGATGGTAGAACATAGGTGGACAAGGAGAAAATGTTGGTTACCAACAAGGGCTGTACTCTGGCAAAAAGGGGTTTGAAGTATCTCTGCGATGCATTATACCAAGCAATTTTGTCTAACAACCAACTGATTTATGAGGTAGAAAGGTCCTGGGCCATGCAGAAAATTTACAAAAAGGAAAGTTTTGATCCATGTCAGCCTGGGCAGGTAACTTTTGCAGATGCATAAACCCCTTTTTAACAGAGAATGGCTCGTATATTTTTAGTATGAAAAAAACTGAGCCCCAGTAGTGCAGTCTGTCGCATACAGGGCTTGAGAACAGGGGTAACTGGTTCAAATCCCCAGCTCAGCCAAATTCTTTCCAAGGATTGATGATGGTTTTGGCTTCTCATGGCAGGCTGTTCATTGTTTTGATGATAATTATGTGGAAAGCAGCCAGTACTTTGGAAGAATTTGTGCAAACTACTGATAACAAGAAACTCCAGGAAAAAGTGTATAGGAGCACTGGCCATAGTGAAATAACTATAATAATGTTGAAAATGGCTTCAAACACCATGCAATCTATTATTATATAAAACCTCCTGTGGCAGTATATTAAACCCATGACTTATTTCTGATAATACACTAGTGTATTATTGTTTTTTGGGTCTCGGATGTCATTGTTGCTAAAATGTATACATGTGGAAAGTTTTTAATTTTTTTATATTTAATTAAAAAAAAAAATGCAACAAGAGTTTTTTATAAGGCACAAAATTGCAGCAAAAGGTGGACTTTGTCCCTCTTGAAACTGTTTGATTCTATTTTTGGTGTAAATGTCAGAAAGCTACATACTTGTGTATGTACACATTTTAAACAGAACTACTACTGTGAACATGGACTTGAGAATGATATAAAGGCTAAAGGTGATGATGCAGGATACTTATTGTCTGATCTTCATTTTATGTGATAATAGAATCTCAGATTTGTGTTTATGTATTATCATTTTTATCAAACTTGTTGACTAAAATGTACTTGACGCTCACCAAGGCTCGCGTCATACATTTTAAGTCAACTTGGTAAAACGATAATATGTTAACACTCATGTAAGATCCTCTATTTAACTCTTTACCAAAGGACAGAATTTTAGAATAGTCCAAATTGAAAGCATTTGCAGACAACAAAATAAATGTCGCTCAAAAAATGAAATTTCTTGTGGGAAGGGTAGAAAACATGGTGGGAAAGGGAGAAATGCTGGTTACCAGCATTTTCTCCTTTTCCCACAATGTTTTCAAAAGGCTTCTTTCTCAGGGTTGTGAAAGACGCGATTGTGTGGTAAAGGGTTAATCTATCAATCAGTTGTGAAAGAAAAAAACTTGTCTTTGCAGCTTAAGAGTATTATCTAGACTGTTATCATCAAAATTCTTGCACAGAGAAATACGAGAAAAAGGCGGAGCTTATGGGGGTGGAGTTAGCTGCACTAATGGTGTAATGAGCTTCTTCTCATATAGGTTAGTTTACCTGGTTATTTTCTGGGCTTGTTCTCCAAACTTTCCAAATTTTTAAGTAACATAAGTTCTGATTGGGTTAGGGTAACCATTTGGTTTAGCCAATCAGAAGTTGTGTTATTTTCAATTTAGACAACCTTGGAGAAAAAGGCGGAGCTTATGGGGGCAGAGTCAACTGCACTAATGGCATAGGTTAGTTGACTTGATTATTCATAATGAGCTTTGACCTTTTACACATCTTGTTTAACTCTTTACCAGATGACAAAATTCTGGACCCATCATTAACCCTTAACCAAAGGATAACATTTTTGACTTGTCCAAATTCAAAGCATTTGTAGCCGATAAAATAATCTGGCTCAAATGACAAAGTTTGTGTTAAGAAGGGTAGAAAACATTGTGGATAAGGGAGAAAGGGTTAGGGTTAACCCTTTTCCCACAATGTTTTCCAAAGGCTTTCCCCTCAGCGTCGTTAAAAATCAGGATTGTGTGGCAAACGGTTAAATCTGCTTCACATTTCAGAGATCCAAACTCTGTGGAAACTTTGAAAGTATTCAGTGAGTCAGCGGAGTGGGCAAAAAGTGGTCAGTTTACAGACGGGGATGTAGAGGAAGCTAAAATATCTGTATTTCAACAAGTAAGTGTTGCAAAAGTATTGGGAGTGATTGACTGATGTACAGACAAATAGACGGATGGAAAGAGATGTTTGTCAGTATTCACTAATACTTTTCAATGGCATTTTCGGTAGAATCCTTTCCTCCACAACTTTTTGAACTCGTCCTGATTTAAAGCATGTACAGATGACAGTTAAAATATGTGTAGAATAATGGTATTTTAGCCTGGCTGTTTTCGAAGAAAACACTAAGGTATTGTCATAGCCCTGACGTTGTTGTGTGAAAACTTTGACATTTTATCGTATCTCCATTACTACTGAAGACATTTGCTTCAAACTTGAAGAAGTTCTTAATTATCAAAAGGGGAACCTGTACAACAAGGGCAGGTAATCATCAAAGTATTTTTGACATAGTTATGCCCCTTTTTCGACCTAGAATTTTCACTGAAAATCAAGTATCTGCAATCGAGTGTTGGCACCCACATGCAGTACTCGTTCTATTGGTTACCGTTTCCTACAATGTCTTCAAGGCCCTCTTCCTCTGGGTCGTGAAAAAAACAAGATTGCGCAGTAAAAATTCTTTATTTAGAAAGTGGTGCAATTTTTGATTACCTTAGCCAGTCAGAAGCTGCAGATCCATAGTCTTATGCCAAATTTAGAAACTAACATGGTTTTTGATTGGAAAAACCATGTACCTAAGCCAAATTAGAAACTGTGTTACTTTAAAACAGTGGACATCTGACGCATTTTAGACCAGTCCAAATTGAAAGCAATTGCAGACCAAAATTATGAATAGCTCAAATTTGGGGATTGGTTTTAGAAAGGATACAAAATATTGTGGGAAATGGAGAAAATGCTGGTGACCAGCATTTTCTCCTATTCCCACAATATTTTCAAAAGTTTTCTTTTTCCATAGTACTTAAATCTTGGAATTGTGTGGTAAAGAGTTAAAGCTTTTAGGATGTTTTCGATTTCAGGTTGATAAGCCCGTTCCACCAGGTTCAGTTGGAGCTACCCTGTTTTTATCTAAAATAACAGACGAGATGAGGCAGGCAGCCAGAGATGGATTGTTCAGTGTGACAAAAGATGATCTGATAAATGTGACAAAAAAGTAAGTTCTGTCCCTTTACTAGACAATCCTGTGTTTTTTTCAGTCCTTTCAGGGAAGGCTTTTGTAAGCATTGAAGGAAAAGTGACAACATTGGCTTCTTTTGCCAAAGACAAATCCTACATGTACTACTTGAGTAAGTATTCACCAACTGTTCTTATTTCATTCTTTGTCTAATTCTAGATTTATAAAGTAACACAACTTCTGATTGGCTAAATTTTTACGTCGATCAGAAGTTGTGTAACTTCCAAATTTAGAAAATTCTTGAGTATAAGACTAAGAATGTTCTTCAGAACGGTTGATGAATGCAGACCCTGGTAACCCATACAGCTAGGGCAGGTAACCATCAAAATATTGGCAATATTGGCACAGTTATGTCCCTTTTTTGACTTGGAATGATCATAAACTTTGACATTTTATAACATCCCTATTATTACTGAAGATGTTTAATCCAAACTTGGTCTCCTTGTTAACTATCAGTAGTGGAACCCATACAACAAGGGCAGGTAATCATCAAAATATTTCGACACTGTTTTGCCCCCCTTTTTGATTTATATTGATTTTCAGTAAAAATTCTATTTCTAAAGGCAACCAAGTCCAAGCATTGGCACCCACATGTAGTGCTCTTGTTTTCTTTCCATGTAGAAATATATGCCACCTCATCAAAGATTATCAGTTCAACATGTTATGACTTGTTATTTTTCAATTGTAGGTACTTGGAAGAGGGACAGCAGCCCTCCTCAATTTCATTTCTAGGCCCAAGCTCTGATAAAATAAAGGATAGAGAGGACTGGAAAGTGCTAAAAGGTTGACAGTTAGGGTTTTGAAACTGTGTTTGTTCTCCTGATTGTGTATAATTGTGATACTATTATTAATAATTATGCTCTGTGAATTGGGGGCTGCACAGAGCATAATTATTAATGTAACAATTCTCACTCAATTACATGTAGTAAATGCGATGCTTTGTATAAAAGGGCCTTAATGCATCTGCAAAAGGTATCAAGCCATGTCAGCCTGCCCATTCTGCGTAGGCTGACATGGATCGAAACATTTTGCTAGTGGTCAATTTTCTGTTTGTCCAAGGACCATTGTATCTCATGATTCACTCGGCTGCTGACTAAAATTTTATGGGTCTACAATGGTATGATGACTTGCTTGGTACAATGTATCACAGAGGTGTGTTAAACCCCATTTTCCCAGATCATGGCTCATGAGCTGTGCTCTGCCAGAAGGGGGTTTAATGTATTTCTATGCTGCATTATACCAAGCACAACATCACATAGTTATGGATAGATAAAATCCATCTTGTTAAAAAACTGATTGAGTCTGCAGTTAGAATAGTCCTTGATCATGCATTAAATTTACAAAAAGCAAAACGTTTTGACCCATGTCAGCCTGCGCAGTCGTAGGTTGATACTTTTTGCAGGTTTAGACTTGTAAAATTGAGAGCACTAAGTCTTACAGATGACATATGAAAATGTGATAAAATTGATCATTTTTTTCTTTGAAAGGAGAAAATGCTGGTTACTTGCATGCTGATCTGGTTCAGTACTTCTTGCAAATGCATTAAACTCCCTTTTGATTGACTTTTTGCGTTTATTTATCATTGCCACAGTTTGCCCGTACAGGTGACACCCCAAGAAGACTTTTTGTATTGTTAAGGGGGATAGTGCAAGATACAGGATGATACCCATCGTAAGTTAGGCCTGCTTCTTAACCCTTTCCCAACAACAAATTTTGGATTGGTCCAAATTGAAAGAGTTTGCAGACGACAATTTTAAATTTGATGAAAATGGCAGAAAGTTATCAAAAAGGGTAGAAAACACTGTGGGAAAAGGAGAAATTGCTCGTTACGAGCTATTTCTCCTTTTCCCACAGTGTTTTCAAAACACTTGTACTGCAGACACGTGAAAACCAGGGCTTGTTTGGGAAAGGGTTAAAGATACTCAGTGTATAGCACTGTCACACTCGGAACCCAGTTTAATATTTCACCTGAAGGACCATTAGTAATTTAGGGGTGGCAGGCTATGGGGATCAAGCCCATACCCTCACATGGCCAGAGATTTGTCGATCAAAAGTCTCGTGCTGTACCACCATAGCCATAAAGCGTTCCAATTTCAATGCTTCACCTTATATATATTTACACAAGCATGCCAACATGTTGACAAGCATATCTCATTAGCTTTTATTCAAGGGAGGTAATTACATGTTAGCATAACAGTTATTATATTACTCAACAAATAGAAAACAGACTTAACCCTCTACCACACAATTCCGAGTTTTAACAACCCTTAGCAAGAAGCCTTTCGAAAACATTGTGGGAAAAGGAGAAAATGCTGGTTACCAGCATTTTCTCCTTTTTCCACAATGTTTTCTACCCTATCAAAGACAATTTCCATCATATGAACCATATTTAGAATTGTCTGCAGTTTTTTAAACTAATTTGGTCAAGTATATATTTTTGACATGTAGTAAAAAGTTAACAATAATCAGTGCACTGAAATTTCTGAAAATTTAACATGATTACATTCCAAATCATAGAGTAGGATGGGGTCCATGGCTCAGTGGTATAGTGTAAGACTTGTGACCTGGAGGCCCCACTGGATCCATGGGGTTTTTCATGGAAGTGTCCTTTGGCAAGACACTTTAGAGCCCTAGCCTAGTACTGGTGAACCCCGGGAAATTCACGAATTGTGAGCTGTCACCGTGATATGATTGAAATAATGTTCAAAGTGGCGTAAAACACCATTCAGTCAATCAACCAAAGCCTAGAGTTCAAGATGCCTAAAGTTTCCACACCCCACATGCTGAAAATTCTGACATCACTCATCTAAAATCAAAAACGTCAATCCTGAATGACTGTTGATCAAGACCAGACTGCACAAAGCATGCAGTCTGATCTTGGACCTACAAAGTTCACTATGGTGACATATCATGATAATTAAGGTTTGAAATTGTATTACTGTTTGTCACTATGTACAGGGAGAAATGTTCACTTGGTATATCTAGCAGCTGAACGCTTCACCAAACAAGAAAATTTTACACTAGTCCAAATTGAAAACAGCTGCAGATGAAAATTTGGTGAACCAATTTGTCTTTAATAGAGTAGAAAACTCTGCTGGTTACCAGCATTTTCTCTTTTTTCCCAAAATGTTTTTCCGAAGCTCTTTTTCCTAAGGGTTGTTCAAAAAATGAACTGTTGGGTAAATGGTTAACTCTTTACCACATAATCCCGACTTTTAACAACCCTGACAAAGAAACCTTTTGAAAACATAGTGGGAAAAGGAGAAAATGCTGGTAACCAGCATTTTCTCCTTTTCCCACAATGTTTTCTACCCTATCTAAGACAAATTCCATTATCTGAGTCACATTTAAATTGTCATCTGCAAATGCTTTCAATTTGGACAAGTCTAAATTTTTCTTGTGTGGTAAAGGGTTAACCAGGTTAACCCTCTACCAAACGACAAAATTTTAGACTGGTCCAAATTGAAAGCATTTGCAGATGACATTATAAATGTTACCGAAAAATGGAAGTTTATTTTGGGAAGCGCAGAAAACATTGTGGGAAAAGGAGAAAATGCTGGTTACCAGCATTTTCTCCTTTTCTCGCAATGTTTTCAAAAGGCTTCTTTTCCAGGGGCATTAAAAGGCGAGATTGTGCAGTAAAGGGTTAAGGATCAGATAGATTAACTCTTTACCAAACAACTAAATTTTAGACTTGTCCAAATTGAAAGAATTTGCAGACAACAAATTCAAAGGGACTCAAATGATGGGTTTTGCCTTTGAAAGCATTTTCTCCTTTTCCCACAGTGTTTTCAAAAGGCTTTTTTCCCTGGGGTCATTAAAACTCAGGATTGTGTGGTAAAGGGTTACCAGAAGTTTTTCTGGCTCAAACAGATGTGTTGCACACAGATGAAATAATACACGACAGAAGAAAAACCCTTATCTACACACTGTGGAATACGGTTCCAGATAGAGTATTGATGATGTAACTCACACACACAAAACATACATATTGATTTGCAACTTGATTGGTCAAAATTTACGCTACGATATTTATCCGCCATTTATAATTATGACATTACTAGCCACTACACCACTGTTTGCTTTATTTTGTTTACCAATTTACGAATGAAATGTCCAGAACTTCAAAATTTTGTCTTTGAAAGTTGTAGGTATATAATAAAAGGAATACCATATTGCAGTAACGTTCCTGATGCTGCGTAAATTTTCTCATGCTGCTTGGATTAAATACAAGTGCCAGCACAGTTACTACAACGTAATGTTCTGTATCTATTTTACACAAGTTTTAACAAGTTCTTTCAACGTATAACAATCTCTCTTGATTCTGCTTCTTGGAAACTGTGCCAAATGTGTGGGCCAACCAACAATCCCAAAGTTGACATCAGCTCCCAAGTATTAAACTCAGGACCTTATGGATACAAGGTCAACACTCTACCTCACGACCAGGGGCACCACATCAGTTTAGGATTAAGACAGAATCCAAATTTGAATGACGTTTGTTTATACATTACCAAACAATCCAGAGTTTTATTGACCCTTGGAGAGAAACCTTTTGAAAGCAATGTGGGAAAAGGGAAAAATGCTAGTCCCCATCCTTTTCCCACAATGTTTTCTACTCTATCAAAGGCAGAAATAATTATTTAACTCATACCACATACCAAAATATTAGACTATTCCAACTTGAAAGCATTTGCAAACAACTAATTAAAGGCGGCTCAAATGATGAAATTTGTTCTTGATAGGGTAGAAAGCATTGTGGGAAAAGGAGAAATGCTGGCTACCAGCATTTTCTCCTTTTCCCACAATGTTTTCTAAAGTCCTTTCCCTATGGGTCATTAAAAGTCAGGATTGTGTGCTAAAGCTTTAATCTACATTTTGTTTATCATCTGCAAATTCTTTCATTTTGGTCTGGTCCAAAATTTTGTTCTTTGGTAAAGAGTAAATCAGTACCTCACAGCACTTATTCATATTTTAGAAAAAACATTTTTTGAAAAGGAGAAAAGGCCTAGTTACCAACATTTCCTTTCTTTTTTCCACTATGCTTTCTATGCGTTTTTTCTTAGGGTCGTCAAAATGGGATTGTTGGATAACAGGGTTATCAAGTCTTTAGTGCTATATAGTCTTGTAGTCTTTGTGGTACAGGTAGCTTGGGTATGACATTCGGAAGATATTTTTTCCCGAGTGATCGTCGTATCGAGTACCTGCACTGACTTTGTAACGAACATGGTATCGCAGAGTTCTGGGTCAAAATCTCGCTTAATCTGTTATCTTGCTGCACAGTCTCACGCTGCGAGTTTGTCAATGACAGTTTACACGAAGCTCGTAGCAGTAATTCCAAACACGAGTTGTCGGTTTCGGTATTCAAACCACTGATCTGTATCTGAGCTGCCTTTTCGACCGGACTAAGCCCGCGTAAATTTTTCGATTGTGCGTCAGCATTGTATTCTAACAAAACTCGGACGACTTCATAGTGTCCCTTTCTCGCTGCCCATGACAGGGGAGTGTCATTGTTAAAATCTAAGGGGTCGACGTGAGCCCCTCGCTGTAGTAAGAGTTTAACACATTGTAAGTTGTTTTTGAATGCTGCCCAATGCAAGGCCGTGTCCCTGTTCCCGTCACCAGTATTGACATTGGCCCCATTTTGAATGAGCATTTCAACACAGAAAACGTCCCGCTCTGCTGCGTAATGTAGGGCAGTTCTTCCGTAGCCGTCAAATTCATTGACCTTGAAAAACAAATATTACAATAAATGATTGACCTCTAGCAACCCCGCCCCCTCCCCACAAAAACACACCCATTTCTACACAGAATTTTTTCTTTGTGCATATCTTTTCAAAAGCATTGTGGCAAAAGGAGAAATTCCTCGTCAAGGGCATAGTATATTTGTGAGATTATACATTAATTTTTTATTGATTATCCATAACGTACAGGCTGAAGTTGTCCAATAAAGGCCAAAGGTTAACTGTAAAGGCATGGTACATTTAACACTTATAAATACATGTATTGTGCTGATAAGAAACAAGTTAACTAAGCTATTTCATTAAAATGATATCCCCTGCCAAAGAAAGCACCCTTTTCCCATCACATGGCATTAAATAAAAAAATTTTAAAATAGGTGTATTGGCGGACTCATTAGGAACACATGTATGAAGTTTCATCAAATTTTGTACATATTTTAGAAGATATCTGTCCAGATGAACAGATGGACAACACAAAAACTATATCCTTCGCCTTCGGCGGGGGATAACTAGGCCAAAAATGATTGAGCCCTGCTCTCTGAATAAGGGGTTTAATACATCTGCAAAAGTATCGACCCAGGTCAGTGTGTGCAATCCAAGCAGAAACATTCCACTATTGGTCAATTTTCCTGCATGTCAAAGGACCAGTCAACCTCATGATCCAGTCGGCTGTTAGACAAAATGGATTTTTATGGATCCATAATTATGTGATGACTTGTTTTGCTTGATAGACATACATCAACCCTTCACCACACTTTCCAGACTATTAAGCACCCTGAAGAAGAAGGCTTTTGATAACATTGTAGGAAAAGGCAAAAATGCTGGTAACCAGCATTATCTCCTTTCCCCACAATGTTTTCTACCCGATCAAAGACAGAAATCATCATTTGCACTACATTTAATTTGTCGTCTACAAATGCTTTCAATTTGGTCGAGTCCTCAATTTTGTCAGTTTTATAGAGTTAAACCCCCTTTTGCCAAAGCATGGCTCAAGTACGTGAGTATACATACCCTTGCCCCCTTTTCAATCAGCAGTCGCAAAATGTAGCTGTCGCTCACCATACACGCACAATGAAGGGGTAACAAAGTGCCATGGAGCCTGTTGACATCTGCACCTACAAAATACAGTCCTTTATTAACCCTTAAGCTGCTAAGCATAACTCACTAACCTTTTGCGGACAGCGTAGATCAAGATCAGACTGCACAGAATGTGCAGTCTGATCTTGGATCTACCCTGTCCAATTAGAAGATACCTTTCTTCCAACAATACCTTTGAAACAGCAAAGGATTGAAAACTTCATTTCTTTTATATAGCAGGACAAGGGTTAAATCTACATCACACAGCAAAATTTTAGACTGGACCAAATTGAAACATCTGCAGACAACAAAGAGAATCCAAATGTCAAAATTTGTTCTTGATGAGATAGAAAACATTGTGGGGAAAGGAGAAAATGTTGGTTACCAGCATTTTCTCCTTTTCCCACAATATTTTCAAAGCCTTCTTCCTCAGGGTCGTCAAAAGTCTGGATTGTGTGGTAAAGGGTTAACTCTTTTCCACACAGCAGAATTTTAGACTGGTCCAGATTGAAAGCATTTGCAGAAAACAAAATAAATGTGAGCTAAAATGTGATTTTTTGTGGGGGTGGGGGGGCAGTGTTTAGAAAACATTGTGGGAAAAAGGAGAAAATGCTGGTAACCAGCATTTTCACCTTTCCCCACCATGTTTTCCAAAGCTTCCTTACTCAGGTTTGTTAAAACTCATGATTCATGATTATATAGTACATGTACATGGTTATCAAACCTTTGCCAAACAATAAAGATTAGACTGATAAATTTATATGTTTACTGGTTTATAACAGACTATATAGGCCATGCTCTGTGAAAAGGGGGCTTAACACATCTGTGAAAAGAATCCACCGAGGTCAGCCTGCGCAGACAGGCCTGGGCCGAAACTTTTTGCTACTGGTCAATTTTCTGTATGTCCTAGGACCAGTCTACCTCATGATTAAGTCAGTTGTTACAAAAAGTGGCTATAATGGATTCATAATTATGTGATGGCTTGCATGCTATCATGCATCATGGAGATGCATTAAGCCCACTTTTGCCAGAGCATGGCTCATATATTTATATAACAAGCTGTAGTTATTGGCCATTTACCAGATGACGAAATTTCAGACATAATTAAAAACAATAAGTTTTGAAGACAGCAAATTAAATGTGGCTTTAATGATAAAATTTTCTATGAAAGTGTTGAAACAGTGTGGGCAAAAGGAAAACATGCTGGTTACCAGCATCTTGTCCCATAATTTTTTCAAATGCCTCCTTTCAACCCTTTACCGCACAATGCCGCTTTTTGACGCCCCTGGGAAAGAAGCCTTTTGAAAACATTGTGGGAATAGGAGAAAATGCTGGTAACCAGCATTTTCTCATTTTCCCACAATGTTTTCTACCCTATCAAAGAAAAATTGCACCAAATTGTCGTCTGCAAATGCTTTCAATTTGGACAAGGCTAAAATTTTGTCGTCTGGTAAAGGATTAACTCTTTATCAGGTCCTGTGTGACTCAGTGGTAAAGTGTGGGACTCATAACCTGGAGGCCCTGAGTGTCAGCCTCACAAAAAGTGCTGGGTTTGTCAAGGGAGTGTCCTTGAGCAAGACACTTCCAAGCCCCAGCCTAGTACTAGTGAAACCCAGGACATACATGAATTTGTGAGATTTTGTTGTGATATGACTGAAATAATGTTTAAAGCAGCCTAAAACACTAGTTAATCACTTATCATTTGACTCTTTACCAAATGACCAAATTTTCGGCTTGTCCAAACTGAAAGCATTTGCAGAGGACAAAATAAATGTGACTCAAGAATTGATATTTGCTTTTGAAAGGGCAGAAAACCTTGTGTGAAAAGGAGAAAATTTACCAGCATTTTCTTCTTTTCCCACAACGTTGTGCCAAAACCTTCTTCCACAGGGTCATTAAAACTTGGAATCAAAGAGTTAGGGGTATTTAAAACACAGGTTCTACTGGTAAAGGGTAAATAGGCTTTCTTTACCTTCATCTATGAGAGTCTCAACGTCCTCACCATCGTTGGAGAAAGTCTGCCAGTTGCTGATGGCACGTATCAACCTATCCGACAAATCGTACATCGTCTGTTCATTGGACATTCTTAACCACATGGTATGTAGAATGGCAGTCCCGTATTGGACCCACTAAATCCCTATTAAATGAAAGATGTGTATATCAACCATGTCTATAAACTCTTCAGGAAACGACATAATTTTAGACTAGTCCAAATTGAAAGCACTTGCAGACCACAAACTGAACATGAGTGAAAAACTGAAATTAGCCTTAGGAAGAGTATAAAACATTGTAGGAAAAGGAGAAAATGCTGGTTACCACCATTTTCTCCTTTTCCCCCAATGTTTTCAACAGTCTTTTTTGCCAGGGTCATTAAAACTTTGGATTGTGTGGTTAAGGTTTAACCCTTTACCAGACGATAAAATTTTACCCTTGCCCAAATTGAAAGCATTTGCAGACGACATTTTCAATGTGGCTCAAATGGTACAATTTTTGTTTGACAGGGTCAAAAACATTTTGGGAAAACGAGAAAATGCTAGTTTCCAGCATTTTCTCATTTTCCCACAGTGTTTTCAAAAGGCTTCTTTCCCAGGATCGTTAAAAGCCAGCATTGTGCCGTTGAGTTAAGTCATAGTAAATGAAAGACAGGGCTTGTATAACAAAGGATCACCACATAAAGGCTTGGACAAGTATTTACAGACAATTTGAAAGAGGAAAACACAAGAATGCCGACTTCAAATCATGCATATTAACCCTTTACCACACAACAAAAATTTAGACTGATCCAAACTAAAAAGCAACTGGTAATGCAGATGACAAATGTGGCCCAAATGGTGTGATTTGCAAAATAGAAAAAGGATAGAAAATATATAGGGAAACAGAGAAAGTGCTGGTTATCAGTATTTTCTTCTTTTCCCAAAATGTTTTCCAAAGGCCTCTTCATTGGGGTCGTTAGATGAAAAAACAACTAAAAATCAGCATTGGGGTTATGATTACTGTGTCATACTGTTTTTCCTTCCTGGCTGTTAAGAACCTTTCAGGAAATGATGTAGCAATACTGAAAAATTACAGGCCAGAGGTCTGTATTCACCAACCATCGATACTTCAATCATTCGATACTTCAGTATAACTATTCTAAATTCCAAGAATTGTCATCTCAAAGATAATGAATTCCGTCTCATCCAATCACTAAATCAGACAGCTAGAAGAGGATTAATTGGTATCGGATTTAGAACTTCTGGCGTGTAACTTAAAAAGCTCACAGCAGGTAGCTACTGGACGGAATCTGATGAGGCAGATTGACGCACAGACACGATAAATAAATACATGGTAAAATGTAGATAGCCTTCTGTAGCGATTCGGTCTGTCAAAAATTGCTGACTTGCCTAATCTGGTAATCAGTGGACCGCGGCCATTCGATCTGGAAAAATGAAAGTTAGCAGACGGAAATACAAACCGTGTCAGATCAACAATATAATTCTGTCGAATAGCCGATCTAAAAATCTGTCGACATCTTACAAAATGAAAATATAAACAGGTAGAATACCTGATTAAAAGGAAGAATCTGTAAGCTGATATTTGACAATCTGTCATTCGATGTTATGATGAGCCAAGATTCCTCTGTAAAGTGAGCCATGATTGGTCTAATTTGACCAATCAACGTATACCTTCTAAATTTTGGTGTCCTAACCTGGTTTCCAAAAAAAATAACTTCCTCTTTGACAAGAATTAGAACTAAATCCTTCGGTTAATAACCGAATTTGTGACGGTGATAATTACATTATTCTTTTTAGTGCCTAGGTTTTCCTTAATAATTCGGTCAGGATTGGTCCAGAAAAAAATCCATTCCAACGAACTAGAGCGCAAGTAGTACAAGGGAAATAACTCTTAAAAATCAATTATTTAGGCATGCACGATTCATCTCCCTTGATAGCTCCCTCTGAAGCTTTGTCCACCGGTATGTCAAATTTTGGTTGCACTTTCAAAGAGTTCAAACTTTGTCTGTTTAAGAGTTCACCCTTTATCAAGCAGTCCCCAGTTTCAACAACCCTAATGTAGAGGGCTTTTGAAAACGTAACAGAATAGAGAAAAGGCCGTTGGCCGACTAAAAATCAAATTTCATTTGAGCTAGATCTGCATTTAATTCGGTCAGTTGGAAACCATTTTGAATATGGACAAGTCCCAAATACAGCCGTTTAGTACTTTTAAAGAGTTAATTTGTCGTCTACAAATAATTTGGACAAATCTAGAATTTTGCCCTCTTGTAACAGTTCAGTCAATGAGAACGGGTATATCCGGCTACAGACTTTTCCGTCTTGAAAAGCCGAGACTCGGTGGCTCAGTCGATAGCGTACAGGACTTGAGAACAGGGAGTCGCTAGTTCGATCGCCGGCTCGGCCAGTTTCTTTCCGAGGACTGATGATAGTCATTGTGACAGGATTCGTTCCTCTATTACCCGCTTAATCATTGTTCCGACGATGGTTAACTTGGAAAGCAACTAAAGGCTTAGAAAGAAAAATGTGCGTAGTACTGGTAAAAGAAATTCTAGGAAAGCATTGATAGGTGCACTGGCTGCTGCGATTTAACTGAAAGAATGTTGAAAACGGCGTTAAACACTATGCAATCCGTCTTTGAAAATCAGTTGTTTGTATGCAAGTTGATTGAGCGGCGTTTTACGCCGTCTTTAACATTATTTCAGTCATATCACGGCGACAACTGACATATTCATGTACGGCCAGGGTTTTACCGGCACTTAGCTGATTGTATACAGAAATGTTCTCGTAACTCATTACCTCATACAGATATCTTTCTTTTTGTAATGAACTACTTTCTTTAAATTAGCCATGCTCTGGCAAAAGGGGGCTTAATGCATCTCGGTGATGCATATTTGCCAAGCAAGTGATCATGGATCCATAAAGTCCATTTTGTCTAACAGCCGACTGAATCGTGAGGTAAACTGATCCTTGGACATACGGAAAATTGACTAATAGCGAAAAGTTTCGGCCCAGGTCAGGCTGCGCGGACTGCTTAGGCTGACCTGGTCGATACTTTTCGCAGGTGCATTAAGACCCCTTTTCACATAGCATGGTTCATATTATTGTGTAGTAGTGGACAGTGTAGATCAAGAACAGACTTATGTCTTCTTTGGTAAGGAACGAGTTAAGAGAAGGTGTGGCGTTAGGAGTTTGAGAATGGTGAAAGAAAAGCACGAACTGACGGATAGACAGAGAGAAGCGATTGATTGACTGATTGATTGATTGATTGATACACTGTCGATACAGGCTGTTTAACTGCTTTCTACACTTTTTCACTCATATCACGACAGTTTACTTACTTTGCACGTGTTCAATAGCACCAGGAAAGCAATCTGGAATAAAGAATTTGGCAACGTCTTACCAAAGGACACTCACACCTCACTGAACGAGGGTCAAATGAGAGAGAGAGAGAGAGAGAGAGAGAGAGGAAGGACAGAAAGAGAGGACGGAAAAATAAGACAACGAGGGGTGTAACGTTAAATTCATTAATTAATAACCCACCCATTAGACCTATTTCTCAGAAAGAGTTACCTAGGCAACCACCTTCATGAGGTGTATTTACGTTTTGTGAGAGATAACCCTTTACGAAATAATCCAGTATTTTTACAACATGGAAGAAGAAAGCTCCCTGAACACTGAGAAAGAAAGAAAATACTGGCATAAAGCAATATCTCTTTTTTTCCAGCACTGTTTTCTACCCTTTTCAAGCCGCATTCCATCATTTGAGCCACATTTGATTTGTTGTCTGCAAATCATATAATAATGGACGAGTCTAAAACTTTGTAAAGAGATGCAGCATCATACTCTGAGTCACGTGACCAGATCAAGATTACAACAACATTCATTTTTTTTTTGTGTTTTGTTTATTATTTCTCTCACAACAATATTTAGACTATTTGTGTACAAAATTTCTAAATGGTGAGGAAACATTAATTCATGAAGTTTTGGTTTATCGTTTGTTATTTACTAATCAATCTAGAGATTGTAGACACATCTAGCTGGACCAGTGCTTAACTCTTCTAGCGCGAAATGTGTAAACTCGACTTTTCGGCTTATTTTCGCCAGGCTGAGAAAAAAACGATGCCTTGAAACCCAGAAATGTTTTCATCTGATTTGTAAAACTAAACAATCGGATGGTATATGGATCCGGAATCTTGATCTATACCCTCCGCAAAAGCCAATGGATGGGTCTTAAAGAGTAAAGAAATAAACTTGCACGGGTTTATGCTAAACTGGGTCCGTGCTCAAACAATTTGGCACGTATAATAAAACACAACTGACGCAGTTTAATGCCGTTTTCACCACAGTATCTTACTAAAGATGATGTAGTGTTGAATGTTGTATAAAGATCGGACTGCGCCGTTGTGAACTACATCCGCCGCATGCATGTTAACAGCCCGGCGCATTATTTACTTTTGTCTGCTATTGGGGCTTTCAGGTTTAACTCTTTGCCAGTGGACAAGATTTTAGACTCGTCCGTATTGTAACCATTTGCAGACGATACGTGGCTCTAATAATGGGATTTGTCTTATTAGGGTGGAAAACATGGTTGGAAAAGGAGAAAATGCTGGTTGCCATCATTTTCTCCTTTTTACCACAATGTTTTCAATGTTTAATGATTATGTCTATTGCTGTTGTTTTTGTTGTGTAGCACGGAATTTTGGTAGACGGGTTAAAAACTTATAGGAAATTTACTGTGAAATAAAGATTGAACTTCAACTTCGCAATGGGTCCACTTAAATTCGCAATATTGGCATGTGCGATCGTGTTTGTATCTGGTGTAGACATTGTACAAGTTCAAAGAGCACACAAAGAAAAAGGTAAGAAAATTTATTCAGTCCCGAGTTTATTTTCAGTAACTTGTTAAATAATTTTGATATACCAGATCTAGATCTTTCTTTAAGGCTCGATTGAAATCTATAAAATATTCAAGGAAGTCACAAATAAATAAATAAATAAATCACATACAAGTAACACCTAATACAGCGATCAAAAATTATGATTTCGATCTTTGGTCAGTCTACAAATCGTTTTGTGATATAGTTAGGTGTATTTATGTAAACTTTTCTCTTTTTCAGGCATGTCTAATTACGAACATCGATATATAGTATTTTACCTATTTCTTTGATAAATTTGATATCGTCCCCTTTTCTTTTTGTGTTAGATTAGTCCGCAGAAGTCGTCCATGTTTTAGCCACTACCATAAAAATACTCTCTGCAAAGGAGAATTCGACTGTTTTGGGAAAACGACATTTTTTCAATTTTTGTGTGATTTCGACAGCAATATCTTTTGTACTAGAGTAAGAAATGATTTGCCTTTTCTCTCAATGTTAAGACTAATGTATTAGTCACATTTGGAAATAGGTATAAGTGGGAAATTGTGTGGTATTTATAACACGAGCGCTAAGTACTCGAATCCGTGTACATACAAAACATTGGTACGAACGGCAGTACGAAACACGTGGTACTGATTAAAGAACACAATGTAAGTGAATTGACGGAATGATCAGGTACTCTTGTATTTCACTATTTCGACTCCTGTAAACTTCTGAACCAACCTTAAAGCCTTTATGACTGACTTGACAAATTGTAATGTATCATACAATTCTGCGAATACAGTTTAAAGTAGCAAGCTACTCGAGATGGGAGAATATTTCCCTTTTTTTCCACGTCTAACATTCTTTACTTTTCCCAACATGCTTCCCACCATTTAAAAATGAGATCCAATCTTTTACTGTAGCCTCATCTGGCTTTTCGTCTGCATTTCTATCCTTTCAGAGGCAAATCACACCACCATAGCCACATTTCACTCTTTACCAGACAATCTCCAGTTTTAACGACCCTGAGGATGAAGGCTTTTGAAAACTTGAAAACATTTTCTGCTTTTCTTATAACGTTTTCTGGCCTTCCAGCCACAAATTCAATTTTTGGGTCACATTTATTTTGTTGTCTGCAAATGCTTTCAATTTGGACAAGTCATAACTCTTTACCAAATGACACATCAGACACCAAATTGAAGGCATTTGCAGACTACGGAATTGATGTGACTCAAAAATTGAAATTTGTTTTGCGAAGTATAGAAAACATTCTTGGGAAAGGAGAAAATGCTGTTTACCAACATTTTCTCCTTTTCCCACAGTGTTTTCAAGAGGCTTCTTTCTCAGGGACGTGAAAATCTGTGATTGTTTGGTACAGGGTTAAAATGTGCCATTTGGTAAAGAATTAATTTGATGTCTGCAAATTTTTTCAATAGACTATGGGCATACATAAAATGTTTGATGTTTCTTTCACAGAATGTTATGGAAGCAGCCTTGGCTTCAGTTTTTCCGGCTCTCGAGAATTTCACTACGAATCACTTCGTCGACGCTACAGTGGATGTACCCATGTCATTGGCAACCTTGAGATCACAAACCTTGATGGTTATGAGACCTATGACCTTGGGTTTCTATCAACAATCAAGGTCGTTACGGGCTATGTATTGCTCGGATTACTCAATGTGGAAACTATACCCTTAACTAGCCTGAAACTTATTCGTGCGGACAAAACATTACTGTTGGGGAGGGAGAGGTATGGGCTTGTTGTGGTTTTGAATTCTGCAGGGGTGCCCTCCGAAGAAAACCCAGCTCCAGGGCTGAGAGAGTTGCAGTTGCCGATGTTGAAAGGTAAACCATATTTGAGCCATGCTATGGCAAAAGGGGGTTTAATGAATTTCTGTGATGCATTTTACCAAACAAGAAATCATATTATGGATACATAAATTCCATTTTGTCTAGCAATCAACTTGATCTGGATGTAGACTGGTCCTATGACAGGCAGAAAATTTACAAATAGCAAAGAGTATCTGCAAAAAGTATCGACCCATGTTAGCCTGCACAGTCCGCACAGGTTGACATGAGTTAATACTTTTTGCAGATACATTTAGCCCTCTTTTCATAGAGCATGGCTCCTTTCATTAAGTCCAAACTTGCTGTTTGATTAAGGACAAAAGCTAAAGTGTCATAGCTAAATGATTGTTTATTTGCCACTCTATTTCAGACCTCCAGATAGAGGGAGTGATTTTGATTTCAAAATTGAAAATATTAATCACTCTCCACTAAACCCTATGTTATGGGTACTTATTAGAATCATCTCATCGAGATGATTCTAATGAGTACCCACAACATAGGGTTTGGAAGAGAAATGGATTTAGAATACTATCACTCCCTCTTATCTGGAGGTCTGCTATTTGGTGATTTTCATACATCATTAGATGAGTTGACACCTACATCTGTTTATTTTACATGGATTGGGATTGATTTTAAAATAAGATCTACAACTCTTGTTTACTTGGCTCATAATTATGTATTTTCAGAAATCACATTTGGTAATGTATTAATTACCCAGAATCCCTGGCTATGTCATATGAACACAATTCACTGGGACCAGATCACCACAGGCAATGTGAAGGTCAAAGATTCTACCGATAAAAACTGTAAGTATTCTGCATTAACTCTTTATCAAATGACATAATTTTTTAACAACCCTGAGGAAGTAGGTATTCGATAACACTTTGGGAAAAGGAGGAACTTCTTGAAATCAGCATTGTACTCATTTTCACACAATGTTTCCAGCTCTTTCAAAGCCAGGAAACCTCATTTTAGCTGTGTTTAATTTGGTGTATGCAAAATGCTTTTAATGTGGATGAGTGTGAAAAATTGGTTTACAACATATGGTTAAACAGGTTTAACCCTTTATCAAACAATCTTGAGTTTTAACGACTCTGAGAAAGAAGGCTTTTGAAAACATTGTCGGTAAAGGAGAAAATGCTGGTAACCAGCATTTTCTCCTTCACCCACAATGTTTTCTACCCTTTAACCCTTTACCACACGATTCCAACTTTTAATGGCCTTGAGAAGGAAGACCTTTGAAAACATTGTGGGAAAAGGAGAAAATGCTGGTAAAAAGCATTTTCTCCATTTCCCACAAGGTTTTCAAAAGGCTTCTTTCTCAAGGTCGTTAAAAGTCGGGATTGTGTGGTAAAGAGTTAATTGAGATACTGATCAGTCATGCTGCGACTTTTTTGTCAAAGTTCTAGATATCTCCCTTCAAATAGCCTCAAAGATGTATCTCCTTTTGACATTCAGATGACACAAAATATACAAACGCTACAAAAATATATGAGCCATGCTCTTTGAAAAGGCAGTTTAATGCATTAGCGAAAAAGTATCGAGCCAGGTCAGTCTGCGCAGTCCGCACAAGCTGACCTGAGCCAAAACGTTTCGCTATTGTTCAGTTGTCTGTATGTCAAAGGGCCAGTGTACCTCATGATACAGTCAGCTGTTAGACAAAATGGATTTTATGGATGGATAATTAGATGATAACTTGCTTGGTATCATGGATCAAGTATTAAGCCCCCTTTTCACAGAGCATGGCTTATATATGTAACCCTTTACTACACAATCCCGACTTTGAACGACCCTGAGGAAGAAGCCTTTTGAAAACATTGTGGGAATAGGAGAAAATTTTCCCACAATGTTTTCTACCCATTGAAAAAAAAAATCACATTATTTTAGCAATGCTGAAATTGTTATCTGCAAATGCTTTCAATTTAGATGGATCTAAAATTTTGTCATGTGGTAAAGGGTTAAAGCTCATCAGAGCATCCTTCATGACAAGTATGATGCTACTTGTACAGACAGTGTAGATCAAGATCAGACTGCAGTAAATAAGCATTCTGATCTAGATCTACACTTTCTGCTTGGACAAGTCTATATTTCTGTCATCTGGTGAAGACTGAAAGATGAGTGCAACTGTACAAAAACATCCACTCTCCTCCACAGATATCAATTTAACCCAGTGACTTGTTTTATTTCCTGTAGGTACGCCGTGTAAAGATGAATGCAAGGACGAGCATGGTGTCAAACACTGTTGGGGATCCAGACCAGATATGTGTCAGACGGGTAAGATCAACCAGCGCAATTATGTCCCACATATATTTTCTTTCACACTGATTGTGAAACAACTTCTCAGAAAAGCGTTAGGGTCCTGTGTGGCTGGATGTTAGATTGTAGGACTCAAAACCTGGGTTTCAGCCATGCGAGAAGTACCAGTTTTTTTCGTGGTAGTGTCATAGAATCTTAGCCTTGTACTGGTGAGATCCAGGACGTGTGTGATTTTGAATGTGAGCGGTCACTGTTGTATGACTGAAATAATGTTGGACAGGATGTAAAATACTATTCAATCAATCAAGTATTGAAAGCGTGTTAGGCCTACACTTTCATCAACATTGTGTGCGAAAGAGAAAATGGTATTTACCAACATTTTTTTTTTCTCTTTTTACATAACATATTTTTATAGGCATTCTTCAAAAAAGGAGATAAAACACAGGATAGTCTGGTAAATAGTTAAACTAAAATCTTTAACTCTTCTCCAGATGACAAAATTACAGACTGGCCCAAATTCAAAGCATTTGCAAACGACAAATTACATAGGGCTCGAATGATTGGATTTGATTTTAATAAAAGGACAGAAAACATTGTGGGAAAAGGAGAAAATGCTGGTTGCCAGCATTTTCTCCTTTTTCCATGATGTTTTCAAAAGTCTAATTTCCCAGAGGTGATAAAACTCATCATTATGTGGTAAAGAGTTAAGTGAAATAAGCTATATGCATAACCATCTGAGGCTCTGTGACCCGATAGGGCCTAATGTTTAAGTTCCCACATAATCCCTTGTTTTAACTCTTTACCACACGGCAAATCCATAGACTTGTCCAAACTGAAAGCACTTGCAGACAATAATTTATATGTTGTTCAATTGATGCAATTTGTTTTTGATGGGGTAGAAAACATATGTTGAAAAAAGGAGAAAATGCTGCTTACGACAGGTCTAAAATTTTATTGTACGGTATGGACTAAAGTGCAATAGTACAGTTCTAAGGTTTAGCAAAATGATTTCTAGCTCTGGCAAAAGGGGACTTAATGCATCTCCGTGATGCCTGCTACCAAGTAAGTCATCATGTGATCATTGATCCATAAAGTCCATTATGCCTGACAACCCACTGTATCATAAGGTAGCCTGGTCCTTGGACATGCAGAAAATTGAACAATAGCAAAAGGTTTCAGACCAGGTCAACCTGTGCAGACCGTGCAGGCTGACCTGGGTCAATACTTTTTGCAGATGCTTTAAGCCCCCTTTTCACAGAGCATGGCTCAACTGTATACGGTATTTGAATTCACTGAACAGGTATGAAGAAACTTGACTGCGACTATACCTGTCAGGGACGATGTTTCAAGTCGGGAATATTTGGTTGTTGCAATGCCCAGTGTGCGGGTGGTTGCTTCGGAAGCACAGACAAGGATTGCTTTGTAAGTACATTCAAAAAATTCTCATTGACAGCATTTGAAAGGTTCACACTTACCTGCTTTTACAATATGAAAATTACTTAGGCCAATCAGAGCTATCTAAATAACAGGATGATTGCTGTTTAAAGTTGATCATTAGCTCAGGTTCAAGTCTATTGCCATTTTTAACCCTTTACCACACAATCCCAACTTTTAACAACCCTAAGAAAAAAGACTTTAGAAAACATTGTAGGAAAAGGAGAAAATGCTGATAAGTTTCTCCTGGTAGCCAGCATTTTCTCCTTTCCCACAGTGTTTTCTACCCTTTCAAAGAAAAGTTTCCTAATTTTTGCTACCTTTAGGTTGTCATCTGCAAATGCTTTCGATTTTAATCAGTTTAAAATTTGTCATTTGGTAGTGTAATATGACTTATGTCCAGCAACTTAATGAATGCGGAATATTATGTTGTAGTAACTTTCCTGGTGCTTGTATTTAATTTGAGCAGTGTGAGAAAATTTGATACAACTCAAGACTGAAGGTCAACCGAGATATCAAAATTTTCTTAGAAGTAGATACAAGCATCATGAAAGTTACTACAACATAATATTCCTTTTGTTCTATACCTACAACTTTCAATGACAAAATTTTGTAGTTCTTGAAATTTTATTCATAAATTGGTAAACAAAATAAAACAAACAGTGGTGTGGTAACTAGTAACCTCATTTTTATGAATGGTGTATAACCCTTTCCCAAATGACAAATTTTGGACCGGTCCAAATTGAAAGAGTTTGCAGACAACAATTTTAAATTTGATGAAAATGGCAGAAAGTTATCAAAAACGGTAGAAAACACTGTGGGAAACGGAGAAATTGCTCGTTACGAGCAGTTTCTCCTTTTCCCACAGTGTTTTCAAAAGACTTGTACTGCAGACACATGAAAACCAGGGCTTGTTCGGGAAAAGGTTAAATGTCATAGAGTAAATTTTGACCAATCAAATCGCAAATCAATATCTATGTTTTCTGCGTGTGAGTTACATCATCAATACCATATTGGGAACCATATTTCACAGTTTGTTGATACAGATTTTTTTCCGTCGTGTGTTATTTTATCGGCGTGTGACACATTTATTTGAGCCGGAAAAATTTTAGGTACATAACAATGTTTTTTATGGCTGTCATAATTGTACATAATTCTCCCTCTTTAAGATACTTTGTACCATCAATTTATTATTTTGTTCAAATCTTTTTGAGCTCAAACATTCCACTTTATCACGTTTTAATAGACTTTTGCACGAAATGACCAAAGCTGTTGATATGCCATAAAACAACCATCTTTCTGTTCATTCATTCATTCATTCATTCTGTCAGTCAGTTGGGTTGGGTTGAGTCTTGTCTGTCAGTTGGTTGGTTGGTCGTTTGGGCTGTCGTTCGGATAGGTGGGCGGGCGAATGGGCAGGCTGGCAGGCGAGTAGTCAGGCAGCCAGGCAGGCAAATATCAAACTAAACCAGTTATTGATAATTATTGCACAATTTTATTTATTCCCAGATGTGCAGACATTTTAACCACAATGGTCGCTGTATACCCGAATGTCCGAAGGGAACATATCCATGGGGACAGAGCTGTATCGAGTTTTAATTTTTTGTGACTGTTTACAGCTGGTTAGTCTTCTTTTAACACCTAGGCTGCTAAGGGCAACTCACTGACCTTTTGCGGACAGTGTAGATCAAGATCAGACTGCACAGAACTTGCAGTCTGATCTTGGATCTACATTGTCCGATAAGGAGGTATTTTCTTACTAAAAATAAATTTGAAATAGCATTATTTGGTGTTTTTACTATCGGTTTGAAAATTTCATTTCATTTATTAAGCAGGATAAGGGTTAAAAAATTCATGCTGCCTCGTGTCTGTCGCCAATTTGTCCATCCATGATTTCAAGAGTTTTCTTAACCCTTTCCCAAACAAGCCCTGGTTTTCATCTGTCTGCAGTACAAGTCTTTTGAAAACATAACGAGCAATTTCTCCTTTCCCCACAGTGTTTTCTACCCTTTTTGATAACTTTCTGCCATTTTCATCAAATTTTAAATTGTCGTCTGCAAACTCTTTGAATTTGGACAGTCCAAAATTTGTCGTTTGGGAACGGGTTAAAAGGCATTAATTGGCCATTCACACTGAAATTTGAATTGCAGCCTCCCTAGATTTGGGTAAAAGATGTTGTTAAAATAACGTAACTCTTTACCAAACGGCAAAATTTTAGAATTGTTGAAAATGAAAGCAGTTGTAGATGACAAAATAAAATGTGACTTAAATGATTGAATTTATCTGTGACAGGATAGAAAACATTGTAGGAAAAGGAGAAAATGCTGGTTACCCCAGCATTTTCTCCCTTTCCTACAATGTTTTTGAAGGGCCTCTTTCTCAGTTCGTTAAAACTCGGGATTGTGTGGTAAAGGGTTCATGCAACCAATATGGTTCCCTGTCATAGAATCAATAATAATAATAATAACAGTAAAAAAAATCACCAAACAACAAAATTGTAAACCGTTCTAAAACTGAAAGTTTTTGCAGACAATTTTTAAAAATTGGCTCAAATGGTGAAATTTGACCCTGAAAAGGTAGAAAACATTTCAGGAAAAGGGGAAATGGTTATCAGCATTTTCTCCTTTTCCTACAACGCTTCCAAAGGGTTACCACACAATCCCAAATTCTAACAACCTTAACAGAGATTTCAGGATCTTGAAAAACATTGCTGGAAAAAGGGAAAATTCTGGTAAGCAGCATTTTCTCCTTTTCCCACAATGTTTTCTTTCCTTTTACAGCTACATGTAGAGCCCATTATTTTAGCCAGATTTACTCTGTCGTCTCCAAATGCTTTTGATCAGTCTTAGATTTTGTTGTGTAGTTAAGAGTTAACCCTTTACCGCACAATGCCGCCTTTTAACGACTTGGGGAAAGAAAGCTTTTGAAAAGATTGTGGGAAAAGGAGTAAATGCTGGCTACCAGCAGTTTCTCCTTTTCCCACAATATTTTCTACCATATTAGACAAAAACTGCACCATTTTAGCCACACCAAAATTGACATATGCAAATGCTTTCAGTTTGGACAAGGCTAAAATTTTGTCGTCTTGTAAAGGGTTAAGACAAGGATTTGAGAAACAGAGAGAGAGAGATAGAGAGCTAGAGAGTGAGAGACACAGAGAGAGACAGACAGAGACATGGATTTGAGAGAGACAGACAGACAGACAGAGAGACAGACAGACAGAGAGTTTGTGTTTCTTAGTGTTTAAATAAAAGAAATGCAGAGGTGTACGGTGTTGAGTTATTTTCTAAAATAGGGCATACAGTAAATCTGATCAATTGCAAACATTTTCAATTCAGGTTAGCTTGCGCTGACTGCGCGGACTGCGCAGCCTGACCTGAATCGATACTTTTTGCAGATGTATTTAATCACCATTACACAGAACATGGCTCATTGTCAATGCTACAGCGACTGGTGTAGATCAAGATTAAATCACCCAAAACCTGCAGTCAGATTCCCGAGTTGTACATCCCGACATTTTCTGAAATATTCTCATTTATAAAGATATTCTTAACTTTGTACCAAAGAGTCCCAAGTTTTAAGGCCCTGACAGGGAAAACCTTTTGCAAACATTATGGGAAAAGGAGGAAATGCTGGTCACCAGCATTTTCTCCTTTTCCCATAAGGTTTTCTAGCCTTTTAAATCAATTTCATCCTTTGAGCGGCACTTCATTTGTTGTCACAAATGCTGTCAAGTTGGTAGGATCTGAAATTTTGTCATGTGGTAAAAAAATTTAGTATAAGCTATTTTTAGCTATTTTTCAGCAAAAAAAACCCCTAAGACTACTGAATACACAAAATAATCGTCATAACAGGAAGAATTACAGTATCAGGTGACACCCGCAATGTGACCCAAACAGTCAAACACCTGTCAGTTATGTCAGGCTTTGAAAACATTGTGGGAAAAGGAGAAAATGCTGGTAACCAGCATTTTCCCCTTTTCCTACAATGTTTTCTACCTTTCCCAAAACACATTTCAGTCTTTGATTTGCATTTATTTTGTCGTCTACAAATGCTTTAAATTTGGACTGGTCTAAAATCTTGCCGAGCATGTCATCACATTGTCATTGAATCATAAAATCTATTTTGTCTCACAACTGACTGAATCATGAGGTAGACTGGTCCTCGGACATGCATAAAATTTACAAATAGCAAAAGATAAAAATTTTCAAGTAGCAAAAGTTTCGATTCATGTGCACGGACTGCGCAGGCTGGCGTGGGTAGATACTTTTTAACACGTGCATTAAACCGCCTTTTCACAGAGCCTGGCCCATTTATTTTGCGAAACGTGCAGACCGCAGTCTGATCCTTGATTCTTCGGTGCTTTGTAAAAAATCTTTTATGAAAACAATCGTGACATTAAAATAGGTAGACTTAAGTCATGAAACACTGCGTGAACGGAATACGTATGGACCGCAACATGCGAATTGAGACCTGACATTTGCGTGAAGTGTCGTCTCGGATTAGCCTGCGCAGTCCGCACAGGCTAATCCGAGACAGCACTTCACGACTACAAAAAATTTTGTCATACAGTAGACTTTCGTGAAACAGAGAGTTCACATAAGAACGGAAAGTGTCGTCTCGGATTAGTCAATCCGGACTGTACAGGCTGATCTGGGACGACACACGCATACGTCCGAAAGCCCCTTTTCGTGTGTTGCACGCCATATATCTTCGAAGTTTCTCAAAATTCAATCCAACTGTAGTTGAGGAATAGCTCAAAAATGAAGGAAAAGCAGAAATTCTTCATTCTTAAAGACCGCCAGTCTGCTCTCCCTGATCCAATCGGAGGAAAAGTTGACAGCAATCAGCATGTTAATGACCTCCAGGGTTCCTAAAAGTTCGATCATGTTCCAACCGATGGTGACGGAAAAATGGCTTTTAACAAAGAGATGAAAAAGCAGTTTTTGATTCAAAATGGCCGCAGGTCGGCAATCTTGGAGCCTATTCGGAAAATGTTGACTTGGATCACCGTGTTACAGAGGTTCATGCAACCTAGTTTAATCTTGTTTAAACCTTGTTTATTGAAAATGGCCGCCAGTCGCCATATTGGACCAAATTCGAGGAACTGTCGACATGATACAGCATGTTACAGTCGTGTATGGTTCCTAGAAATTTCATCATAATCGTCACCAATGGTGACGGAGAAACAGCCGCCGGTCTGCCATCTTGGATCTAATCCGAGGAACAGTTGACAGGAACCTGTATGTCACAGACGTTCATGAATGGAACCTAGGATTTTTATCATATTTCAGCCAATGGTGAAAGAGAAATAGCCCCAAACAGATGTAAAAATTTATATGAGCCATGCTCTGTGAAAAAGGGGGCTTAATGCATCTGTGGAGAATATCGATCCAGGTCAGCCTGCGCAGTTCGTCCAGGATTATCTGGGCCAAAACTTTTCGCTAGTGGTCAATTTTCTATATGTCCAAAGACCAGTCTACCTCATGATTTATGCAGTTGTTCAAAAAGTGGCTATTTTGGATTAATAATTATGTGATGGCAAGTTTGGTTTCATGAATCACGGACGTGCATTAAGCCCCCTTTTCACGGAGCATGACCGACTACTTGGATTAATTCAAATATACAAAAATACATGAGTCCGCGCAGGTTGACATGTGTCGAAACGTTTTGCTATTTGTAAAATTTCTGTGTGGCAAGGAAACATTGTACCTCCAGATACTGTCGGTTGCTTGACAAAATGGATTTTAGAGATTCGTTATTATATGATGACTTCAGAGCTCCAGATAAAAGGGGGTGATAGCATTCTAAATCTATTATTTCTCATCCAAACCCTAAGTTGTGGGTACTCATTAGAATCGTCTCGATGAGACGGTTCTAATGAGTACCCATAACATAGGGTTTAGTGAAGAGTGATTAATGTCTTCAATTTTGAAATCAAAATCACTCCCTCTATCTGGAGCTCTCATGGTGAGACTTGGTTTACATAATGCATTAAACTCCTGTTTGTCAGAGCGCCGTTCATATTTATCGGTCTTATGTGATAAAGAAAACCTTAAGGTATAACTATTGTTGAATTTGGTCCACGGATATGCAGAACTTGATTCAAGAGCGTTGGTTGGAAAAAAGGCCCGTTGTAATGAGAAATTAATGACATCAAAAGCTGTTCAATTGAACTTGAAGCTGGCGATTCATCTCTGATTTTCTCTAAATAATTCATGAACACAGATAAATCCTCTCTGTGCTTATTCAACCAGCCATCTTTGTTGTCATTGTACAACAGATTTTTTTTAGTGCTGAATGTTTGTGGTATGAAGAACGATTCTGATCTCTCGATATCCAGTATGTTCCTCAGGTCGACCAAAATTTTCAGAAGACAACATCCCAATCCCCCACCCTCACACTGCACAGCGTGCTGCAGAACTAAATTTTTCAAAGTGTATGACGTGATATCTGGAGAAATCCTCTTTCTGGTTCTGAAAAAGTATTTTAGGAGCATATAACACTTCCCATGCGTTTCTCTCTCATCTCGGATTATTTGCGTTTCAGTCAAAGCGAAAGAAACCTGAAACATATCGTCTGTTAAATGAACTCGTTGAAGTAAATGCACTTTATTCGTGTCCCTCAATCTTTCGTAATAATTCTGATCGAAGATATCTAAGTGGTGCAGATAGAACGAATTAATCTCGAGTTCTAGCGCCAGAACCAGGTCTATGGATATTTTCATTGTTTCCAGTTGACCGCTAACACCGTACGTTTCCCATGAAAGGTCGAATGTTATTGCTGGGCCATTTATACTTGTGCTGTCGTCTACCACCCGCAGTCTTCCAGGAAAAGATTCAACTGACCAGAAATGGCAATCTCCAATCATTTTATACACTACTTGCCTGATCAGTATGGATGTTTTCATTTCCTCAACTAACAATGCAGACTTACAATCGCAGTCGCCGCTTGGGGTAGTTGTATAGTAATCAGGGCCGAGCTTTTTCATAGCATGAGCACAGTTCTCTCGTCTGCATTTAGGTTTTAGCCTCACAAGTGTCCCCTTCAAACCTGTATAGAACCACGTTACATCATCCGCATGAAATTTGTCCAGCACTATCATGAAATCAAATTCATCCGGTTGCATGACTCGCGTGTTTTCCGCCATACTCCCTACTGGTATGATCTCTCGAACTGTCAAGCTTGAGTCTGACGAATACGCTTCTGTCACAATATTATTTACCATTTCATGAACAAGCTGTTGCACTACCTGAACTTCATGATCCGATTGTGGAAAATTAAGATGTTTCGCAAAAATATCTTCAAGAAAAGTGTCAAGATTTGTATCATTCGAGTGTTTCGAGTCCGCCATTATTTCAACTACTCTTTTCACGTAAAACACAGTTTCAATTCCTTCACTCTTGATAAAGATTTCAAGTTTATCGATGGAAAGAAACAGAACTCAAAAAGTTTTATTTCGTCCATAGAACAACGTGTAAATCCGTATGTGCCTAAAGTTAAGTGCATTTTATCTTTAACGCTTTCCAGATGCGTGATATTTTAGACCTATTTCAATCGAAAGCATTTTTCATACATACAACAAATTATGCGTGTATAAAACGATGAGGTTTGGCGATGAAAGAGGAGAAAACATTTCGGGTACCAAAGAAACCGCTGGTTACCAGCATTTTCCAACAATTCTCAAACACGTTAAAATACAGGACCGGGAATTTTCAGCATTTGACAAGTAATCATTATGCAAAACCTATTTGTCTCGGTTTACTTCGTCTCGTATCTGCGCACACACTTCAAGTGCAAGGTAATTGCCTAATTTAAACCTTCACCAGAAAACAAAATTGTAGACTCGTCGAAATTGAAAAGCCTGAGCAGAAAACAAAATGAATGTGTGTCAAGTGATGTAATTTGTGTTTGAAAGGGTAGAAAACGATGTGGAAAAGGGAGAAAATGCTGGTTACCATTTCCCAACTCGTTTTCAAAAGGCTTATTTTCTTCAGGGTTGTTAAAACTCTGGATTGTGTGGTAAAGGGTTTTAATACATTGTCCATCGCTATAAAAAGAATTTGGGAAATATTTCGGGACTTCCCAGCAACTTATCAAATTACGATAAGTAACACATTTAGAATAATAACATAATGCGATATACTTATATTACCATATACAGTACAGTTCACGTGTTTTTTCTCTCATTTCGCGCTCCGCGGTAGACTTAGCGCGGACCAAACGCGGCGATTTTAGAACACAGGTGAACGCGGACTAACGCGGACCACCGTTAAACGCGGCGATCCCTGGCGGACCACGACGCAATCATAATGACCGCGATGTCTCCGCCGCGGTCAGACAGGTTTTTTTTTCAGTTTAGTAGACGACTCTTTAGTAAAACGAAATTACGCTCCATTGTACTTTTTGAATAAAAAAAAAATAAATGATATGTAGTCATCATTGCCAAACGAATTATTTATACGGGCCTTTATTTAATTAGTTATAAAAATCAAAACACTTATACCTTTTACCATACATTCCGAGTTTTATGTGCCGTGAAGAACAATCGTCTTGAAAACAATGTAGGAAATGGAGAAAATGTTGGTAACCAGCATTTTCTCCTTTTATCACACTGTTTATCCACCCCGCCACACACGAATTCCACAATTTGAGCCACATATAATTCGTTGCCTGCAAATTTGGTAGAGCCCAGATTTTTTTTCTTATGGAAGAGAGTTTATTGCTAGGTAAACAGAGCAATATATTGTATACATTTGCTTTTTAATCAGAGAGCAGTTCGCAAGCATAATCTTACACCATTGTTATAATAATCATTTTAATTGAAATATTCCAAGTAAAGTATCTCTTGACATGTGGAATTGTTGAACGTACGTCTGATCTTGTATCATCACAGTGCTGCACAAAACATACTCTGGATGTACCTTCCTAACTTAGACAAACACTCTTCGATGTGTACGAGTGATGTTCATTTTTGTTTAACCCTTTACCAGACGACAAAATTTACGACTTGTCAAAATTTAGAAAAAAAAGCATTCGCAAACGACATTTTGAATCATACTCAAACATACAATTTGCCTTTCAAAGGTGGAAATATTGTGGGGAAAAAAAGAGAATGCAGGTTCCCAGCATTTTCTACTTTTCTCACAATGTTTTCAAAAGCCTTCTTTCTGGTTTCTGAATACTGTAGCTCTCAATATCAGTTTATATTATTGTTTATGTTTGGGTAACAGGTTTAAAATCACGTACCATGACGAGATAATGTATAAACCAAACTCAATAATGTTTATATTATTTCGTCACGGTTCGTGTTTTTAAACATGTATTTACAAAAACAAACAATGATATAAAGTGTTTATGAAAGGTTTATCGAGTTAGAGTTATACATGTAGTACATATTGAGCGCTACGTTACTTATTTTGTTTCTTTCGTGTTTAACGTTGTTTTCAATATTGTTTTAGTTATTTCGCTACGGGCAGTGCGCCTGTTTAAGCTTGCCTGTCGTTTTTTGTACTAGTGTGCGTACTTTCCACACCATTCTTCCCAATGCACTGCCTGCTTTCCCGCATAAACATCGTCGACACAATGACAAGAGAGGAGTCACAGATCTTTGTTATCTGCAACGCTGACATGAGTCATTATTTTCCGCTAGGTGGCAGTTTTCAAATACATAACCTATCTAATATGGGCATTCTGGGTACAGAATCGGACTACTTTTGAAGCTGGCAATCAAGGCAGCGAATTTCAAAATAAAATACGTTTACTCACTAAAACCTATCTTGTATCTTGTACGATCATCTAGGCACAGTTACCTCACATATAACCTATGCTCCAGGCATTTAAAACATAGTCCATACATGTAAGCTTAAGAAAAGGCCCCATTATCTTTGTTGTCACTTGTTGCACAAATCCCGGTTTTCTCCATGTCTATATTTTGAAACTGTCGACAGAAATTTGCAGTAAACAATGGTGTTTTATAAAACAAGAGGGCCATGATGGCCCTATATCGCTCTACTGGCCAACAAGTACAAACCATACGTGTATATACCAAACATTAGAATTCTAGACCAGATGTTGAATTTATGACCCATGGGTGGGGCCAATTTTGACACCAGGGCTTCAATTTGAACAATTTTAAAGAGGCCTGCTAGATGATAACACTCACAAAATATTTCAGCTGTATCTCAAGATAAGGAACAAGAAGATCTTGAAAGTTTTCACTATATAAGTCTTAGAAAAGCTTGTGACTTGTGGGGCAGGGCCACTTTAGACCTCAGGGCTATAATTTGAACAATTTTGGTAGAGGTCCATTACATATATATGTATGCAAAATTTGTTAGCCCTAGGTCTTATGGTTAGAACCGAAAAGATTTTTAAGTTTTCACTTCCTAAGCCCATGTAAAAAATGTGACTGCCAGGGCGAGGCCAAATTTGACTTCAGGGCTATAATTTGGGCGATCTCGATGGAGGCCAACCAGATAAAGCTAGGTAGTCCTAGATCTTCTGGTTAGGAACAAACTCGGAATTTTCAAGTTTTCACTATTTAAGCCTATGTAAAACTTGTTACCCTTGGGGCGGAGCCAATTTTGACCCCAGGGCTATAATTTGAAGAAACTTGGCTGAGGTCCATTAGACAAAGCTACATGCCAAATTTGGTATCCCAAGGCATTATTGCTTTGGACAAGAAGATTTTTAAAGTCTTCAATTTATGAGGCCATGTTAAACTTGTGACCCCCGGGGAGGCGCCAATGAGAAGACACTTGGTAGAAGTTCATTAGATGAAGCTAAATGCCGTATTTGGTAGCCCGCGGTCTTATGATTCAGAACCAGAAGATTTTTAAAGTTTTTGCTTTTTAAGCCGATGTAAAACTTGTGACCCCAGGGCGGGGCCAATTTTGACTCCCATTGCAATAATTTTAAGAAACTTGGTAGAGGTTCATTATATGAAGCTACATGCCAAATTTGGTAGCCCTATGCATTATGGCTTTGGAGATGTGTTCACTATATGAGCCCATGTAAAACTTGTGACCCCGGTGCTGGACCAATTTTGACCCCAAGTCTATAATTTGAAGAAACTTCCTTGAGGTCCATTAAATTAAGCTACATACCAAATTTGGTAGCCCTGGGCATTATGGGTTTGGACAAGACTTTCGAAGATTTTCAATATATTTTTTTGCCATGGCAACCAGAGTTTTTTTAAGGAATCAAATTCTTTCAAGAAATTCTGAAGAGGACTATGGTAGGATCATTTCTGTGAAGTTTGGTCAAAATTAGATAGGTAGTTTCAGGGAAGAAGATGTTTGAAATAAGAGTTAACGCACAGACGGACGCACGAACGCACGACGGACACAGGGCCATGACATAAGCTCGCTGGCTTCCGGCCAGTGGAGCTAATTATTTTCCCCGTTTGAAATTATTATATTTTAAAGAAATTTGCAGCGAAAAACTGGCTTGATTGTTCCACAGACGTATTAATTATAGCTATTTTTTCCGCTTGCTATTTTGCGTATTAATTTATCCTGTACAGGATGGTGATGCGTCATAGCAGACAGATCAAATCTTCAAAGAATATTGACGTGCGCAGACGACGTAACATGAGTGCTCCAACGTTCATTCGTTATTGTTTTCTCTGCATCACACCGAGATGTTGCAATTTTCACTCTTTCGGCGCTAGATATAAAATCGACAAGGTGTCCGATGACAGACATTACAACACACTGAAACTCAAACAGCTTTGGGCTGCGCTCTGGCAAAAGGAGGTTTATTGCATTTCCAGGACGCATTATATCACGCAAGCCATCATATAGAACTAACTCTGTATCCATAAAATGCATTTTTGTCCAACAACTGACTGAATCATAAGTTAGACTGGTTCTTTGACATGGAAATAAATGACCAGTAGCAAAAAGTTTCGACTCAGAGACCTTAGTCGATATTTTTAGCAGATGCATTTAATCCTTTTTCATAGAGCGTGACTCATACATACTTGCTACTGGCAAATTCGTCTTTTGTCACAATATATCCAATAATTGTCTGCTGCAAGACACAAAGAAGGTGCACTCCGTGAATTACTCGCCAGTCCGATAGAGTTATCTTTCTTTGAGCACTCAACTACATATTTGGTGTCACACCACTTGTTTTTTTTTTTGCCATATTGAAAATAGAGTGAAATCGACCGTCTTCGAAATTTCACAAATTGCTTACTGACAAAACTTTGGCTTTACTGTCTCTTGCTCTCAAAAGTACAGTCATAGTCCTTTAAAAAAAAAAAAAAAAAACATGTCAACCAATTGCGTTTTTCGCTAAATCCCAAACAACACAAGCACCCTAGAATTCGTCCTCTCAAAAAACACCCCAAGTTTTTGTACCTCCACTGACACAAAATAGTCCAGTAAATATACAATAAAAATACATCTAAATGGTCCTCCATTGCCTATATTTGAAGCAAATCTAAATTATATACATATACCACCAAGCCCTCTCAGCTCCATAAAATAGCGAAATTAATGATCAATACAGGTAAGTGGCATGTTCGGGGAAAAAAAAAAACAGACAAAATAAGCCATTTTAGCCTATATTCGGAAATTCACAAATGCAAACCCAGGGAACTAGCCTGAAAATGCCAAGCTAAATTTAAAGTCAAAACAATACATAATAGGGGGAGGGGGAAGCATGTTATCACGTCATCTTTCATGGTATTAGCCCACCACTGTTTTTGTGGCTAAATCTAGCCACTAACTCCATGATCCCTTAGTGTCGCATTTGGGGTCAGAACTAATGGAACAAAGAAGGAAAGGTCATGACCTTCTTTTTCGAAGACACACTGAATGCTTCTTTTAGATAACTTTACACAGTTCATGGGTGTAATAACTACTCTTCTTATCAGATTGCATTGAAAACCTACCTTTCACCATTATTTCTAATTTTGACATGACCAATTCGAAAAGAACTGTTTACATGTGCCATAAAGTTAGATACGGTGCCCGGAAAGCAGACAGCTTGATTGGTGTTTAACGCCGTTTTCAACATCATTTCATTTATATCGCGGTGGCCAGTGCACCTATCCATGCTTTCCTGGAGTTTCTTTTACCAGTACTTCGCACAATATTCTTTCAAAGCCACTGGCTGCTTTCCCACATAACCATCGTCGAAACAATGGTCAGTGGTGAGAGAGGAATGAATCTTGTCGCCGGGGATCGAACCAGCGACCTCCTGTTCTCAAGTCATGTACGCTACCGACTGAGCTGCAGGGGCTCGGCCGGAAAGTAGACAGCGTTTACTGGCTCATAACGAGAATAACAAACGAGAACTCAAAGCCTGAATATACTTTTGAGACACTGCAGCGCAAAAAGTTTTGCCTACCTTAGTAAAGATAGTTGCATTTAATTTCCTTTCGTATGTGTTGCCATTGAGTATTGTTTACACTAGATCTCGGCCGAGTCCCGGTAGCTCAGTCGGTAGCATCCAGGACTTGAGAAAAGAGGGTCTCTGGTTTGATCCCTGGCTCGGGCAATTTCTTTCCGAGGATTAATGATAGTCATTGCGACAGGATTCATTCCTCTCTCACCACTGACCATTGTTTCGACGATGGTTATGTGGGAAAGCAGCCAGTGGCTTGGAAAGAATATTGTGCGTAGTACTGGTAAAAGAAACTCCATGAAATCATGGATAGGTGCACTGGCCGCCGCGATATAACTGAAATAATGAAATAATGTTGAAAACGGCGTTAAACACCGTACAATCACCCAATCAATCAATCAAAACACTTTGTCCCGGTAACTGGCCTAAACGCGCCTTTAACTTGAAGAGTTCCTCTAATGGAAATAAGAAGTATTCCAAAGTCTCGGAGGTAATGTCTACTTACTTTGATTATGACTGATTCTAAGGCTTGTTAATTCAACGGAAAGTATTATGTAAACACCCATAAGAGTAAAATCTGATAAATTTGGGCTTCTTTCTCAAAATCTTTGCTATAAATCTTTCGTGCCGTATGAATAAAAAAAAAACGTCTGTGCAGCCACTTTATTCGATCGATGTTACACAAAAGCTCATTAAATCAAGAGGAATCAAGACATATTGAAGAGGGTCAGGTCTAATTACGATATATTTATTGCAGACACTTCTTATAACAATATACGTTTTTTTTTTCCTCTCTGGTGAAAATAAAACAAGATCTTTCGGTAAAAAGATACTCGTCGATTGTGCTAAAGCAAATACGTCTGTTGTGGGAGTTTGTTTCTGAAGGTAAGGAGTTAAAAAAAAATAACTCGCAGGCTCATCAAAGTCTGGGGAAGCCTTGTGACATTTCGCACGTGACCCCTGAGCTTTGGCTGCTCTGCCCATGGCCAACTGGCTCAAGGTCTATAAATCTGGCCTTTTGAAAATACAATGTAAAATTAGTTCTCAACATGTACCTTGCAATAGAATGTCTCATTCAGGAAACTGGAAGCGTTTCTTAAAATTCGCTATGGTACTTTCCTGTGTTAATTTATGGGCAAATTGCCGCCATTACGATAACAAGTACTTATAGCGCCATCTTAATAAAGTTATTTTTAGATCTGCCATTTTTATTACATTTACATGACTGTATACAAAAAAAGCTGTTGTCGTTCTCATGTTATTACCGTGAGGTGGCGCTGTGATTGAAAGGTAAAGGGTAAGTATTGAAACCTTGCATGATAGTGAAAGAATGAAAGGCGAGCATGAGTGGAATTTAAGCCCAAAAACCGAGTAATTGTGCAACGGTGAATAACTTTACCTTCAAGATAAGAGTTTATAGATGACAGACGCGATAGGGAAAGAGGCATTTCGAAATCGGTAACTCGAGCCTCGTTTTGGCGACGGCATTTCCGATGGCCTTAACTTTCAAAGCTGTCTTTTTTTCATTTTCTTTCAGCGCGTGTAGCAAATGTTACTCCCTTTTTTTTTTTCAATTTTACAGTGGTTATAAATTTGTTTACATTTTGAATCATAGCCTATATTGTTGTTATCTTTATGGTTTCATCTGTTTTGGTCAAATATTCGATTTGAATGCTGTCACTTTCACAAAATTGACTATTGTAACTTTTGAACAAGATAAGAGGTTAAGTACCTTAACCCTAGGTTGCTAAGCGCGACTCACTGACCTTTCGCGGACAGTGTAAATCAAGATCAGATAGCACAGAACGTGCAGTCTGATCTTTGATCTACACTGTCCGATAAGGAGATATTTTTCCCAACCCCAACAGCTTTGAAATACCAGCATTTGGTTTTTACCATCGGCTTGAAAGTTTCATTTAAGTTATTTAGCAGGATAAAAGTTAATACATGTGAAAACAGTGTGACGTGCAGAGAAATTGCTCTGCGATACTGGTCGGGTAGACTCTAGTGGAAGTCACCGAATCCTGGTAAGAACGGGCAGTCTGATCTTGAATCTACACTGTCTTCCCTCCCTGAAAAAAAAAAAAATACCTTTGAAATAGCAAAGTTTGTTTTTTTTACCATCGGCTTGAAAGTTTAATTTCACTTATTTAGCAGGATAAGGGTTAAAAAGGTAATACCCCACCCTCCGATAACTGCACTGAACTTGATAAACCGATTTAACATCAAATCCGAAAAAGGAAGGACTATCCAAATATCCACACTAGTCCTTTGACATATAGAAAAGTGACCAAAAGCAAAAGGTTTCGGCCCCAGGTCAGCCTGCGCGGACTGCGCAGGCTGACCTGGTCGATACTTTTTGCTAATGCATTAAGCCCCCTTTTCACAGAGAACGACTCAGTCAAGTATCAGGATGCGTCGAATCCAGTGTGACAGGGGTACAATTAAGCGGTACCGACTATATACGGGCCGATAGTTTTCAATGTAAACCCGACCATTATCTATCCAAATATCTAAACTCGAAATCGGCGAAGTTGTAATAAAACAAGTGATTGACAGCTGACAAAAAATACAAAGGTGGCGCTGCATGACAAAAATGGCGGTACGTGGAGTGTTCAAATATGAATGCGTCTAAGCATCTAAAATTTGATTCTTCATAGGTTTCACTGAAATTTTTGTTTTGTGCCCTCAAAGTATTCACCTCCAACAGATTTACAAAGTTTCAGTCTTCGGATCGAATCTTTGAAGGCCTTTTCATAGTCTTTTTTAGGTATACCATGAAGACACTATGCCTTCCACGCAGGCTGACCTGGGGCCGAAACATTTTGCTTTCGGTCAACTTTCTGCATGTCAAAGGACCAGTGTGGAACATGACTCAGTAAGCTGTTGTACAAACGCTCTATACATCGATTAAAACAGACTTCCTTTGAGCGAAGTACCTTGATGTGATTGGGAAAAGGTCATTGCGAAATATAATAGCCAAATTAAGACTTTCATCATATAATCTTATGATCGAAAGCGGTAGGCATCAAAAAATAGAAAAAATCAGACGAAAGTGTATATTGTGCGATAAGGATGACATCGAAGATGAATATCATTTTATCATAATTTGCCCTTTTTTTCATGATTTAAGGCAAAAGTTCATAGATAAATACTACAGAATAAAACCAAGTGTATTCAAATTTACGAAATTACTTAACTCAGACCAAAAGAAAAATTTGACAAACCTTGCCCTTTTTTGTAAATACGCATTTTTAAAAAGAAACCAGTTCATGTTACAGTAAGTATTTTGCACTCTCACTCAGCCTTCTGTTACACTGCTTTTGGACCACAATTTTCAACGATATGCATGTTTTACAATGTATTGATTGTACAATGAGTATGTATACTTGTGTGCATAATAAAGCTATTATTATTTATTACAAAATGGATTTTAAGGATGTATAATACTGTGATGACTTGTTCTGTACAGTGCATCACGGAGGTGCATTAAGCCCCCTTTTGCCAGAGCATGGCTCATGTATCTTAACTGAAGTAATGGTTAATTTGGCTGTAAATATCGTTTTTAAGATTTAGAGAAAAAAAAAAAAACAATGAAATTTGTTATATTAATCTGGTCCGGGGCCACACTCTACAACCATACTTTGTAACAAGAAATGTCTTTACAAAAGATAGACGGCGTAACAGATATTGGAATTTGAATATTGAAGCTATTTTGTGGCTCAGTATCCAGTAAACCAATTAAAATTAACCTTACGAGAAATTGCCTCTTTTTCCTCACCATTTTTTATTTTGTTGAAAAGTAGTATTTGGGTGTTGGGAAACAGTTATGAAATATAAAATTTCCAAACAGAACAAAAAAAAAAAAGATCATTTTAACTGAAATGATGTTGAAAACGGTGTTACACATCGATCAACTGATCAATCGATCAAAAGAAAGAAAGAAAGAAAAGAAAAGGAAAAGAAAAAGAAAGAAAGAAAGAAAGATCAATACGATTATCTGTCATTCAGCTAACAGGGAAGAGAAATGCTAGGGTAAACGTTTATATACTAGTGGAGCATTTTAACAGCATTAACTGCTGAGCGTGACGCAAAGACCTTTTACGGACAGTGTAGATCAAGATCAGACTGCACAGAAAGTGCAGTCTGATCTTGGATCTACGCTGTCCGATTGATTAGGACTGATGATTAATAACAGGGTTCAATAATTAGATGTATTAACGGTATATAAGGGGACATACAAAATGTAAAAATCCATTTTCTGCATTTTTCTTTAATCCTGTTTTTTGCGCCGGGGATATACATATACAGTTTAAAAAAAAAAAGATTGGGAGGTAGGTTCCACCCCAAAATAATTTCAAAATAGCAACATCTGTTTTTTTTTTTACTATTGGCTTGAAAGTTCCTATTAACTTTTATAGCAAGGTAACTCTTCACCTCACAATCCCGAGTTTTAACGACCCTGAGAAAAAGGACTTTTGAAAACATTGTGGGAAAAGGAGAAAATGCTGGTAACCAGCATTTTCTCCTTTTCCCACAATGTTTTCTACCCTTCCCATAACAAATGTCAGTTTTTAAGTCACATTCATTTTGTCGTCTGTAAATGCTTTCAATTTGGACCGGTCTAGAGTTTTGTCGTTTGGTAAAGAGGTTTAATGGATAAGAATTACCGCTGCAAATGCTTTCAGTTTGGGCAAGTCTAAAATTCTGATCTTTGGTAAACAGCTAAATAGGAGTGCTATTGTTTGACACTTAGCAAATAAAGAAGAGAAATGCCAGGGTGAAATTTTATTCGCAAATGAACATTTCGTTTTATTTGATCCGCGAAATCTGATAGACGTTTATTGCACTATCCACAACTACATTTAACGCACTGTCAGACAAAATTTGTCATTTCTCATATTGCAAAGTGCACGGTTTAGCGTTGTGCCATACGGGAAAATTTAGAACTGTCCAAACTGAACTCTTTGCAGACGACCAAAAATAATTGTAACTGAAATTATGGGTATTGTCCTCGAAAAAGTAGAAAACATTGTGGGGAAAAAGAGGAAATGCCTGTGACCTGTAGTGTTTTCTAAAGCCCCCTCCCTCTTCGTGGTCGTTTTATTTTCGAGATTACTTGGTAATGGGTTAACAATTAAAAATAGTGTAGGCTTTCTCGGGGTCTGAAAACTTGGAGAGACAGACAGACAGACAGACAGACAGACAGAGAGTGTTCCACAGTGTTTAAATAAAGGATTAAAAGAGTAGGAGGGAGCGACACAGACAGAGAGAAAGAAGGGTAAAGGGAGAGGTAGCAGGACAGACAGACAGACAGACAGACAGGGCAGAACGCGATTTACGGGATGTAATATTTCCGATAATGAGGAATCAATTTATACAATATTTATATTAGAATACGAGCCGTTTTTCCATTCACAAGTTAGTTAAATAACATTGAATATTTAAGCGGGGATAACACTTGACACTCGTTATATTTTCGTAAAAGATTGAACCCTGTACCAAACGGCAAAATTTCAGACTTGCCCAAATTTGTACCTTTTGCAGTCGACAAAATAACTGTGACCCAAAAACGGAGAGTTGGAAACATTGTGGGAAAAGGAGAAAATGCTGGTTACCAGCATTTTCTCCTTTTCCCACAATGTTTTCAAAAGGCTTTCTCTTTAGGGTCATTGTGTGGTAAAAGGGTTAAGATTGGTGGTGTTGTTAAAAACCTCGCAGATAATCAATGATCTAATAATTTTCGGGCTTTGAAGGTTTGCATATATGGACATTTTGTCTCTATGCCTGCCTATCTATCTCTGCCTGTATGTTTGTCTATCTGTAAGCAGTCAGCAAATTGGTCAGTTTATCAGTTGGTGGGTCAGCGGATGGTTGGTCATACGGAATTACAGTCAGTCGATCAGTCAGACAGTCAGGCAGTCAGTCGGTCGGTCGGTCGGTCGCTCACTCACTCACTCACTCACTTTCTGGCTTGGTGGGTCAGTACAGGCCGTCATTGGAGAGGTGAGTTTAAAAGGCAGACTGCCTCAGAAATTGCTGCCTAACTCCATGCTTTTCTGCGAAATCGTTCTGATACACAGTCTGTTTCGTCATGGTTTTATAAATAAACCGAAATCAAAAAACTGAAATAGGAAATAGACGAGTTTTGTTTTTATATGACGGATTTAAAAAAGGATTTGTTAAATTGATTTGATTGCAAATGACCTTTCCAGTGGTTGTAATTTTTCATTAAACAAAGCTACACACCGAAAAAGGAATTTCGTTAAAAAAGAGAACACCGCGGGAAAAGATCACGCGACTTGAAAACGTGGGAAAAAGGTCACGTGTCTGTCATGTAATGCATAAGAGGTTTCTCCTTTTTACACAGCGGCAATCATATAATGCCTTAATTATTTGTTTACATGTACCAAAATATATTGAAATTAAAAGCAGTAAGCTATTTGAAAACATTGATGCTGACCTCTCCTGGCTTCTTTTTGAAAGAAGCCAACTTGTCGATATTCTAAGTTTAGAAACTGAGAGAAGATCGCAAAAAATAGATACCACGAATCAATCAATATTGTAATCGATCTGTCAGTGAGGGCATCGATCAGTCAGTCAATCAGTCGACTTGACAATCTGTAAGTGAATGATTTAGTGAAGAACAAGGAAAAGAAAAAAGTGGTCATACGCCACATTATTTCCAAATATAGCCTCCAGTCGACATAGTTTTACACTTGTCCAGTTTTTCAAGCATTGGCAGACAACATAACAAATAAGGCTTTAATTATTGGATTTGTTTCGAAAGGACAGAAACCATTGTGGAATATTCAATAAAGTACTGAATTAAAGACATCTTTAGGGTTAAGATCATGGCTTCTAAAGGGTTGAAAACATTGTGGGAAAAGGAGAAAATACCAGCATTTTCTCCTTTTCCCACAATGTTTTCAAAAGGCTTCTTCGTTGGGTCATTCAAACACGGGATTGTCTGGCAAAGGGTTTTGTCGTGTTGATGATTTTACGAGACCACTTATTATAAATCTGCCATAACTACTCAATGGATAGTTTATGTTTGTTTTATGGAGAAAACACTTACACCGGCTTGTCTAAGCACACACCGTGTGCACGAAATATATGATATCCTAGAACGGTAGGCGTTTACTTCTTAATTAATGCCGCCGAGTTCGATTAGTTAGTTAGTTTAGTTTAGTTTAGTTTAGTTTAGTTCAGTTCAGTTCAGTTCAGTTTAGCTCTATTCAGTTCAGTTAGTTGGTTGGTAGGTTGGTTAGTTAGTTGGTTATTTAGTTAATTAGTTAGTTCGTTCTTTCTTTCTTTCTTTCTTTCTTTCTTTCTTTCTTTCTTTCTTTCGTTAGATAGATAGATAGATATGGTTTGGTTTGGTTTGATTCGGTGGTTTATTTATTTAATCATTTATTTATTCATTTAGTCAGTCAGTCAGTCGGTCGGTCGGTCGGTCAGTAAATCGGTCGGTCGGTCGGTCAGTCAGTCAGTCAGTCGGTCGGTCGGTCAGTAAATCGGTCGGTCGGTCGGTCGGTCAGTCAGTCAGTCAGTCAGTCCGTTCGTTCTTTCGTTCGATCGATTGATCGATTATCATTATTTGAGCCACCTTCTGTTTGTCGTCTGCAAATGCCTTCATTGTGGACGAGTCTAAAAATTTGTATGGTGAAGAGTTAATTAATTTCGCAGTTGAACTTTTTCGCTACCAACAAAGTTAACTCGGGCCTATTTCGAGGTCTTAAAGTAGGTTTCCATTGTAATTAAACATTATTTTGATTAAAAGTAAAGATTTCAACATCGCCGGGTAGCGGGCGAATTAGATCCAAGATTAACGTGCACGTTCTGTGCAGTCTGATCTTGATCTACACAGCCCATAAAAGATATCTAAAGTCATCATTGGCAGTAAATTAACCAACCTTTAACTTGCTAAATATATGAAATGAAATGTTGAAACCGACAATAAGGCCAAATTTTGCTAATTTAAATTCATTTTGGAGGAAAAATACCTTCTTATCGGACAGTGTACATGTAGATCTAAGATCAGACTGCACGTTCTGTGCAGTCTGATCTTGATTTACGATGTCCGCAAGAGGTCTTTGAGTCGCGCTGAACACCCCTAAATCTTAATCGTTAAAGATCATCTCACAATTTTCTGTCAAAAAAAATATTGGGGGTATAAAATATGATCCATTTTTATACAACCATAAACGTCTTTAGAAAAAATTTATTGGGATTCTTTATTCGACAAAATGAGTTGAGTGACAGCTTAAGAAGGGGTTGTTAATTGTCGTATTATTACTGACAACTTAATATACAATGTTTCATGCCCGTCTAGTTAATCGGCTTTTTTTCTTTCCTTCCTTCTTTTTTTTTTTTAGGGACTTGCTATTCAATTTGAGCCGTGCTCTGGCAAAAGGGGACTTAATGCATCTCCGTGATGCGTGATAACAAGCAAGTAATCACGTGATTGTGGATCTAAATGTATAAAGTCCATCTTGTCTAACGATAGACTGAATGATGGGGTAGACTGGTCCTTGGACTTGCAGAGAATTGACCAATAGCAAAAGGTTTCCGCTCAGACCAGCCTGACCTGGGTCGATACTTTTTTTGCGGATGCATTAAGCCCCCTTATCACAGAGCATGGCTCATTTAGTTGTATTGGAGTTTAACGCACATTTTTAACATCTTAGGTCATGTCACGGCGGTCAGTACACCTACGCATGCGCTTTCTCACACCAGTACTGACACAACTTTCTTTCCGAGCCACTGACTACTTTTCTCACATGCATCAGAGGTTAGAAGTTGCTATTAAAACTTGCATCAGAGGTGAGAATTTGCTATTTAAAAAAAAAAAATTATCTCGGGTGGGGACCGGCCTCTTCTTCTGTGCTGGATATTCCTCCTGACTTATTGATCTAGGCGTGAGATTTGTGTACTGGAAATGTTCGGTTCGATTCCCGATGGCGGCGACGACCATCGGTCACTCGGGAGTGTCCCTGGACTAGTCACTGCAGAGTCCCTTCCTAGTCCTGTTGAAATATAAGAACAACGTGAATATGATTATGTGGACTCTCGCCGTGCTGTGACTGAAATAGGCCTGCCGTTGAAAGAGAAGTTAAACGAATTTATGGTTAAAATCGGTGAATGTTTGCCCATTCTTTTATTGCGACAGGATTCATTCCTCTCTCACTGCTGACCATTGTTTCGTTATGTGGGAAAGCAGCCAGTGGCTTGGAAAGAATATTGTGCGGAGTGCTTGTAAAATAAACTACAGGAAAGCATGGACAGGTGCACTGGCCGCCGCGATATAACTGAAAACATTTTGAAAGCGGCGTTAAACACCGTACAACCAATCAGCTCTTACAACATCAAAAGTAATACTGACATTTTGAGGCAATATAGAAAAAAAGAAAACAATTGTTGCAATTTGAAGGCCGCTTAATTTCAATCAGTCAGTCGCCCGACCGACCGACCGACACAACTTTCTTTTGGTCGGTCGGTCGGTCGGTCGGTCAGCCAGCCAGCCAGCCAGTCAGCCAGGCAACCAACCAATTGTATTGTTTGCAGCAGGCATACTTCCAACAAGTTCTTTTCACCTTTTCTCACAATGTTTTAAAAGCCTACTTCCACAAAGTCTTTAAAACAGGATTGTCTGATAAAGGTTAAAAAAAAAAGTAACTGCCACAATATCATAGTACGTCTATACAGTTTACTGAAATGTTTTATCAGCATTTCACCTTTTGTTTCCCAGGCGTCAGGCCGTATTTTATTTCCCTCACTTCGTATGCCATCCCCAATTAGCCCGGCCATATAACAAAGCCTGATAGGCTTATCTCCAAAAAGTCTCAGTGAACATAACAGCTATATTTCCTTCAACTCCACTCCCATGTTTTTATTGTCTGCATTATTTTGCGTTGTTGTACTAGCCAGAAATGATCCATACGCCATGAAAATGGGGGTTTAACTCTTTACCAAACGACAAAAATGTCGACTTGCTCAAAGTGGAAGCATTTGCAGACGACAATTAAGATGTCATTCAAATGATCGAAGTGGTCTTTAATAAGGTAGAAAACATTGTGGGAAAAAGGAGAAAATGCTGGGTACCAGCATTTTCTCCTTTTCCCATAATGTTTTCAAAAGGCTTCTTTCTCAGGGTCGTTAAAACTCGGGATTATGTGGTAAAGGGTTAATGCATTTCCCTGATGCATGATACAAAGTCATCATATAATCATATGATAGTGATAATAAAATCCATTGTGTAGAACAAAGTTCAAAGTTCAAACATTTATTGGCAAATTTACGGCAAAGCTAGTTGCCTTTGGCCATTTACATAATTGTACATAAATATGGCAAGAACGTATAATCAAAAGAAAGAAGGAAATAGGTAAATCAAAGGGGAAGAATAACACAAAAGATGCAAACAAAACAAAGTAACAAACGGACTACTACAAACTACTCCGATATACTATGATGATACTAGGCGGCGTAACAATCTGCTAACAAAGATTGCTCTCTTGCAACGCAATATGGCAAGAACATGTTATTAGTGAAGTATGAATCAAGGAAAGCAAAACTCAAGAATTGAAACAAAACAAGTTAACAAATGGATGACTGCAACATACTGCTGACTTGAATCACGTGGTACACTGGACCCTTGACATGTAGAAATATGACCAGTAGCAAAAAGTTTCGATTCAGATCAGCTTGCGCGGAATGCGCGGGCTGACCTTGGTCGATACTTCTTGCAGATGCATTAAACTATCTTTTCACAGAGCATGGCTTAAGTCTATTTTTTTTTCTTTCTTCTCACGTGTTATTGTCTTAAACCTCTACCATCTTAACTCTATACCAAACGACAAAATTCTAGACTGGTCCCAATTGAAAGCATTTGCACGTAACAAATCAACTATGGGTCAAAATTTGATTGGGAAGGGTAGAAAACATTGTGGGAAAAGAAGAAAATGCTGATTATCAGCATTTTCTCCTTTTCCTACAATGTTTTCAAAAGGTTCTTTCTTGAGGGTCGTTAAAAGTCGGGATTGTGTGGTAAAGGGTTAATATAATCATTGACAATAGAAGACTGAAGATATCCTTGTACAAAAATTGATAACAAAAAATATGATACATGTCAGAACATTTCGACAACAGGATAAATTTAAGTTAATTATTAGATTGAGCTGTGTTTTTACACGGCTTTTCAACACTATTTTAGTTATATCACGGTAACAACTCGCCTATTCATAATTAATTTGTCGTTGGTTTCACCAGAACAATGCTAGGGCTCTACAGTGTTTTGTTCAAGGAAACTCCCACACTCTCACTTAGCGCCTCGAATGACTTTAGGCTTCAAATCATATAGCCTTCCTTCAGCAGGACCCGTCAAGAAATTTGGAAGCGCACATTTTTCATCCTTTGCATTTTTCTCCTCCCCCACCCCCTCCGCGGCCAATGCCCAGCTACCTCATTCTGTGAGTACTTTTAATCCAGGGATTGTGGGGTTACATCTAAGTTCTTTCTTCATGAAAATCATCCTGGCAGTTTTCATTCCTCATTCACAAACTTACAAAGTTCCGGCCTTGCTTCTGTGGAAAAAGTAGCCAAAGGCACAGGCAGATTCTTATACGTTATACTGTTGAAAGAAACCCAAGGAATGATTTGGGGATGGGCGTGGGAGACCTATTACAATTGATAATATGTTGAAAGCGGCACGAAATATTAAAAAAAAAAAATGAACAGAGCTTCTATACATCTATTCATTCTTTACTGATACCATGAAGTAGGTCAAAGCCAGCGCATCGAGCTACGCCGAAAAAAATCCTTTCTAAGTATTTTCATGCAACAAGCATCGGAATCAAGTATTGTTTTGATGTCGTCTATACTTTCAGTGCTGAAAATATTCCTTTTACTTATTCACTTATTTAGTATCACGTGACAAAGCATGTATTTTGAATGTAATTATATACAACGTAAATGACCATAAACTATGTAGTTTTTGTTAAATAAACGATGTTCTGTTCTGTTCGTAATAAACGGTATGTGGATTAACTTTTATCCTGCTAAATATACATGTACATTAAATAAAACTTTCTAGCTGATCGTAAAAAGCCGTATAACGTTATTTCAAATTCCTTATCGGACAGTGTAGATTCAAGATCAGACTGCACGTTCTGTGCAGTCTGGTCTTGATCTACACTGTCCGCAAAACGTCAGTGAGTCGTGTCCTGCAGCCTAAGGGTTAAATGGTATATCAGAGTGCTGTCTAAATAACATGGTCATACAGTACTTATTTTGGCATGCAAGATTTGGAGGGATGGAGTGAGAGAAAAATAGGATAGCTAATTGCCAATCTTTTAAAATTAGTTCTATTCCTTATTTTTTTCTTAACGAAACTTTTAGTATGAGACATTGCGTGATAAAGACACCGGAACAAAAAGGAGGAAAACTTCGTCGTGAAATGAATCGCATAGAAATATAGACATCTATTGAACAAGTCTATAAACTGTGACATTTAGTCGTATTACAAGCGAAAAACAGGTGCTATGGGTGAGCGAAACTCTCTCGTTTTAGTTTTATGTTTTACATGGTCGGCAAAAAGTGTTTTCTAAACTTTTATGGTGTAAAAACAATTGTTTTAATTCATGTTAATTTGTGTTTATTACGGATGGGTCACAACAGGTCAGTGTTTTATAGCTATTCTCGCATTTATTTTTTCACTTGCAATTTGTATATAGTCCGAAATATTGTTTATTGTTCGGAGTTTTTGCTTCCTTTTAGAGGTTTTATGTTTTTATTTGTTTTCACAGTGCTAGGCCCAAGTCAGTTTATTAATTACACACCCAAACACTGGTCATGCAAATGTCATGCTGCATTTTTTTTTCAAAAAAGCTTTAACCCTTTACTACACAATCCCATGGTTTAAAGACACTGAGCAGAAAGGCTTTAGAAAACATTGTGGGGAAAGGAGAAAATGCTGGTAACCAGCATTTTCTCCTTTTCCCACAATGTTTTTTACCTTATCAAAGACAAAATTCATCATTCGAGCGACAATTAATTTGTCGTCTGCAGATGCTTTCAATTTGGTTTAGTCCAAAATTTTGTCGGTTGGTAAAGAGTTGCTGTTTGTGCTTTAAGCGTCAACGAAACGATAGATTGATTGTACGGTGTTTAGCGCCATTTTCAACATTATTATAGTTATATCGCTGCGACCATTACATCTACCTATACTGTCCTGCAGTTTCTTATACCAGTTCTCCGCACAACATTCATTCCAAGCCACTGGCTGCTTTCCCACATAACCATCGTCGAAACAATGGTCAGCGGTGAGAGAGGAATGAATCCTGTCGCAATGACTTTCATCAATCCTCGGAAAGAAATTGGCCAAGCCGGGGATCGAACCAGCGACCTCCTGTTCTCAAGTCCTGTACGCTATCGACTGCTAACGAAACAAAATTGACGAATGGAGTAAACGCATAATGCAGCAGACATTTTTAAACCCTTTACCGCACAATGACGCCTTTTGACGCCCCTGGGAAAGAAGCCTTTTGAAAACATTGTGGGAAAAGGAGAAAATGCTGGTAACCAGCATTTTCTCCTTTTCCCACAATGTTTTCTACCCTATCAAAGAAAAATTGCACCATTTTAGCCAAATTGAAATTGTCGTCTGCAAATGCTTTCAATTTGAAGAAGGCTAAAATTTTGTCGTCTGGTAAAAGGTTAAACTGTTTCAAAGCGGCTATAACATGTTGTAAGTTATAGAACAGAACAGAACAGAACAGATATTTTATTAGACGAGTACAAGTGTACATAGTCAAAATTACATATTGTGTTACAACAAAACATTTGGAGCATTGTGGATCAAAGATAAGACTGCACGTTCATTGCAGTCTGATCTTGATCTACACTGACCTCCTGAACAACTTAACACTTCATTAAACAATTACGTGATTTACGACATTGAGGAAAATAACGTTTTGAAAAAAAAAACATGTTGTGAAAAAGAGAAGATGCTGGTTAGATCTACCATAAGCTTTGAATAAAAAAAAAAATCTCGTGAAAAGGAGAAAATGCTGGTTGGATCTTCCAGCATTTTCTCCTTTTTCCACCATGTTTTCTACCCTTTCAGAAATCCCTCTCATGATTTTGAACCATTTTTGATTTGTTGTTTGCAACAGCTTTGCAGTATGGACCAGTCTGAAATTGTTTCGTCTGGTTAGAGGTTAAATTTTTCTTGGCTTGACCAAATTTAGACCATAATATTTCTATTAAAGTTGGCACAAATTATAGAATTTGTCTGTGAGATGATATGAAACTTTGTAGTAGAGGGAAAAATGCTTGTCACCAGCATTTTCTCCTTTTACCACAATGTTTTCTACTCGTTACAAGACAATTTTATACAATTCAGCCACTTTTTTTATTTTACTGATGGACTTTGTCTTTGAGATGATAGAAAACATCGTGGTAAAAGGAGAAAATGCCGGTCACCATCATTTTCTCCTTTTCCCGCAATTTTTCTCAAGTGTTCATGCTCAGGGCCTTTAAAACTTGGGATTGTGCAGACCACAATATTAAATTTGGCACAAATGATGGAATTTGGCTTTGAGATGTTAGAAAACATTGAGGTAAAAGGAGAAAATGCTGGTCACCAGCATTTTCCCCCTTTACCACAATGTTTTCAACTCTTTACAAGACAATTACTAAAATTTCAGTCGCATTTTATTTTTTTTCGCCTGCAAACGCTTTTAAAACTTTAAACAATTCTAAAACCTGTCCCTCAGGTAAAGCGGTGAACAGTTTGATTTTCATAAACCTAAGCGCGACTCACTGACCTTTTACGGACAGTGCAGATCAAGATCAGACTGCACAGAACGTGCAGTCTGATCTTCGATCTACAATGTCCGATAAGGAAATATTGTTATCACAAGAATTTAGATTGAAATAACATTATTCGGGTTTCAACTTTTGTCTGGAATGTTTTATCTAACTTATTTTTAGCAGGATAGGGGTTGAATGTCTTTTGATCGAAATCTTCCAAAGTTTTACACTGTTCCGCTTACTCCAAATGTACTTTAGTAAAGCATTTTTTGTTACAATCAATCAATCAACCAACCAACCAACCAACCAACCAACCAACCAACCAACCAACCAACCAATCAATCAATCAATCAATCAATGAGCTGTACTCTGCGAAAAGGAGATTTAATGCATCTTACCGCAGCATGATCCATTCCTCTCTTACCGGGGTCCTACCTGGCTCAGTGGTAAAGTGTAGGACTCGTGATCTGAAGGTCCCGGGTTCGAGCCACAATGGATCCACAGGGTTTTTCGTGGGAGTATCCTTGGGCAAGACACCTCAGAGCCCTCGCCTAGTACTGGTGAAACCCAGGAAATGCATGAATATGTGACCTGTCGCCGTGATATGACTGAAATAATGTTGAAAGCGGCGTAAAACACCATTCAATCAATCATTCAATCAGTCCTCTCTTACCACTGGTCATTGTTTCGATAATGATTATTTGGGAAAGCATCCAGTGGCTTGGGAAGAATATTGTGTGAAGTACTGAGAAAAAAACTCTAGTATGGATAGGTGCACTGGTCACTGCGACATAACTAAAACATTGTTGAAAACACCTTTAAACACCAGACAAAAAAAAAAGCCAAGCAATTTGTCGCATTATAATATGAATCTATGTCGTCCGAAAAACCACCTAAATCATACGGTAAAATGATCCATTGATTTGTAGAAAATTCATCATTTCTGAACAAAAAGTTTCCACCTACGTCAAAATTCCCTACCAGTAAAAAAAAAATGCAATTGCAAAATTGATAATTCGCCAGAAAAAAAAAATCTCCCTGTATCGGACAGTGTAGATCTAAGATCAGACTGCACGTTCTGTGCAGTCTGATCTTGATCTACACTGTATTAAAGCAAATTGATTTGCACTAAGCTGCTAAAGGATAGAAGAACGAGGCATATGTATATGAGCAGTGCTCTAGAAAAAGGGGTTTTAATGCACCTCTGTGTTGCACTACACCAAGCAAGTCATCACACAATTACGGATACACAAAATCCTTGGACATTGTAGAAAATTTACCGAATGCACAATGTTTCGATCCAGGCCAGCCTGCGCAGTTTGCGCAGGCTGACCTGGGTCGAAACATTTTGCATATGCTTTATACCCCCCTTTTCACAGAGCATGACTCATACATACATCTCAGCGTTATTACCAGAACAAGAAAGGTCGCGCATATTGCAGAATATATATTAATATTTTGATATTTGCACGAAACTCGACTCTCAAACTGCATCAGATTTGCATAGAATGATGTAATGCAAACCTCCTATGTCAAGGTTGCGATAAAATTTTATAAGAATAATTCGGAATATCATTGTATAACATATGAGCACTAGTTTGTAAAGAGTTTTTCGGTCAGCTAAAACTTCGTCGCGTAATAAGTTAATTCTCGGCAATTGTAACGATGAACGAGCCGTAACAGTGAGCAAACGAGATAGGCGCGGCGAGGGGGCCAAGCTGGGACACGCATTTCATAGAATCAGACTGATTTATTCGACATTTAAATAGAGTGATTGATTTTCTTTTTTTTTCATCGTCGCCACCGGTTGCCCATATGGGCGACACTCCAAAAAGTTTGTTAGTTATGTTATGGGGATAGTGCCAGATAGATACAGGACGAAAGCCATCCTAAGTCACACTTCTGTGTAAAGCACCGTCACGCGTGACCTTGCTTTAACGTCTCATCCGAAAGACCCTATTATGATTAGTAATCTTAAATGGTCAGCCGTGGGGATCGAACCTACACCGTCAAATGGCCAGAGATTTGACATTCACAGGACCCATTTCCGTTCATTTTTTTGTCGCCACCTGTTGTCGATATGGGCCACGCCCACAGAACACTGTTAGTTGTGTTACGGGTATAAAGCAGGTTACAGGACGAATTTCATATAAGGTACGCCTGGCTCTGTAAGGTACTCGGTTTATAGCACCGTTTACTGGGACCGCAGTTCTTCGACTCATCCGGAAAACTATTTGTAAATTTTAGTTGGGTTGTCATGGGACTCAAGCACTACAACCTCACGTGGCTCGAGATTTGTCGCTTTCAAGTTGTCTACAACTTGTGCTATTCGGGCTGGTCTTCAATTCGAACGATTTTTCGTTTATTTCTCGTCGCCACCGGTTGCCCATATGGACGACGCCTCCTGAGGGCTGTAGGTTACGTAACGGGAGATGGTCCAAGATACAGGACGAAACTCACCCTAATTTACGCTTGGTTCTTTGACCAGCCGTGGGACATGAGCCCACACCCTCAGGTGGCCCAAGTCTTGAAGATAACAAATCCTACGCTCTACCATTTGAGCTTTGCGGGCTGGTCAATCTGCAGTTGACTTACTTCAGCCTCATTTTATACATGCACAAGGGTCCCATCTCTTTACCTAGCCTATCTCATTTGCATTCATTCAAGGAAGGTAATAACGCTGGGCAAAATACAACAAATTACCGACGAGAGGGATTAAGGATTCATTTCATTGTTAAAACATGATTGTAAAATCTGCTACTGCTTAATAAAACTATTAAGATTTCCATTAAATTGTAAAAAACGATTTTTTTTTTTACTTATTTCAAAATTTGTTTTTCGCCAGAAAAATCTCACCGTCTCTGACGGCGTACAGCCAAGGTCAGATTGGTACTTTTTGTGCAATGTGATTTTGTTCTACACGATCCGCAAAAGGCACTTGATTTGCCAATTGTAGTAAAACACTTTTAAAAGATTACGTAAATTGTTCAATCTGCCATTCGTATGAGTCACATTAAATCTGTCGTCTGCAAACGATTTCATTATGGACGAGTCAGTTTTTTCTTTGGGTAAAGATTTGATTCAGTGACTGTATTGTTTAATTGGTTAGACCACGCGTTGTGTGGAAGCGGAAAGTAATAACTAACAATGCCTTGCGGAAAGTCACTTATTAATAAATAAATTGTTCTTTTATATCTTCTTCATCTTTGTCAGAGCAGCGTTTTGTTACAAAGGAAGTTAATTTGGACTGATCTTGCAGATTACGCAAAATTTATGAATTATGAAATTCTCTAATGGTGTGTTTTGAACAGATGGAAATATAGATAAAAATCCCAATTATGAAAATGCAAGATGACTTTTTGATAAATAAAGTGATTTTCTAATTCATGAATATTAATTACTCCCATATCGTCTTACTCATGAATATTAATTAACCCTCTACAATCTATATTTTAACGACCCTGCGCGGAAACGGCTTTTGAAAACATTGTGGAAAAAAAATGCTGACAACAAACACTTCCTCTTTTTCCCACAATATTGATAGTTTCTATCATTTGAGCGCCATTAAGTTCAACATCTTCAAATGCTTTCATTTAAAACCAGTCTTAAATTTTGTCGTCTGGTACACGGTTTATTACGTGTCTGCGCATGTCAGTATTCTTCGAAACTTTGAAAAATGCCACCTAGCGAAAAAATGCCACCTAGCGGAAGATAATGCGTGTTTTTCCAAAAATTACTCGAATTTTCATTTTCAAAGCGAACTTTTCCATTGCCGGGGACAAATTAAATTGCTCTTGTAGTCAGTGTAGATCAAGATTGGACGGCAAAGACCGTGCAAAGTGATCTTACGTTTACACTGGCAGAATTATAGAAGATGTTTCGACATAAAATTGCTCGGATATCACGCCTTCACCATTGTAATTCCCTGAAAGTGTCTTGCCTTTTTAATCCATACACTACAGTATTGTTGTAATCTAGACTCATGTGCCAAATGATACACGCTCGGACAAAAAGGGGGCTTATTGCATCTCCGTGATCCATGATACCAAGCACAGTATTACGCATTCGTAAAATCCGTTTTGTATAACAATCCACTGAATCATGAAGTGCACTGTTCCTTTTCCATGCAGAAAATTGATAAATGGCAAAAAGTTTCGGCCCAGGTCAGCCTGCGCGAACTGCGCAGGATGACCTGCGTCGATACTTTTTGCAGATGCATTATGCCCCCTTTTCACGGAGCACAGCTCAAATTCAATAAATATCCACAACATAGTTGCCAAAATTTTATACTGAGTCAAGTTTAACTTAAATATACCAGTTTAGTCAATTAACCCAAAATTTAAGGTAGGATTCTTCATCAGTGTAATATTTTACTTCAACACCTAATGTTCAGCAAAGGGAAGCAACTGTTTTGTTTATATTGATGGTAATTTCGTCTGCAATCTGAATGTCATGGGGAGAAAAGTTAAAGATCTGACCCCTGTATCCAGGAATCGATATTTTAGCCATCTGAGCAAAGTAATAGAAGTAGAAAAAATCCAGAATTGTTAAGATTGCACAGATCTACTCTAATAAAGTGTTTAAATAGGATGAAACAATGACCTAATTTGGAACATCAAGGAAAGCAAGCGGGTGGGGAACCTTGGTAGGAAAAGAAACTCAGATCAGAGGAATGACAGGGTTTTATAAAAAGTGGTAAAAACAGAAAATAAAGTTTATACAACAAAGGTGGACATTATTCCTTGTCAAATTGAACAGTCCAAAGAAGATTACATTTTCATAGATACTGCACGAGAGTTGTGGAAAAGACCACTGCCATTGTTGCTCGGAATAGGCTGTTCAAAGAGAAAGGCCTTTGCAATATCACGTGTACATTGGAAAACTAGAGAAGACTGGTCAAAAGTGATTTTTTTCTGACAAAACTTAAGTTGTTGAAGGAAAAGATAAGCATGTTTATGTTCGGAGAAGCAATGAGGAAAAGTGGAGACCATGATGTTATGGTGTTTAGAAGGATAACCCTTTACCGCCCAATGCCGCCTTTTAACGACCCTGAGAAAAAAGCCTTTTGAAAACATTGTGGGAAAAGGAGAAAATGCTGGCATTTTCTCCTTTTCCCACAATGTTCTCTGCTATATCAAAAATGGCACCATTTTAGCCACAATGAAAATACCGTCTGCAAATGGTTTCAATTTGGACGAGGCTAAAGTTTTGGCATCTGGTAAGGGAATAACCTCGTTTCAGTTTTGAATGTTATGTTCCGGTGATGTCTGACATTTGAAGGAGTTGGAACATTAGGACCTGTGGAAGTTAATATCAGCTGAAGAAAGTATGTTGAAATCCTTGATGAATACTTGTGGCCAGTCATTGCTAAATTTTTCCAAAGACAAGGCATAAACATGTATATTCAACAGGATAATACTCCTGTGCGTACATCTAGAGAGACAAAGAACTGGAAACAAGGAAACCAATAATGTATGAACTGGCCACCACAGCCCTAATTATCAAAATCATTGAAAAAACGTTTGGAAAACAATGGAAATGAAACTTCAAAAAAGAGTAACAAGCATTAAAAGTAAACAAGACATGATAAACAATGTTTCAGTGTTTTAGAAATCTGGACATCCTTATCTCCAACACTTATAAATTCTCCATATAAACAGCTACCAAAGAGAATGAGAGCTGTCCTTGTAGCAAATGGATGTATTACTAGATACTGAAAATTTCAAGTAAGTCTGTGTTGTAGTTCCGCAGTTATATTTATGTTAAAAATTGTTTTAAGTTTGTGAATAATGGCTGCCATTTTTGAGGACTTTAATTTGGCACGTGGGTCCATATTCACCAACCATTCTTAAGAACATTCTTAGTCTAATTCTCCAAGATTTTCTAAATCTCCAAGATATTTTATATTTGGAAGTAAAACAACTTATGATTGGCTAAACCATTTGGTTTAGCCAATCAGAAGTTATGTTACTTTCAAATTTAGAAAATTGTGGAGAAAAAGACCAAGAACGTTCTTAAAAGTGGTTGGTGAATATGGACCCCGAATGCTTAACGACAAAATTTTAGACTTGTCCAATTTGAAACCGTTTGTAGATGACAAATTAATTCTTGTTCAAATAGTGAGATTTGTCTTGATGGGATACAAAACATTGTGGGAAAAGGAGAAATGCTAGTTACCAGCAATTTCTCCTTTTCCCACCATGTTTTCTCAACAGACTTTTTCATCTGGGTAAACTTCAATCCAGGTTAAATACATAAAGATATGAGGATACACTATGGTAAAAGGACAAATTGCTTGTCTAGAGCTATTTGTCCTTCTGCCATTCTGTTTTTTTTTTTAGAGAGACTTGCTACAGTGCAAAGATAGTGGAGTAGAGGTTCCAAATGCACAAAGGACTTGCGTAGCTCAGTGGTTAAGTGTAGGATTCATAACTTGAAGCTCACGGTTTGAGCCTGGTTGGAAGCATTTGGTTTTTCGTGAGAGTGTCTTTAGGCAAGACACTTCAGAGCCCTTGCCTATTACTGTTGAAACTCTAGACATACATGAATATATTATGAGATATGAGTAAAATAAGGTTGAAAGCAGTATAAAACACTATTTCAGTAATCTGTTCAATTGCACAAGTTTACATATGTAACTTTTTACCCAACAAAAAACTTTTCAGACTTTTCAAAGCATCTGCAAGTGACAAACTGAACAAAAACAATGCTTTGTCTTTGATATGTTACAAAACTGTATGGAAAAATGAGTAACTACTGTTTACAAGCATTTCCTCCTTTATCCACAATGTTTTCAAAAGCCCTTTCCCTCATGGGAAACAAAAACATTAGGTGGTTTGGTGAAAGGGTTAGCAAATATAATGTCCTGGGTCTGTATTCACCAACCGTTCTTAAGAATATTCTCAGTCTTATTCTCCATAATTTTTTAAATTTGAAAGTAACACAATTTCTGATTGGCTTAACACTTTGGTTTAGCCAATCAGAAGTTGTGTTACTTTCAAATTAAGAAAATATCAGATATAAAGACTAAGAATGTTCTTGAGAACAGTTGGTGAATACGGCCCCTGCTTATTTTAAATTGATGGCTCCATTAAGTTCCTAATGGGGTCCTTTTGAAAAGCTTATTAGAAAGGAATAGTCTAATTTTGCTCTCTTTTGTTTTTTTGGTTTCATTATTAAATTGTGCTGCATGATAACTTAAGTTTTCACTAAAATGTCGGAGGAGAAAGGGAGTAAATAAAGCTCAAATAGTTATCTTATGATAATAATAATGATAATACACTTACAACGATGATAATACAGGATTGACAATGTTGATGATGATGATGACAATGATAATAATAATTATGATGATGATGATGAACAATAAAAGAAATGAATAATAATACAAATGATGATAATAATACATAAATGATAATAATAATAATAATAGTAATAAAGGTCTACATTAATCAACATTCAGATACTGATAAATGATCCATTCTAGATTGAACATGCCATGAGAGAAAGTTTTAATCTTTCAGATCTATAAACGAAAATAGGGGCGTTTGCGGACGGCAGAGATCAAGATCAGAATGCACAGAGTCTGATCTTAGATCTATGCCGTCCGCTTCTTTAACTCTTTACCAAACGACAAAAATTTAGGCTGGTCCAAATTGAAAGCATTTGAAGACGACAAAATAAATGTTATTGAAAAATTGAAAACTGTTTTGGGTAGGATCGAAAACATTGTGGGCAAAGGAGAAAATGCTGGTTACCAGTATTTTCTCCTTTTCTCACAAGGTTTTCAAAGGACTTCTTTCACAGGGTCGTTAAAAGTCAGGATTGTGTGGTAAAGAGTTAATCAATTCTGTAAGATAAAAACCAGTCTGAATTTTTATTGGATTGTCAAAAGCTGGCGAGTTCATATGAGCCATGCTATGGCAAAAGGACAGGATTACATTTGAGTGTTACTCTGGAAAAGGGAGTTTAATGCATCTCCGTGATGCATTATATCAAAAAAGTTACCCCATAATTATTGGTCCTTAAAATCCATTTTGTCTGACAACAGACTGAATCATGAGGTAGACTGTTGCTTTGACATGCAGAACATTGAACAAAAGCAAAAAGTTTCGACTCAGGTCAGCCTGCGCGGACTGCGCAGGCTGACATGGGTCGATACTTTTTGCACAGTCCGCAGGCTGACATGGGTCGATACTTTTTGCACAGTCCGCAGGCTGACATGGGTCGATACTTTTTGCAGATGCATTAAACTCCCTTTTTACAGAGTATGGCTATTAAACTTGGCTGTGAAAGAGTTTGATATTTGTTCCAAAGCAAGAAAGAGCAACCTTGTTAACTTCGACCAATATCATTGGCATTTCTTTGTTCTAACCGAGTTTGTTTTTTTACGGTACTGGTATCAGATGGCTTATAAAAGTAGAAACTGTGTTAAAGAATTCATTTGACCTTGAAATTCTGTCATTGAAGATCTGAAGGTCGTCCATTTGTCTTTAAAGCTTTAAAGAAAATGACAAAAACGCCTCACAAAAATACCATTTTTTTTTTTTTCAGCTAGAGTATTTTTTTTTTTCCACGAAATAGATGGCAAATAGCTCTTTGACCTTTTCTGAATGTCGTTATTCTCGTGACACCCGAATACCCATTCGGCATACCTCGGGTGATCCGGTGATCAAATCCCTCGGCTGTATCACGTAGCTTGATATGCACCTACACGGTACATTTCGCACATCTCCGGAAGCACGCCCCTTTACCGTTATTGAAATTGTAAGGCTCCTCTTAAAAAAGAAAACATGAGTAAATTTTCTATCGTTATCTTTCTAAGAATATTTCAGTCGGCAAACAGTTTGTACATTCAATTTTTAGTTTATCAATTCCGTTGGGAGCTTTCATCGACAGATCGATAGAAGTGAATAACTTCACCGTGGTTGTTCATGTCGTTGCTAAGCGATCTACAGGGGCGCCGCCATGTTTAAGATCATGTGATTGGTAGTTCAGAATGGAAGCCTCCTTTATACAGACGAGGTTAGATGTAGGTACGGAATCGGCCGAGTTGTGACGAGTGCCGAATACCATGATGGCTATTTTTAGAAAAAAAAAAAAACGGCGAGATATTGTCGTAGCCCTGACGTCATCGTCATCATCGTCGACGTGGAGCGAAAACTTTTACATTCTTTCCTATCTGTGTTTTAACCATTATGCATTTCCGTGATGAATTATGCCTAGCAAGTCATCACATAATTATTGATGTATAAAATCCAGTTTGTCCAACAACCGACTTAATCTTGTAGAACGGTCCTTTGACATGCAGAAAATTACAGACAGCAAAACGTTTCGATCCATGTCAACCTGTGCAGACTTTTTGCAGATACATGAACCCTTTCCCAAACAACAAAATCTGGACTGGTCCAGATTGAAAGAGTTTGCAGACGACAATATTAAATTTGATGAAAATGATAGAAAGTTCTCAATAAGGGTAGAAAACACTGTGGGAAAAGGAGAAATTGCTCGTAACGAGCAATTTCTCCTTTTCCCACAGTGTTTTCAAAAGACTTGTGCTGCAGACACGTGAAAACCAGGGCTTGTTTGGGAAAGGGTTAAACCCTTCTACAGAGCACGGCTTAGCAATCTTTTTATAGTTGTTTGCTATCAAAAGGAGAATCCATACAAGAAGAGCAGGGAACTGTAAAGACATTTTTGACACAGTTATGCCCCTTTGTCAACCAAGAATTTGCACAAAAGAATAAACATGACTGCCGAGAGCTGGCATCCCCATGCTGTGCTCTTGTTAGGTGTACAACAGACTATAGTTGGCCCACGATAACAGTAGACAGGAAAAAACGGAATATCCAACAAAAAGGAAGTCAGCATTATGCATTTTAACCCTTTACCACAGTTTTTCAACGATCCCGAGGAAGAAGTCCTTTGAAAACATTAAGGGAAAAGGAGAAAATTCTGGTTACCAGCATTTTCTCCGTTTCCAACAATGTTTTCTACCTTGTCAAATTCCATCATTTGAGCCACATTTAAATTGTCGTCTGCAAATCCTTTTAACTTGACATACGGCGTTCGACATACGGCGTTTCGTGTAGGCTCCACAGTGTACGCTACAGAGCGTCATATCCGGGTTCCGCACTGTTCTGTTCGCCATTGTCCACTTTGGAAAATAGGAGAAAATGCTCTGTACCGGCATTTTCTCCTTTTATCAAACTCTTTATACCTTTTTTTTTTTTTCAAGAACAAACTTTATCAATTTAGACTCATATGAATGAGCCATGCTCTGTGAAAAGGGGGCTTGATGCATCAGCGAAACGTATCGATGCAGGCTTACCTGGGCCGAAACTTTTCGCTCTGGCCAATTTTCTGTGTGTCCAAGGACCAGGCTACATCATGATTCAGTCGGTTGTTAAAAAAGTGACCATCATGGATCCATAATTATGTGATGGCTTGACTGTTAGAATGCATCATGGAGATGCATTAAGCGCCTTTTTGCCAGAGCATGGCTAGAATAGTTTATCGCCTGTAAACGTGTGAAATAGTGACCGGTCTAAAAGTGCATCGTATAGTCAACGTACAAAGTTAACTCTTCACTAAACGACAAAATTTTAGACTTGTCCGAATCGAAAGTATTTGAAGACGACAAATTAAATGCAGCTTTTTCAATGGCGGGATTAATCCTTGAAAGAATAAAGGAAAAAAAAAAAAAAAAATAGCTCTGTGCGAAAAGGAGGAAATGTTGCTTATCAGCATTCCTCCTTTTCCCACAATGTTTTTAAAACTATTCTACCTCTAAGTTATTAAAACTCAGGATTGTTTGGTAAAGACTTAATCCATCTCGGAAGTTAGGATCTAAACAAATTAAGGTCGGGAGAGAAAACAGCTGTTTAACCCTTTACCACATAATCCCGAGTTTCAGCCACCCTGAAGAAGAAGCCTTTTGAAAACATTGTGGTAACCAGCATTTTCTCAGTTTCCCACATTGTTTTCTACCCTATCCAAGACAAATCTCATCATTTAAGCCACACTTAGATTGTCGTCTGCAAATGCTTTCAATTTTGGACAAGTCTACATTTTTTGTTGTGTGGTAAAGAGTTAACTCTTATGGCAGCAAATAAGTGAGGTTGTATTATTCGGTGGACGAAAAGATCGGATGTTTCTATTTCATGGCTTGTTTTGGATATGATATTTCACAGCTTATTGGACTGTGTAGATCCAAGATCAGACTGCACGTTCTGTGCAGTCTGATCTTGATCTACACAGTCCAGAAAGGTAGGCAAAGCTGTGCTTGGTATTATAAAGGTGAGTGTCAGACTATATTTACTAACGAACAGTCAAAATGTTTGTAATAGTTGAAGATTTATTCCACTCCTGAAAAATGTTTTATGTCGACCGAATCACAGCTGGTTTAGAAAGGTGGCGGTATACAATAAACTTGGGATCTACTTTTCATCTGCTACCAATGTCTTCGGCTTCAGGATGTTTTAGCTGGACTGTCGAGATACTTTGATACATAAATTACAGTCCTGTCGCCGTGTACCTGGTCATCGTTATCCAAAAACTTGGATATTTCCTGATATTTCTGTCAGTATTGAAGATATTGACTTCAAACTCAGACTAGTTCAAACTATCAGTATGGGATCCTGCTTGACTTAGTAGTAAAGATTAGGACTCGTAACCTAGAGGTCCCGGGTTGAGCCTCATTGGAAGAACTGCTTTCTTTAGTGGGAGTGTCCTGAGGCAAGACACTTCAGTACTAGTCTTGTACTGGTTAAGCCCAGGACATTCATGAATATGTGAACTGTCGCCGTGATATGACGGAAATGATATTGAAAGCGACGTAAAACACCATTCAATCAATCAATCGTCAAAACTGAAGCCTGTACCGGAAGAGCAGGTAACCTCAAAATATTTTGACGGAGTTATGTCCCTTTTTCGGCCCTAGAATTGTAACGGAAAGGCCTGTGCAAACAAGTGTTGGCACCCGCATGAGGTAGTCTTTTTTTTTTTCTGTTCTTGGAAAAAAAGAAAAAAACTTTATGTCGACCAAATTACAGCCGTTTAGATAGGTAGTAGTATGTAGTTAACATGTGATCTACTTTCTTGTTTCAAATGCTCGCAATACCTTCCAGTTTTAAGCATTTATTCCATTCTATTCGGAACTCTTTGGTCACTGTTATGCAATTCTCTGGCGAATGTCGACGTAGCAATAGGGAAACAATGACATTTTACACCAGATACGCGCTCCAAAAAGGCAGTTTAGGATATAACTAACGGTACTTCGGTTATTTCCCCGAGCTTTTGTCTGTTAAATTATGATCATTCCTTTGTATTAAAACATGCAAATAATAGTAAATATGGCTCAATTTGAAACATCTATAAAATATGGGGCATCAAAATTTGTGTATCAGGTTAGAACTTAAAGATTCGTAAAATTGAGCGAGATAAGCCCAAACAAGCTCTGGTTTTCACGTGTCTGCATCACAAGTCTTTTGAGGACAATGTGGGAGAGGGAGAAATTGCCCGTAACGAGCAATTTCTCCTTTTCCTACAGTGTCTTCTACCCTGTTTTCTGCCCTTTTTGACAGCTTTCTGTCATTTTCGTCAAATTTGGGGTTGTTGTCTGCGGGCTCTTTCAGTTTGGACCAGTCCAAAATTTGTCGTTTGGGAAAGGGTTAATGATCAATAATTACGAACAGAACCTGTTTTTTTTATTACATACATGTATAAATACTATTGAAGAATCCAGATTTTGAGGTCGATCTTTTCTCACATCTTTCCATTTAGTTTTCTTTGCTAATGTTGTACAAAACTTTGTACCTTAGTGAAAATAAAGTATATGTTGTTGTTGTTGTTGGGACAAGGACTCCGCCATGTTTGTTTGTTTGTTAATTTTCGTGAAAAATAGTCTGGCGGCGTACATCTGAGGTTTTGCTTTGTAGAATTCGACGAAGTGTGCCGAGTGATTCCATTTCTGATCTCAAAAACAGAAAAAGCTTCCGTCGACCGAATTAAGGACCTACTTTTTGTGTTCAACATAAAAGTAGATCCTTAATTCGGTCGACGTAAGTTTTATTGTCAATGCCATCAAAATTTAAGTGGTCCCCGCCGCACAAATAGATCGTATCTAAACAATATCGCTGTATCCGGGGAGGGAACGAATGTACTTCAAAATTTGCTCGAAAACTTGACAGAAATCATAGAAATAATTAGAGAATGATATTCTCCTTGACTGATTACCTGATGAAATAACTTGTTGAGGGGGACTTCGAAAATACCTTTGTAAGATCAACATAAATTAAAGGCCCAACAGCGGCGAAAAACACAGATGTTAAAATACCTTCAAATTCAAATCATACCATTTAAAAATATTTAAAATATTGTGAAGATGACAATCTGTTATTGTGTGGTCAGTCCAACTGTAAGTCACTGGCAGAAAAATGAATTTCAATATCGGGCAACTTGAAAGTAAACAAACAATAGAGTGACCTGGCAGCATTTAATTTAGTTTTAAAACTAATTTCACTGCCAGGAACTAACAGTTGGATCGACCGTACAATAACAGATTGTCATCTTCACAATACTTTCAACGTTTGTCAGTGGTATGATTTAAATTCGAACGCATTTTAACATCAATGATTTATTTACTTTTAAATGGTATGATTTAGATTTAAATGCATTTGAAGACCCGTTTTGTTTACTTTTGGCAGCTATTGTTATTCTAACTTATAATACATGTGTGTATGTTGAACATTTTGAGAAAAGGTGGAACTGCTTATAACGAGGAATCCCACCTTTTCTCACAATGTTTTCAAAAGTGATCTCTTTAGAGACAAAAATTGCCGTCCGCAGACGGGAATTTATTGACCAAACGACGACATTTGTCCGGATTCAAAGCTATTGCAGACGACAATTTAAGTTCGGCTCAATTGATGAAACCGAACTCTAAAAGGGTAGAAATCATTGTGGAAAAAGTAGAAAATGCTGGTAACCAGCATTTTCTCCTTTTCCCACAATGTTTTCAAAAGGCTTTTTCTCGTCCCCAGGGTCGTTAAAACTCGGGACCATGTGGTTAATGGGTTGAAGAACTATTTGAAAGAAAATTGCAAACTTGCAAATTCTTTGCCTACCTTTCATTATTGAAGTAAAATCATTATTTGAATAATAGGGAAAAAAAAAACACATTTCAGAGTGAAATAAAAAATGTCAAAAAGATATCTGAAACGTTTCCAACATATATTTTTGTCTGTCTGTCTTGTCCGGAACTATTTTTTGTCTCCGGCTTTTTCGTTTCAAGTTTGCTAATGAGTCGAAGCACAACAATAGACCGTTAATTCTTCAGATAATGCGCAATAATACATGAACCGTGCGTAACATTAAAGCATATGTTTTTCGAAAGATTTCTGGTATTTTTGATAATTCTGTTTGCCTTGTTATATTTTTCTAAACCTTTTTTTTTTAATGTCAGTTGGAGATAAAATGATGATTAAGATGTTGTAGATCAAGATCAGACTGCTCAGAAAATAATTTCAGATCTTGGAAATACTTTGTTTGCTAATTGATAATGAAACATTGCGAAATGTTTATCCTACTTTGTAGTGTAATGGTGGTTTTGAAGGTCGTGGGGTCGAGTTCAACCGTCTGCATTTTTTGTTTTTTCCGGCATTGTTGTCCAAGCATTTTCCTCCTTTTTTTCGCTCAACTAAAGGTACATGTACAAATTCTATGATTTTGGCCTCGCAGCCACATGAGCCCCCGTAGCTCAGACGGTAGCGCACAGGACTTGAGAATAGGAGGTCGCTAGTTCGATCCCCGAGGATTGATGATAGTCATCGCGACAGGATTCATTCGTCTCTCACCGCTGACCATTATTTCGACGATGGTTATGTGGGAAAGCAGCCAGTGGCTTAGAAAGAATATTGTGCAGAGTACTGGTAAAAGAAACTCCAGGAAAGCATGGATAGGTGCACTCATGAGGTAGAATGGTCCTTGAGCATACAGAAAACTGACCGATAGCGAAAAGTTTCGGCCCAGGTCAGCCTGCGCGGAGTGCGCAGGCTGACCTGGGTCGAGGCTTTTCGCAGATGCATAAAGCCCACTTTTGATAGAGCATGGTTCATTTATTTTTACCTTGACACGTGCTGAAAAAGGGGGGAGGGGGGCTAAATCTGCACGACACGTGGTCTAGACAACATAAATTTCGTAAGTAAAAATACGAGCGTACAACGACGCTATGACGAGTTCGGGCAAAACAGATAATATATGCAGTATTCTTTCACAATTATTTTGCACTCAATAACCACAGTATTAAAGATACATTCTTACAGCCAGAGAGAGAAAATAACGTTTAAACTTGAACGTGTGTAGAATGGCTTAGAATTTGGTCAGCTGTGTAAACATAGATTAATTACCAATATGTATGGCGTAAGGGATAGAGAAACTCGAGGGATTTGTCATTTAAAATCGTAAACGACAACAGTGATTTCTTTGAAGGCGGCCAAAATATGAAATGCATTTTCTATTCGTTGTAATGTGTGCAACCTTGCAGCCATCAGCCAAGCCCCGGTAGCTCAGTCGGTCGCGCACAGGACTTGAGAACAGGAGGTCGCTAGGTCGATCCTCGGCTCGGCCAATTTATTTTCCAGAATTGATGATAGCCATCGCGGCAGGATTCATTCCTCTCTCACCCCTGACCATTGCTTTGACGATGGTTATGTTGGGAAGCAGCCAGTGGCTTGGAAAGAATATTGTGCAGAATACTGGTAAAAAAAATTCAGGAACGCACGGATAGGTGCACTGGTCGCCGCGATATGACCGAAATAATGTTGAAAACGGCGTTAAACATCATTCACTCAATCGATCGATCTATCGATCTGGCAGCCGCGGGGGACAATATTTGGTAAGGATGAAGTGAGTTAAAACTGGCTGAAAATGAAGATAAAATGGGTTTTAAACTGGCTGAAAACGAGTATAGAGGTATCTTTAACCTTTTTTTTGCTTTGAACCCAGACTTAACCCTTAAGTTGCTAATCGCGACTCACTGACCTTTTGCGGACAGTGTAGATCAAGATCAGACTGCACATAACGTGCAGTCTGATCTTTGATCTACACTATCCGATGCGGTATTTTTTCTTTCCGATAAAATCAACTTTGAAACCGCAATGTTTGGGCTTTTAGTATTGAGTAGAAATTTGCATTTCATTTATTCAGCAGCTTAACCCTTTCCCAAACGACAAAATTTGGACTGGTCCAAATTGAAAGACTTTGCAGACGACAATATTAAATTTGATGAAAATGGTAGAAAGTTATCAAAAAGGGTAGAAAACACTGTGGGAAAAGGAGAAATTGCTTGTTACAAGCAATTTCTCCTTTTCCCAGTGTTTTCAAAAGACTGCAGACACGTGAAAACAAGGGCTTGTTTGGGAAAGGGTTAAGTGTTAATTGTTTTTGCAGACATGATGAACAACAAAAAAGTTTCAACATTTCTATTCTAGTTACTGTTACACCGTTTGTCTTTTTCTTTTAAAGATACATTTACACTCATTTTCAGCTTGTTTTTGACTCATTTCATCATTACTTTATCAAACTATAATCATTCTTGTATCTTTATGCCAAATATTGCCCCTGATGTTTGCAAGGTTGCATAGATGACGACCGATAGAAAATGAAATTCGTTTTCTGAAAGCCTTCAATGAAATCACCCTCGTGACGTTTCCGATTTTGAATCAAAGATATCCGATACATTTGTTTATCCCTTAGACAATAGTATACATCGGTAATTTAATTTTGTTTAAATATGTTTACACAGGTGACTAGATTTTGAACCATTCTACAGTCTATCAAATTTTAACAGCGATTTTTTTTCTTCTCTGGCTGTAAGGATGTATCTTTAAAGGCTCTCTTTTTGTTTGTTGTGAAATCATACAGACAATCAGACCTCCAGATAAAAGGGAGTGATAGTATTCTAAATCCATTATTTCTCTCCCAAACCCTATGTTGTGGGTGCTCATTAGAATTGTCTCGATGATACGATTCTAATGAGTACCCATAACATAGGGTTTAGTGGAGAGTGAGTAATATTTTCAATTTTGAAATCAAAATCACTCCCTCTATCTGGAGTCTGGTGTGTCAATGTATAGAAAACATATCCACATGTGTTACCGGATTACTTTTTTTTTAATCAGAATTTCTAAATGTATGTTTTGCAAGCAATCTTGCACATGTACCATGCAAGTTGATACAGGCTATCACGTGCAAGAAAAAAAAAACAGTAAAAGAAACCCCGAAAAATAACAAAGGAAAGATATCTACGGGCTGTCTGTTATGCAAAAATAGCGTTACGAACAGACTTACTCGTATGCGGGTATCTTTCGAAAAAAAAAATGGTAATGAGTCGCGCTCTGGGAAAAAGGGGGTTTATCGCATCTACTTAATGTATTATAACAAGCAAGTCGTCACAGAATAATGATCCATCTTGTCTTAACCAGAGCTCCAGATAGAGGAAGTGATTTTGATTTCAAAATTGAAAACAAAAGGTCACTGTACACTAAACCCTATGTTGTTGGTACTCATTAGAATCGTCTCATCGAGACGATTCTAATGAGTACCCACAACGTAGGGTTTGGAAGAGAAATAATGGATTTAGAAGGTCTGTTAACTCTGTACCAAACGACAAAAAAATTAAGACTTGTCCAAACTGAAAGTAGCTACAGGCGATAAATTGAATGTGGCTCAAATGATGGGATTTTGTCTGTGAAAGGTAGGAAACATTGGGGGAAAAGGAGAAAATGCTGATAACCAGCATGTTCTCCTTTTCCCATAATGTTTTCAAAAGCCTTCTCTGTTAGGGTCGTTAAAACTCGGGATGGTGTGGTAACCCTTATCCTACTAAATAAGCGAAATGAAACTTTCAAACCAACAATAAAAAACCAAAATACTGCCATTTCAAAGGCATGGGGGGGGGGGGGGGCAGATATCTCCTTATCGGACAGTGTAGATCCAAGACCAGAGTGACTAAATGATGTTTACGTCGATTTCAACATTATTTCAGTCATATCACGGCGACAGCTCACGTATTCATATTATGCCCTGGGTTTCACCAGTACCAGGCTACAGCTCTGAAGTGTCTTGCCCAAGGATAGGAAGGATAGTAGCTTTATTCAGTAATGTAGAAATCATAATAGTAAGGAAAAGGAAAAGAAACAGATTGCTTGCTGGGCATCTAAACTTACAATTAAACACTTGAGTACAGCAAATGCCAGCAAACGCCAGTCCAACGGTGACCCCAGAAGGTTCTCTTAAACCATCTGATTTATAAATAGTAGTATCAGTTTTTAAAGTAGTAGTAGTAGCAGTAGTCGTAGTTGAAACGATGATAGTAGTAATAATGATAATGATGACCCCAGAAGGTTCTCTTAAACCATCTGATTTATAAATAGTAGTATCAGTTTTTAAAAGTAGTAGTAGTAGTTGTTGTAACGATGATAGTAGTTATAATGATAATGATAATTATAAGACTCCCTGCCTGTAGGCGAGAAGCTAACCGTTCTGCAAAGTGACTTCCAAGTCTTGCTTTAACGTTCCTCGTGAAGCACACGTGTCCAAGCCTCGCGTAATCGCGCTTAATCGTCCGTGATTGGCTACGTTTTTTTTTTTCGGGCGGATGTGGTAAAATTTTTACTGGTGCCTCAAGGCTGATGAAACATCTACTGTAGGTTCAGTTTATCTCTACCAAACGACAAAAAAATTTAGACTTGGCCAAATTGAGAGCGCTTGCAGAAGACAATTTAAGTGTGACTCATATGGCGAGATTTGTCTTTGAAAAGGTAGAAAGCATTTAGGGAAAAGGAGAAAATTTTGTCGTGTGCAAATGCTTTCAACTTGGTCCAGTCCAGAATGTTGTCTTTTGATAAAGAGTGAACCCTTAAGCTGCTAATCAAGACCCACTGACCTTTTGCGGACATTGTAGATCAAGATCAGACTGCACAGAACGTGCAGTCTGATCTTTGATCTACACTGTCCAATGCGGTATTTTCTTTCCGGTGAAATCAACTTTGAAACCGCAATGTTTGGCCTTTTAGTACTGAGTACAAATTTGCGTTTCATTTATTCAGCAGCTTAAGTGTTAAAGCTCGTAACTCTATGTCCAAATTCAACAGGTGGCATGTAGAAATGATTCGATGTTAAAATGGTATTGTTTATGCAGCATTCAAATTACATTTTTAATCAAAGATTTGAGTCATGCACTGTGAAAAGGGGGCTTAATGCATCTGCGAAAAGTATCGACCCATGTCAGCCTGCGCAGTCCGCGCAGGCTGACATGGGCCGACACTTTTCGCTATCTTTAAATTTTCTGCATGTCAGGGGGTAATTTTACCTTTATGATTTAGTCGATTGTTTGAGAAAATGGTTGTTAGGGATCCACAATTAGGTGATGTCTTGCTTGGTATAATGCATTACGGAGATGCATTAAACCCCCCTTTTGCCAGAGCACGGACCATTTAATCATTGGTCAAAATGTCCGTATGGCCCTCTGTCTCTCTGCGCATGCGCGGAAAACATGCCGAGGGTTAAAACGTATAGCTTGTCAGGAGACCGACAGACTTTCATCCATCTAAACTATATCTTTAACGTGACCGCCCTTACAAAACACGGATTTTAATTAATTAGATGTTTTTGAACAGCCGTTTTTACCGATATTTTTTTTTTGTTTTTCGCTTTTCATACAGGAATTCTCCCTTTTTTTTCATGCATAAATTAGTCAACTGTCAGCTGGTTGAAGTACATACCTTTGTGCAGGTGCGCGTTGATAGACTGGTTCAATGTCAGACATTCTATGTTGATTGTTTTATGAGTGTATGTTGATACTAAAATGTAAACCGGTCTAAATAGTAAGGATATCTCTTAAATTTGTAAAGACTGATACTGCTGTAGCGATGATAACAGTAATAATGATGATGTTGAATAATAATATTTGGGAAACATTTGACTTAGAGAAATAACCCTCCATTTACCAATTAGATATACTGTACTGGATGTATATTAACCCTTAGGCTGCTAAGCGCGACTCACTGACCTTTTGCGGACAGTGTAGATCAAGATCAGACTGCACAGGACGTGCAGTCTAATCTTGGATCTACACTGTCCAATAAGGAGATGTTTCCCCAACCCCCATAACTTTGAAATACCAACATTTTGGTTTTGTTTTTAACCACCAGCTTGAAAGTTTCATTTTTAGTTATTTGGCAGGATAAGGGTTAAGTTGAATTGTCACAGTTACAAATAATTTACCTATAATGATTTATCCATGATGATTTATATTGCAAAACTGGTGTAAACGTTACCAAAAAAAAGTGTTATCTTACGTTTTTTTTTTTTAATCCCCCCTTAAAATATGCAGTCGAGTCTTCTAATATCAACCGATAATATTTATTCAGTCAATCAAAGTAATAAACGTTATCTTTGTTTGATCACACAAGGGTCCGTATTCACCAACCATTCTTAATGGCATTTGGTTTAGCCAATCAGAACTTGCGTTACTTTCAAATTTAGAAAATTCTTGAGAATAAAACGGAAATTGTGCTTTCACTCTACGGATATTACCGATAAATATCGAACGAGGCTTTGTCCTTCGTTTTACCTGCCACAGTCTCAAGTGACGTAATCGTATGTCTCTTTCGTCATCTTTATTGCAAACTACGAAAATGACCGATTGGATACTCGTAGCATTTAGCCAGTGGTCGTATGATCAATCTAATGCTATTTTTTCCTCTATTATGTCATCAGGCAAAAGTAGGCAAAACAATTTTGTTGACCTTTTTTGACCCGAAAGATGCACCGGAATGTTACTCAGGGTGAAGCCGACATAAACCGCGACAAAAAAAAAAAACACTTAAGACGACAACTGTCACGTGACATCAGCGGCTAATGGACAAAAAACCCGAACATTGTGAAAAAGTGACATGTGTGGAAAGATGATTGTTCCATTTGTCAATTTTGTATTTGTTACCACACAGAATTCAGTGCGAGCCTGTCATTGTAGAAGGTCACGTGAGTTCAGTTTGGTTTCCCTCGGATTCTTTCCTCCATTCAGTTATAAGTTAGAAAGAAAGGTTATCCGTTGTCAGCCTTTAAGTTGCAAAAGTAGAGATGAAAAAAGCCATTCTCTGTGAAAAGTATCTTTGCAAAAAGTATCGACCCAAGACAGCCTGCGCAGGCTGTCATGAGTCGAAACTTTTCGCTAATGGTCAATTTTTCTGCATGACAAAGGACCAGTCTACCTTATGATACAGTTGGTTGTTAGACAAAATGGATTTTATGGATCCCTGATTATGCGATGACTTTCTGGGTATAATGCATCGCAGAGACGTATTTAGCTTCTTTTTCCCAGTGCATGATTAAAATATTGTAAAAAAGAAACAAGCAAACATTGCGATTTTAAAGAACTTTCGCCAGGTCATCACACGAGGTCGGATAGTGTAGAACCAAGATCATACTGCACGTTCTGTACAATCTGATCTAGACTCATAGTGTCGGCAATAGCGCACTGAATCACGCTTAGCAGCTTAATGGTTAACATTAATTCAGTGCTGTAAAAAATATTCAACAGAAGTTGCAGATATCTTTTTTTAAATAAAAAATATTCAACGGAAGTTGTAGATATATATATATATTTTTTTTTTTTTTATAAAAAATATTTAACAAAAGTTGTAGATATCTTTTTTTATAAAAAAAAATCAACGGAAGTTGTAGATATATTTTTTTATAAAAAATATTCAACAGAAGTTGCAGATATCTTTTTAATAAAAAAATATTCAACAGTTGTAGATATCTGTTTTATAAATAAATATTCAACAGAAGTTGTAGATATTTGTTTTATAAAAAATATTCAACAGAAGTTGTAGATATCTTTTTTATAAAAAAATATTTAACAGAAGTTGTAGGTATCTTTTTTATAAAAAAATATTCAACAGAAGTTGTAGATGTCTTTTTTAGATTTAAGTAAGTTTTCTTTACAAGCATATTCATTTATTTATCTACATACTCGATTTTTCGAAAATGCAATCATTAGAATATAGTGGCTAATTCTTTTTATTTATTTTTTTTTTTTGTTTGTTTGGGGGGTGGGGGGGGGGGAGAACTGAAATTATGTCTCTTTGTATGAGAAAAGGGTAGTCTTACTGTTGTTCGGGGACCGTATTCACCAACAATTTTCAAGATTTGAAAGTTAAAAACAACTTCTGATTGGCTAAACCAAATGGTTTAACCAATCAGAAGTTGTGTTACTTTCAAAACTAGAACATTCTCGAGAATGAAACAAAGAATATTCATAAGAATGGTTGGTGAATACGGACCCTGGTCGCTCATACGGGCAATACCATTGGCACGGCTCTGTTGTTGTTGTGATGGTGGAAGGGTTGGTGGGTGGGGTTGGGGGGGTAGAGAAAAATTCTCACTCACAATTGTTAACAGAATTATACAGTCATGTACCCTTGCGTTTTATTTATCACTTCTAGTTTACATAGATATCTGGTGGTACATGTAATTTCTTCGGCCCTGTCCCTGTTAGAATAATGGATGTTTGATTGTATTACCATACCAAACGACCCCTTGATTCTGTCACCCCGTTGATGAAGGCGATTAAAAAAGGCTATTAAAAACCTAGTTTCAACAAACAATAATTTTTTACTATTTCAACTACAAATTGCATCACTTAAGCCGCATCAGCTGTGTCACCTGGGAAAAAAACTTTCAAAAAGGCGAATCTGAAATGTTGTCATTTTGTTTCCTGATTTTTTTTTAAATACCTTGTAGAAGTAGATGCTTGAATGGGCAGATATTTCTCGGAAAAATTGTTGCGGAAGGGAAATAGTCAGAGCTGCTGCTGATCTGTTTTCAAAAACAACGTTTTTCTCACTACATAAAGAGTAGCTGTATGCGGAATAATTCTTGCTAACTGATTAAATTATAATCGTTTAATGACTCAGGAAAAAAATGCGTGTAAAAATTACGCCTTATCTTTGATTACGAGACACCGCTTCTTGAAGTTGTCCCGTCATGCCTAGCGCCAATTTAATGGCCGACAAGTAAACAGGGCTGTATGGTGTTCGTCTGCCAGTATTAATTAGACATTTTTATCGGCAGAAACAATTATGAACCCTACACCGAGAGTCAAACGTTATCGGACGATATAAACCATCATACCATTTTCATGATAATTTCCTAACCTTTTACCAAACAACAAAGTTAGAGCTCGTTCGAATAAAATGCAACGGAAGACGACCAACTAAATGTTGCGTAGATGGTAGGAGCCGTTTTTGAATGTTTTGAAGACATCGTGGGAAAAGGAGTAAATGCCGCTAACCAACATTTTTTCCTTTTCCCACAATGGTAGGAATCGTTTTTTTTTTTTTGATGTTTTGAAAACCTCGTGGGAAAAGGAGGAAATGCTGGTTACCAGCATTTTCTCCTTTTCCCACGATGGTTTTAAAAGTCTTCTTATCAGGTTTATTAAAAAGAGATCCCTAGCTGAAGGCCCAGCCTTTAAAATAACTGTATTTAGCATAAAATATTATTCCCAGTTACCCCTCAGAGGGCCAAAACATACTAAAAGACAGTTTAAATCGATACATAAGAATAGTTCTATTGTCAATTTAAGAACAGACCTTTTTGGCGTAGCTGTATGGGCTGGCTTTTATCTACTTCTTGGTACTAGTCAGAAATGAATTAATAATTATTCATGATTGGTCAGAAAAAGTGGACACGGTTATTCTGCAGGCTTCTGCACAAAATATTTTTAATATTGCTATTGGTCAGAAAACATGTGGACAGTGTTATTCTGCTGGCCTCTACATAAAAGATTTTCAATATATACCAATACCTCTTACGCGGTCTGTTTTTCATTTTAAAGATCTGTCTTGTTTTTAAATGGGTAAGATTTGTACAACAGGTCCAGTATGTGACGCACCGAGGTACGCGTTGGAAGGAGAAGCGTCATTGGAATTTAAATACCGGTACAAAGATACTTAGCAGGCATGCCGTCCGAAATTTATGCAAGAAATCATTATAATATATCATTATTTTCTAATGTTTTATTAATGGGCTATGACAGTTCTTCTTATTTCTTACATTGGAACCAAATCACGTGATTCATATGAAATTCGAAGAATGGAACGCCTATGTACCCGTTTAGTTTGTCACGCCATATTGGTTTTCCAGCATTTTCTTCTTTTCCCATAATGTTTTCAAAACCCTTCTCCTTTTAGGTTCGTAAAAACAAACTGGTACACGCTTTCCGCACATGGAATTTTGAGTCGCGCTTTAAAATTCAAGTCATAATCTTTCACCACACATTTCCTTATTTAAAAAACCTTACAAAAAAAAAAATGCTGGTAACAAAGCAACTAGCATTTTTCCCTTATCCCACGATGTTTTCTTCCCAGTCAAAGACAAATACATCATTTGAGCTACATTTATTTGTCGTCTGCAAGATCTTTCAGTTTGGACAATTCTAAAATTTTGTCGTCTGGTAAAGAATTACGTAAACCAAATACACGTCCAGACAGTGAACGAATAAATTATAAAGTAAATTCATGAGGCTGTTCGACCATCATAATCTGACGTTAACGGACGGCGTTCTTTGAAATTTGATCTTGATTTACACTGTTTACAAACCACATGTCTTGCCCTTAACCCCTTTACGCGTAGCCTCGGAAAGGGCAGTCGGTAGTGTACAGGACTTGACAACAAGGGGTCGCAGGTTAGAATCCTCATCGCAGCCAATTTCTTTCCGAGGACTGATGATAGTCATTGCGCCACAATTCACTCCTCTCTTACCGCTGATCATTGTTTCGACGATGGTTATGTGAAAAAGCAGCTAGTAGATTGACAAGAATATTGTGAAAAGTGCTGGTAAAAGAAACTCCAGGAAAACATAAATAGGTGCATTGGCCGTCGCGATATAACTGTTGAAAACCGCGCTAGACACAATACAATCAAAACAATCAACCTTAAAAGGGGGGCTTAATGCATCTGAGAAAAGTATCGACCCAGGTCAGCCTGCGCAGTGCGCTCAGGCTGACCTGGGCCGAAACTTCTCGCTAATGGTCAATTTTCTGTATGTCAAAGGACCAGTCTGCCTTATGAATCAGTCGGTTGTTAGACATTATGATTTTTATTGATCCCTAATTATGTGATGTCTGGCTTGGTATCATGTATCACGGAGATGCTTTAAGCCCCCTTTTCACAGAGCATGGTTCATTTACATGTGGCCGCTATCTTTAATGGTTAGGAAAGAGTCTGCCTTTCCATGCTTTGATTTTAGATAGTTTTTTGTTAATAAAATGAAGGAAAAAATCATAATTGAAATGGAGACAGCTTGACGAGTCAGGTCATGTCTTGTGCTTCCCTTGGTTGTTTATCGGAGCCGCTACTAACTGGCTGTTTCCTGTAGATTACGTTTTAGAAAATCGTGGCAAATAGCAAAAAAAAAAATCTCATGATGAATTTTGTTTTTCTTCTTTAACCACTTTATTGTCGCATATACATGTATTACCTCCCTTTAAAAAATGCAAATGAGGTAAGCTAGGAAACGTATTGAGGTGTTTGTGAAGATATATCAGCTGAGACCGTAACTCATCTATAGAAATATGGGAGGCTTCAGTCTGATAGCATTTTTTGCCCTGAGTAGGCATTTAATGTACATGTATTTGGCTGATCATATTTGATTTATTCGCAGCTTGTTGATCATAGCAACGGAAGTTTTACAAAACATGTAGTCAGCCTGAATAGCTCAAGTGGTAAGGCCGTGAGACTTGTAAGCGAAGAATGTCGGGACACTCGAGGCCCCGGGTTTGAGCCTCACTGGATCCACTGGGTTTTCGTGGGAGTGTCCTTGGGCAAGATACTTTGGAGCCCCAGCCTAGTACTGTAGATCCCAGGTAATGCATGAATATGTGAGCTATCGCCGTAATGTAATTGAAATAATGTTGAAAGCGGCATAAAACACCATTCAGTCAATTCTGTATCTTGTACCATCCAACGTAACTAACAGTTTTCTGTGTGCGTTGACCGTATGGGCACCTGTCGAACCAATTTCCGGTTGATAAATCAAATGGGGCCCAAGATAGAACTGATGAAATTTTAAGAAAGCATTTGCAGACAACAAATTAAATGTGGCACAAAATACAAATGATAGGATTGGTCGTTGGAAAGTTAGAAAACATTGTGGGGGGAATAGGAGCATTTTTTTTTTTCCCTTTCCCCAACAATGTTTTCAAAAGCATTCTTCCTCAGGGTCAGTAAAACACAAGATTGTTTGGAAAAAAGTTACCTCTCCGACACTTTAATAATCCGTGTTTGACCAGGATGGTGTCAGAGGTTTATTCCTGCAAAATCAGTTTCCGGAAGTCAGATGTTATACAAAAAAAAAAATGGCCTGTCTCTCTGTGTCTGGTGATTTTCTTAATGAGCCATGCTCTGGCAAAGGCGGTTTAATGGGGGTACTACATTATGCTAAGCAAATCATCATGTAACTATGAAACCATAAAATCCTTTTTGACCTACAACCGACGGAATTTTGGGATAGAATGGTCCTTTGACATGCAGAAAATTGACCAATAGCGAAAAGTTTCGAACCAGGTCAGCCTGTGCGGACTGCACAGGCTGACCTAGGTCGATACGTTTCACAAATGCGTTAAACCCTCCTTTGCCAGAGCATGGCTTGTTTTTTTTTTTACCTATTCATTGCATTCCAAAAAAAAAAAAACAGAACTTAGAAATATCATAATTGAAATGGAGACAGCGTGACGAGTTAAATTTATCTTTGGCTTCCGTTGTCTGTTGATTAAAACCGCCATTTAAATGTTGTCAAGTGATCGGTCTTTTGTGAAAAAATAACAACCAAACTTTTGAACAACATAGATTTCCCTTGACCCCTGTTTCTATGAATTTGAAACCCCAAAATTTCTAAATGTCCCCTAAAAATTGAATGTTTGCTAGTCTGAATCATAAGACGGGTTCACCGACCCCCCCCCCCCCCCCCCCCATGAGTAGGCTTGATGAAAACCCAGCCGACCGTTGTCTAGGAAGTAGTCAGTGGTATTGAATTAGTGTGAAAGCCTGAACTACTTGATTAGGTACCATGTCTTGTAGAATAAAGTCAAGCTGTACGAAAATGCGCTAGCTGATCTTGATTCACAGACTCACAGAGGGCAACAGAAATCATGACATGATAAGTGTGGATTTTGAATTTCTTAGATTTTTAGACTTGTCCAAATAGATAGCACTTGCAGACGACATAATTAAATGTGGCTCAAAGGACGAAGTATGTCCTTGATATGGTAGAAAACATTGCGGGAAAAGCAGAAAATGATGTTTGCTAGCATTTTACCTTTTCCCACAATGTTTTAAAAAGGTCATTTTCTCAGGGTCGTTAAAACACGGGATTGTGTGGTAAACGGTTAAATGACGTCAACATCTACTTTCGTTGCGGCAGAATATTTTGTCTGCAGTAGCAAGTCCCTTACTTCCGGTTGAAATCTAGAGCAAAAGTAGATCTCAAAGCATAAGTAAACTTGTTTTTGTGGACAGTATGAATTAAGATCAAGGCTATCTTCTGCAGAAAGAGTGAATCAAGATCAAACCGCACAGAGGGTGCAGTCTGATCGTTGATCTCCACTTTCAGCTTTTTTCCCATTTTAGCGAAATCGGAATGTTCTGGCAAAAACGCCAGTTAACCCTTAAGCTGCTAAGCGCGACTCACTGACCTTTTGCGGACAGTATAGATCAAGATCAGACTGCACAGAACGTGCAGTCTGATCTTGGATCTATACTGTCCGATAAGAAGATATTTTTTCTACAAAAAAAAAAATCAGTTTTAAATAATATTATTCGGGTTATTACTATCTTCTGGAAAGTTTCGATCAAATTTACTTACCGGGATAAAGGTTAAATTGCAATGCTTTGTCTGATCGCCTGATTTTTTTATTATGCATGCATTTAACCCTTGTTTTGTTAAATAAGTGAAATGAAACTTTCAAACCAATAGCAAATACCCAAATTTTGCTATTTCACAGGTAATTGGGGGCATATCTCCTTATCGGACAGTGTAGATCAAAGATCAGACTGCACGTTCTGGGCAGTCTGATCTTGATCTATACTGTCCGCAAAAGGTCAGTGAGTCGCGCTTTTCAGCTTAAGGGTTAACTGGCGTTTTTGCCAAAACATTTCGATTGTGCAGTCTGATTTTTGATCTACACTGCCCGCAAAAGGTGCTTGTGTCGCGCTTAGCAGCCTAACGTTTAACACGGTTAATGTTGTAAGGGAGAAAGCGCGAACAGAAGGGAAAGCTTTAGAATAGATTTATAACAGTATGTTACTGACATCCCTGAGTGGCATTTTCAAACATGCATACGTGCATTTTGGGTTTAAATTTATATGCATAAACTGTCTTGGCAGAGAGACGTTTGTATCTACTTTCTCATGTACATTTGTTTTATATTCATGTACATTTGTTGGGAAAAAAACTAATGTATATTTCAATAATACCCTTTTTCCTTTGTATAAAAACCAAGCCCCCGTTAGCTCAGTGGGTACCGTACAGAACTTGAGTTCAGGGGGTCGCTGGTTCGATCCCCGGCTCGGCCAGTTTCTTTACGAGGACTGATGATAGTCATGTCGACAGGATTCATTCCTCTCTCACCCCTGACCATTGTTTCGACGATGGTTATGTGGGAAAGCAGCCAGTGGCTTGGAAAGAATATTGTGCGGAGTACTGGTAAAGGAAACTCCAGGAAAGCATGGATAGGTTCACTGGCCGCCGTGATATAACTGAAATAATGTTGAAAACGGCGTTAAACACCATAGAATCAATCTATCAATCAATCAGTCAGTCATTTGTATAATACTCATCTTTCTTTGTATAATACTCATATACATTTGTATACAAATAAAGTAAGAACAGATATGAGCCATGCTCTGGCAAAAGGGGCTTAATGGATCTCTGTGATGCTTTATACCAAACAAGTCCTCTATAATTACGGATCCGTAATAACCATTATGTCTAACAATCGATTGTTATTATTATTATTTTATTGTTTTTCCGCCAAAATGGCGAGCATTATACAATAATAATATAAAAAGAAAAAACAATAAGAAAGAAGAAAGAGATAAAAAAAAAATATGAAGTGTATGTCAAAAGGAAGAGAACCAATGTACGACCAAACTCCGACTCGAAAAAGACCCTTGCATTAAAAAGACGAAAATGCAAAAGCCCCTTCCCTGGTCAGAATGCGGGAGCACATTGTTTTAAACCCAGAGTACAAAAGTGAATAGTTAAACGAGACAAAAATAAGTAAAAGGAAAATAAGAATCGAATAGGGGAACCTTGCAACGAAAACGAAACGCAAGGCAAACATGAGCCACACAGTAATTAGAAACTGCATAATCAAGGCTTGCATTGATAAGCAGACGCCTAGAGTTTATCCATTAATTGAATAAATAAGTGGATAAATCTATAGAAGAGTTAACCAGACAATCATTCAATCAATCGATTGAAAAAAGTGCTCGAGTTAGCGACAGATAAATAAAAATTCACAGTAATATAACGAGGCAAGAGAGGCAAAAAATGGATATGTCACAGAAGGTTGGGCATAGGGGCTGAAGGAATTAAGATAAAATCGGTCCGTTGACAATACAGAAAATTTACAAGTAGCGAAAAGTTTCGGCCCAGGTCAGCCTGCGCGGACTGCGCAGGCTGACCTGGGTCGATACTTTTCGCAGATGCATTGAGCCCCGTTTTCACAGTGCATGACTCATATACATGTACATGTATCTGTTTAAAGTTTATAGTCACTTAAAAACAACTGTTCCTTTTTTCAACTGAAACTCAAACGTATTATTGAACATCTAAAGTTACATATAGGGCATATCAGTTCCTATGTAAATGTATGAAATAACAGTATTTGGTTCGATTTTATTTCAATTATAGCTCAACGCCAAGTTTTCCCTTTTCGACATTTCTCATTTTTAAAGGACATATGCGGCTTTTCACTCTTCTGAAGTGGAAAGATTTTGAAAACATTCTGAGAAATGGAGCAGTTCTTGTCACAAGCAAGAACTGCTCCTTTTGTTTGCTCATACATTTTTTCAACGGTATTTCAGTTATTTCCCGGCGACCGGTGCAAATATTCATGTTTCCGTATAGCATTTTTTCCAAGCTACTGGCTGCTTTCCAATATAAACAGAATCGGAACAATTTGCAGTAGTGTGACAAAAATCTTGTGAAGGGTGACAAATGATTTATTCTCTTTCGAACACAATTAATTTTACCGATATTTGCTGTCAGATTTTTTTTGATATATTGTCGCTCTTTTTTTTTTGTAATTTGCCCATGACACGAAATATAAACACTTATCGTGCTCTGGTTGCTCTGTCGGTCGCGCTCATGGATTCTGATCTATTTGTTGTGAGTTCGAATCTTGGTTTAGGCGGAAATTTCATTGTTTCAGTCATATGGCGACAGCTGACGTATTCTTTTATTAAAGGTTTGTTCCTGGGGGTTAGGGTGATAACAGACGGGCAGCTAAGACCTACAAATCACTTCAATATAGAGCTAAGATCGTCTTAACCCTTTACCAAACAATCCCGTGTTTTACCCACTCCGAGAAAAGATGGCTTTTGAAAACATTGTGGAAAAAGGGGAAAATGCTGGTTACCAGCATTTTCTCCTTTTTCGCACAATGTTTTCTTTTCTCCTTTTTCCATAATGTTTTCTATCATTTTAAAGACTTAGTTCAACATTTAAGCCACATCAGATCTGTCGTCTGCAAATGCTTTCAGTTTGGTCAAGTTTAAATTGTTCTCTTGAAAATGGCAGAAAGTTCTCAAAAAGGGTAGAAAACATTGTGGGAAAAGGAGAAATTGCTCATTACGAGCAATTTCTCCTTTTCCCACAGTGTTTTCAAAAGACTTGTACCGCAGACACGTGAAAACCAGGGCTTGTTTGGGAAAGGGTTAATCCTTAGGCTGCTAAGCGCAACTCACAGACCTTTTGCGGACAGTAAAACCAGCATCTTCTCCTCTTCCCACAATGTTTTCTACTCAATGATGGACAAATTCTGCCATTTGAGCCACCACTAATTTATCGTTTACAAATGCTTTCAGTTTCTACATGTCTAAAATTTCGTCCTGTGGTAAGGAGTTAACCCTTTCCCAAAAAAGCCCTGGTTTTCACGTGTCTGCAGTACAAGTCTTTTGAAAACACTGTGGGAAAAGGAGAAATTGCTCGTGATGAGCAATTTCTCCTTTTACCACAGTGTTTTCTACCCTTTTTGAGACCTTTCTGTCATTTGCATCAAATTTAAAACTGTCGTCTGCAAGCCCTTTCAATTTGGACCAGTCCAAAATTTGTTGTTTGGGAAAGGGTTAAACACATTTTTTATCATAGTAGGTTAAGTTCCCTGCATAGCTTTCCTTTGGTAGCGGGGTAACAATTTTTCTTGCAAGAAAATTTCAAGAAAAAAAATTCTAATATTCACTTTGTGAGTTTTTCGTTCCGTAATTGATGTTTAAAAATGCCACACATTGACAAATATCTTTCGTTTTTTAAACAATCAGAGAACGGAATTTAAGTACGCATACAACCACACAGTAATAGTTCTTTTACAACGTTGACAAAAAGAAAAATGTAGATTTAATTTGTGAAATGGGTTATGTCAGAGTTCAGTCCATTAACGTACAAATTCGACCTTTCACCCTTTTATGACTTGTCATTTATCTGCCTTTTAAAAACAGATTGGAGAGAAAAAAAAAATGTGGTGATTATTTGTAATAAGTAATTGCTCCTTTTCCGTACATGTTTTTCATTTTTCGAAATGTTTTCCTTGAGAGAGAGAGAGAGATGGAGGGGGAGAGAGAGAGAGAGGCAGAGAGAGAGAGGCAGGCAGGGAGAGAGGAGACGAACAGCTGGTCATACAGAAAAACACCTAACAAAAATAATGGCAGACAGGGGTGGATAGACAGACACGAATGCGTTGAAAAATTATTTTCTTTTCATCCAAAGTTAAAAAAGTATGCTGAAAACAATTAACAGATGACGTGTTGAAGTTGATAAATTTTAATTCAACGCTTATCCTGCTAAATAAGTTAAATGAACCTTTCAAGCCGATAGTAAAAACACGAATAATGTTTTTTTTTTTATCAGAAAAAATGTCACATTTTCGGACAGTGTAGATCCAAGATCAGACTGCACATCTGTGCAGTCTGATCTTGATCTACACTGTCCGCAAAAGGTCAGTGAGTCGCGCTAAGAAGCATGAGAGTTAATAGTGTTTTAACAGTAATGCTTATTTGATTGCAACGCCGGGGAAGAAAGAATGGAACAATTTCATGTAAAACTGTCATCATTACTTAAATATGCATTCTGTCAGAAATTGTGAAAAGATTATTACGGTGAAAAAAATGCAGACCACCCTAATCAATCGGGTGGCCTTCTTTCTTTTTTTCAAGCGATACGTTTTTTCGAAATAATTTTAGATAATGTTATTATTATAGCCCTGAAAACTAGGCCTGAACCTCAAAACATTAAAAAAAAGTTGATAAATGTATTTTGTAAAAGAAATATCACCAGAATATAATAATTATCAACATTTTTTTTTTTTTAGACCGGAAGGCTAAATCTTGAAAACAAAGCAAACATTTTTCTCAAAAACTTGCTATACGAAATCGTTTGCACCCCACTATAACTGTTAAAGGCCCAGTAGGTGACAAATGTAAACAGTCCAGGTGTGAAAATGCATTGAAATATAAATCTCACCATTTATAGGAAGTATGGGGATTTATTTTAAATATGACGATCTATTATTGTACGGTCGCTCCAAGAGTTAGTCGCTGGCAAAAAAAAAAGATTTTAAAACCAGATAAAAAGTAAACGCAAGATAAAGCGAATGGGCAACCTTTTTCCAAACGGACGAACGAACGAACGAACAAACAAACGAACGAACGAACAAACAAACAAACAAATACTTTGCACAATATTCGTCTGAAGCCACTGGCTGCTTTCCCACATAAACATGATCGAAACAATTTGGAATGGTGAGAGATGAATTAAGTCTGTCTCAATGACTATCAGTTTTCGGAAAGAAATGTGGTCGAGCAGGGAAATCGAACCAGTGACCTCCGTGGTTTTAAGGGATGTATGTAACCGACTAAGCTACGATGCTCTGCGTTCCAATCGTTGCGAAATACGCTCAAATGTACATTAAAAAGCGAAAGGAAATTCTATATCGGTGTTTCGTGTGAACGGTTAACGAAGCGTAATGCCATTTTAAACTTGCTGAAATCTAACACTTGCATTTTGTGAAACAATACCGGAGTGACGCTGCGAAAATACTTCGAGTGTTGCTCTTGTGAAAAGGTGGTTTTTTAATGCATTTGCAAAAAGTATCAACCCATGTCAGCCTGCGCAGTTCGCGCAGGCTGACATGGATTGATACTTTTTGCTTCTTTGTAAAGGACCATTCTACCTCATCATTCCGTCCGTTTTTAAACAAAATTGATCCTAACTATCCGACGACTTCCATTAACAAGATTATTTATAAATCCCTCTTTTTCTCAGAGCGCTTCAAGTTGAGATCGTGTACAGATGTACTTGTTGGGTGTTTAACGCTGTTCTTATGACCAGTGCACCTATCCTTAAATTTCTTTGACCGTTTACCACGTGATCCCGTGTTGTTCACAACCCCAACGAAGAAGCTATTTGAAAACGTTGAGGGAAAAGAAAAATGGTGATGGCCAGCATTTTCTCTCTTTCTAACAATGTTTTCTATCCTGTAAATGAGAAATCTCGCCGTTTGAACCACATTTAATTTGGTATTCTGTGCATGGTTTCATACTGAACAAGGGTTACATTTTGTCACAATATTTCCACTCGATTTTTGTTCCAACTATCCGAAGTTCCCTCTTGACCGTGTTATGTTTGAAAAGTAATAAACCGTGAAATAGTGAGGAAAGAGGAATGCCCCTCCCCCAATAGTTTTGGTGGAGAACCAAAGATTGTCCTTCCCTCCCCTCCCCCATGATATACATGTATATGAATCTTTTATTAATTCTTTTCTGCGCAGCATTTTCGCCAGGGTTTTTTTGGTGGTGCCGAGCCCCGGTAGCTCAGTCGGTTGCGTACAGGACTTGAGAACATGGGGTCGCTGGTTCGATACTCGGCTCGGCCAATTTCTTTCCAAGGATTGATGATTGTCATTGTGACAGAATACTTTCCTCTCTCACCGCTGATCATTGTTTCGACGATGGTTATGTGGGAAAGCAGTCAGTGGCTTGGAAAGAATATTGTGCGTAGTACTGGTAAAAGAAACTCCAGGAAAGCATGGATTGGTGCACTGGCCGCCGCGATATAACTGAAATAATGTTGAAAACGGCGTTAAACACCATACAATCAATCAATTCGCTAACATGGCAAAAAATCATACGCAATTGGATGTTCTTCTGCGCAGCATTTTCGCCAGTCCTTTTGGCGGTGCCGAGCTCCGGTAGCTCAGTCGGTAGCGTACCGGACTTGAGGACATGAGGTCGCTGGTTCGATCCCCGGCTCAGCCAATTTCTTTCCGAGGATTGATGATAGTCATTGTGACAGAATACTTTCCTCTCTCACCGCTGATCATTGTTTCGACGATGGTTATGTGGGAAAGCAGTCAGTGGCTTGGAAAGAATATTGTGCGTAGTACTGGTAAAAGAAACTCCAGGAAAGCATGGATTGGTGCACTGGCCGCCGCGATATAACTGAAATAATGTTGAAAACGGCATTAAACACCATACAATCAATCAATTCGCTAACATGGCAAAAAATCATACGCAATTGGATGTTCTTCTGCGCAGCATTTTCGCCAGTCCTTTTGGTGGTGCCGAGCTCCGGTAGCTCAGTCGGTAGCGTACCGGACTTGAGGACATGAGGTCGCTGGTTCGATCCCCGGCTCAGCCAATTTCTTTCCGAGGATTGATGATAGTCATTGTGACAGAATTCATTCCTCTCTCACCGCTGATCATTGTTTCGACGATGGTTATGTGGGAAAGCAGCCAGTGGCTTGGAAAGAATATTGTACGTAGTACTGGTAAGAGAAATTCCAAGAAAGCATGGATAGGTGCACTGGCCGCCGCGACATAACTGAAATAATGTTGAAAACGGCATTAAACACCATACAATCAATCAATTTCCTAACATGGCAAACAACCATACGCATGTGGATGTTCTTCTGCGCAGCATTTTCGCCAGTCCTTTTGGTGGTAGAGGGTTTGGGAAACGTGACTAGGTATAATGTAACGGCAATATAACTTAAAATAGTCTAAGATATAGACCACCGAATCAGTTGAAGTAAACCCTTAACTCTTTACCACACAAAAAATTTTTAGACTGGTCCAAATTGAAAGCTTTTGAAGACGACAAATAAAATGTGGCACAAATGATATTATTTGTATCAGATAAGGTAGAAAACATTGTGGGAAAAGGAGAAAATGCTGGTTACCAGCATTTTCTCCTTTTCCCTCAATGTTTTCAAAGGCCTTCTACCTCAGGGTCGTTAAAACTCAGGATTGTGTGGTAAAAGGTTAAACTGCTAAGTAAATACAATGTAACTTTGAAGCCAATAGTAAAAACCCAAATTTTGCTATTTCCACGATATTTTAGGAGGATAAATATCTCTTTATCGGACATTGTAGATCCAAGATCAGACTGCACAGAACGTGCAGTCTGATCTTGGATCTACACTGTCCGCAAAAGGTCCTTGAATCGCCCCTACCAGCCTAAGATTTAATTAAATTTCAAAATCAGGTAGATGATTAACTGAACCCAAAATGGCCACCAAACATGCAAGACTAAGCGGAAACTGCCGTTGCGTAGCAACAAATGAAACCGAGTGTGGTTGTTTCTGGCACAATGCCCCGTATTCATTACAATGTGGAAAAATGACACTAAATATGCGAAACCACGTGTGAAAAAGCGAGCATGCGTTTTAGAAGTATGTATTTCACTTTTGAGACAAAGAATTTGATGGTCATTCAGTTTTAGATGGGTCCTAGAATATACATATGACCCATGCTCTGTGAAGAGGGGTCTTAATGCATCTGCAAAAAATATCGACTCAGGTCAGCCTGGGCAATTCGCGCAGGCTGACCTGAGCCGAAACTTTTTGCTATCGGTCAATTTACCAATTTACTGCATGACAAAAGACCAGTGTACACCTTGATTCAGTCGGTTGCTATACAAAATGGATTTGGGATCCATGATTATGCGATGACGTGCTAGGTTTCACGCATCACGGAGATGCATTAAACCCCCTTTTGCCGGAGCATGGATCAAATATCGTTTCCTTAAACGAAATTCAGTTTGTCTTTTGCCTTTCCTGTTATTTTATTTCAATTAACATTGTATATGTAGAAAATTTCCTGAAATAGGGCCTATTTAATATCTTACTTTCCTCATTTTTTGTCATTTTATTTTTTGTCGAATATTCGGACGTCATTTTCAAAAAAAAAAAAATATTTGAAGTGTTTTATTATGTCTTTCGGTTTGATTTTACACCGAATGACTGTAGAACATTTCGTTTATATATGAGCCATGCTGTGTGAAAAGGGGGCTTGATGTATTTGCGAAAAGTATCGACCCATGTCAGCCTGCGCACTCCGCGCAGGCTGAAATGGGCCGAAACTTTTCGCTATCTTTAAACTTTCTGCACGTCTAAAGGGTGATTCTACGTCATGATTCAGCCGGTTGTTTGTCGAAATGAATGTTACGATCCATAATTACGTGATGTCTTGCTGGGTATAATACATTACGGCGATGCATTAAGCCCCCTTTGCCAGAGCATGGCTCTTATAAATTTGTCAATTAAATTTTTACAAGACAGCAAAATGTGTCTCGGTTAAAAAAAAAACACGCACACACACAATGTTTTAGTTCAAATATAGGGTCCTGCCTGGCTCAGTGGTAAAGTGTAGGGCTTGTGACCTGAAGGCCCCGGGTTCGGGTCTCTCTAGAAGCACTAGGTATTTCGTGGGAGTGTCCTTGGGCAAGACACTTCAGAGCCATAGCCTAGCACTGCTGGAGCCCAGGACAGAAATGAATATGTGAACTGTCGCCGTGATATGACTGAAATAATGTTGAAAGCAGTGTGAAATTCCTTTTAATAAACCAATTATTAGTTCAGATATGAACTGCCCATGTGACATATTATGAACAGTATTAATAATAATTATCTGAGGTTAATAGAATATGCCACTGGGATATAACAAAACACATTATTAATTTTGGGCTTTGGTATCGAAGCTCGAACTAGGTGGAAATTCGATCCGGAGTTTCTTTTTATTCATGACATAACACATACAGCGTGTCAAGTCTTTTGCCGTGAGTGCAGAAATTTTTGACATGTTAAAAAATTAACCCTTTACCCCACCCCATGTATGCGTCATCTTACTCAGCAGTGAAAAGAAACCAACCATTCTCAAGAACATTCTTCGTTTTGTTCTCCAAGAGGTTTTTTTTTAATTAGAAAGTAACACAACTTCTGATTTGGTAAACCATTTGGTTAGCCAATCAGAAGTTGTGTTACTTTCAAATTTGGAAAATTCTTGAGAATTAGACAAAGATTATTCTTAATAGGGGTTGGTAAATACAGATCCGGGTTTATTAACTCCTAAGTTGCTAAAAGAAATGACAATTTCAAGCCAGTTTGTAAAACCGAAATACTGCAAGCTCGCTGAAAAAACCTTAACCTTTAGGCCGATATGCGCGATCCACTGACCTTTTGCGGACAGTGTAGATCAAGATCAGACTGCACAGAACATGCAGTCTGATCTTGGATCTACACTGTCCAATAAGGAGATATTTTTCTCCAAAAGAAATGTTTGTAACACCATTATTCGGGTTTTCACTATTCGGCTTGGCTTGAAAGTTTCGTTTAAGTTATATAGCAGGATAAGGGTTAACGTACAGGACACTGTAGATCAAAGATCAGACTGCACGTTCAATTTCAGCCAATGGCAAAATCTCGGTGGGGGGGGGGTCCTTAACGGATCAGACAGCTACGTGCATTCTGGTCTTGATCTGCACAGTCAGCAGGGGCGTATTGAGTCGCACTTAGCTAAGAAGTCGAAAAATGCCACCATTCATCAATTAATCAAAATTTCATTTTTGTCTTAGTTCAAAATCAATTAGCAAACGGTGTAGATCCACGATCAGACTGTATGTGCAATTAATCTTGATCTGGGTCGTCTCTCCGCAAAAAGTTATTCGCGTGGTCAATTTTACCGCAAGAGAAGAAGGGTCGTTATAATGTGCGGTCACACGCTATTGAATTTTTTATCTTAATGAAATATTCAAAATAAATGTTTGACCCGCCTCCCGACCGCCCCCTTTTATACGTGAAGCAGTAGAATTGTAAAATTGGCTTAGTTTGAGTTAAACTATGGTTACACGCTATTAACTGTTTTATCTTACAGTTCCGGGTCAATTACAGCTGATACGGGTATACAACGTTCATTCAAACAGCTAGTTAACCCTTTCTTTTTCAGCCACCCTTTACTTCATACTAATCCCTTACCACACAATCCGGTGTGATCATGATCCAGAGGAAAAACTCTTTTGAAAACATTGTTGGAAAAGGAGAAAATGCTGGTGACCAGCATTTTCTCCTTTTCCAACAATGTTTTTTACTGTTACTGATAAATCTGATCATTTTAGTCACTTTTATTTTGTCGTCTGAGTAAGCTTTGAGTTTGGACCTATCTACAATTTTGTTGTCTGGTAAAGAGTTGATCCTTTCAGGGCCAAAGGTTCCAACTTTGGCATTTTTGCACACGGTATAGATCAAGATCAGAATGTACAGAACAAATATCGATAAAGCGTGTAGTCTGATCTTTGATCTACACTGTCCGCTTTGCTGAGACGTTTTGCTCTGGAGCGACCTCGAAATGGCATTTGTTTTCTAAAAGGGCTTATTTAGAGACTGTTTGTTCAGATTTTGTGGCTTGTTTGGTGTTTAACCCCTTTTTTTTCGGCACTATTTCAGTTACATGGGGGGGGGGGGGGGGGGAAGCATCTATCTATGCCTTCCTGAAGTTTCTTTTAACCCTTTCCCAAACGACAAATTTTGGACTGGTCCAAAATTGAAAGAGTTTTCAGACGACAACTTTAAAGTTGATGAAAATGGCAGAAAGGTCTCAAAAAGGGTAGAAAACACTGTGGGAAAAGGAGAAATTGCTCGTTACGAGCAATTTCTTCTTTTCCCACAGTGTTTTCAAAAGACTTGTACTGCAGACACGTGAAAACCAGGGCTTGTTTGGGAAAGGGTTAACAGTATTTCGCGCAATTTTCTTCCCAAGCCACTGGCTGCTTTCCCAAATAGCCATCGTCGAAACAATGGTCAGTGGTAAGAGAGAAGTGAATCCTATCACAATGACTATCATCAATCTTCGGAAAGAAATTGGCAAAACTGTGGATTCGAACCAGCGATCCCCCTAGTTATAAATTCAGTGCGTAATTAACTACCGATTTGAGCCTTGCTCTGGCAAATAGCAAAAAGGTTCGGCCCAGGTCAGCCTGCGCAGTCCGCAATACTTTTTTGCAGATGCATTAAGCCCCCTTTTTATAGATCATGGCTCATTTAAATGTGCTTCAGGGGTTAAAAAAAACCCTCTCTGTCCCAAACGCACACCCCTGTTCAGATCTAATGAGAAACTTAATACGTTAGATTAACTCTCTACCAGACGAATAAAAAATTAGACTTGTCCAAACTTAAAGCATTTGCAGACGCAAAATTAAATGTAGCTCAACTGATGTAAAGGTAGAAAACATTGTGGGAAAAGCAGAAAATGCTGGTTACCAGCATTTTCTCCTTTTCCCACAATGTTTTCAAAAGGCTCTTTTCTTAGGATAGTTCGGTAAATCCCAGGATTTTGAAGTAAAGAGTAAAACGTCAAGAAGTAACAAGGGCTTCGTTCATTGCGCTTTTTTCCCCTCGTTTATTTATCATCTAAGAATGTTTCGGTTTGTGTTGTGTTTTATTTTAGTTATCAATATTCCAACTGGTGTTCTAAAATAATTTTTTAACGCATATAAATTTATGGTAATCAACCTTTGGTTTTTTTTTTTCTAATTTTTACAGATATACAATCGTTTGATTATTTTGTCTGTAAATTTATACACGGATATTTCTATTGAAAAAATGGATTTATGACATTTTTTCTTGGAGCATTGACTTATATTTAAGCAGGTTTGTACAATTTTATTTGCTGTATGCAAAATATTTAAAATATTGCACGAAATGATGTTTTTCATGTATGTTTTAATGATTCGTTTTATTTGAACTCGTCACAGATTAATCTGCCGCTTTTGTGGACGGTGTGGGTCAGGATCAGACTGCTCTATTCAAGGCATATTTTTTATGATCGAATCAAACTTCAAAAGTTATTAGTGCACTTATTTAGGCAGAAACCACAAATAAATCGGTAAGAGATGTCTAAGAAGAAGGAGAAGAAGAAGAAGAAGAAGAAGAAGTTTACAATGGTATTTCCATAAAGCGATACTCACATGTATTTCAAGATTTCGCAGAAGAATTTTGCAAAAGCTATACACTTGCACAGAAATATATATAGAAATATTTTGCGTAGTTTTTATCAATGTTTCAAAAGAAATTTTGCTTCGAGGAAAAAAAATAGGAAAAAAATATGAGCCATGCTCTGGGAAACTGCATTTCCGTGTTGTATGATACCAAGCAAGTCACGATGGCTCCATAAAATCCGTCTTGTCTAACAACCGACTGAATCATCAGGTAGACTGGTCCTTTGACATACAGAAAATTAACCCAATAGCGAAAAGTTTCTGCTCAGGTCAGCCTGCGCGGACTGCGCAGGCTGACCTGAGTCGAAACTTTTCGCAGATGCCTTAAGCCCCCATTTCACAGAGCATGAATCATATCTAAGTAGGCCCCTCTTAACGACTTCGACCAGAAATCGTTTGGAACCTAGAATGGCAGATTTATTTAATCCTTCACGCGACAGCTAAACCCAAAAACAGATTTCCAGTCTAGATATAGGACCCAAGTCGTGGAAATTTCAATGCTGCATTTGTCTATAGTGTTTCAGCAAAGCTGACAGTGTAGATCAAGATCAGACTGCACAAAACGTGCAGTCTGATCTGATCAGACTGCACGTTTTGTGCAGTCTGATCTTGATCTACACTGGCCACAAAGGCAACTACTGTAGTGAAAGGCGCTCTAAGGGTATAAGACTGTATATCTTTCAAAGTGCCATATTTACTGTCTACTGTCGAGCCATGACACTTCGCGCTGTACATGTATATTTGACGTTTTCTAAACTTAGTATCCCTTGTAGACGACAAATATTTTCTTCATCTTGTTGCAGACGAATTTTGAAAAAAACATTTTGACAAAAGGAGAAATTGCTCGTAACGAGCAATTTCTCCTTTTGCCGAAATGTTTTCCCATGTATTAGTAAAACTTTAATCCGTGTTGATTGTCCCAATTTTACGTGGATGTCTTACATTGTCGTCCGCGGCTAATTTGTTTCCGGAAGTGAGTAATGCAACGTGTGTGGTATAAAGCACTTGTACTTTGGTTCCTTTTGGGCGGTTATTTTGGAGTGTCCTTGAGCAAGGCACGGCAGAGGACCCGGTCTAGTGATGATGAAAGTCGGAAAGAGATATAAATGACCCAGATATGACTAAAATACTTGTTACTACCGTCACTTCGCTATTCGTTATTGTGTGGTAAAGGGTTAACTTTTTTGAATTATTGATTGATCGAATAGTGTTTTACGCCTCTTTCAACATTATTTCAGTCATATCACGGCGACAGCTCACATATCCATGTATTTCCTGGGTTTTACCAGTACTGGGCTAGGGCTCTGAAATGTCTTGGCCAAGGACACTCCCACAGAAAACCCAGTGGATCCAGTGAGACTCGAACCCGGGACCGCCAGGTCCTACACTTTACCACTGAGTCACGCAGGACCCCTGTTAACTTATTTGATTGAATCTTTATCAAACATATGTTTTAATTAATGTCTATACGGAAGAGGACTCTTTCGTAAACATTGGTGGAAAAGAAGAAAATGGTGGTTTTTAATGTAGAATACATTATGGGAAAAGGAGAAAATTATGGTGACCATCAGTTTCTCCTTTTCCCATAATGTATTCTACATTAACAAAGACATATTCCATTATTCTAGCAATGCTTAATTTGTCTTCTGCAATTGCTTTCAATTCGGACAAATCTGGACTTGTTCGTTTGGTTACAGAGTCAACATTACATAATTCATACCCTTAACCCTTTCCCAAACGATAAATTTTAGACTGGTCCAAATTAAAGAGCTTGCAGATGACAATTTTAAATTTGATGAAAATGGCAGAAAGTTCTCAAAAAGGGTAGAAAACACTGTGGGAAAAGGAGAAATTGCTCGTTACGAGCAATTTCTCCTATCCCCACAGTGTTTTTAAAAAAGACTTGTACTGCAGACACGTGAAAACCAGGGCTTGTTTGGGAAAGGGTTAAAGCGCCATATTAATCCAACAGACATTTTCAATCTGAAAATAAGACCTCAATAATAGCAATTTTCAAAATTATTTTTACACAGACTGTCTCAGCAAAGCGGACGGTGTCGATCAAGGATCAGATTGTACGTTTTGTGGAGTCTGATCTTGATCTACACTGGCCGCAAAGGCATGTATTATTGTGAAAGGCGCTCGAAGGGTCCATAGATCATTCCGAAACAAGGTCTAATGTTTTATTTATCAGGGAAGGTAGTTTTGTGGCTGATAAGTAAATGTGTTTAGCCTCGTTATAAACGTTGGAAATTTTGTTTTTTGATGGGGCGTGCAGGAAGCTTTGGTTTCGAATAGAAGATCTTAAATTATTTGTTTATTTCTGTGGAGAAAATAATTCATGTATAACATATTAGTGGAGGTTGTTGAACTTTCGCTACATATGGTTGTATGTGTGTTTGTGAGTGTTTGTATGAGAGAGAGAGAGAGAGAGAGGGGTCATGCATGGTTAGGTATATTCAATGGCGAACATGAATACTACTAAACCAACCAAGCAACCACTCTTTAAATATCCAACCCAAAAACCAAATAGCCAACCAGCCTGCCTACCCACCAACCCACCAACTACAAACCAACCGACCAAAAATCAAATTTAAATACCTAATCCACAAACCCACAAACAAACACACAAACCCACCCATTCACCTAAAACACACTCAACCAGCCAACTACCCACCCATCCACCAACCGACTGACCGACCGACCAACCAACCAACCCAGCCACCCACCCACCCATTCAACCAACCAACCAACAAACCAACCAATTAACTTTTAACGTCGTCAGTATATAAATCCGCGTCTTCTTCTTTTTCCACAGAACTAAAATAGAAAACCCTATAAAGCATTAATTCAAAAAATGATGTATGATTTTCTTAATATGGCCCTTTGAGTAATTCTATGCTTGCAATTCATCGTCGATCTGAATTGATTATTTCAGAATTACATGTTATGTGATTGTTTATACACGGGTGCATAGATGGGTGCACTGGTAGCCATGATATAACTGAAATATTGTTGAAAACAGCATTGGAGACCATACAAACCAGGAAAGCGAACCACGCCATAATTGTGTTATCTCATATAAACTACGTGTAGTATATCTACTAATCTACTTTCAGCGTTGAGTGAGATATTAAATTCAAATTATGGTCATTAAAAAAAAAATAACCAATCGACAAATAACAAAATTTGAAAAAAAAAAAACCTCATGAACAATAATCTGTGTCTCGCGCGTTATTCCTTGTATTTCACCAATGCCGCGTGTTTCCGATAAGACACAGTCTCTCTTGTTTTTTGGACGTGTCATAGATCGCAATCTACGGACTGAAACAAAACAAATTTTCAACCCTGTACTTTTAATCCCTAGTTTAACGCACCGATATTGTAGGCTTTATTGAAAACATTGTAGGAAAAAGGAGAAAATGCTGGTTACCAGCATTTTCTCCTTTTTCCCACAGTGTTTTTCTATCATTTCAAGACGAATCCCATCAATCGGTTGTCGTTTCATTGACGTGTCATAGATTGTTATCTACAGCTACAGGTTGAAACAAAACAAATGGGTACTGTCATAACACTTTACATACACCCTGTACCTTTATGCCAAATCCATGACCGCTTCCTAGACCAGGGACTTTATTAAGTAAACTATTTCTGTCAGCTGATTGATAGATTGATTGTATGGTGTTTAATGTCATTTTTTAAACTACATTGTATATCGTGGCAGCCAGTGCACCTATCCATGCTTTCATGGAGTTTCTGTTACTAGTGCTTCGCACAATATTCTTTCCAGGCCACTAGCTGCTTTCCCACATAACCATCGTCGAAGCAATGATCAGCGTTGAGAGAGGAATGAATCCTGTCAAAATGGCTATCATATATCCTTGGATAGAAATTGGCCGAGCTGGGGATACGAACCACTTATTCTCAAGTCTTGCACGCTACCGTCTGAACTACTGGAGCTCGGCTTCACAGATCAAGGACTGTATTTCCTAAACTATTTGTTTTGGTCAGCTGGATTATCTCAAGTGGCAGAGTACGGGATTTGTCATCTCAGGATACTTACGGGTGTGAGTCTGATTCCTACGTCTGGCCAACTGAAATTACTTATCGTCTTTCGGATGCGAGTCCCGAGTTACAGTGCTATACACTGTGAAGTTAAATATCAGTTGTAACTTAGGATGGGCCTTGTCCTGTATCTTGAACTATCGCCCGTAACACTACATTCAGCTTTCTGGAGGCTTCACCCTCATGGACAACCGGTGACGACCATAAATAAACACGAAACAAACAAAAACAACAACAAAAAAATCTATTTTCATTTCAAAATTCTTAATCCAAACTCTATCCTTTCTGATTGGCACAGAGAAAATGTCACGTCAGATCTGTTGTTTCGCCGATTCTACAGCAGGGTTAGACCAGAATTCAGAACTTATTAGCGGGGTCCGTATTCACCAACCATTCTGAACTGGATCCTTGGTCGTGGTCAAGATTCAGATTGTAACGTTATTCCTGATTGGCCTAACGATTTAGTTCAGCCAATTAGAAGTTGCATTACTCTGAAATGTGAAAATTCCTTAGGATTAGAGTAAGAAGGACATTAAGAAAGGTTGGTGAATACGAACACTGGGTCTTTAGAAAAACAATAGCTGTCAAAAGTAAACAAAGCGAGTTTTAAAATGCATTTAAATTTAAATCATAGTAGTTCAAAGTATAGAAATTATTGTGAGAATGACAAACTGTTATTATATGGTTGGTGTAAGTGTTAGTCACTGGTAGTGGAATCAATTTCAAAACTAGGTTAATTACTGCATGTATCTTTTGTTTACTTTTTGCCTGATTTTGAAATTCGTTTTTCTGCCAGCGACTTGCACCTGGACTGACCACACAATAAAAGATTGTCATCTTCACAATACTTTAAATATTTTTAATTTGCATGATTTGAATTTGAAGGTATTTTAACACTCACTTTGTCTTCCTTTTTATCGCCATTGATTCACGGAATTGTAACTCGAGAATCACTGCGATGTTACAGAAATACTCTTTAAAGAGACATTAAATCTTCTTAAAAAAAATACTCCACCCATTCTTACAATAATTGTGTTAATGGATTTCTTTCTTTTCTATTTTCCAGGCAAAAAATGTGACATTCAAAGATACAGATCGGATCGCTATAGTCAGAGATTTTTGACACATATGAATGTCTTACTAGAACGGAAAAAGCGCCAGGCTTTTAGGTAGGTGAGTTGTCGAAATCTTTTACCACACTACTTTAAGTATTAATGACCTTTAGAATAAGGGCTATTGAAAACATCGTGGGAAAAGGAGAAAATGATGGTAACCAGCATTTTCTCATTTTCCCACAGTGTTTTCTACCTATTCAAGGTCAAACCTTATCATTTGAAAAAAAATGAGTTGTCCTTTGTAAATTCGTTCACTATGGACGTGTCTAAGATTTTACAGTATGGGAAAGGTGTAACTCTTTTACTGCCATTGAGACTTTAATGTAGTTCTATTCGAGTGATTGATAAGGGTATCTTGTCCTATTTTAGTTATCGAGATTTAAACCTTGTCCCATTCGAGTTATCAGGATTCGAATGTGGTCCTATCTGAGTTATTGATACTTTTTTCTTGTCCCTTTTATTTTTCGAGACTTGAATCTTGTCCTATTTGAGTTGCCAAGACTTCCGTGCTGCTGTTCTCGAGTTATCAAGACTTAAATCCCGTCCCATTTAGGTTATAAAAGCTTTGATCTTGTCCTATTCCAGTCACTTAGACTTTCGTTTCATTCTGCTCGAGTTACCAAGGATTGAATCCTGTCCTATTTCAGTTATCGAGACTTAAATCTTGTCCTGTTCGAGTTACCGCGACTTCAATCATGTTCTGTTCGAGTTATCGCGATATTTTTTGCAAAAGGGTTTAGGGATGCAGATTTTATACTGTACCAGGTGTGTGTTGTAGCAGTCAAGTTTGAATTGTGTCAAAATCGACCTTTTAGATACATCGTAGTTTTTTCTCTCCTCTATATCCAGCCTCCCGCCCCGTGATGAAGAATAAAATGTCAGATTTTTTTTTGGAAATCTTAACAAGAGAAATTGCTGATTTGTTTACATCGAAGCTGATTCACCACAATCACAGTAGGTTTTGACCCGTAGCGCAGTCGGTAGCATACAGGACTTGAGAACAGGAGGTGGCTGGTTCGATCCCTGGCTTGGCCAATTTCTTTCTGAGGATTGATGATAGTCATCGCGACAGGATTCATTCCTCTCTCACCGCTGACCATTGTTTCGACGATGGTTATGTGGGAAAGCAGCCAGTGGTTTGGAAAGAATATTGTGCGGAGTACTGGTAAAAGAAACTCCAGGAAAGCATGGATAGGTGCACTGGCCGCCGTGATATAACTGAAATAATGTTGGAAACGGCGTTAAACACCATACAATCAATCAACCGTTCTTCTCTGTCTGTCTGTCCTTGTGTCCATCCGTCCGTTGTCTGTCTCTTTCTGTTTTTCTGCCCCTCTCCTGTCCCACCTCTCTGTCTGTCTGTCTATCTGTCTTGTTGAACATTGCCCACAAGTCAGTTTTGAATTTATTTTCCAAACATTGTAAGTAAATTTAGTACAGTAGAAATTTTCACGTGACAGCTGTAAAGTGTCGCAACATGATTTTTAGCCAAGCTTTATGACAAGGGGGTTTAATGATATCTACAAGAAGTACAGACTCGGGTCGAAACCTTTTGATTCTGGTTAATTTTCTGCATGTACAAGGGCCATTCTAGCCCAGTATTCAGTCGTCCGTTAGACAAAATGGACTTTATGGGTCATAGTTATGTGATGGCTTGCAAGGTACAATGTATCACGGAGATGCATTAAGCCCCCTTTTACTAAAGCATGGCTCATAAATATTGTACGTTAGCTCTCTACACAATCTTTCAGTACACTGTGCCTTTGTAAATAATGGATAAATCCAAATGAATGAAATGACATATCTTGGATATCACTGTAAACATTGTCGTAAAAAGAGAAATTGTCGTGATGAACAATATCTCCTTTTGCCACCCTGTTTTCATATTTAGTTTGTAGCAAAACTCTATAAGAAGTCGTTTGCATGAAGGAACGGGTGAATGGGCTCCTTTCACACACTAGTTATTGTGTTATGCTTATTTAGTAAGTCAAAACCGGAAAACTATAAATATGAGCCATACTCTGGTAAAAAGGGGGCTTAACGCTTCTCCGAGGTGTATTATACCGTAAGCAAGTTACCACATAGTTTTAGTTCGATAAAATACGTTTTGTCTATTGGCCAACTGAATCATGAGGTAACATGGTCCTTTTGGACATTCAAAAAAAAGTGACCAACAGCAAAATGTTTCGATCCATGTCAGCCTGCGCAGACTGCGCAGGCTGACATGGGTCGATACTTTTTGCAGATGCATTAAGCCCCCTTTTCACAGAGCATGGCTTAGATTTTTTTTGTTTTTTTCATCCATACCGGATTTCGTCTCGACAGCAATCGATACATTTCTACGAAATGTTTTTTAACTCTTTACCAAATGACAAAATTTTAGACTGGTCCAAATCCAGAGCATTTGCAGACGACAATTTAGATGTGGCTCAAAAATTGAAATTTGTTTTAGATAGGGTAGAAAACATTGTGGGAAAAGGAGAAAATGCTGGTTACCAGCATTTTCTCCTTTTCCGACAATGTTTTCAAAAAGCTTCTTTCTCAGGGTCGTTAAAAGTCGGGATTGTGTGGTAAAGGGTTAAATAATGGTTTCAGTATCAACGTAACTGTTAGAGGAAATTTGAACTATTTAGCCTACTTTTAAATTCACTTTCATTTCAGGAGCATTTTCAGAGATTCGTTTAATCTTATACAATACCGAGATTTAATAACCCTGAAAAAGACAGCATTTTAAAACAATGTGGGAAAAGGAGGTTAATGCTGGTTACCAGCATTTTCTGCTTTTTCCCACAATGATTTCTGTCTTTTAACTCGCGAATTCCATCGTTTGAGTTATTTTGTTGTCAGCAAATGCAATCAACTTAAATAAGCCCTCACATTTGCCGTTTATTAAAATGTTAAACCGTGCTGAATAGAGCTGAAAGTTTGAACAATGATTTGAATGTTTTAATCTTATGTCGCCCGCCCGGGTAGCTCAGTGGTTAGCGTATCTGACTCGTGACCTGGAGGTTACGAGTTCGAAACCCGGTTGAGGCAAACTTTCTTTCCGGTGATTTTTCACCTCTCACCTCTGCTGCATGCGAGGAAAAAGTAAGTCAGTAGCTTTGGAAAGAAAGTTGTGTCAGTACTGGTGTGGGAAAGCCAAGAAACACCTGGGTGCGTCACTGACTGCCACGATATGACCCAAGCTGTTAAAATGGCGTTAAACTCCAATACAAACAAATTAGTCTCATGTCAGTTGTCTCCTCTTGCCTTTTGTTTAATTCTTTACCAAACGACAAAATTTTAGGCTAGTCCAAATTGTAAGCATTGGCAGACGACAGATTATGTGTGACTTAAAATTGAAATGTGTTATGGGATGGGTAGAAAACATTGTGGGAAAAGGAGAAAATGCTGGTAACCAGCACAATGTCATCAATAGGCTTCCATTTTAGGGTCGTTAAAAGTCGGGATTATGTGGTAAAGAGTTAATTCAAGACAAAACTTTAGGATTGTCCATATTGAAAGCATTCGCAGACAACAAGTCGAATGCGGCTCACATGACGAGTTTTGTCTGTAGAAGACTAGAAAACGTTGTGGGAAAAGGAGAAACTGCTGCTTACCAGCATTAACCCTTCTCCAACGATATTTTCATAAGCAGATTTCACCAGGAAAGTTAAAACACGTTACCGTTTGGTAAAGGGTGATAAGGGACTATTCACATTATTAGCTCGGCTGTTTTCGAAGAAAACGTCGAGGTATTGTTGTAGCCCTGTCGTCGTCTGCATCGTCGTCGTGCGAAGACTTCGACATTTTATGATATCTCTGTTATTACTGAAGGTATTCGCTTCAAACTTCGACAAGTTATTAATTATCAAAAGGAGAACCTATACAACAAGAGCAGGTAACCATCAAAGTATTTTGACAGAGTTATGCCTCTTTTTATACTTAAAATTTTCACTGAAAGTCAAGTATCCACAGCCGAGCGATGGCACCCGCATGTGGTGCTCTTGTTTATAACTATACCAAACTTCAAAAAAAGTTTTATCACTTAATTTAGTGAGGCAAGAGTTTGTAAACTGGTAATAAACACGAAAAGGAGTGTATGAAAAAATCCTTCCAGTGACACGTATCCTCTTCAGGTGCTTTTAGACTTTACGTTAGAATTTAACAAAGACTTTTAACAAAGACTTTTGGGAGTGTCATTAGATCAATTACATGCCGTTTAAGAAGTGGTATCCCATTAAAATAGGTACCGATGACGTCATATCTAGTATCATAAATATACACGGAGTTCCGGATTGCAAAACGAGCATCCCGTTATTATAACCCCCACCTACGTAGTGGGGGGGGGGGGGGGCGTATACTGGTTTCACCATGTCTGTCTGTCCGTCCGTTCGTCGCCCGCCCGGGTAGCTCAGTGTTAGCGTATCTGACTCGTGACTTGGTGGTTGCGAGTTCGATACCCGGTTGAGGCAAACTTTCTTTCCGGCAGTTTTTCGCCTCTCACCTGTGATGCATGTGAGAAAAGTTGTCAGTGGCTTTGGAAAAAAAAGTGGTGGGTGTGTCACTGACCGCCATGATATGATCTGAGCTGTTAAAGTGGCGTTTAACTCCACTACATACCAAACAAAGGAAACCGTCCGTCCGTCCGTTCGTCCGTCCGATCAAGATCATCACCCTGAAACTTTATACTAGTATTCCTCATGACCCAAGGAGGTGCCCTATTGTTTTTGGGTCACATGGGTCAAAGGTCAAGGTCACAGGTGAACTCCGTTTTCTCTGATTGTGCTGCTTCAGTGACAAGGTGCCGATTGGGGGGGGGGGGGTATTTTTGTCCGCTCTGCGTCAGTTCTAGTTTTCTCTATGTTTACATTTTTCATGATTGCATGTATTTTAACTCTTTACCAAACGACGAAATTTTAGACCTCTCCAAATTGAGAGCTTTTGCAGATGACAAATTAAACGTGGTGCAAATGATACAGTTTTCGGTATGGGAAAAAGAGAAAATACTGGTTACCAGCATTTTTTCCTTTTCCCACCATGTTTTCAAAAGCCATTGTCAATAGGAACGTAAAGACTCGAGACTGTGTAGTAAAGACTTATTTCTATTCATGAAAGATTAAAAAAAACATTGGTACGAACGACAGAAAAATGCTCTACGGGAGCAATTTCTCCTCTCGTCTCAGTGTTTTCAAAAGCTATAAAGTTGTCGATTGCGTTGATCATATGTCACTACAGGATGCCTAAATCATGACTCTTTTTAACAATGATTTCATTCACCCATCATTTGAAAATTGTCCGGCTGAAATTCCATCTTCATTTACCTTATTTGGTATTAACTCTTTACCACAAGCGAAAAAAAAAAAGGGCCGTTCCTTATTGAAAGCACTTGCAAATGACTTTTTCAAATGAAGGGGATTTCGTTTTATAATGTGTAGAAAACATTGACGGGAAAGGAGAAAATGCTAGTAACGAAGATTTTCTTTTTTTCCCACATTGTTTTCAAATGTCATCTTTCAAATGTCATCTTCGCTCTCCGCAAATGACAGTCTAATCTTGATCTACACTGTTTAAAAAAAAAAGCTTAAGTTGTGCTAATCGCTCTGTTTAACAAAATAAGGAGCGAGGAAGGATAGGCGAGGAAGGAAGAGGAGAGAGATAAGGGGGAAAGAGGGGGTCTTGTCTTAAGAGAGGTAGAAAAGAGGAGTAAAACGGGGTAAAGGAAAGAGATGGAGAGTACAGAAAGGGTAAGAGAAATACGGAGGTGAAAGAGAGTAAGACAGGAAAGTGGAATGATGGAAAAAAAGAAGGAAAACTTGTGGAATAGAAACAAGGAACGTAGGAAAGAAAGCTTGAGGAAAGAAAGAGTTGGAAGAGAAGGATGTACAAGAGAGTGAAATATGAACGATTGAAGAGGAATAGAGGGATGAAGAAAACGAGGTAAAAATGAGCAAGATAGGATAGTGGGCTGTAGGAAAGAGTAAATGTATGTACAAGGGAAAAATAGAAGAGGGTGGTAGGAGAGGGAGAGGTCGAAAGGATAGAGGGAGAAAAGAGGGAATGAGAAAACAGATATTTGGAAAAGAAGGAGTTGGGAGGAAATAAGGGAGGTAGAAATCAGGGGAGGTAAAAAAGAGGGAGGTAGAAATGAGAGATAGAAAGGAAGAAGGGAGAAAAGAGGATATGAAAAAAAGGGGAATATGGAAAAGAGGGAGTTAGGAAAGATGTAGAAAAGAAAAAAGATAGGTAAGGCGTAGAAAAGGGGGTAGATAATAGGAATGTAGGAAACAGGGGAGGTAGAAAAGGGAGGTAAAAAAAGAGGGTGTGAGGAGAAAATATAGGGAGATAGAAAAGAGCAGAGGTAGGAAATAGAGAGGGAGAAGATAGGGAGGAAGACAGAAAAGGGGTTAGAAAAAGGGCAGTAGAAAAGAGGGATGCAGAAAAGAGGCAGGAAAAAAAAGGGGGTGGGGGTAAAAATAGGGAAAAAGAGGGTGGTAGAAAAGAGCGAAGAATAAAATAGATCAGAAGGAATGGGAAATAGGGGAGGTGAAAAGGATGGAGATATGAAAGAAGGAATGAGAAAAATGGTTTTAGAAAAGGTGGAGGTAGAAAAGATGGAAGAAAAAATGAGGGATGTTCAATGGAGGGAGGTAGAATAGAGGAAAGGTAGAAAGTAGGGGGGAGAAGATAAGGTATGAGAAAAAAGGAGAGGAAGAAAAGAGGGATGAAGGACAAAAATAGGGAGGTATAACACAGGAAGATTGAAAACAGGGAGGTAGAACAAAGTGGAGGTAGGAAATAGGAAGGTAGAAAATAGGGAGGTAGAACATAGGGAGGTACGAGATAGGGAATGGTACTTGTTCAAGGTACAGCCTCAGACCTTTTGTGTGAATTGCCGAGCCCAGATGCTCAGTCGGTTTTAAGCAGTGTTTGTAATCCATGGGTCGTGACTTCACATCCAATCTCGGCCAAACTCCTGTAGAATACTGGTGACATTGAAGTTTCTGTGACAGGGTTCATTCTTCTGTTACAGTTGAACATTGTTTCGTAAATTGACTTAGATAATGATGAGAATGCAGGAATTAACACACTGGGAGGAATGTACTGAACTACTAGCGCGGACCAACAACTTGTGTCATACATACGAGCCATGGTCTGTGAAAAGGGGGCCTAATGCATCTGCGAAAAGTATCGACCAGATCAGCCTGCGCAGTCCGCGCAGGCTGATCTGAGCAGAAACTCATCGCTATTGGTGAATTTCTGTATGTCAAGGGACCAGTCTACCTTATAATACAGTCGGATCTTAGACAAAATAGATTTTATGGATCCATAATTATTGATGACTTGTTTGGTATCATGGATCACGGAGATGCATTAAGCCCCCTTTTCGCAGAGCATAGCTCATATATTTTGAAAACAAAAGGGGGGGGGGGTGAAAGCACTCCAATGGACTCACTTGATAAAGTCTTTGCTGGCTTTCACCAGTACTAGATCGGGACTTTGCAATGTATTGCCCACGGACATCCAAGGGTGACCATCGGCGCCCACGCTTCGGGGATCAAACCCAGAACCTTTAAATTACAAATCTACCACCTATACTTTTAGCCACAGGGAATCCCAACTTTTTCCGCGATATTTTTGTCAAGCCATAAATCAACCATCAAGGACAAATCAAGTGATAGATGTCAATTGCAAAGGACGGACGAAATTTGAGCCCCATTTTGAAAACAATACCCCATGGTTCTGTTTTGTTTTCGTGTCGAGCTTCCGAATAATACACAGTATGCGATTAGATCTCACAGTATTTGGGGGATATTTTAGGGTTTTTTTTGTAACTTTATTTTTTCAAACAATGTGTCTATTTGTTTGGTTTTGGATATAAATGACTTTTTGTGAAACAGTGAGTATTTTACTTTTTTTGAACTGTGGGAAAAGTTTTGGACGATGATGACAACTGATTTGCTTCCAAGCTCCTTAGCGAGACTCAACGGGGTTTTTTGGGGACAGTGAGGATCAAGATCTGACTGCACAAAACGTGCAGTCTGATCTGTGCTCTACACTGTCCCATACTTTTCCGTTGAATAAACCGATTTTCTGTAGCTTGATGGCTCGATGTGTTGATGCTGGAGTCCCGCCTTGGAAGAAGATCTGAAATTTTATAATATCAATGCGCCAGGAATTCTGGGTCATTTGTAAAAACTGTATGAGATAAGCGTCGAAAGATTCTAGGCGTTTTTCGTGCCTAATACTTTTAACTTTTTACCAAACGACAAAATTTAAGATTGACTGATTGATTGAGTGGTGTTTACTCCGTTTTCAACATTATTTCAGCCATATCACGGCAACAGCTCACATATTCGTGTATTCCCTGGGTTTTACCAGAACTAGGCTATGGCTCTGAAGTGGCTTGCCCAAGGACACTCTCACGAAAAAGCCAATGGATCCAGTGAGGCTCAAACCCGGGGCCTCCAGGTCACGAGTCCTGCACTCCATCACTGAGCCTGGCAGGACTACCACTAAATTTAACACTTGTCCGAACTGAAAATATTTGCAGATGACAAATTTAATATCATCAAACATTGGATAATGTTTGGGGAAGGATAAAAAAAACATTGTGGAAAAAGGAGAAAATGCTGGTTACCAGCATTTTCTCCTTTTTCCACAATGTTTTCAAAAGCCATGTCTGTCCGGGTCGTCAAAACCCGGGATTTTGTGGTAAAAAGTTAAATGCTCAAAGTGCATGTATCTGTGCACGGGACGCCGTGATACAAATGAAAAACAACATAAAACCTAAGAGAACAACAACATGCATTTCGTTAAAGGTCCAGTAGCGGCCAAAAATCGTTTAGATTTAAATTAAACCATTTAAAAATATAGAAAATATTGTGAAGATGACAATCTGTTATCGTGTTGTCGGTCCAAGTGATAGTCGCTGGCTGAAAAATGAATTTTAAAATCAGGCAAAAGGTAAACAAAAGATTGAGTGACCTGGCAACTTTTTACCTAGTTTTGAAATTGATTTTTCTGCCATAGACCAGCCGTTCAATAAAAAATTGTCATCTTCACAATGATTTCCTTAATGTGGAATAGTATGATTGAAATTTAAATGCATTTTTACGACCGCTTTGTTTACTTTTGGCAGCTACTGTTACTTTAAATGAACGATGTTTTCATTTGATACCATCATTAGCTTCCTATTTTCGATACGCCCTTTAAACAAAAGCCCCTGTTTTTATGTCTATACTTAATTCTGCAGTCTTTTTCCTCCATTATCAGATATTCATTTGTAGCTGGTAACTTTTAACCCGTAGGCTGCTAGGCGCGACTCACAGACCTTTTGCGGACAGTGTAGATCAAGATCAGACTGCACAGAACGTGCAGTCTGATCTTGATCTACACTGTCCGATAAGGTGATATTTCCCTGTCCCCCATAACTTTGAAATAGCAAAATTTGGGTTTTTACCATCGGCTTGAAAGTTTCGTTTAAGTTACTTAGCAGGATAAGGGTTAAAAAAGCATCGTTGTCAAATATGGATTATCAACATTCAGTAAGGTTTAATATACAAATACACGTGAAATACATCTCTTCTCTCTCTCTGTGTGTGTGTGTCTCTCTCTCTTTGTCTATCGCTCTGTCTTTGTCTCTGTCACTATATGTCCGTCTGTCTGACTGTCAGTCTGTCTGTCTGTCTCCCTCTTACTCTCTCTCTTCCTCCCTTACCCTCTCTCTCGCTCCATCTCTGTCTAACGCCCTCTCTATCCCTCTTATTCTCTCTCGGTCTCTGTTAGCCTGTGTCTCGCTCCATCTCTTTCTCTCCCTCCCTCTTCCTTTCTCTCTCTCTCTCTCTCTCTCTGGCTTTCTTCGCCATACTTGAGTGATTTGGACTCTGTGCTTTGTTTGAAGTAAGATTGAAATTAGCGGTAAATGTCGAACAAACAATCGGCAAAACTGTCTTTGACATCTCCATGACTTTTTTCTCTCTGTCTGTACCTAGCCTCTGTCTGTCTTTGATCATCATCATCATCATCTTTTCGTTCTTCTTCTTCTTTTCCTTCATCTTCTTCCTCCTCCTCCTCCGTTTCATCTTCTTTGTTCTTCCCTCGTCTGTCACACTTTTTTTTTTAATTCACGTCTTAATGTCTGTTAACATCATCAATAAAGTCATTGACAGACCAATTAACTGTTCATCCGCCACATTATAAATGACAAGCTACATGTATTATAGTATTGTCAAGGTGCCCATCAAAATGTTTAGCATGTTGGTTAGTACAGTACACCATTTCTGTTGAACACAAAGAATGCCTTTGCGGACAGTGTAGATCCAAGATTAGACTGCACAGAACGTGCAGTCTGATCTTGGATCTACACTGTCCGATTCACTTCCTTCGTGAGATCTAATTGTCAATAAATTTGAAATTTGTGATTTTATTTCGGTTTTTTTGTTAAAAAAGTCCATTTTTATATGAAAAACTTTTCACCGGACCGTATATTTACCCACCATTCTTAAGAACATTCTTAGTCTTATTCTCAAGAATTTTCTAAATTTGCAAGTAACACAACCACTGATTGGCTTAACTAAATAGTTTAGCCAATCAGAAGTTGCGTTACTCTCTAAATTTAGAAAAAGACAAGAAATATTTTTAAGAATTGTTGGTGAATACAGATCCAACAGATGATAACGTTTTAGAAATGTCCAGATTGAAAACATTTACAGACGACAAATTCAGTTTGACTCAATGTAAGGTATTTGTCTCTGAAGGGAATGAAAACAGTGAAAACATTGAGGGAAAAGGAGAAAATGCTGCTGCTTAGCAGCATTTTCTCCTTTTCCCACGATCTTTTCAAAGGCCTTTTTTATACTCAGGATCGTTAAAAAAGCGAATCGGTTGGTAAGGGTAAATATTGTACGGATGAACCTGCATAGAAAAAAAATCCAGTTGTCAATAAACTGTCATGTAATCTTTCTGTTTTGCTTGAGTCTTTGTTTTTAAACCACTTTTTAACGTTTTGACACACGGCCTCGGGTTTAAACGACCCTGAGGGAGAAGCCATTTGAAAACACTGTGGGGGAAAAACGCAGCATTTTCTCTTTTATTTTTCTTATATTGTTTTCTATCCCTACAGAGACCAATACCATCATTGAGTCATACTGAAATTAGTCGTCTTCAAATTAAAAATAGCATCATTTATGCCAATTTCATTTGCCGTCTGTGAATTCTTCCAATTTGTTAAAAAAAGGGGGTATTGCGTGACTCGAACAAGGTGTCGGAATCGTAGCCCTGGGGTCCTGCGTGGCTCAGTGGTAAAGTGTAGGACTCGTGACCTGGAGGCCCCAGGCTCGAGCCTCACTGGATCCACTGCCGGTTTTTTTTTAGTTAGAATGTCCTTGGGCAAGAAACTTCAGAGCCCCAGCTTAGTACTGATGAAACCGGGAAATACATGAATATATGAGCTTTCACCGTGAAATGACTGAAATAATGTTGAAAGCAGCTCCAGATAGAGGGAGTGATTTTGATTTCAAAATTGAAACTATTAATCACTCTCCACTAAACCCTATGTTATGGGTACTCATTAGAATCGTCTCGATGAGACGATTCCAATGAGTACCCACAGCATAGGGTTTGGAAGAGAAATAATGGATTTAGAATACTATCACTTCCTTTTATCTATCACTTCCTTTTATCTGGAGGTCTGCCATTCAATCAATCAGTCAATTGATTACTTGGCATATGGCATCATTCCGTTTCTTAAAGTCAACTTACAGAATACACAGTACTGTACATTTGGGATCAGTCATTTTTTTCCTTGTATTGTATTTTTGACGGCATGTCGTGACGATAATGTTTGACAGGTAAGGTCAAGTCGCCTGTCGATCGATCAGATAATTTTTGACATATTCTTTCAATTTTTTGAAATTTCGATCAAAACGAGGCAGAAATTGATTTGTATGTAAGATTTTAAGCCATATACATTTTTCATACTTTTTTTGTAATTATTATTTTTTGGAAAAAGGGGGGGGGGGTTGACAGCTGAATGGCGCCCTCCCTTGCCAAAATTCATAATAGCTATTTATTTCGTAAAACATTTTTTTCCCTTATAGATCCAAGGATTTAACTTTTTACTTAACGATCAAAATTTTGGACTCTTCTTATATAAAAGCATTCGGAAATGCAAATAGAATATAGTTCAAATGAAAAGGGAAAAGGTAGAGATCATTGTTGAAAAGGGAGAAAATGCTGGTTAAATTTTCTTACACTGTTTTCGAAAGCCTTCTTTCTTGAGGTGTTTAAAGCTTGTGATTGTTTGGTAAAGGGTTAGTCAGACAAAAAGACCAAAACAATGCGATGTGTAAGGTGGTTTTTTCGAGAATATTTCATCAGACAGTCTGATCTTGATCTACACTACCTGCAAAAAAAGGTAGATCAGACTTCAAACAGACCAAACATTGAAATTTCAAGGGTCTTCTTTTTCCGGATTTTTTTTTTCACAAAATAGCCATGGGCCATTATAACCTGTGCAGTCTGATCTTAATCCGTACTGTCCACAAATTGCAGTCTGATCTATATCTACATTGCCTATAAAAAGCGGCATAAGTCATTATGTTAAAAGCGCACCGAGAATTGAACTAAGCGGTTAGTTTTGAGTTCTCTTTCATTTTTGAGCCGTGAGGTTTTTTTTATTTAACATTACATAACATAACAAAACATATGTTATGTCATGTCGATTTTGAGGCCATGTTTTCCGTTTAATTTTTGACACTCCATGAAACAAGAATCAGTGAATGTTTTAATGAAACCCCACCCCTCCCACACACACGCACACACCACACCACACACACACCATTAATTTCTCTTTCCTTTAGCTATTCCAGTGTCATAAGCGAACACACGTGGTTTTGCGGACGGCATAGATCAAGATCAGACTGCACAGAACGTGCGTCCACTTGTTTAGTCTTGTCTATAAGATAAAAGCTTGCTGAGTTCCTGTGAGTTTGTATTTTCAGCAGTACGAGAGAGGTCGGGTTTATAAATTTAGTTACACCCTGTCCTGCTAAATAAGTTCGATAAAACTTTCAAGCCTATAGTAAAAAACCCGAATATTGTTATTTCAGATGTATTTTTAGGGAAACATATTTCCTTAACGGACAGTGTAGATCCAAGATCAGACTGCACGTTCTGTGCAGTCTGATCTTGATCTACACTGTCCGCAAAAGGTCAGTGAGTCGCGCTTAGCAGCTTTAAGGGTTTGAGGACGATATTTACAAACATTGATAGTTGAATGACTGGCTGGCTGGTTGGATTGTGGGTCGGATGGTTGAATGGCTGGACTGTCCGGGCTGTCTGTCTGGCTGGCTGGCTGGCTTGATGGATGGATGATTTCTGGGTGGAAAGACGGACGGACGGATGGATGAATGGATGTGTGGGTAGAAGGGCGGGAAGGCGGACGGACGGACGGATGGATAGATGATGGACAGACACAGATGGCCGGATAAATACATGCACGGAGTAGTGGACATATGGATCAATGGGTAGATCGCCGGATGGACGGACTGGCGGACAGATAGATTCTTGCATTGTTTATTAATAGCGGATACACGCCGCCCACATTACAATACTAGTCGGTGATCGATTTCGTAACTATCGCTTTTCTGCTTGTAGATCGAACAGCTTCTACTTTTCCTTCAATGTATTTACAGGAGACTTAAAAGAGTTTTGAGTTTGATTTCATATTGGTCTTTTTCGCATAGGTTGGTTTTTGAGAAAGGGACATAACTCTGCATATCTTATTACATGTTAAGTAGTTGATGGTATTGAGTTTCTTTGGTCATCCTACTGGCATGTACAGGTGCATCCCGTTACACACACAGAGAGAGAGGGGAGAGAGGGGGAGAGACAGAGAGAGAGAGACAGAGACAGAGAGACAGAGACAGAGAGAGGGGGGGGGAGAGAGAGACACAGAGAGAGGGAGACAGAGAGGGGGAGAGACAGAGAGAGAGAGAGAGGAGGGAAGGATCGAGAAATGACAAAGAATAGACGAAAGAGGGTAGAAGAGGTAGGAAAGAATGTATCGAAGCAAAAAGAAGAAAACCTTTTTTTTTCATACTATAAAAAAATCAGCACGAAATGATGACAGAAAGATGGACAACCTCATAAATCATTAACTAACAAATATAGCCTCGTTCTGGCAAAAGGGGGTTTGATGCATCCCGTGATACATTATACCAAGCAAGTCATCACATAGTATGGATCAAATAGAATCCATTTTATATAAAAAAAAAAAGAAATAACTGAATTATGGGGTAGAATGGCCCTTTGGCGTGTAGAAAATTTAACAATAGTAGAAAGTTTCGACCCAGGTCAGCCTGCGCGGACTGCGCAGGCTGACCTGGTCGACACTTTTTGCAGATGCAATAAATCCCCTTTTAGCAGAGCATTGCTCATACATATGACGTAATCGTTAAAAATCTTAGCAGTTCATGGAAATTATAATCTTAAAATTTTAATGAGAAACGCGAATCATGTGTAAAAAGATGCAGTCTAATCTTTGTCGACACTCTCCGCCAAATACTACCAGAATTTGCCTAGGGTAGGATAAGATCCGGGAAACGTGCAAAACCTCAGTTGCCCAGAAATACAAGATTCAAACAACCTATCTGACATCGGATGCAAAAACGAAATGATAACAATATCCCCCTTCAGCATAGATAACACTGATTTAACTGCCAACAAACGTGACGTAATCCCAACACGTGCAAGATTAACAAGGGATTAATTGCATGAGGGGAAAAAAATGTTATTTTTTTTCCTGAAAACTGTAATCTGCATTGTTCTAGTGTATAACTTTATTACAGACGACAAGATTCTTGATTCTTAAGCTTTTGTACAACTGACATGAAATTTTCAAGGTAATAGTACCAAGAAATATTCTTTAAAAAAAAGATAGGCGGTGAAAATTTGCCCGCAAATAGGCAGAGACCCTTAAAATAAACATGGCTACATTTTTTACCAATCAGAAATTTCTGTTTATTCATTTGCTATCAGAAGAAAAAAATAGGTCAAAAGCCAGCACATTCAGCTACGCCGAAAAAACACAAATTTTGTCATTTCGACGGTATTTTTGGCAGGATAAATATCTCTTTATCGGACAGTTTAGATCTAAGATCAGACTGCACGTTCTGTGCAGTCTGATCTTGATCTACACTGTCCGCAAAAGGTTCTTGAGTCGTGCTTAGCAGCCTAAGGGTTAAACCAGTCAGATTGAGAGCATTTACAGAAATTAAATGTTGCGCATATCGTGGAATTAATCCTTGAAAGGGTAAAAATTTTTGTGGGAAAAGAAGAAAATGCTGCGAGCATTTTCTCTTTTTCCCACAATTTTATTGAAAAGCCTTCTTCCTCAGGGTCCTTAAAACTCGAGATTTTTGGTAAAGGCTTAATAAGGGATTGATTTCTGGAGGAAACAACAACAACAACACACCACAACTACTACTACCACCACTACTACCACCACCACCAACAAAAGCAGCAGCAGCAGCAACAACAACAACAACGTTTCCTTGTTGTATTGGTTTCGCTTTTTGATAGTAAACAACTAGTCCGAGTTTGAGGTAAACATCTTCAGTAATGACAGGGATATTATAAAATTACAAAGTTTTTGCACGATGACGACGATGATGACGACGATGATGACGACGATGATGATGACGATGCCAGGGCTATGACAATACCTTCACGTTTTCTTCGAAAACAGCCGAGCTGAAAAATGAACATTTTGTTCTGTTCTGATCAACAATTTTGAGAAATATCAGGATTTTGCCCAAAACTAGGGTGAACGTGCGGGGAAAAACGATTTCTGTTTGTTTACAAACTGCCGAAGATTTATCTCTTATTAACCTTTCATAAAACTGCTCCGCGTTTTTTTACGATCCTCGGGTAGAAATCTTTTGGAAAACATTGTAGGAAAAGAAGAAAATGCTGGTGACCTGCATTTTCTTCTTTTACAGCAAGGTTTTCTTCCCTTTAGGAGGCAAATCGTTCAACGTTGTAGCAACTCCAACATTTTATCGTCTACAAATGCTTTCAAACTTGGAACAGTGTAAAATTTTGTCGTTTTGGAAAGTGTTTATCCTAAACAATTTTCTGAATGAGCCACTTCATTCCAGAAAGAAAAATGTTATTCATAAGTAATATAAACATTGTTCATAAATAACACCCGTTTATCTTAATTCTTTATTGAATCTCACGTGTGGTCGTTCACTTCCGTATCATTTCACGATCTTTGCCGAAAATTGCCGATGTTTGAATTTTCTGCTAATGAGGTATAAACACGAGTTTCTTATCAATTTGGATTGCTTCTGTTTTGACAGTAATTGGTGATTTCAGGCTAGACTTGACTGTAAAAATGCATTTATTAAACCGTTTTCTGATAAAACCCAGACGGGTCTCGAACAAGCTAGAGTAAAAGAATCTATTCATTTTTCTTAATCAGAGTAAACAAATATAACAACACGCCCTACTCCTTCCGTGTCATTTTATAATATATCCGAATTTTGGACCTGTCCGAATTTTAAGATACATTTTTAATTATTGAAAGTCGAAAAGTTTGAGGTAAATGAAATTGTGATCCGATATGTTTTGGTAAAAGGAAAAAAATGTTCATAATGAATATACTTTCTCTAAAAAACAAAAAAGTCTGCAAGGACCGTTTGTTGAAAAGAAGTCATGAGAAGATGTGTTCTTTAAAAAAGGGACGTGAGTTTTTTTTCACTGAAGATTCTGTAATATTGACGTGTTCCTCTATTTAACTCATTAATGTTGCCTTGTCGTAGACCACTTAAAAACATAATTCAAACTGGCAAACAGAACGTGCAGTCTGATCTTAGATCTACACCGTCCAATAAGGAGATATTTCCCAAACCCCAATAACTTTGAAATACCAACATTTTGGTTTTCACCATCAGCTTGAAAGTTTCATTTAACCCTTTCCCAAACAAGCCCTGGTTTTCACGTGTCTGCAGTACAAGTCTTTTGAAAACACTGTGGGAAAAGGAGAAATTGCTCGTAACGAGCAATTTCTCCTTTTCCCACAGTGTTTTCTACCCTTTTCCCACCGTGTTTTCTACCCTTTTTGATAACTTTCTGCCATTTTCATCAAATTTAAAATTGTCGTCTGCAAACTCTTTCAATTTGGACCAGTCCAAACTTTGACGTTTGGGAAAGGGTTAAGTTCTTTAGCGGGATAAGGATTAAGTTTATGTACCATTAGTGTTCGTCGCCCGACATCAAAGTTTTAGCTCTCTAAAACTTAGTGGTGTTATTATTTCGCTACATTTTGGGGACGTCGCCATTGACGTCAATATAAACAAAAGAAAAAAAAAAAATCTTTAAAGAAGATAGGCGGTGTAAATTTGCCAGAAAATAGGCAGGAGCAATCCTAATTTTAACATGTCTACATTTTTGACCAATCACAAATTTCTATTTATTCATTTGTTGTCAGTACCAAGAAGTAGGTCAAAAGCCAGCACATTCATCTACGCGGAAAAAAAAAAACGCTTTTACGAAAATATTGATCAATGTTTAACCAGTTTATTTATACAATATTACAGTGTATCAAGTTTAAAGTTATTCATATCTCTGTAAAATTCATTTTACTTTATTTTTATATACGTTTCCTAATTATAACTTCAGTTTTTCACCTTTTACCGCACAATCCCGACTTTTAACGACCCTGAGAACTAAGCCTTTTGAAAACATTGTGGTAAAAGGAGAAAATGCTGGTTACCAGCATTTTCTCCTTTTATCACAATGTTTTCTACCCATCCCAAAACAAATTTCAAGTTTTCATTCACATGTGTTTTGTCATCTGCAAATACTTTCAATTTGGACTAGTCTAAAATTTTGTCGTTTGGTAAAGAGTTAAACCACTCTGTATTAAGAAGTAAAGTTGGAAGTACATGGAAGTCAATAGAGATTCGGACTTTGGTGAAATATTTATGACCACTGACTGTAAATCTGCTATACTAGTCTCAGAGAATGTTTGTTTCAGATCAGACAGCACTACAATAATCGTGATCATTTTTATCAATAAAAGAAGTACGGGTAGTCAAATCTCCACATTTGTCACTCCAGTTTTGACCGTCTTGCTGTTGTATTGAGTTTTGCCTTGTTGATTGAAAGCAAGAAGTAAATTTCTGCCTCATTGATTGAACTGCAGATATTACCTTTTTCCTTTAAACCCCGCGTTATTTTCCAAGAAGGATATAGTTTGCAGGGGGAAAAGCCGATTAAACGGTCAAGATGCGTCTCTTCTAAGATAGGAAGGGTGGGAAAAGTTCAGAAGTGCATCGAATGATTTATGATCACGTGAATGATTTATCGTCACGTGAGTGATATAATTATAGTCACTTGCTGAGATACATTTGAATTCGTGTTTCAGAAAATGAATGTTTTTAAGCTACTTTTGATAGAATGTTTATATTAAATAATTATGGCTAAACGTAGATAACTAATTGGAAAGGCAGGGACGACAAAATTAGCTCAAGCCCGCTCAAGTGGTTAGCGTATCTGACTCGTGACCTGGTGGTTGCGAGTTCGATACCCGATTGAGGCAAACTTTCTTTCTGGTGATTTTTCGCCTCTCACCTCTGATGCTTGTGAGAACAGTAATCGGTGGCTTTGGAAAGAGAGTCATGTCAGGACTGGTGTGAGAAAGCCATGAAATACATGGGTGCGTCACTGAACGCCATGATATGACTTGAGCTAGTAAAGTGGCGTTAAACTCCATTACAAACAAAACAAACCAAGTTATCGAAACAGTCGAACTTTTTAGTCTATACATTTTTAAAAAAAAAAATTGATTGATTGATTGTATGGTGAGTAACGCCGTTTTCAACATTACTTCAGTTATATCGAGGCGGTCATTGCATCTATCCATGCAATTGATGTGTGAGGATCAATGCGGAGATCTTACAATAATTGGTATATTGACATGTACATGTTACAAAGGACAAAAAACATTATTTATTTGCGACAGGCCAAAAAGTAGAGTTTAGATTGTATACGAAAAAAAAAGTTTCAGCTTCCTAGCGTTTGAAAACATAGAATGGTAAGGAAAATTATATTTATCATGTAATACGTTTAAAAAAAAAAAACTAAATTTTCCCAGTTTTTTTTTTCTATCGAATTCTATATACATACTAAGTTCCTTGTTTCAGCTGCAACTTTCTGTAGAACTTTGTTTTGAAAAGAAATTAAGCTTCTGACAGCGGTCAGAGTATGTGTATTTTTTGATGTTCGAAATTCATAAACATACATTGGAACCATGCTCTGTGAAAAGGGGGCTTAATGCATCTGCCAAAAAAAAGTATCGATCCAGGTCAGCCTGCGCAGTCCGCGCAGGCTGACATGGGTCGATACTTTTTGCTTTTAGTCAAATTTTCTGCAGTTCAAAGGACCAGTTTACCTCATGATAAGATCAGTTGTGTAAAAAAGTGGCTATTATGGATCCATAATTTTGTGATTTATTGTGGTATCATGGATCAAGGAGATGTATTAAGACCCCTTTTGCGAGAGCATGACTCATTTTAAAAAGAATGAAGAGAATTTTTTAGCCCTCTTTGTTAATGTTATTATTGTTGTTGTTGTAAGAAATACTTATCGCTCTCTTGACTGTCAGGCCTTTGATTATTTTTTTTTCCCAAACTCTCTACCAGGAGAATAAATTTTAGACTCTTTTTAATCGAATGAATTTTGTGCACGACAAAAACAATGTGTTCATACGAATGGAATTTGTCTTTAAAAGGATAGAGCTAAGCCCCCGTAGCTCAGTCGGTAGCGTACAGGACTTGAGAACAGGTGGTCGCTGGTTCGATCCCCGGCTTGGCCAATTTCTTTCCGAGGACTGATGATAGTCATCGCCACAGGATTCATTCCTCTCTCACCGCTGACCATTGTTACGACGATGGTTATGTGGAAAAGCAGCCAGTGGCTTGGAAAGAATATTGTGCGGAGTACTGGGGAAAGAAACTCCAGGAAAGCATGGATAGGTGCACTGACCGCCGTGATATAACTGAAATAATGTTGAAAACGGCTTTAAAAACATACAATCAATCATTGAAAGGATAGAAAACATTCTGAGAAAAAGACAAAATGCTGGTTGGCAGCATTTTTTTCTTTTTTCCGCGATGTTTTCAAGAGTAGGATCATTAAAGGATTGTATAGTAAAGAGTTACACGTGCACAGTCTAACTTCGCCATGGCATATTTACTCAACAAAACATAAGACCAGTCAGGTTGTGTGTCAGTATTTTTGAAACATTTATCGCGGAATCCTTATCGCGGTGCCTTGAGGTTCTTCGCGTCAAATTAGCCGCCGAAAAATGCTTATCATTCTTTACTCACTTAAGATCCATGCTCTGTCAAAAGGGGGTTTAATACATCTGCAAAACTACTCGTGGTTCCTGCATGTCCAAGGACCATAGCACCTTATGATCGGAATTAATCTTTTAAAATGTCCACGGCTCTCTCTTTCTCTCTCTCTTTCTCTCTCTCTCTCTCTTTCTCTCTCTCTTTCTCTCTCTCTCTCTGTCTCTCTCTCTTTCTCTCTCTCTCTGTCTCTCTCTCTATCTCTCTGTCTCTGTGTCTCTGTCTCTCTCTCTCTCTCTGTTTGTCTCTATCTCTCTCTCTATCTCTCTCTCTTTCCCCTCTGTCTGTATCCTCTATCTCTGTCCCTCTCCCTCACGCCCTGCCCTCTCCCTCTCTCCACTTCTGCATCTCTGGGTCTCTGTCTCTCTCTGTGTTCCATCCATACAAACTACCATCCCGTTTCATTTTTTCAAACCTCTAAAATACCTCTCCAGTCCCCATAAATACTGACGATATTTCACGTCGTGTGTCTTATGCCCCCACCATTCAGAAATTATATCAGCCGAGAGCTCATAAATTACTCCGCACTCCACACTACGAGAAAGTTACGAGTTTTTAACAGGCGCTTGATTGACAGCGAGTAATTGACTACATCATAATTCTCGCAGTTAAAAAAATCCCTTCCTCCTGCAAGTGTTAAAATTTTAACCCTTAGGCTGCTAAGCGTGACTCAAGGACCTTTTGCGGACAGTGTAGATCCAAGGTCAGACTGCACAGAACGTGCAGTCTGATCTTGAATCTACACTGTCCGATAAGGAGAAATCCCCCCCCCCCCAAAAAAAAAGATATTTGGGGATTTTTTAACAATCGGCTTGAAAGTTTCACTTTTTTAAGCAGGTTAAGGGTTATAATAATTATGAGCCTATGGCTTAACCCTTGACCCCGAGGGCGCCGAATAAATTCGGCGAAGGTTTTGAAGTCTTGAACCAAGATCCCAATGAATGCACGGCGCTCTGGGAAAAGGGAGTTTGATGCATCTTCGTAATGAATCTTCATCAATGTAGCAATCAAGTCGTCGCATAATCAAGAATTTAGTTAACTGAAAGCGACTGAATCATGAGGTAGACTAGACTGGTATCAGTCCGTTATATAGAGCATTTTCATAGAATAAAACACAAAATACGACTGCAAAGCAACTAACAACATATATTCCTGAGGGTTTACAATAGTTGTGTACCTTGTTTATTAGAATGACTCAATATGCAGGGCCTGACTGCCAGGCTAGAGGTAGACTGGCCCTTTGACTTTCAGAAAATTTACCGAAAGCAAAAAGTTTCGATCCATGTCAGCCTGCGCGGACTGCGCAGGCTGACATGGGTCGAAACTTTTTGCAGATGAATTATACTGCCTTTTCACAGAGCATCACTGACATGAGGTTGTTTCTTGTCAAAGAGGACAGTGTAGATCAAGATCAGACTGCACAGAACGTCTACACTGTCGGTTACCATGGTTTCCTTTCTTAAAAATAAAGTTTTGAAATTTAATATTAATCATTCGAGTTTTTACCATCACATGGAGATGTCCTTTTGATTTATTGGGTAGCAACTTCCGTTTTTATTACTAGAGATGCAAACGATCTGAAATAAAAAGATGGCTCCTTTTTTTTTCAAATCCAAGATTTCACCAGTAATAGAAATGTTTTTTCTTTGTACACTTCCTTTTCTTCTCGGGGATGGGGGGAGAAAAGAGGTTGTTTTTTTTAATATCTTGGATGCGGATCTGTTTTTGGTATAACATGCACGGTCGTAAAATGTAAGTGTTTGTTAAGTGTAACCTTACGCCCGAAATGTAGTTCCCAGATATTTGAGAAATTGGCCTAATGGTTATCGCTAATAGATTTCAGAAGTCGGTATGGTGTACCAAACGGGTCAAAATTTAAATACACAAAAATGCCTTACGTTTTTTTTTAATTGTTTTATCTGCCTTTCTTTCATTATTATCATTTTAGCACTCAGCATGAGACATGCACTATGAAAAGGGGCTTTAATGCATCTGCAAAAAGTATCGACCCAAGTCAGCCTGTGTGGTCCTTTAACATTACGCCCGAAATGTAGTTCCCAGATATTTGCGAAATTGACCTAATGGTTATTGCTAAAAGTTTCAGATGCTAGTATAATGCCAAAATGACCAGTGTACCCCATGACTGAACCATGCGGTGAAATGGTCCTGTGAAATGCAGAAAATTTAAAGATAGCAAAACGTTTCGGTCCATTTCAGCCTGCGCGGAGAGCGCTATCTTTTTGCAGATGCATTTAGCCCCCTTTTCACGGAGCATGCCTAGTATAAAATATAACCATCATTATTACAAAACAATCGATATTTGGCTGTAGTTGTAATAATGGCCCGAACGGCACACCATACTTTCGGGAGGTAGCGATACAAGCGGTCCGATTACGAATTCGTTCGTATTTCCATACCTCGCAATTACTCACTGATAAAAGTACAGATAACTAAAAGCCTCTTTGTTGTTACTGGGTCAGTCGTTGGTATATATTTAGTGTTTGACGTCAATTTCAACAATATTTTATTTCGATATAAATCCAACCCGGCCAGTGCACCTATACATAGGGTCCAAGATTTTCTTGGACCACTGTTAGCACATTAACTCTTAGACTGCTAAGCAAGACTCAAGGACCTTTTGCGGACAGTGTAGATCAAGATCGGACTGCACAGAACGTGCAGTCTGATTTTAGGTCTACACTGTCCGATAAGTAGATTCCTCCTAAAATAACTTTGAAATGGCAAAAAATGGGTTTTACTATAGGCTTGAAAGTTTCATTTCACTTATCTAGCAAGATAGAGGTTAATTACGCTTTCCAGGCCATATTAAGATGAATTTCTGTATCAAACGACAGAATCTTGTATGGGATATATTTTTGAAAGGGTAACAAACATTGGTGGAAAAGAAGAAAATGGCTGGTTATCAGGATTCTTCTTTTTCACACAGTGTTTTCAAACGCCCCTTTTCTTCCGGTCGTTAAAACAGGGTATTGTTTTGTAAAGGGTAAAGACTACAAAATTTTAGACTCACCATTATTGAAACTTTGGCAAACGAAGAGCTAAGTGTGGTTCATTTGTGAGCTGCTTTTATTGAGGTAGACAACAATTTAGGCAAAAGGAGACAATGCCGGTTACCAGTTTGCTCCCTTATAAGCAATGTCTCTAAAATGCCTACTTCCTTAGAGTCATTTAAAAAACATGGATTTGTTTGGTTTAGGATTAAAGAAAGTCGAAATTTGATCAAGAAATACTAGAGGAATGGTATCTGTTGTAACAACTTATATCCATTCTCGTAAAAGAATAGGTCGAGTTGTTCAAACCCACAACCATTTGGTCACACGACCTGAACCTATCCATAGGCCACTGAAGTTCCATTGTTTGATCACGGAACACCAAAATTTTCATTGCTCGATCACCGCATCCCGTTACTAAAAATAACACACTGGATGCGAAAATGTGCTATTTTTAGTAACGGTGTCCGATCATCGAGCAATGAAAACTATGGTGTTTGTGATATATAAATGCAGCTGAAAAGTCCTGTGACCGATCTTTGAACTACCAGGGTTCAGCTGCACCGATAAAAGTTCTAATAACAGAAAGCTTTGTTTTCACTGAGTAAGTGTTGTGTGTAAAGTTGCCGTGTATTGTAAACTGTTGAAACGGCAGTTATCGACCTAATAATAGACATAGGGATTACTGCAAGATCCTCAAAATGTAGGGCAATGAAGGAAGTGCAGTGATACAAATTATGCAGTTAGCGACCTAATAACGCACACGGAATTGCTTCAAGTTCCTCCAAAAAAAGTAGGGCAATGAAGGAAGCGGAATGATACAAAAAATGTGGGTATAGTTTAAACAATGCGCCTGGATAGAGTCATCACGACAGTTTTATCCCTGTCTTATCGCTTAAAACAATTGTTTCGACTTAAGTTAATGTGGAAAAGCAGCCCGGAGCCTGGAAAGATTGTTACGTATAGTACTATTTCACCCTTTGTCAAACAATTCCGTATTTTAATGACTATGAAGAAAGAGGTTTTTTAAATGGTGAAAAAGGTAAAAATGCTTGCGCATATTTTTTTCTATTATTTCACAGACAGCTATTATAATTTGAGAAACATTTTTAAAAACCGTCTAGTACTATTTTTTCAGTGTGAACGAGTCTGAAATTTTCTCTTCTGTGAAGGGTTGAAATTACTTCGACTTTGTTTATGTGAAAAAGCATCCTTGGGCTTCGAAAGTAGGTTTTGCGTGGTACTCCTGAAATAAGCATGGGGAACATACATCGCCGTTATTATGACTTAAATTTTGTTGGAAACGATGTTCTACACTACACTATACTGTCCTGTTTAACATTTTATTGCACATTCCCGAGCTTTAAGACCCTGAAGCAAAAACCTTTGGAAAACATTATAGGAAAAGGAGAAAACGCTGGTAACCAGCGTTTTCTCCTTTTCCCATAATGTTATCTACCCCCATCAAAGACAGAAACCATCATTTGAGCTACATTTTTTTTATGGTCTGCAAATGCTTTGAATTTGGTTGAGAGTTAACGCTTTAATAGTCTTTCGTTCTTTGTCTCCGTATATCTTATGTTTATCTAAAGCGGGTGGGGTAACATGTTTTGTTCATTAGCTAAGGTGGTTTATAATGGCAGTACTGTAAGTGTTCGCTAATTGAACCAATATACTTATGCTGAAAGAAATGTCTCTGGTAGGCTAAATGTTTGCGAAAATGGTGTCAGAAATCTCGTCAATATCTGTAACTTTTGCTGATAAGCCCATTGGTTATCGGGAAAGCTCTGGGTTGAGCCCAAAATATTATGATCGAACCCAGAAGTCGTTTTGAAAAGTTGTCTGTCATCCTAGAATGTACTCATACGATTATTTACGTCAAGTTTTTAGACTTGTCCATCTTAAAAGCAATGGGGGTGATTCCTGTAAGTCGAATTATCTCCCTTGTCAGATAAACACCAAAGGTAACCAAATAACAGATTGTCCTTTTACCTGTATTCCTTTATTCTTATCCTTGATTCCCTTAGGTATGTTGCGATGAATATAATTTGTGATATATACATATGAGCCATGCTCTGTGAAAAGGGACATAATGCATTTGCGAAAAGTATCGACCCAGGTCAGCCTGCGCAGTCCGCGCAGGCTGACCTGGGCCGAAACTTTTCGCTCTTGGTCAATTTTCTGTATGTCAGAGGACCAGTCTACCGTATGATAGAATCAGTTTTTAGATATAATGAATTTTATGGATCCCTAAGTATGTGATATCTTGCTTGGTATGGTGCATCACGGAGATGCATTAAGCCGCCTTTTGCTAGATAATGGGTCATATGTAAGGTCCACATGTAAATTTAAATCAAAATCTGTTTTCAACCCTCAGAAACTACATATACATCGATTCGTAAAACAATCTAACTAGATTTACTTGAGATATGACTTCAAGAGAATAGCTCTAAGTACAAGAAAATCAAGGATAAAAACCAAGTAAACCAATATAATACTTGAGTAATAGTATGAAATTACTAATGTATTACCTGAGAGGAATAAAGGGAAATAACTGAAGAATGGCCCTCTTCGCAAACGAAAAAATAAATGCAACTCAAACGATTGCGATTTGTGTTCGGGCGGGTAGAAAACGTTGCAGGAAATGGAGTAAATGCTAGTTACTAGCTTTAAAACTTTAATAAATCATAATTATAAGCAACATTCCTTAGTATACATATTCAGTAATTCCGAAATCCAAATTGTTGTTGTTTTTGGATTCTGTTGTCTGTATACAAGTGTTTAAGTATGAGTGGTTAGTCTTTCATCGTATTGATACCAAAACCAACACATCCATCTTTGTATAGATAGCTATGTGTTTTTTATATACATGTAGTTGGTTGTATTGATAGTTAAGCTCTTCGAGAAATCCTGGGATTCAGCCATTTACTCGGAGTAATTCCGACTAATCTTGGTTTTTCATTGGCCTCGAACCATCTGCGCTCCATCATAACTAAAGAAAATCAAACCACTTGACCGGAAATGAGCATTAGAAAAAGCGCGAGACACGCGTCATGTGACTCACGCACATGCTCAGTGGAAAGATTTAATTGACGGGTTCTCGTAAAAATTGACTTAATCAGTTTGATTATGTCTTGGAGCAAGAAATTGATTGCACAGCAGATCCAGACAAATAATAATCAAATAACCAGTCAAATATCCGCTTTCGCGGTATTGAATACTCATTGAATTATTGGAGCATTTGGTTCGGAATAAATTACGGAATAACCCGAGGCGGCTCGTCTCAGATCGGTTTATTCATTTCCCGTATTAGCTGTGCACAAGGTTTATGTTGCTGGGATTTCAAGTTTAAGTTTGGGTGGTACCTGCATGGAAAAACCAGGACTGATTAAATCAGAATGTCAGCCTTCGAGTTTCTATATTTTGCACAGAAAGAGCTGGGCCGTGCTCTGTGAAAATGTGATTTAATGCATCTGCAAAAAGTATTGACCCAGGTAAGCCTGCGCAGGCTGACCTGGGTCGAAACATTTTGCTTTCGGTATTTTTTTTTTCATGTCTAAGGACCATTCTACCTCTGGATTCAACCGGCTGTTAGACAAAATGGACGTTATGGAACCATCATTATGTAATGACTTGCTTGGTACAATGCATAACGGAGATGCCGTAAAAACCTTTTAACCAGACCGTGGCTTAGATAGGAAGGGAAGAGACGAAACGGGACGGTAGGAAAATAGCAATCAGGGATCATTGTTTTGACTAGCATAATTACCTCCCTTAGATCAATGCAAATTAGATAGGCAAAACATAGTGTTGGGATGCTGGTGGAGATATATCAACTGGATTGAATGATCAGCGAAACTGGCTCAAGTCGTTGAGCATTAAACTTGTAAGCAACAAATCTCGGACCACTTGGGGTTGTCGGGGATCGAACCAGCGACCCGCTGTTCTCAAGTCCTGTGCGCTACCGACTGAGCTACCGGGGCTCGGCAGATAAGACGTTAACGGTGCTACACACAGTCAACGGTTAAAGAATCAGCCGTGACTTCTGATTGGTTTCGTCTGGTATATTGGACTATCGTGCCCATACTATAATTAACGGCCTTTAGGGACATTGCTCGTAGGGGCAATTGGTGGTACCTGTAAATAAACGTGTATCTTTTCCATTGTATTGTCGGTTAGTTCAGTCACTTAGTCTGCATGTTAAAGTGCACTAGCTAGACACCTTTGCCTTATTTTCCTGGCTGGTCTCAGTTGGAGAAAAAGTGAAATCCAAATTATCTCCCTTGTTAGATAAAAGCCAAGAAAACCAAACTGCCATTAGGTACTTTTATTTGATTTCCTTTGTTTTAATCCTTGCTTTATAGAGATGCTGCGATTATTATACCCCCGCCTACGTAGTAGAGGGGGTTTACTGGTTTCACCATGTCTGTCGGTCTATCCGTCCGTCTATCCGTTCGTCCGTCAATCCGTCCATCCTTACGTTTCCGTGCTCTAACTCAGAAGCCATTTGACCTGGGACCCTAAAACTTTATCGAAGTGTTCCCCATGACCCAAGGAGGTGCCCTATTGTTTTGGGGTCACATGGGTCAAAGGTAAAGGTCACCGGTGAACTTTGTTTTCTCTGATTGTGCTGCTTCAGTGACAAGGTGCCGATGGGGTGGTTATTTGTCCGCTTTGTTGCGACAGTTCTAGTTATAATTTGACTTGTGATGTATATGTAAGGTCTTCATGATATTTGCAAATCGAATTTCACACATTATTACCCTCGAAATGCATCAAGTAGATCGAATTTGTGGTTTCATGAATTTTTTTTATTTAAAAAGGATATTTAAGCCTGGGCATTTCTGAACCGTGCAAAGGATATTAAGGATAAAAACCAAGTAATACATCATTTAGGACCCATGAAGTAGTGGAGTATGGAATGCCATAGCAGAAAATATTCAAGATATAAAAACACTATCAAGATATTTAAAATATTCAATCAAGATAGTGGCAATTATACCAAAAGTTATTCTTTTGATATGAGAGTGACCAGAAATGATTTTTTTTTATGAAGGCAAGTAATTTCTAGCTCATATTCTGGTCTCAATTCTAAATTTCATAAAGTTGTTTCCTTATCATCACGGAATACGGACACTTTTCGCCAAGTGATGACGTCGTGGATTTTGTGGTCACGTGAGTCTTGATTGGTCACGTGAGTCTTGGTGTAGTTTTTAAAATGTTGATGCTGTTTTTACATCTTGAAGTATATTTATTTGTCTTGAAGTGGTTTTATGTTTTGATATGATAATTTTGCTGACACATATCAAATTTATACATCATTTTGGTATAATTGCGACTATCTTGATTGAATATTTTAAATATCTTGATAGTGTTTTTATATCTTGAATATTTTCTGCTATGGCATTCCACAGTGGAGAGCTATCAAGGGAAGTAACTGTCTTTTGTCTCCCATTGTTATTTATTATTTGTTGCGGTTTTCTGGTTACGTAACACCACCATATTGTCAAAAGAGCATATCACGGTACGGCCACAGTAGAGCTCTCAATTCTGATCTGGCTGTTGATTTTATTGCTACGAAAAACAACAGGGAATCGTGAGAAATAAACCTCTAGGAAAAAATATCGATTAACGTAGATCAAAGAAAAATTCAGAAAACTTCAAAGAGGAGTTTTTTTTAACGTTGATACTGTTGTTGTTGTTTTTCCTGGTGAATGGCCAAAATTGCATGAAGGTTTGGTAAACATGTATAACGAAAGATAGAACGGAAGATAAAAGGATTAAAGTCAGTTAGTTTAGACATGTTTAGACAAAGTTAGGCTCATCTATACCAGTCGAGGAAAAAAAATAACCCTTTACCACACAATCACGAATTTTAATGACCTTAATCCTTTCCCAAACGGCAAATTTTGGACTGGTCCAGATTGAAAGAGTTTGCAGACGACAATTTTAAATTTGATGAAAATAGCAGAAAGGTCTTAAAAAGGGTAGAAAACACTGTGGGAAAAGGAGAGATTGCTCGTTACGAGCAATTTCTCCTTTTCCCACAGTGTTTTCAAAAGACTTGTACTGCAGACACGTGAAAACCAGGGCTTGTTTGGGAAAGGGTTAAGGAGGAAAACTTTTTTTTTTTTTAAAACATTGTGAGAAAAGGACAAAATGCTGGTACCATATTTTCCCAATGTTCATACTCAATATTGGCTACTTGAAATCTCACTTTCTTAAAAACCAAACAGACCTTCGTTTTAAGGATTCTGAGGAAGAAACCTTTGAAAATATTGTGGGAAAAGGAGAAAATGCTGGTTACTAGGGTCGTTGGACTCTTTACCAAACAATCTCATGTTTTAACTACAATGAAGAGAAGGACTTTTGAGAACATTGTGGGAAAAGGGTACCCAGCATTTTCTCCTTTTCCCATGAAAGACATATTTCATGTTTTGAGCCACATGGAATCATATACAAAATACTCTCAATTAAGACAAGCCTAAAATTTTGTCGTGATGTAAACAGTAAAATATGAGATTGTTTGGTAAAGGGTTAAGAAAGTTTCCATGGCAATTCCGAGGTGAAGAGGTCATTAATTCTATTTTTAGAAGTCTTAACCCTTAAACTGCTAAAAGAAAAAAAGAAACGAAAATTTCCACTCAATGGTAAAAACCCAAATATTGCGGTTTTTAAAGTTGATTTCACCGGAAGGAAAATACAGTATCGGACAGTGAAGATTAAAGATCAGACTGCACGTTTTGTGCAGTCTGATCTTGATCTACACTGTCCGCAAAAGGTCAGTGAGTCACGCTTAGCAGCCTAAGGGTTAATAAATAATGGAAATGATCGCAGCGAGACGTCAGTTTCATTTACTGACCACTCAGTCGCCCTCTTGTCAAAATCAATAAAATGCATAATTTTCCAAGAAAACTTAGTTTTTCTTCGAATTCTTTATACTCCAAACCAATATTCTGTCGAATTTCTCAGTGTACTGTCTCAGGAGTAGCTAGCGTGGGTTGCATTGGCGTTTCATGGGGATTTGCAGTCTGATCTTGGTCTATACTCTCCGCCTCTTTGCATCGGTTTCAGTCATAAAATCAAGACTTCATGGAATATCGGTAAAAAAGCTGATAACCAGGCAGTCTACTTATTAGTGTATCCATTCAGCTATCCGTCCGTCCTTCCGTCCGTCCGTCCGTCCGTCCATCAATCGATCAATCAATAAATCAAAGCATCCATCCATCATTCCATCCACCCACCTTTCCATCCATCCATCCATCCTGTAATCAATCACTCAATTTATTTGTTTACTTACAAAAGAAAAAATAAACTCACGAACCAAAAATCTAATCACACAGTTCACAAAACAAAATAATGTATTAATTAATTATCGTTGTTTTCTCGATTAATTTCGAAAAATTGCGAGATAAAGGTCCTTAGGGAAGCAGAAAAACTTCCTTTTTAAAATGTGGTTTTGAAAGCACTTTATTTCAGATCATCTTTGCTTCTTTTTGAAGTTCTTTTGGGCGTAAAACATTGCGTCTGAAACTGATAGCTTCAATTCCTTAACCCTTTCCGCACAATGCCGCCTTTTAACGCCCCTGGGAAAGAAGCCTCTTGAAAGTTTTCTACCCCATCAAAGAAAAGTTGCACCATTTGAGCCACATTGAAATTGTCGTCTGCAAATGCTTTCAGTTTGGACAAGGCTAAAATTTTGTCGTCTGGTAAAGAGTTAACGCTGTCTTCAATTTTCGCAACCTTTTCTTAACGTGTTACCACACGATCCCGAGTTTTAACGACCCCGATACATAAGACTTTTAAAAACATTGTGAAAAAAGGAGAAAATGCTGGTAACCAGCATTTTATCATTGTTCCACAATGTTTTCTATCTGTTCAAAGATGATTATCTTGACTTGTCGTCCTCAGATGCTTTCAATTTAGCAAAGTCTAAAGTTTTGTTGTCTTGTAAAAAGTTTTCAATTCCATGCAATACCATACAGATCTGCCCTGTAGGCCCATCTGTATAGTCTGCTGTTTATTAAAAATAAGAAATAAACACGTTTTGGGAAAAAAAAAAAACCTTTGTAAGGGCTTGCTTCTTTTTCCTACAGTATTTTGCAGCATTTAGAATAATAGAATTTTCTCCACATCGTTAGGTATATTTCTCTTTTTTCCGGCTCTAAATAGTTAAATTTTGTGGTAATTTATTAATTTTGCACCTCACGACAAAAACTTCAGACTTGTCCAAAATGAAAGTATTTGCTGACGACAAACTAAAATCGGCTCAAATGTAGATGTCTATCATTAAAGAGGGTAATAAAAGATTGCAGGAAAAGGAAAACATTCTACCACAACTTTAACCAACATTTTCTTCCCTTTTTTTCCCCATATTTTTTTTCCAAGAGCCTTCTTCCTTCAATGTTTTCAAGTGTCTTCTTCCTGAAATTCTTCAAGTCGTCTTTCAGGAATATTTTATAAAGCTTTTTTCCTGACCCGCTCTCACCGCTTCGACGATAGTTATGTGGTGGGAAAGCAGCCAGTGGCTTGGGAAAAATATTGTGTGTAGTACAGGTAAAAAGAAACTCCAGGAAGACATGTGCACTTGCCTCCGCAATATTCCTGAAATAATGTTGAAAACGGCGTTAAATATCAATCAATCAATCAATCAATCTTTTCAAAAGCCTTCTTCCTCAATTTTTTTTAAAAGTTTTCTTTTTCAAATGTTTCCTTCTTCCACAGTCAGTCAAGTAAAGTGCTAAACTGAAATTTTAAATTATTTTTCAGAAGACGAAAACGATTTTCAAACAAGGGTTCGGTAAAAGTTAATAAGGCTATCATAACAGGCCAGAGGATAAATTTCTGTTTCTGAAAGTTTACCCTTCCCGCAATACATGGAAAATTTATGATGATATAATTTTTTTTTTTTTGCGGACAGTGTAGATCAAGATCAGACTGCATAGAACGAGCAGTCTGATCCACACTGTACGATAATGTAAAATGTTCCCTTATCAAGAGAAATCTTGATATTGCAATGTTTTTGGATTTATTTTACTGACAGAAAATAAAACTTTTACTATTTCATATACAAGGTTATCTAAGAATGAGCCCATTATCAAACAATCCTGTGTTTTAACGACCCTAAAGAGAAAAAGGCTTTTGAAAACATTGCAGGTAACCAGCATTTTCTCATTTTCCTACAATGTTTACTATCTCTTCAAAGAAATTCCATCATTTGAGACACATTCAATTTGTCGTCTGCAGACAGTTTTAATATGAACAAGTCTGAAATTCTGTCGTTTCTTAAAAAGAGTTCAATATTTTGATGTTATAATAACTTTAGCCCTGGGTTATGTTTCGTGTTTGTTGATGACATCTTTTTTTTGGGGGGGAGGGGGTTGTATTTTTTTAGCAATATGCTTTTCAATTATTTGAGTCATGCTCTGTGAAAAGGGGGCTTAATACGTCTTCGTGATGCGTGATATTAATCCCTAGAGCGCCGAATAAACCTGTCAGACATTTTCATCCTAGAAATATGACCCAAATAATTGCAATTTCATGGTTGCTTTTGTCTACAGTGATTCAGCAAAGTGGACAGTGTAGATCAACGATCAGGCTGCACGTTTTGTGCAGCCTGATCTTGATCTACAGTGGCCGCAAACGCAACTATAGTTGTGAAAGGCGCTTTAAGGGTTAAGCAAATCGTCACATAAGTATGGATCCATAAAATCCATTTTCCATAACAACTGGTTAAATCATGAGGTACAATGGTCCATGGTCATACAGAAAATTGACCAAAAGCAAGAAGCATCGACCTAGGTCAGCCTGCGCGGACTGCGCAGGCTGACATGGGTCGATACTTTTTAACAGATGCATTAAGCCCCCTTTTCACAGAGCATGTCTTGTTTATCATTTATGCATTGAAACAAGTTGGTACCGGGCCCTGTTGCTCAGTCGGCATAGTACAGGGCTTGAAACCCGGGACTCACGGCCTGGCTGGATGGAATCCTCGGCACGGCCGATTTCTTTCAGAGGACTGATGACAGTCATTGCGACAGGATTAATTTCTCTCTCACTGCTTTTACATTGTAATTGGTTCGACTATAGTTATGTGGGAAAGCAGCCAATGGATTTGAAAGAATATTGTTTCAAGTATTAGTAAAAGAAACTCTGGAAAAGCGTTAACCCTTTCCCAAACGACAAATTTTGGACTGGTCCAAATTGAAAGAGTTTGCAGACAACAATTTTAAAATTGATGAAAATGGCAGAAAGTTATCAAAAAGGGTAGAAAACACTGTGGGAAAAGGAGAAATTGCTCGTTACGAGCAATTTCTCCTTTTCCCTCAGTGTTTTCAAAAGACCTGTACTGCAGACACGTGAAAACCAGGGCTTGTTTGGAAAAGCGTTAACTGGTGCACTGACCGCCGCGATTTAACTGAAATAAGGTTGAAAGCGGTATTAAACACAGTGCAAACAAACAGTCATACGAACAGACAGCAGAAGACTGAACATTCAGTACGGTTGCTTAAAAGATCCCCATCTTCTAGTTCGGTCTAAATACATGCACTTCAATTGTTGAAGTACACACGTTGTTGTTGTTGTTGTTCGTTGTCGTTTGACGACAAGGACAATGATGATGATGATGATGATGATGATGATTGGTCTGCTTCGAGTCGAAAAATGTCTGTTTAAAGATTTATTGTCCTTGGAGAAACCAATAGATACAGAAATTCCGTGATAAACTTCACTTTATGATTAAATTTGCAATTTTAAAGAATGCGATGTTTTGATTGGCTGATGTTAAAGCCACGTTTTTTGTTTAATATTAATGAAGTATGTTTTTGTTATCTCACTGGAAAACTTCTGTTTGAAAGAAATAATTATCTGATGAATATTAAAATCTCGTCTTTTTACGTCATGGGTCCCTCTGGGGTATATAAAGCAAGGACATGAAATTTTCTGTCGTTTATTTTCTGGGAAATTTTCATTTAGTTCAGACTCTATAGTGTTTGCTTGGAAAAAACATATGAGTTTGGTAGAGTAGTTTTCTTGAATATTTTGTATCATTTTTATCACACTTGAAAACAAATTGCTTTTCATTTTATTTTCCCTAATTTCTAATGCTTCAACCATTATACAAGGACTTTGCTGCGCGGCTGTTTTCGAATTTTGAAAACTGACTTCATCATATCCAGTATTCTTATCAGGTCTGACAGTACCTCCTGTGCAGTCTGATCTTGATCTACACTGTCCATAAAAAGGCGTTGCCTGGCTCTTAACAGTCTATATGTTAAGGACCATATAAACTTATTTCCTTTTTTTTTTTCCAGATGAATCCGTGAACATAGACAAAGCCGCTAGGATACGAGAGCATAAAGAAAAATTTCGCAACAAGTATGAATCGGTAAGACAGTTGTGTTATATATGAGCCGTGCTTTTTGAAAAGGGAGCTTAGTGCATCTGGGAAAAGTATCGATCCAGGTCAGCCTGCGCAGTCCGCGCAGGCTGACCTGGGCCGAAACCTTTCGCTATTGATCAATTTTCTATATGTCAAAGGACCAGTCTACCTTCATGATTAAGTTGGTTGTTTAAAAAAACGTTGGTATTATAAATCTATACTTATGTGAAGGCTTGCTTGGAATCGTACATAACGGAGATGCATTAAGCCCCTTTTTGTCAGAGCACGGCGTATATATACGAGTTTCGTTTCACAGTTTATTATCGTCACATAAGATAAAAATTAATGAGCCATGCTCTGGCAAAAGATGTTTACATACATTTCTGTGATGCAATTTACCGAGCAAGTCATCACGGATCCGAAAAACAATCCATGAGGTACGCTCGTCCTTGGACATGGGAAAAGTTACAAAAAACAAAACGTTTCTGCCCAGGTCAGCCTGTGCGGACTGCGCACGCTGACCTGGCGATAGTTTTCATGGATGCATTAAGCCCCCTTTTCACAGAGCATGGCTCATATGCATTAGCTTCTTTTCGTTTATTGTACAAGACTTGAGAACAGGAGGTCGCTGGTTCGATCCCCGGCTTGGCCAGTTTCTTTCCGAGGATTGATGATAGTCATCGCGACAGGATTCATTCCTCTCTCACCGCTGACCATTTTTTCGACCATGGTTATGTGGGAAAGCAGCCAGTGGCTTGGAAGGAATATTGTGCGGAGTACTGGTATAAAAGAAACTCCAGGAAAGTATGGATAGGTGCACTGGCCGCCGTGATATAACTGAAATAATGTTGAAAACGGCGTTAAACACCATACGACAACAACAACTTTTCGTTTATTATTGTCATATAAGATAAGATATATGAACCATGCTCTGACAAAAGGGGGTTTAATATATCTCCGTGATTCACGTGAAGCAAATCTTCATTATAATCGTGAATCCATAAAATTCATTTTGTCTTACAACCGGCTGTACCCTGGGGTGTTCTGGTCCATGGACATCCAGGAAATGTACAAAAAGTTTTGACCTGAGTCGGTCCTTTTTTACAGATGCGTTAAACCCCCTTATGATAGAGCATGGTTCATCTATAATTCAAAGTAATTCTTAGTTCTTTTTGGATTCGAATTACCTATAGTTTACTGTAAAATGAATAGCTTTGGAAAGGAAACCCCCTGAAAAATATATGTTAAATATAATTCCAGCGTAATTACTAATTATTTTCCGCTTTTCGAAAGGAAATTACCTTATAAGGAAAAAAACCCAGGTAGTCTAATGATAGAGATGTACGCCCGGGCGCAGCCTGTCATCTTTAATAATGATCATTTTCTGTGTATCACTGAAATATGAATATTGTTTTAATAATTTGCCGAAATTAGCAGCGTGATGCTTTTGATGGACGACAACGATGTTATTATGATAATTAGTCGTTCCGGGTTTTTTACCTTTTAAGGTATTTGGTTCCCGGCTGTTTGTGCGTTGTTAATATAACTATGATGGGAGTTTCTAATGAATCTGGACGGAAATTTTGTATTAATGGAATCAGATGGCTAGGTATATTCAATTAAACACCATAAAATAAGGAAACGGCCTAATGTGGATGTACGGGGGCAAGTTCGATCCTTTTCTAGGACAAAAGACCAAGTTTGATGACACCATTTTAACAGTTTGAGTGCGTTATGAAATTTCATTTTTCATTTATAACCTTCTTGACTCTTTCACTGCCAAAGCCGACTTACATAGCGTTTACGAACGACGCAGATCAAGATCAGACCACACAAAACTTGCAGTCTGATCTTTGATCTTCACCGTCCGCTATTTGTTACTATTCTATTGGACAAATACCTTTTGGGCTTAAGTAAATAAGCGGACGCTATAAATCCAAGATCAGACTGCACGTTCTGTACAGTCTGATATTGATCTATGCCGTCCGCAAAAGCCCCATGTTTACACCAATAGCGCTGAGAGGTTTCTTAAATTTTCTATAGTTTCGGTGTACTTAAATACGGACAAATTAAAAAAGGAACCGCAAAAGTGAATGAGTCACGCTCTGACAAAAAGGCCTTTAACCCTTTCCCAAACAAGCCCTGGTTTTCACGTGTCTGCAGTAGAAGTCTTTTGAAAACACTGTGGGAAAAGGAGAAATTGCTCGTAACGTTTTTTGAGAACTTCCTGCCATTTTCATCAAATTTAAAATTGTCGTCTGCAAACTCTTTCAATTTGGACCAGTCCAAAATTTGTCGTTTGGGAAAGAGTTAACCCTTAGGCTGCTTATCGCGACTCATTGACCTTTTGCGGACAGCGTAGATCAAGATCAGACTGCACAGAACGTGCAGTCTGATCTTTGATCTACACTGTCCGATAAGGAGATATGTTTCCTTCAACAATCCCATTGAGACAGGAAAGTTTTGGGCTTATACTATCGGCTTGAAAGTTTCATTTCTTTTATTCAGCGGGATAAGGGTTACTCCATCTCCGTGATACCAAGTAACACATCCTATAATTACAGATCCATAAAATCCATTTTGTCTAAACCAAAGCTGTCGATGCGCCATAAAACAACATACATTCATTTTATCTAAAAGCCAGTTGGATCATGAGGTCGAATGGTCCTTTGACATGCAGAAAATTTACAAATAGCAAAAAGTTTCAACTCATGTCAGCCGCAGGCTGACATGAGTCGGAACTTTTTGCAGATGCATTAAGCCCCCTTTTTATAGGGCATGCCTCAAACAGTTTTTTTTTTAAACTCCCAAAGAGATCGTCCCATCTCGGATATTACCCTATAATCAGACCGAAGTTATTTCAATATTTGCGTTCACAACGACTTGAATATATTTTGTAAATTAATACTGAACGAAATTATGACGACCTTTTTTTCGCGCCTGTTGTGAACACCTTTCGGAACTTTTTTGATTCAAAATGAGTACTTGCTTGAAACAAATTTTAAAGTCTGGATACAGTCACGTGAAAAAAAAAAAAAATCCTGGCAAAAGGGAAAAAAAAAATCATTATGTGGAGGTTTTTCCTTTTGCTGCAATGGTTTTTGAACACAATCTGCTTTCAAGACAAAAAATGGCCGTCGAGCTGTTGTTCCGTGTAAGGGAAAGGTGTACATGAATTTAGATCAGGATTTCATTTTTAAAAAAATCTTTCCTTTCGAATTTGAGTTCCGCTTATTTATTCGTTGGCATATTTCATATTATATGAGCCATGCTCCGTGAAAAGGGGGCTTAATACATTTGCGAAATGTATCATTCCAGACCTGGGCCGAAACTTTCCGCTATTGGTCAATTTTCTGTATGTCTAAAGCCCACTCTACCTCATGACTCGGTAGCCTTGCTATACAAAACGGATTTTATGGATCTGTGACACTGTGATGACTTGCCGAGTGTCATGCATTACGGAGATGAACTAAGCCCCCTATTGCCAGAGCATGGCTCATTTATTTTGTAAATCATTACTGAACGAAATTATGACGACCTTTTTTATCGGGCCTTTTGTAAGCACCTTTCGAAAGTTTTGATTAAAAAAAATAGTATTTGCCTGAAACGAGGTTCTATTTTTGTGGCATTTGTCGAACACGATGCCACTATGAGTTCAATACGGCATTTTGAAAATCATGTATCATATTTTGTGCAAAACCGAAGGAAGTAAACCCAGTTAAACTCATTTTTTTTCTAAGACAAATACATGTTAACGTTTCGATAGCACTCCAGTATGAAAATGAAAATGGCGTATTAAGATAAATTGGATCAGGCCACTAATCATGGAAATATTTCTTTTTTTTATCGAAAATACCTTGCACGCTACTCTGTTGGATTGTGCATGACTGTATAGTAGGTTGACGTTCAAGCGAATATAGTGAGACTATATCTGTGGTTTATTTTTGAAATTATTAATTCCACACAATCGCTCCCTTGACAAATGCCACACCAATGCTTTCAACGCTTTGATTTAATACATCGTAGTAAATGGAGAAAGAAAATATTCTTTATGTGCATTTTCCCCTTATATTGCAATATTTTTTTTTAAGATAGTCTGCTTTCCAGATTGAAAAAAAAAAACGACGGCCGTCTGTCTGCGGTACAGTGTTAGGGAAAGTTGTACATGACCAGATCAGATTTTTTTTCAAACTTTTCTTTCAATTTTGAGTTCCCAATATTCATATGTTGGCATATTTCAATGATACATGTTTAAGATAATTTTTTTGCGCACTAATTCAACTGCAGCTTCTGGATTAAGTTTTTAACAAAACAGATCTCGACTTTTCAGCAGCACAAGGAAGAAAGCTATAGAAAATATGGCTGGAAAAACAGAAAAATAAAAAGGCTGATTCTCACAATTTTCTCCTTTTCCTAGAATGTTTTAACCCTTTCAAAGAGAAAATTAATATGTCGTCTACAACTGCTTTCAATATGGATGAAAAAAAAAATCTTGTCCTCAAGGATGAGTTAAAGTTAAGCATTACATTGTCTAACCGGAAGTAGTACTCGCCGGAAATTCAAGGCAAATCGCAGAAAAAAAGATAAATACGCTTCCGCAATGCAAAGTAGAACAAAAAAACAATCCTACTTATTTTTCACGTCTGTCTGTATCTGTATCTGATGATGACGATGATGATGATTATGATGATGATGATGATGATGGAAGTCAAAGACTAACATGCAGAATAAAATGTGCGAAAGGCCACATTCTGGAGGTATATCCGTGCAGCCTGATCTCGGAACTATACTGTCCGCAAAACTAATAATCGAAAATGATTCCAAAAAAATAGGCTAGACAAACAGTCATTACGGCTATCATGTATTAAACCAAGGTGCGACGTGCCACGTTATACAGATAAAACCTACAAAAGTTTTGACACCCATTAATTAGTGTCAACGCATTTCGATAATCTTTGCTTTTTTTAACACGCACAAAAAGTAAGTCCAATTCACTTAGGGGATTTAAAAAAAAAATGTAAATATTTGTTTAATCCTTTTTTTTTTTCAAATGCAAGTGGATTTTTCGTTTATATAGTGAAGTGCATTTGGTAAACATTGCGGCTGGTGGAAAAATTGTTCAACTACAGACGAGCAATTTCACGCATTTTGCATTTTTTTTTTCTTTTTTTTTTAATTATTTCATAAATTGTTTTGTTTAAATCCTATTGTCGAAAAGCCCACAGAATATTGAGGTAGAAAGCTCCTTTGACATACAGAAAATTGACAAAAGCGAAAAGTTTCGGCTCAGGTCAGCCTACGCGGACTGCGCAGGCTGACCCTAGTCGATACTTTTCGCAGATGCATTAAGCCCGTCTTTCACAGGGCATGGCTCAATTTTTGTTTTTAGAAAGCCCTCGAGCCTTTTCAAAATAATCTTAATCAATCCTAGGGAAAGAGTCTTAAATATATTGATGGGAAAGGATACAATGCTGCTAGCCAGCTTTTTATTTTCCTTTTCTCACAATGTTTCTGCCCTTTTAATTGTTTACTAAACGACAAATTCTAGACTTTTGCAAGTAAAAAGCATTTACAGACGACAAATTCAATGTGAATCAAATGATAAAAATTGCCTATGAAAATCTCTACGACATAGTGGGAAGATGAGAAAATCCAGGCTGTTTACCAGCATTTCCTTCTTTTCCCGCAATGTTATAAGAAGCTTTCTTCACAAGGGTCGATGAAACTGGGGATTTTGTGGTAACGGCTTTAACCCTTAGGCAGCTAGGCCCGATTCAATAACCTATAGCGGAGAGTGTAGATCGAGATAAGACTGCACAGAACGTACAGTCTGATCTTGGATCTACACTGTCCGATTAGAAGATTTCCCTCGAAAAAAATACTTTTGAAAAAGCAAAATTTGGGTTTTTCATATCGGCTTGAAAATTTCATTTCACTTATTTGGCAGGATAAGGGTTAACCCTTTACCACACAATCCCGACTGTTAACGACCCTAGGGAAAAAGCCTTTTGAAAACATTGTTGGAAAAAGAGAAAATAACCAGCATTTTTTCCTTTTCCTGCAATGTTTTCTACCTTTCCCAACACAAATTTCAGTTTTTGAGTCACATTTATTTTGTCGTCTGCAAATGCTGTCAATTTGGAAACGTCCAAAATGTTGTCGTTCGGTAAAGAGTTAAGGGTGCAGGGACTGTTTTATGTGCGACTGTTTATCCAATCATTAATATGACACATTGTTTAACCTTCGGTATGAACCCTTGACCACCTTCATACGTTAAATGAAACTTTGAAGCCGCTAGTAAATAGCCAAATATTGCTATTTCAAACATATATTTTGGAGAAAATCTCTCCTTATCGGACAGTGTGGATCCAAGATCAGACTGCAAGTTCTGTGCAGTCTGATCTTCATCTACACAGTCCGCAAAAGGTCCTTAAGTCGTGCTTAGCAGCCGAAGGGTTAAGTTATGAAAACATGTGATAAAACTGTTGGCTTCAAATATTACTACTAAAAATTCTTGTTAATCAAGACCGGCTGGCGACCCGAGAAGCAGGTCTAACGAACATGTTTTGGGGTTCGGTAGGAAGGTGAACAAAGATGTTTCTGCTTAAGACTGTCTTTAAAAATGTAAGTTTTCTTACTTGAGATATATTTATTAGTTATTTCACTTAATGAAGTATGTTGAGTGGGGTTTTTTTGTGTGTGTGTGTGTTGTTGTTGTTGTTGTTGTTTAATGGTTTTTGGGTTGTGTGTGAGAGAGAGAGAGATAGAAGGAGGGAGGGAGAGAGAGGGGAGAGAGAGTAAAGAAGGGGAGAGAGGAGGAAGATTGAAGGAATGGGGAGAGAGAGAGAGAGAGGGGGAGGGAAGAGAGAAAGAGGGAAAAAGGAGAGAGAGAGAGAGATAATTATCTGAAAAAAAATGCCAAAATGTAAAATTTTTTAATTTGTCGGAATAGTAAACATTTGAAGAAGACATATAAGATAAAAAATGCGGCCCAAGAGATGGAATTTGCCTTTAATTTGGTAGGATATGCTGTTGTAAGACGCATTTCTCCATAACCTACGATGTTTCGAGAATAAGGGTCGTTAGAACATGGAATTGTTTGGTTAAATGGTTCATACATAATGGTAAACAAGAAGAGATCTTGTACTAATTTACGAATCCTGACTGAAGTGAAAAACAATGTGGCAGAATGAATAGCTTGTAACGGTTATTATTATTTTCATTATGTCTTTGTCAACATTACTAGCAATATTTTTAATAAATATACAAATACTAAAGTAAGGTTCTCAGGCTTGATAAAAGTAAACTAAAAATAATATCTGTCTCAAACAAACTCTGGTACGAAAAGTCTTTATACTTTACCGAGTCATGATACGAGTACAGGGGGATCCAAAAGCAGGGAGATTAGGATTAGCGAATTAATCCTTTACTACACAATCCCGAGTTTTAAAGACCATGAAGATATGGCCTTTTGAAAACATTGTGAGTAAAGGTAATACTGGTAACCAGCATTTTCTCCTTTTCCCACAATGTTTTCTACCTATTTAAGGAAAAATGCTACATTTAGAAAAGCCTTTGAATTGTCGTTTGTAAATTCCTTAAACACGGACAAGTTTAAATGTTTAAAAGTTTGCCGCGTGACAAAGGGTTAAAAGTTTTGCTTTATCAACACGTGTTGTGCAGTAACTTCTGGTTTTTAAAAAGTGCCGAGGGTGGGGGAGCACAACCACTTTTTCCAGCTGCAGAAAGTCATGCACCTCGTACAAAAGACAATGACTGAAACTGGCGGTTTACACACGTTGAAAAAGAGTTGACAGAAAATGAATTCTTTTCGAAGACTTCAGAAAGTCATTGGGACAAGATTCGGCCCAATGTCCTATGCAGTAGTGGTATGTTGCGGTAGGAGGTGGTCAACTAGGTTTCAAAAATTAAAATTAATTTCTAAGACATATGAGGTGGCCTCTGAAAAGGTGGTTTAATCTGCAAGAAGTATCGACTCAAGTCAGCCTGCGCAGCCCGTTACGCCCCCAGACGACTGTTTGTTAGGTTTCGAGGATAGTGCAAGGTACAGGACGAAACCCATTCTAAGTTACCCCTTGGTTTTTAACGTGCTCGGTGTATAGTACCGTCAACACGGGACATAGGTTTCACGTCTTATGCCAAAGACTTTTTAGTGATTTGAAGTTGCTTACAGCTACGAACCCATCTATTGTTAACCTTCGTTAGGATTTTCGAAAAAAAAAATCTAAAACGAAATCTAGTTCAACCCTGAGGCTGCTTATCGCGACCCACCGACCTTTTGCGGACAGCGTAGATCAAGATCAGACTGCACAGAACGTGCAGTCTGATCTTTGATCTACACTGTCCGATAAGGAGATATCTTTCCTCCAAAAATACCTTTGAAACAAGAAAGTGTTTGGCTTCTACTATCTACTATAAAGTTTCATTTCTTTTATTCAGCCCGACAAGGGTTAAAGCCCCTTTAAAAATCACATGGCAAAACTTACTCTCGTCAGAGTAGAACGATGCTTTAAATCCCGATTTGTAAACTACAATACAAATCTGGCCCAAGTTTTAAATCCGCTTGAAGTTGCCTATCTTTTGCGATTTGTTACAATCTTATACAATAATCGGCTCATTTCGGACGCCATTACTCAATGGAAAACACAGAGGGGTTCCGACGTAATGTGATTAAACTGTCTCTCTCTCTTTAGAATTGACGGTCGGAGGTGGTCGTTGTTGACAGTTGGTCACGAATAAAAAATATTTTCTTTTTATATCGCATTCTTCTAGCTTTCTTCCTTCCTTCTGACATATCCCGATTCCTTCCTTCCTTCCTTCCCCCTAAATGTTTTCTACCCTTTCAAAGACTCGTTCCAGCATTTCAGCAAGATTTCATAAATCTTGTTGTCTGTACATGCTTTCAATTTGGACAAGACTAAAATACTGTCATTTTGTAAAGAGTTAACCCTTTACCACACAATCCCGACTTTAAACGACCCTGAGGAAGACGCCTTTGGAAAACATTGTTGGAAAAGGAGAAAATACTGGTAACCAGCATTTTCTCCTTTTCCCACAATGTTTTCTACCCTTTCTTCTTTTCATATAATGTTTTCTGTCCTTTGCAAAGCCAATTCCAATTTTTGAGTCGCATTTTCTTTGTCGTCTACAAATACTTTCAATTTGGACAAGTCTAAAATTTTGTCATCCGGTAAAGAGTTATACCCAGGACTGTGTGGTAAAGAATTAAGACAACACCGATTATATCATGTAAAAGACACGCGTAATTAGGTCCATCTGCGCTAGTGTTTGTTATAAACACACTGCTATGTTATGTCATCTAATGAAGTGACATTTATTATGTCATGGGCGCAGTTAATGTCGTGGACAATGATCTCGTGCCTATGGGAAAGTATGTAGGGAGATGTTTCGCGAACATTTGGATGGGGAATTAGAATCAATGTTGTGAAAAATGGGGAAAAAAAAAAGACGGACCGATTAGAAAAGACAGGATTGATGAAATATCATTTGGCTGATTTAGTTATTATGTATCACCTGAAACAAGTTTGTAGCAGATAAAATCGAAATAATTTTCTTTTTAAGGGGACTTTAAACCAAATTTATTTCGTTTCGGGGGTTTTTATTAGAAAATCTTTAGAAAGATTGCTCATCTTCATTCGTGTCCATAGATGGCGTTAAAATTAGGAGCTAGCTAGAAACATATGTAGAAAACATGAGAAATTACAGAGGGTTTTTTTTCAATAACAGTAAAATTTCCTATTCCGTTAGTAACGGTAAGGGCAATGTTGCATAACAAGGGATAGATACATGTATGTACTTTTTTTAACAGAACAATTAATCGAGAGGCTCCATAGTTCAGTGGATAGAGGTACCGATTACGGTTTTGTAGGTTGTGAGTTTGAGTCTCATCATAAGATATATGCAAAACAATGAGGTAAAAGAGGCAGTATCTGGTGAGATTACTTTTTATCATTTCTCTTTATGTTGAGGTACAAAAAAGTTTTCATATCCTAGTGCCTCTTTCTTTTTTCACCCTTTACCACACAATCCAACTTTTAACGACCTTGAGAAAGAAAGCTTTTAAAAACATTGTGGGAAAAGGAGAAAATGGGGTAACCAGCATTTTCTCCTTTTCTCCATAATGTTTTCTACCCTACCACAGGCAAATTCCATCATTTGAACGTCATCTGAATTGTCGTCTGCAACGGTTTTCAATTTGGACATGCATGTCTACATTCTGCTTGTGTGGTAAAGAGTTAAGATATTAGTTAGATATTCTTGTTTCTAAGTCTGTTCAGATCTTTGGCGATAATCTGTTCAGCTGTCCCGAAGGTTTTTACAAAGAAAAGTCATCAGATGTAAATTGAAGAATGATTCGGTTAGAACGTAGTTTACGGGGAAAGGACTCATTCCTCTCTCACCGATGACGGTTATTTCAAGTTGGTTTATGTGGGAACAGCAGCAAGTTGCTTTGAAATATTATTGTGTTAAGTAATGATAAAAGCAGCAGGTTGCTGGAAAACGATGTTTGCTTGAAGTGCTGGCATTAAAAAAAAAAAACTGAAGTACACGAATAGGTGCACTGGATGTCATGGTAAAATTATAAAACTGTAGATTACGGGATAAAATAGCAAAACAAACAAGTCGCGGACCATATCCATTGCAAGGGTTTTCCGAGGCGATAAGAGAGTAAGTCTTTCTCTCTCTCTCTCTCAAGAGTAATGTGTTACGTTCTAGTGACATCAGCACGTTTCTTCAAAATTGTGCATTTTCGTTGAGCAGTTACAAAAAAAAAAAACATCAGGAGCGCTTGCATAGGTGCACTGGCCACTGTGATAAATCTGTTAAACTGTAGAAAATTGGGTAAGATAGCAAAGCAAACAAATCACAGACTATATCCGTTGCTAGGGTTTCTCGAGGCGACAAGCCACTAAGTCGGACAGCTAAAAGTCTTGTTTGCTAAGGAAGTCATAGACAGATTATCTTCTTCCAACCCTTTACCGTGGTTTTTACAACTTTCAGGTAAAACGCTTTTGAAAACATCGTGGAAGAAGGAGAAAATACTGGTTACCAGCATTTTCTCCTTTTCCCACGAAGTTTTCAACTCTTTCAAATGATTATTTTTTGAGTTACACTTTAAGTTGCTATCTGCAAATATATCCAGGTTAAAGGTTTTGTTGTTTGGTAAACAGTAAACTTATATTACGGTACTTGTTAAACGCGACTCACTGACCTTTTGCGGACAGTGTAGATCAAGATCAGACTGCACAGAACGTGCAGTCTGATCTTGGATCTACACTGTCCGGTCGGTGAGACTTTTTTCTCCAAAAAATAAGTTTGAAATAACATTATTTGGGTTTTTACTATCGGCTAGGCTGACCATTGTTTCGACAATGGTTATGTGGGAAAGCAGCCAGTGGCTTGGAAAGAATATTGTGCGGAGTACTGGTAAAAAACTCCAGGAAGGCATGGATAGGTGCACTGGCCGCCGTGATATAACTGAAATAATGTTGAAAACGGCGTTAAACACCATACAATCAATCAATCAATCAGCTATCGGCTAGATAGTTTCATTTAACTTATTCAGCAGGAAAAGGGTTAAACGAAAAGGTTTTTACGATTTGAATTGCCAAAAGAACTCGTGCAAAACGTATTACTTTCTCTCTTCCCCCCCCCCCCCCCCCATGTTTTCTGCCCGCCCGGGTAGATCAGTGGTTGTATCTGACTCGTGACTTGGTGGTTCTGACATTGTGGTAACCAGCATTTTCTCCTTTTCCCAGAATGTTTTCTACCCTAATGTAGACAGAACTAATCATTTAAGTTACATTTAATTTGACGTCTGCAAGTGCTTTCAATTTGGTCTGGTCCAAAATTTTGTAGGGGTCCTGCGTGGCTCAGTGGTAAAGTGTAGGACTCTTGACCTGGAGGCTGCGGGTTCGAGCCTCACTCGATCCACTGGGTTTTTCATGGGAGTGTGCTTGGGCAAGACACTTTAGAGCCCTAGCCTAGTACTGATGAAACCCAGGAAATACATGAATATGTGAGCTCTCGTCGTGATATGACTGAAATATTGTTGAAAGCGGCGTAAAACACCACTCATTCAATCAACCAGTCAATCAATCAATCAACCAAACTTTTGTCGTATGGTAAAGCGTCAAAAACATTTTTAAAGGAAAAGGAGAAAATGCGTTTTCTCCTCCCACAATCTTTTTTATCCTCCCAAAGATGAATTTCCAACGGCTTGATTGTTTTCGACATGTTGGTCGCAGCATTCAAAATGGAGGAAAATCTGTGTTTGACTTGAGGATTCATTTATGTACTTTAGTCAAGAAGACATATTGTATTGCGTAATGCTGTCTCGTACTTCAAACAAAGAGGTCTGTTGACCTTTAGCTATATCGTAAGAAAATATACAAACACTTAAATATCATTATTGAGTAAATTATCATGATGGCTTCGTAAGGATTTATCCCAGTAATAACTTGTTGCGTAGTGAATCTGCTTCCAGTGCAAGTTTATACCCGTATCGTGTCTCATTAACCCTGTACAGCACAATGCCGCCTTTTAACGACCCTGGGAAAGAAGCCTTTTGAAAACTTTGTGGGAACCAGCATTTTCTCCTTTTCCCACAATGTTTCCTACCCTATCAAGAGAAAATTGCACTAGTTGAGCCACATTGAAATTGTGGTCTGCAAATGCTTCCAGTTTGGACAAGGCTAAAATTTTGTCGTCAGGACCCTGATGAGAATCGCTCTTAAAATATCGTGGAAAAAAAAAGGAGAAAATGCTGATAACCTGCATTTCCTCTTTTTCTCATAATGCATTTTACCTTTTCAAAAGCAAATTGTATCATTTGAGCGATGTCAAATTTGCAGACGGTCGAAGTTTTTGATGTTAACAAGTGTAAGGGTTTGTCAACTGCTTTTTCTCATTTGTCCACGGTGTTTCCTACTTTTTCAAAGATAAATTTCATCCTTTGAGTGTTTAAATTTGCTTACTGCTAAATTTTTCAGTTCAAGCAAGTCGAAAGTTTAGTCGACTGACAGATTTATTCCTTAGGCAGCTATGCGCAACGCAAGGACCTTTTGCGGACAGCGTAGATCAAGATCAGACTGCACAGAACGTGCAGTCTCATCTTGGATCTACACTGTCTGATAAGAAGATATTTTCCTCCAAAAAATATCTCTGAAAAAGCAACAATCGAGTTTTTACTATCGCGTGAAAGTGTCATTTAACTTAAATAGTTGGTTAAGGGTTAACCCTTTATCACACAATCCCGAGTTTTAACGACTCTTAATGCTTTGGAAAACATTGTGGGAAAAGGAGAAAATGCTCGTTACCCACAATGTTTTTTATCATATCAGAGGCAGAAATCATAATTTGAGCTACATTTTTTTTTTTCGTCTGCAATTGCTTTCAATTTGGTCAAGTCCAAATTTTGTCGTTTGGTAAAGAGTTAAAATTAAACACGAACAAATAGCTCAGAGATAAATTTGCAACAAGGATACACAAGTTTTGAAATCCACTCATATTTTATATAATCACCAGGGAGGGGAAGTGAAGTTTAGATAAATTGAAGAAACAAAAACTTTAAGATTATCCCTTCCTCCACCCTTCACATTTAGTAAACGGAGCAAATTAAGAAGTTTAGTCAGCTGAGTGCCTTTCATTGCTCTTTTGCTGACAGTGTAGATCCAAGATCAGACTGCACAGAACGTGCAGTCTGGTCTTGGATCTACACTGTCCGAGTATGGTCAGGTATTTTGCCATAGAAAGAACTCTGAAGTCGAAATGCATGAGTTTAACTTTTGCATAAATATTTTTATGTACTGTAGTTTATTAAGCTGTTTGATGATTTATTTTTTTTTTTATTTTGATCAAGCTACTATAATTAACTCTTCCATTACTTACTCCGGAAATTCCACTTTTTTTCCGAGCACTAAAAATAGATTTCCACTTCTATTGGAAACGACTTTCGTCATAGTTTAAAAACAGAGTGGCGGACAGTGTAGATCAAGATCAGACTGCACGTTCTGTGCAGTCTGATCTTGATCTACGCTGTCCGCAAAAGGTAATCAAGTCGTCATTAGTAGTGATAAAGTTAATGCAACTGACTGCAATAAATCACATAAAATCGGCTAAGTGTAGATCCAAGACCAGATTGCACGTTCTGTGCAGTCTGATCTCGATCCACACAAAAAGTACTGAAAACCGTATCCGTAGGGTAGCATCAAAAAAAAAAAAAAAAAAGGTAAAGATCAAGGATCAGGCTGAACGTTCTGTGCAGTTTGGTTTTGATCCACACTACCCTAAAAAACCTACAATTATAGGCAAAGTGTTGCAGTCTATAATCAAGAAAAGATCGAAGATCAGTCTGATCTTGATCTACACTGACTACATAACAGCACCGACAATTATTTATAGATTCGTACCACAAACATTTCAATGACAAAAGCTCAAATCATTTCTGCAGAAGAAAATTTACTAGAGGAGAGGGCAAAATAATGGGATGGTTGATAGGAGATTATCTTTAGGGTCAATCCAAAGTCCAAACCAAAACGTGGATGACCAGCGAGGTCCGGCTGATGGGACGATAGTCTTACGATAATCGTAAAATGATACATAACTTAAGCCGAGACCGCTGATAAGCTAAGCCGTTTCCTTTGATAATGGAGATATAATCCTAACTGACAGATTAGGCTCCAACTTTGACAGGTGTCGAACTATAGTAGTCGTTGTTGTTGAATACATGTAGTGAAATTAAAGTAAAACTTTCAATATGCGAATATTCGAATACAGTCAACTCTCGATAATTCGGACAAGCCCTAATTCGGATACCAAGTAATACAGTCCAACAGGGAAGCAAGCACCTAGGGACTCTCACGGGGTAACTGCTTAAGACAAGTGCTTGCTTGGTGTGGTTCACTTCAATATATTTGCCTTCTCGGACAACTGAACATTATGCTTGCTAAAGTCTTTACCAAACGACAAAATTTTAGACTTGTCCAAATTCAATCATTTGGAGACAACAAATTAGACAGTAATGGGATGGTAATGTTCGTTGGAGATAGCATAGCAAATATTATTGGAAATGGAGAAAATGCTGGTTACAAGCATTTTCTCCATTTCCCACGATGTTTTCAGAAATCCTTTAACCTTGGGCGTCGTTAAAACTAAGGATTGTATGGTAAAGGGTCAGGAGATTTTCGATGTATCTACCTTGGGAGATAATCGCCCGGATTAGTACTAATCTAGGCTGGACAAATTGGGCTAATTCGGGAATTAAATCCTCAGTTGCAAGATTGATTTGAAATGCGGGTCGTATAACCTGAGCCCCGTCCGTTGACAGACGTAACGTTTTACCCAACATTCCGGTATTTTAACGACCTTAACCCTTTCCCAAACGACAAATTTTGGACTGGTCCAAATTGAAAGAGATTGCAGACGACAATTTTAAATTTGATGAAAATGGCAGAAAGTTATAAAAAAGGGTAGAAAACACTGTGGGAAAAGGAGAAATTGCTCGTCACGAGCAATTTCTCCTTTTCCCACAGTGTTTTCAAAAGACTTGTACTGCAGACACGTGAAAACCAGGGCTTGTTTGGGAAAGGGTTAAAGAAGAAGGCCTTTTGGAAACATTGTGGGAAAAGACAAAATGCTGCTAAGCAGCATTTTCTCCTTTTCCCACAATGTTTTCTACTAATTAAAAGACATTAATAATCTTTACATGGATTGGCTGAATTTGTTGTCCGTAAATAGCTTGGAATTTTGGTTCTGTATTAAATTATGTCATTTTGTAACGGATTAGAGTTTTGTTTTCATTGGCGGATCACCTTCTGCAACAGTCCCTGTTTTTGTTTCGCAGTAGACATTTTTAGAAAGGACGAGCCTCGGTTGCTCAGTCGGTAGCGTACAGGACTTGAAAACATGGGGTCGCTGGTTCGATCCCTGGCTCGGCCATTTTTTTTTCTCGGGGATCGATGATAGTCATTGCGAAAGGATTCACTCCTCTCTCACCGCTGACCATTGTTTCGACAATGGTTATGTAGGAAAGCAGCCAGTGGCTTGGAAAAAATATTGTGCGTAGTACTGGTAGGAGAAACTCCAGGAAAGCATGGATAGGTGCACTGGCCTTCGCTAGATAACTGAAATAATGTTGAAAACGGCGTTAAACACCAAACAGTCAATCAATTATATTTAGAAAGATTATGGCAGAAGGAGTCACTGGTTTATCTAGTGCCCAGGCTTCTAAACGTGGAGTCCAAACTCAACTGAGTTTTTGCTCAAACTTTAAGGTATTAGTTACGCTTAACCCTTTCCCAAACAAGCCCTGGTTTTCACGTATCTGCAGTACAAGTCTTTTGAGCAATTTGAACGAGCAATTTCTCCTTTTCCCACAGTGTTTTCTACCCTTTTTGAGACCTTTCTGCCATTTTCATCAAATTTAAAATTGTCGTCTGCAGACCAGTCCAAAATTTGTCGTTTGGGAAAGGGTTAAGAGACGATAAAAATTTAAAAATAAAGACTTTGATTGGATAGGCAGAGACAAAAAAAAAATAGAAGTTACTTCAAATTAAATTTAAACGGCTGAGGTGAACACAGACAGACAGACGCTGAGAGAGCGTGACAGAGAGAGAGGGAGAGAGAAAGTGAGACAGAGGGAGCGAGAGACAGACAGACAGACAGACAGACAGAGGCAGAAAGAGGGCGAGACAGAGTGAAAGAGAAAGCAAGAGACACAGACAGACAGACGGACAGGCAGATAGACGGGGGAGCAGTGTTATTGCAGGAAATTACGATTTTACAGACTTATCATTTTTTTTTTTTCCGTTCATGATGAAGATAAAAACTGCAGGAGCGCGGACTTTTCATCGAAATTTGTAGTTAATTTGTTGTTACAAATTGGGCTCTACTTGTCAAACCCCATGCGGTTTTTGTTTGCTTACGAATTAGTCCGCACTTCCGGCACTGCACTGCTTAATATCCAGGTGTATTCGTGCGCCTGCTGTGGTGTGCTGGTACAAGATGGTGTCAGTAGGCGCATCGACCCACTGCCATCCGTGAGAAACAGAAAATGAAATACAATTATTGAGAGTTTTACCCCTAGACCCTTTAACACACTACTCAGAGGTAAAAGGCATTTGAAAACATTGTGGGGAAAAGGCGAACATGCTGGTAACCAGCACTTCCTCCTTTTCCCACCAATGTTTTGTACCCTCTCAGAGAAGGCGCTTGAAAACATTGTTGGGAAAAGGAGAAAATGTTGGTTACTAGCATTTCCTTCTTTTCCCACCAATGTTTTCTACCCTCTCAGAGAAGAATTCCACCATTTGAGACATTTAATTTGTCGTCTGCAAATGCTCTCAGTTTAGACGAGTCTATGATTCTGTTGTCTAGTAAAGGGTTAAACTGCTGTATAAAAAAAAAAAACCTGAAAATTTCCAGTCAATTATAAAAAAATCAAAATATTGTGATTTCAAACTTCTTTTCGTCTGAAAAATCTCACTGTTTCGGACATGTTTGGATCTAAGATCAGACTGCACAGATCGCGAATTCTGATCATAGATAAAAAATGTCCGCATACGGGCTTTCAGTCGCGCCCAGCAACCTTAAGTTAATTAAGGTCAATATTTTCAGCTCAATATTTGCAAGCACATGCAGTGACATACAAAAAATCGACTGTCAGGTACAAGAAGTAACATGGAAAATATTATTTGGGGGAGGAGGGAGAACAGCTGTATAGGCTGGCTCTTGACCTGCCTGTAGTCTCGAATGAATAAATAGCAGTTTATGATTGCTTTAAAAAAAAAGGGGGGGGATATGTATTGGTCAAGAGTGAAAAAATAGTAAAGTGTTATTGGTTAAAAAAAAAGAATAGACATTTTTATTCTGCGGGCCTATGTACGTATTAGTGTCGACTGAATAAATAGCAATTTGTGACTGGCTTAAAAAACCGCAATTTTTATTTTGCAGGCCTTTGTGTGTATTAGTCTAGAGTGAATAAATAGTAACTTGTTACTGGTTAAAAAAATGGACATTTTTATTCTGCGGGCCTATGTATGTTTTACTGTCGAGTGAATAAATAGTTAACTTGTTATTGGTTAAAAAAAATGTACATTTTTATAATGCAGGCCTATTTAGTATGTATTAGTCTCGAGTGAATAACTAGTGGTTTATGATTGGTTTAAAAAATGGACTTCTATATTCTGCAGGCTTATTTATGTGTTAGTGTCGAGTGAATAAACAGTAATTTGTGATTGGTTAAAAACGGACATAAGTACCTATGTTAATCTGTTTTCTTTACTATACTAATACCTTTAAGCCACACTCTGTAAAAAGGAGGCTTAATGCATCTGCAAAAGGTATCGACTCAAAACTTTTTGCTCTAGGCCAATTTTCTGCATGTCCAAGGACCATGCTACCTCATGACTCAGTCGGCCGTTAGACAAAATGTATTTTACTGATCTATAATGATTGATTATTTCTTTGGTATCACGCATCGCGGAGATATATTAAATCCCCTTTTGCCAAAGCATAACTGATTTTCATGTTGAATGTTTCTCATACAGAGAGTGTCTGGACGATATTCCATTACTCAGCGGTTGCTTTAGTTTCCATTTGACTTTTTTTTCTCTTGATTATTTTGACAGCGGCTCAAATGCCGATACGTTCATAATCCTTCATAATGTTCGTAGTCTATTAGATAAGAAGGGACGACGCCCCGCGGAGGAAATTAGTTCCGATTAGTGAGTAATTAGGCAGACACTCGGTGCACATATCTATCGCAAGCAGGATCTTAGTGACTCTTTCCTCGTCCGAAAAAAAAAAAGAAAATAGACTTGGGTCTGTATTCACCAACCATTTTTACGAATATTCTCGGTCTTATTCTCCAGGGTTTTCTAAATTTGAAAGCAACACAACTCCTGATTAGCTGCTGAGCGCGACTCACTGACCTTATGCGGACAGCGTAGATCAAGATCAGACTGCACAGAACGTGCAGTCTGATCTTTGATCTACACTGTCCGATAAGGACATATCTTTGCTCCAAAATTACCTTTAAAATAGGACAATTTGCGTTTACACAATCGTTTTAAAAATTTCAATTCTTTTATTTAGCAGGATAAGGCTTAACAAGCAATTACTCATTAATTTTTATATAAAATGTTTTTTTTTTTGAAAGACAATTCTGATTCGATTAGACGTTTATGATGAATTCAAAGATTATAGGCCATTTACACCAGTCGTTCCTAATTTTAATAAAAAGGACGGAATTTAAGACAAGCTACATGTATTTGGTTGGCCGAGACGTAACGTCTAGACCAATCAAATAGCTAGTCTTAGGACCTCATATTTAGAACAATATTTACAGTTGCAGGAGAATTCGGAACAGGAATGAGACTGGTCTAGGATATTTTGTCTAGAATATGCCCTTTGTTCAGCAATAACACTCGTACAGATAAGGTGCCGAGCCTGTCATTGTAGGAAAACATCGTGGTAACTGGATCGATAGGACGGGCGAGTGGGTGAGTCACTGACAAGAGTCAGTGAGTGGACAGACGGAGTGAAGGACGAACAAACGGAGAACGAACCAACGAAGGAGGAAAACTGGGAGGCATGGAGTGAGGGAGCAAGGAAGCAAGAAAGCACGAACGCAAGGAAGGAGTTTGGGAGGGAGAAATGAATGAATGAATTATGGAAGAAAGAAGGCCGTAATGAATGAATAAGAGAGTGAGTGAGTGAGTGAGTGAAGGAACGAACGAACGAACGATGGTTAGTCTAGAATACTTCAATTTCTAAATCTTTAGTCTGGAGCTGCAATGTATTCCTACCAATTCAAACAAACCCTCTTCAAGATGTAAAATCTCATATTGCAGTCAAGAGCTTTCTAAACATGTCAAAACGCATTTTCTCTGCAAATTTTGTTTTCTTTACACTTTTCTCTCTACAGCGATGAAAAATGGACGTGATCGCTTGCATTATAAAGATCTTAATATTACAGTTTCAAGTAATTTCTCGTCAGAAATAAAAACCAAAACTTCGGCCAATCTAGATCCAAGATCAGGCCGCACAGAACGTGTAAATTAAAGATCAGACTGCACATTCTGTGCGATCTGATCTTGAATTTACACGGTCTGCAATCACATCACAAAATATGTATACAGGGTAAAGCAAGGAATGGATAAATACGCTAATGTAGAACGGCCAAAGGGCATGCCAGCTGAATGCTGAGGTTTATTTTTGTGCACTTTTCCCGGCTTCGAGGATTTACATTTGGTTTGCGTAGAAATATAATGGACCCGGCTTCGCTTCCTGTTTCTTTGACTTACCGTGCAGTCTCGTGCTTTAAGGACCCCGAGGAGGAAAGCTGTTGAAAACATCGTGGGGAAAGGAGAAAATGCTGGTATAAAAGGGATTGAATGTACACATGTATACGATCCCTGGGGGTAACCATGATTTTATCATTTTCCCTCACTGTTTTACGTCCTGTCGCAGACAAAGTCCTACTGTCTAAAACATTTTGACCCGTATTCTATGAAAAGAAATTTCAGTGCATCTGCAAAACGTATCGACCCGGGCCAGCCTCCGCTTTCTCCTGAAGTCTTTGATACTAGTAAATTTTCTGTATGTTAACACTTAAGCTGCTGAATAAACTGAACGCAAATTTCTACTCATCACTAAAAACCCAAACATTGCGGTTTCAAAGTTCATTTCACCGGAAAGAAAATACCGTATCGGACAGTGTAGATCAAAGATCAGACTGCACGTTCTGTGCAGTCTGATCTTGATCTACGCTGTCCGCAAAAGGTCAGTGGGTCGCGATTAGCAACTTAAGGGTTAATAACGATTCTACCACAAGGCTCGGGTTCTTTTTGATAAAATGGGATGCATATCGTCATAATCATATAAGGACTTGCTTGTTGGGATGCATTAGTTACGATGATGCACTTACCCTTTACCACACAATGCCGCCTTTTAACGACCCTGATAAAGAAGGCTTTTGTAAACATTTTGGGAAAAGGAGAAAATGCTGGTAACCAGAATTTTCTCCTTTTGCCGCAATGTTTTTTATCCTTCCAAAAGTTTTTTTTTTTTTTCAACTTTTGAATCATATTTATTTTATTATCTGCAAATGCTTCCAATTTCGAAATGTCTAAAATATTGCCATGTGGTAAAGGGTTAAACCCCCTTTTCACCTGGCTACCAACATTTTCTCGTTTTTCCATAATGTTTTCAAAGGCTCCACTTTAAGTGTCGTTAAAACTCGGGCTTTTATGAAAAAGCGTTTAACCCTTTACCACACAATCCCGAGTGTTAACGACCCTGAGGAAGAAGCCTTTTGAAAATATTGTGGGAAAAGGAGAAAATGCTGGTAACCAGCATTTTCTCCTTTTCCCACAATGTTTTCTACTCTATCCAAGACAATTTACATCATTTGATTCACATTTCAATTGTCGTCTGCAAATGCTTTCAGTTTTGACCAGTCCACATTTTTGTCGTTTGGTAAAGAGTTAAGGTTTTTGATGGAATTGATAATTCTGGAAAGACAAACAGAAACAAACAAAGATAGAAAGGCGACGAATAAAGTAACCAGCGTTATTATTCATCATCTAATCATTTCGAAAAAAACCTTGTATCAGTTTTCGCGAATTCGTGAAAAATAACTCAATAATTCCTTTGTTGCAAGTTTACATGTTCCACCACGTTTCGTCAAAAACGTCCAGACATTTTCAACACTTCGTCAAAGAGGGTGAGAATAACTTTTCTGTCATAATCACTCCATCAGCAAACGTGAGAAAAACTATTCTGTAACAATCACTGCATTTCTATAGAACACCGGACTATTTGTTAATAAGGTTTTAGCAGATATGCGAAATATGTGATTAGTAACATTTCCCGCTGACTAACGCGGTCATTTGCATGTAAATCTGTTTTGAATCATGTTTCCAAGCGGTATGGGGGGAAGGCCGTCGACCATTGGATTCTGTATTGCAAATCCGTAACTGCATTCGGCAATTCTCGGATGATCCGCAGATCAAAACCCTCGGCTGTATCACGTAGATTGATATACACCTACACGGTACATTTCATCGCCGGAAGTACACCGCTTTATCGTTAGCAAAACTGTAAGGATTCCCTTTAAAAGAAAATATGAGTCACAATTTTCTTTCAATATCTTTTTAAGAATATTTAGGTCGGCAAACAGTCTGTACATTCAATTTTTAGCATGGTTTATCAATTCCGTTGGAAGCATTCATCGACAGATCGATAGCTGTGAATAACTTTACCGTGGTTGTTCATGTCGTTGCTAAACGATTTACATGGGCGCCGCCATGTTTAAGATCATGTGATTGGTACTAAAATGGAAACCTATTTTATACGGACGAGGTTAGACGTAGGTACGGAATCGACCGAGTTGTGACGAGTGGTACGATGGGTCGGTCATATGTACACAAACTTTACATTTCAATTTTGTCCAACAACTGACTGAATCAATATGTAGATTGGACCTTTGACATGCAGAAAATTGACCAACAGCAGAAAGATTCGACTGAGGTCAGCCTGCGCGGTCTGCGCAGGCTGACATGAGTCGATACTTTTTGCAGATGTATTAAGCCCCCTTTTCACAGAGTATGGCTCAAATAATTTCACTGTAGTTGTTGTTGTCACGGGTAACAAGTACTTTCAAGGGCGCCATTTTCAAGGTCATGATTTTGAGAACAGATTCCATAGCGACCTCCGGACGAGGTTTGATGAAGTTACGGAATCAACCGAGTTGTGACGAGTGATGAGATCGGTTTACTTGTTTTCGCTTCCGTCATACTTCACCCATGTGATCGGTAGAAGGAAATTTGTATCCACTGGAGATTACTTTAATTTGAAACCAGAAATATCTTTGAAATAAAAGATGGATGGCTTAACAGGTACTTGAATACATGTGTGAATATTAAAACCTGTGTGGTTCAATATAAACAGAAATAATGAAATTACATGTAGACATACATTAATGAGTTATACGGTAACACTTAAAATATCAAATTTCCAAATAGTACCAGAAAAAGATAATGCTTTGTCATATGCATTTGCTATGACGTGAATAAGGACCCCCCCATGATCTCGATTAGTGGTAGCAATGCTTACTATATTGTCATAAATTTGCTCGAAAATAGGCCTGCAGAATAAACATGTCCTTAATTCTGACCAATCGAAAATTACGATTTATTCATTCCAGCATATCAATACTAGGAAGTAGGCCAAAGGCCAGCAAAGTAAACTGTGCTTAATTTTCACTTCTTATTCTTGTACAAATCAAAATATAGAAATGTGACCCAATCAATCAAGACTAAATTTACAGCATTATTATATGTCATTCAAAATAGCCGACAAAGTATACCGTCGAAAGGTTAAACAGAGCACAAACAAAAACGAAGAAAGAACGTTTTTTGACGAATCGTTTTTTCACAGGACATCCTGTTTTAAAGTGAGGCCATTGGGACGTGTTCGGTTCGTAACACTAGTCTTAATTGATCCTCGTTTAGTTCTATTGTATCTCATCACAGCGGGGCGTACTCGAGTGACTGTCGCAGGATGGTTTATCGATCCAAATTGTCTGAAAAACAGACCTAGGCGTTCAAAAATGTGAAAATGTCCCCGTTTTTCTATCAAACAATCCCGTGTTTCAAGGGTCCATCACACAATCCCGAGTTCTATAGACCCTGAGAAAGAGGGCTTTTGAAAACACAACGGGAAAAGGGAGAAAATGCTGGTAAACAGCATTTTCTCCTTTTTTCTCATAATGTTTTCTGCCCTTTCGAAGACAAAGTTTATCGATGGAGAGACATTTAATTTGTCGTCAACAAAATGTTTTCAGTTTGGACATGCCTAATTTTTTTCGTCTGGTAAGACCCTGCGGAAGAATACTTTTGAAAGCATTATGGGGAAAAAAGGAGAAATTGCTGGTTGCCTGCCCATTGTCCCATATTTTCTACCCTTCCTACGACAACTTCCCTTATTTGAGAAACATTTCGTTGTCGTTGTCAAACGCTTTAGACTTCGACTAATCTAACAGTTAACGACAGAATTTTAGACTAGTCCAAATTGAAAGCATTTGCAGACGACAAAATAAATGTGACTCGGACATTGAAATTTGTTTTGGGAACGGTAGAAAACATTGTGGGAAAAGGAGAAAATGCTGGTTACCAGCATTTTCTCCTTTTCCCACAATGTTTTCAAAAGGTTTCTTCCTCAGGGTCGTTAAAACTCAGGACTGTGTGGTAAAGAGTCAAGAGTCAAGACAGTAGACAACAGTTGAAGTCAAGGCAAGCAAATACTAGTATCTTGGGCACATTTTCAGCTCTAAGTGTTTTGGAAAAAGAGAGTCCGCGCAGGCTGACCTGGGACGAAACTTTTCGCCATTGCTCGATTTTCTGTATGTCAAAGGACCAGTCTACCTTGTGATACAGTCGATTGTTAGACAAAATGGACTTTACGCTTCCATAATTATGTGATGACTTGCTCTGTATAATGGATCACAGAGACGCATTAAGCCCTCTTTTGCCATAGCATGACTCATATGTACAGGAAATCTACAAACTGGACGTTTTCTCAGTTTATTGTATAATTATACCGACCGTTTTTTCGTTTCGAAATTTTCTTATATAGTCTGTTTTGTTACGCATTTTTTGTCAAGAAATCTTGTATAAACACTGTAGAGTAATGTTCTCTCACTGAACTATTTGTCTATTTGACACACTGTTTTCAAAAGCCGACTGTAGGATAGGCCATCAAAATTAAGATGTCTGTATAGAGAATTAAAAGGCAGGCCGACCTGACATTTTGTATTTAATCCACAATTACTTTTCTAAAAGCACTTAGACACGAAATCTTAAACCTTTTAGAAATTGGATAAACTGTCGTCGCTTCGAGCCGAGCGTTTTGGGGGAGAAATATGAGAGCTGGTGTTTGTATTTCAAAGTTTGAATAACCGAATGTCTCGCCCAGGGGTGTCCTTAATTATTCACCTGCTATACTATTTCTCCCGCCTTTATTGCAGTACGCCTTGAAAGAGGATACATGAATGAACCGAATTATGGAACTATTTTGTTTGCGATTTTAGACTTTATAGCTACATCCGGTTTGGTGTATTACGTGAAGTTCCCGCATTCGGCAAGCCTCGGATGATTCGGTGATCAAGTCCCTCGGCTTTATCACCTAGATATGCACCTACACGGTACACTTCTTCGCCGGAAGTACACCCTGTTACCGTTATTGAAATTGTAAGGCTCCTCTTAAAAAGAAAACATGTGTCACAATTTTCTATCGATATCTTTCTAAGAATATTTCCGTCGGCAAACAGTTTGTTCATTCAATTTTAGCTTGGTGTATCAATTCCGTGTGGAACTTTCATCGACAGATCCATAGATGTGAACAACTTCACCGTGGTTGTTCATGTCGTTGCTAAGCGATTTAGAAGGGCGCCGCCATGTTTAACCCTTTCCCAAACAAGCCCTGGTTTTCACGTGTCTGCAGTACAAGTCTTTTGAAAACACTGTGGGAAAAGGAGAAATTGCTCGTAACGAGCGATTTTTCCTTTTCCCACAGTGTTTTCTAACCTTTTTGAGACCTTTCTGCCATTTTCATCAAGTTTAAAATTGTCGTCTGCAAACTCTTTCAATTTGGACCAGTCCAAAATTTGTCGTTTGGGAAAGGGTTAAGAATAAGATCATGTGACCGTTAGTTCAAAATGGAAACCTCCATTATACGGACGAGGTTAAATGTAGGTACGGAATCGGCCGAGTTGTGACGATTGGAAGTTCCCGTCTTAGTTGCGAAAGGATAGGGTCAGTCAGTGTCAAATTGATTCGACTGGCTAAATAATGATGAAAGTAGTCCAGTAGAATATTGTAAATATTAGAGGAACGAAATTAAGGTAGAAATTGCCTTAAACTACTAACAAATTATTATAGATTTTATTAGAAAGAGAGAGAGAGAGGGGGGATGTTGGAACCGTTGTGTGTGCTTGGTGGTTAACGCCCGCTTCAGAAGTATTCCAAATATATCACGGTGGCCAGTGCATCTATCCATGTATTCATGGACATGGACTATTCGTTTACCGGTACTAGCATTACGCGCATCGTGCTTTTAAAGCTACTGGCTGCTTTCAAAAGAAAGAATATTACGTGGCGTAATTGTGTAAAAGAATCTCCTAGAGAGCAATGATAGGTGGACTGGCCGCCGCCTTATAACTGACACAGTGTTGAAAACGGCGTTAAATACAATATATACATACATATATTCTCCTTTTTCAACAAGTTTTTTTTTTACAGCACCCGTTATTTCAGCTACATTTAATTTGTCGTCTGCAAATGCTTTCAATTTGAACAAATCTAAATTCTGTCATTCGGTAAAGGAGTTCAGAGGTTCCTTCAGAACAAAGGCCGAAATACTGCAATGTTTAATTTGTTTTCGCCGAAAAAAACAAAAACACCACCGCATAGTACAGTGTATATCTGTGCAATCTGATCTTGATCTGCACAGTACATTGAATTCCGCCGGGCAGCCCGGGGATATTTTTTACCTGCCACGTGTGACATAGTTACTTTTATCTTTCTCATCTTTATCATAATTCCGATTAGCATTATCTATTCGATTTAATCTTATGTGGGCCATTTAACCCTTAGGCTGCTAAGCGTCAGCCAAAGGCCTTTTGCGAACAGTGTAGATCAAGATCAGACTGCACAGAACGTGCAGTCTGATCTTGGATCTACACTGTCCGATCAGGAGACATTTTTCCCCCAAAATAATTTTGAAATAGCGATATTTATGTTTTTTAACTATCGGCTTAAAAGTCTCATTTCACTTACCTAGCAGGTTTAGGGTTAAATTTGCAACAAACAATCCCGTTTTTTTTTTTTTTTAAAGACCCTGTGAAATGAGCCGTTTGGAAAAATTGTGGGAAAAGGAGACCATGAAAAATGTTGGTGACCATTTGTGGTTACCTGTGCTGATATCCAGCATTTTCTTCTTCTTCCACAATGTTTTCTATCCTTTTATAGACAATTCCAATCATCTGAGTTGCAATTTATTTGTTGTCTGCAATTGTTTAAAAATTTGGTCAAGTCTACAATAATGTGTCTGGTGAAATTAAAGTCGTATGACCCGTATTTTCTCCTTTATCCACGATGTTTTCAGTAGGCATCTTCCTCGGAGTAAAAAAAAAAAACGGGAACGTTCGGTAAATTACCACAAGATAATTTTACACTCGTCAAAATTCAAAGCTGTTGCAGACAAGTTAAATATGTCTCAGATGAAGAAATTTGACTCTAAAAGGTAAGAAAACATTGTTGGAAAAGGAGAAAATGCTGGTTACCAGCATTTTCTCCTTTTCCCACGATGTTTTCAGAAGGCCTCTTCTTTGGTGTCATGAAACCTCCGAGATTCTTTGATAAAAAGGTAAACTATACTAAATTTGTTACTTGAAGGTTCACTAATAGTGTAGTGTATACAATTTTTGAGACTTACGTGTAAAAATATTTTCTTGCTTCTTTCTTCAAAGTGTGACAGGCTGTGGTCATTATCACGAAAGATGGTGACAAATGGATAATTTGAAGAAAAAAAAAAGAGTTAATTTTCATTTTTGTGTGAGAAAATAATAAGAAAAGTTGATATTTATCTTTCTGACACGTGCTTTCATCTTTATCGTAAAAGATCGATTGATAAAAATCAATCACGTAATGGTGATCATTGAAACAAATGAAAATTGACACTTTTCTCTTGGAATCGAACGAACGAACGAAATATTTTAATGACAAACACTTACAAAGTTTATAGTCCATAAATATACAGAATGCAGTGTCACCGTGCTACAGCTGAAGAGAAAAATACTTAACTCTTTACCAAACAACAGCATTTCAGACTTCTCCAAATTCAAAGCATTTGCAGACGACAAACTAAACGTGATTCAAAACCTGCATATTCGTTTTGGGAAGGGTAGAAAGCATTGGGTAGAAAGCATTGTGGGAAAAGGAAATAAAAAAAATGCTGGTTACCTTTTCACAATGCTCCCAAAAGCCTCCAGCTTCCAGGGTAAATAAAAGTCTGGAGAACCTTGTAAAGGGTTAAGAATGAGCTTAATGGAATCAGGGATAGGTCATGTTGTTCTATAATGTGTTTGTTAGTTGGTTAAAAGTCTATTCAAAACAACAAAATTTTAGACTGGTCCAAATTGGAAGCATTTGCTGAGGACAAACTTCGTGCAAATGTTGCATAAATTAGGAAATTCTTTTTTGTGTAAGGGTAGAAAACATTGTGGGAAAAGAAGAAAATGCTGGTTACCAGCATTTTCTCTTTTTCCCACAATGTTTTTCGATGGGCCTTCTCCCTCAGGGTCGTTAAAACTCGGGACTGTGTGGTAAAGGGCTTATCTTTGTTCACTCGTCCTCGAGTACCTACGTCCTGATTCATCCGCCCTAACCTGCTCTTTCTACACTCTATATCGTTCATTCGTTTGTCCGTCCGTCCGTTCGTAAGATCTTTACCCTTAGGCTGCTAAGCGCAACTCACAGACCTTTTGCGGACAGTGTAGATCAAGATCAGGCTGCACAGAACGTGCAGCCTGATCTTGGATCTACACTATCTGATATGGAGAATTTTTTTCCCGAAAAATAATTTTGAAATTTCAATATTTGGGTTTTTAACCCTTTCCCAAACGACAAATTTTGGACTGGTTCAAATTAAAAGAGTTTGCAGACGACAATTTTAAATTTGATGAAAATGGCAGAAAATTCTCAAAAAGGGTAGAAAACACTGTGGGAAAAGGAGAAATTGCTCATTACGAGCAATTTCTCCTTTCCCCACGGTGTTTTCAAAAGACTTGTACTGCAGACACGTGAAAACCAGGGCTTGTTTGGGAAAGGGTTAACCGAAGGCTTGAAAGTTTCATTTAACCTATTTAGCAGGTTAAGGGTTAGTTTTGCTTCTTCTTGAGTTTAACTGTGGTATTGTTCATTCGTTCCTTCGTTTGTTCACGAGTATTTTCGTCCTGATTCATCCGCCCTTATCGACTCTTTCTCTCCAATCTTATGATCGTTCATTCATTCGTTCGTGCAATTGTGCGTCCGGTCGTTCGTTCGCAAGTTCGTTTGTTCGTAAGTTCAGACGTAATTTTGTTCATTCGTTCGTTCTCGAGAATTTTGCGCTTATCTGCTTTTTCCCTCCACTTGTATCGTTCATTTGTTCGTGCGCGCGAGTCACATCGTAATTTCGTTCTTAAGTTAGTTCGTACGTAGGTTCAATCGTGGTTTAGTTCGTCCTTTCGTTCGTTCGCGGAGTTTTGCCCTCAAAATTTGTAAAATATTTTCAAATATTATTTCTATCTTCATATGTTGGCAAGGCTTTAACTTGAGGTTGAACGCGATTTTTTTAAAAAAAAAAGAATGAAAATTACAAATTGGAACCGACATTGTGGAATTAGTTAAACCCAAGAATAACCACTGTATAAGATTTCAAACAAGAACATTTCATTCATCCACGTACGAATGGGTTTTATATTCACATTCTCGTTGTTTGAAATTTTACCAGAGTCACGTGATGTTAAAATTAACCCTGTTCCAAACGACAAATTTTAGACTCTTCCAAACTGAAAGCAACTGCAGACGATAAATCTGAAACTGGTACAAATAATCTGAAATTCTTTAATAGGGTAGAAAACATTGTGGGAAAAGTAGAAAATGCTGGTTACCAGCATTTTCTACTTTTCCCACAATGTTTTCAAAAGACATATACCTCAGGGTGGTTATAACTCAGGATTGTGTGGTAAGGGGTTAATAAGATGTTGAACTGCCATTCGACTTTCTCTCTCTCTCTGTCAATCTTTCTCTATCCGTCTCTCTTTCTCCTCTCTCTCTCTTTATCCCTCTCTATCTCTCTCTATCCATCTCTCTCTCTCTCTCTTGCTCTCCTTCTCTCTCTCTCCATCTGTCTTTCTCTATTTCCGTTTAGGGTTCCTGCGTGGCTCAGTGGTAAAGTGTGGGACTCGTAATCTGGAGGCCCCGGGTTTGGGCCTCACTGGAAGCACTGTGTTTTTCATGGGAGTGTCCTTGAGCAAGACATTTCAGAGCCTTAGCCTAGTACTGGTGAAACCCAGGACATACATGAATATGTGAGCTGTCGCCGTGATGTGACTGAAATAATGTTGAAAAGAACGTAAAACATCATTATTTCATGCTTATCAGTAGTATATATGGAAATAATGGTGGATTATGGTTTAATAATTTCACTGTTTCGACAACTGAATTAACCGATTGATAAACTCACTGGTACGGAAATACCGAGAGTTCCCCTGTACTTCGCAAGTCCCAACAAAAAGGGGGGTTAGAAGCATGAAATAAATAGAATATTTTTTTTTTGGGTGGGGGGGGGGGAAAGATCGAAATTTATTCCATCTCGTGAACGTCACACGGTAATATTTGCTGCGCCACTCGTAAAAATATACCGATGATGTTCACTCGATGAAATAAATTTCGATCTTTCACCGAAGAAAAAAACATATGTCCTCCATTTCAATCTATTTCCGTTCAGTACCAAATACTTTATATCGATTGTAAATTATTTCTTATATTTATCTCTTCTCATCTATTTATCTAGAGTCATGTGTCAAACCATCTACAGATCATCAGATTATTGTCCGATTATTTTCTTTTAAGTCTTGTAAATTTTTCAAGATGACATCACAAATTTTGTCAATCATTTATTTGATCTTTTGCTATAGTTCAGTTTCGATGCATCATATCCAAGATAAGTGACTTTCTGATCGACCCATTCATTACTAAGAAAAACTATTTTTTAATTTATTTATCTACACAGTAAGCTTTCCGTCTCTCCTTTTGTCCATTTATCGATGCACACATCCATCCTTCCATCCATCAGTCTATCTGTCCGTCCGTTTAACCGTCACTCTCCACCTCCCTCCCTTCTTCCTTTCACTGTCTCTCCATCCGCCCGTTCGTCCCTCTATCAGACCATTGCTTCTATGTGCATCCATCCGAGCGTGCATCTGTCCGTCAGTTCCTGCTTTCTCTCGTCTTACAATCCATCGATCCATCTATTAATTATTCATCCACACTCCTATCCATCCATCTATCCATGAAGATACCCACCCATACAACCGACTACCCAAGCCAACACTATGTCAAAGATATGATATCAGCACATCGATATATAATCGGTATTTAACCCTTTCCCAAACGACAAATTTTGGACTGGTCCCAAATTGAAAGAGTTTGCAGACGACAATTTTAAATTTGATGAAAATGGCAGGAAGTTCTCAAAAAGGGTAGAAAACACTGTGGGAAAAGGAGAAATTGCTCGTTACGAGCAATTTCTCCTTTTCCCACAGTGTTTTCAAAAGACTTGTACTGCAGACACGTGAAAACCAGGGCTTGTTTGGGAAAGGGTTAATCATTAATGTGACACGTTTAATAAACACTGTCAGTCATAATGACTGTTTATTTTCTTTCCTTTCTCTTCAAATTGATCTCTGTTTAGATATGTAAAACTGTCCCCGTGACGTCACTGTTTATTCGGAGATCCTTGCACCCCTTGAAAATCTTTTGCTGAAATCCATAGAAAATTTTAGATTTAAAATTTTAATTAAATTTTATGAAAATTTATTATTTTAAATATGATAATGGTTTAAGTATTAAACATTATAATGGTTTAAGTCTAAAATATACTAATGGTTTAAGACTTAAACCCATATCCTGCTGAATAAGTTAAACGATACCTGCAATTCGATAGTAAAAAAAAACCAATTATTTCAAACTTCCTTTTGGTTGATTGACTGTATGGTGTTTAATGCCGTTTTCAACGTTATTTCAGTTATATCGTGGCGGCCAGTGCACCTGTCTATGCTTTCCTGGAGTTTCTATTATCAGTACTCCGCACCATATTCTGCTTTCTCACATAACCATCGTCGAAACAATTGTCAGCGGTGAGAGAGGAATGAATCCTGTTGCAATGATTATCATCAGTCCTCGGAAACAAATCGGCCGAGCCGGAGATCGAACCGGCGACCTCCTGTTCTCAAGTCTTGTATGTAATTGACTGAGCTACGGGGGCTCGGCAAACTTATTTTTGGAAAAAAGAAAACCTTCTCGGACAGCGTAGATCAAAGATCAGACTGCACCTTCTGTGCAGTCTGAACTTGATCTACACTGCCTGTAAAAGGTTAGTGCGTTTTGCAGCCAAAGGGTTCAGACACAAATCGCAGGTTAAACAACACTGAAAAAGAAGGCTTTTGAAAACATTGTGGGAATAGGAGAAAATGCTGATAAAAGCCTTCTAAGATGAAACAATGACTTATTAACCTGTCTTTTCATTATAACACAGAACGGGAAAATCAAATCTGAGAGAGAGAGAGAGAGAGAGAGAGAGAGAGAGAGATGATATGATATGATTGATATATGACTGATAAGATGCACAAGTTTTGATATCCTATCTATGCATATAACGACATAAAACAATGATGACACCTCGTGTTTATGGTTTCGGGCGATAGTATCCAGTAACCCTTTACTTTACAATCCCTTTTTTAAAGACCAAGAGGAAGAAGACATTTGAAAACATTGTTGGAAAAGGAGAAATGCTGATAAACAGCATTTCTCCTTTTCCCACAATATTTTCTATATTTTTCCAAAACGAAGAATCTTCATTTCTTAATTTGATGTGTGCAAGCGATCTCTATTTGCATCGTTCTATAAATTTGTCAGCTGTTGAAATGTTTCAGTGCCCACTTTGAAAATATATTTTAATTTGAAAAAATAATGGATTAAAATATTGCATAATTAGGACTTTTTTCATCTAAAAAAAAAAAGAATGGATAGAGTAGATCTAAGATCAGACTGCACATTTTGTGCAGACTGATCTTGATCTACACTGTCCGGAAAGGGTATTGCAGTCATGATATTCTAAGGGTTATGTTGGCTCGATTTCCATTCGCTTCCCAACCCCTCCAGGCCACGCTTATGGCACGTTCCTAATAGAATTGTCAAAAATTATTTCAGATAAAAATCTGAAAGTTTTACCGCTGTTTTTCAAAATAATGGCCCACTGCTTTTATTATTTTCATGTTCAGCACACAGAATGAAATTTCTAAGTTACATGCATGCGTGATTTTGGTTGCAATTGAATATATGTCGATTGATTGATTGACTGATTGTATGGTGTTTAACGCCGTTTTCAACATTATTTCAGTTATATCGCGGCGGCCAGTGCACCTATCCATACTTTCCTGGAGTTTCTTCTACCAGTACTCCACACAGTATTCTTTCCAAGCCACTGGCTGCTTTCCCACATAACCATCGTCGAAACAATGGTCAGCGGTGAGAGAGGAATGAATCCTGTCGCGATGACTATCATCAATCCTTGGAAAGAAATTGGCCAAGCTGGGGATCGAACCAGCGACCCCCTGTTCTTAAGTCCTGTATGCTACAGACTGAGCTACGGGGGCTTTGCTTTAATATATGTACTTGTGATAGATTTTTTTTTTTATCAGCCTGTAGAACATCTAGTTTCTTTAATTTTTTTTTAACATATCTGAATCATAATTTTAAATGTTGGCATTAGCCGAGGTATTGATAAAACTTAACTCTTAGGCTGCTAAGCGCGACTCAGTGACCTCTTGCGGACAGTGGAGATCAAAATCAGACTGCACAGAACGTGCGGTCTGATCTTGGATCTACACTGTCCGATAAGAAGATAAATTTCTTCCAAAAAAAAAAAAAAACCTTTGAAATAGGAAAAATTGAATTTTTACTATCGGTTTGAAAGTTTTTTTTTTTTTTTCTTCAGCAGGATAAGGGTTAAAATTTAACACTTCAACAAACAACAAAATTTTGGGCTGGACCAAATTCAAAGTTTTTGCAGACGAGAATTAGAATGTTGCTAAATTGATGATTTTTTTGTCTTTGATAGGATAGAAAAACATTGTGGGAAAAGGAGAAAATGCTGGTTACCAGCATTTTCTCCTTTTCCCTAAATGTTTTCAAAAGCCTTTTTTAATAATAGTCGAAACGATGGTCAACGGTGAGAGAGGAATGAATTTAACACTTGTAAAAAATTTAAAAGACAAACTGAATGTTTAACAGATGGTAAAAAAACACTGTGGAAAAACGAGAAAATGTTGGTTGTGTAAAAGAGAGAAAATGCAAGTTACCAAATCTTTGATCTCCATTTTGATGTTACGTACACTTCCGGTTATGACTTCCGGTTCAATACAACAGTAATAGTACGCTAAAACATGGCTGAAAAAAAAAATTGTTATACAGTTATCATTCGAATAAATTCGGAAGATGTTTGTTTATGCCAAAACTGAATAACAAATTATTGAAACATTGATATCTTCCACCCATTTCTTGTTTATTGCAAACTGGGATCGTACTTATACTTAACTTCCGGTCTGTACTTTTTTACCAAACAATCCGGAGTTTTAACATCCCTGGGAAAAAAAAAGGTTTTGAAAAAAATTGTGGGAAAAGGAGAAAATGCTGGTAACTAACCTTTTCCCTCAATGTTTTCTACTTTTCCAATGACAAAATTCAGTCAATATTTGAGCCACGTTTACGGTGTCGTCTGCAAATTATTTCAGATCGGACCAGTCTAGATGTTTATAGTCTGGTAAAAGTCTAATTGCAGTCCCCAAGGTTTTTCGAAATTTCAAAGGCACGTAATTTCTGACAAAATAGTGTTAGTTTCAACTTTAAGAATTCGAATTAGAATGCAATATATAATCGTTAGTTAATACGGACCTAGATGGTATTTCTTTTAACAAGAAATTCCTAGTTCCGACCTTTAGGAACATAGGCTTCTGAAATTATTGAAGGAATAGGAAGTAATGCGTGTAACCAGCATTTTTCCCTTTTCCAACATTGTTTTTTAACCCACTCAAAGAGATATCCCGGGATTAACTCTTTACCAAAAAACAAAATTTTAGAATGGTCCAAGTTGAAAGCATTTGCAGACGACATAATAAATGTCACTCAAACCATAAAATTCGTCTCAAATTGGAGAAAACATTGTGGGAAAAGAAGAAAATGCTTGTTACCAGCATTTTCGTCTTTTCCTACAATGTTTCCAAAAGCCTCTACAGACTGCATAATAAATGTCAATCAAAACATAAAATTTGTCTCAGAGGGTAGAAAACATTGTGGGAAAAGAAGAAAATGCCGGTTACCAGCATTTTCTTCTTTTACCACAAGGTTTTCAAAAGCCGCTTGCTCAAGGCCGTTAAAAGTCGGGATTGTGTGGTAAAGGGTTACCTGCTCCGACTACCTTTGTTTTCAGCGATTCGAATTCGGACAGTGTAACGCCCCCCAGTACACTTTGACCCAGGTTATCTAACTGGATGCTTGCGCTATCAATTCCGACATTTTTGCATTCTTTTAGCATATTTCCTCAGTCTACTGGCCTTTCTTGCCATGGTAAGGAAACGACAGCTGATACGTAATGACGCAACGAGAAATGACAAGGGTCACCCCATTACGTCACGTTGCATTCATCTTCTTCGTGTCTATTTTTAGAATAATCTTTTACATACGGAAGCAGGCACTGTGTCACATTGCATATACATGTATCAACTTTTTGTCTCTTTTTTTAGAATAATCATAAACTAAATGAAGCAGGCTTTTGAAAACATTGTGCAAAAAGGAGAAAATCCTGTTAACCAGCATTTTCTCCTTTTCCCACAATGTTTTTTTTTTTCCCTTTCAAGGAGAGATTCCATAATTTATTTGAGGTCTGCAAATGCTTCCGTTTTGGTTGAGTCTAAATTTTTGGTCATCTATTGAAGAGATATGGAAAAATGGACCTCTCTCTCTGTTTTGCTCTTTTTCTCTCTCTTCTTCTATCTCTCTTCTCTCTCTGTCCGTCTATCTCCCCCTTCTCTCTCTATCTCTCTGTCTGTAAGCCCCCTCTCTATTATCTTCTCATCTCTCTCTGTCCCTCTCTCTCTTTTTGCCCCCTCGCCCTCTCTTCTGTCTGTCTGTCTGTCTCTCTCTCTCAGCTGTTTCTCCCCCCTCCCTCTCTCTCTCCCTCGTTCTGTGGCATCGCATGGCATAACGTTTTCCCTCTGGCACGGTTGCATAATGGTTTCTTAGTAAACCATCAGAGATGAAATGCGAGATACCACGATCAACCCTAATAGGTGTTGACTTGTACAAATAAACGGCAGCAGCTGTTGTCGGTTGATTACGGAATGGCTTCGTTTCCTTTTCGTTAATTTTCGTTAACTTCCGTAAAGCAATTGAAGTACAGCAATTTTTTTCTGGAAAATATTTGAACAGAATTAAATCTTTCACCGAAGAATAAATTTTGTTTTTGATTTAATGAATATAATGTGAAACTACCGAATTTATTCTTTTTCAATTTTTTTAGGAAAATATTACAAAGATAAATTTGATTTCGCCAATTTTACGGAATTAACCGAAAGTCTTCGGATTTTAACTTACAAGATTCCGTGATGCCGGCGGCGGCTTCCGTAAAATAAACAAAAACTAATCCGGCCAGGAACATTCATTTCCCAATTTCTCTAGTTTCTTGCCCTACTAAGGGTTCTATAGATAAAACGTGGTTGAAATCCAAGTGATTTCTGACATATGGACTTTATACTGTGTTAATTAACACTCTATCACCAGGAACAAATTTACTGCAACACCCTCGTAAATTTGGGCTGTACTTAACATTGATTACGTTTAAACGCATGACTACTAGTGAAAACATGGTGGCAAAAGGAGAAATTGATCGTAGTGAATAATATCTCCTTGTGCCATAGTGTTTTCAAATATCGTATGCAAGAAAAAGATGTGTTAACTTTTACCAGATGAAAAAAAAAATCAGACTTGCTCAAACTGAAAGCATTTGCAGAGGACATAGATTCTAAACTTTACTTAAAACTTAAAATTTGTCTTCCAAAGGGTAGAAAACATTGTGGGTAAAGGAGAAAATGCTGGGTACCAGCATTTTCTTCTTTTCCCACAATGTTTTCAAAATGCCTGTTCCTCGGGGTCGTTACAACTCGGAACAGTGCAGTAAAGTGTTAAAGGTGGAAGTTTGCGCGAAATAATCTGTACCACCAGCAATGGTGTATGTGTAAGCAAGATGGTGAATTTGGGACTATTTTTCTGTTTGATTGTGATAAATTGCTTTTCGTTGGACCTTTTTTGGTTGCAGGAAGTTTGTCCGTCTGTGTGTGTTAGGGCTCCCTCTTTCTCTATCAATGGTCCTTCTCCCTGTCTCTCTCTCTGAGATAGGGGGAAAGAGAGAGGGAGAGACTCTCTCTCCGCTCTCTCTGTACCTCTGTTTCTCTTTCTCTCCCTCTCGCTTGCTCGCTCTCGCTCTCTCTCTCGCTCGCTCTCTCTCTCTGTCAAAGTTTCATTTATTTAGCAGGTTAAGGGTTAATCCTTTACCACACAATTCCAAATTTTAACCACTCTGAGAAAGAAAACTTTTTGAAAACATTGTGGAACAAGGAGAAAATGCTGGTTACCAGCATTTTCCCCTTTTCCCACAATGTTTTCTACTCTTCCCGACACAATTTTAATTTTCAATTTTTTAGTCACATTTATTTTGTCATCTGCAAGTGCTTTGAATTTTGAACAGGTCTAAATTTTTTGTCGTTTGGTAAAGAGTTAAGCTTTCGTTTCTATATAGCATATGCTTCAGTTCTTTACCAAACGACAAAATTTTAGACCTGTCCAAACCAGAGAATCTGTAAACGACGAGTTAAATGTGACACAGATGGTTGACAGTATCTTTAAAATAGTTAAAAAGCATTCTAGGGAAAGAAGAAAATGTTGTTTTCCAGCATTTTCTACTTTTCCTACAATGTTTTCCAAAGTATTCTTTTCTGAAAGTCAGATTAAAACTCGGCATTATGTGGTAAAGGGTTTATCTGGGACAATTTTGAGCCCGTTTGATTTACTGGTCAATGCTGCAGAATAAAGACTTTCGTGTTTCCTTAAATCGCCGAATAAACCCAATTGACATTTTAATTCTAAAACAAGACTGGGATAATTGCATTTTTCGTGGCTGCCTTTTGTCTCTTCTGAATCAGCAAAGCTGACAGTGTTGATTAAAGATCAGACTACACGTTTTTGACAGCCTGATCTTGATCTACACTGGCCGCAAAGGCAACTATAGCAGTGAAAGGCGCTTTTAGGATTAAAGGTGTTTGCCAATCCTGAAATTCGATTCATTCCTAAACTTCAGGGTTCAACTTTTGAAAACAACAATTTTGAACTTTCAACCATTTCTATTCTTTTCTAAATAAAGGGTAAAACGGTCATTAGCAGTAAAGAATTTAAACACTTTGCAGTTATTCAAACGAAGAAGAATGAAAAAAAAAAAACTCGTTTGATATTTATCTTTTCAGAAAGAGAAAAAACACATCTCGATCAAGATCTTTTTCTTGTAAGCGCCTGTCAAAGTGCCAAGTAATCGCCCATTAACAAGGAAGGCGGAGCCAACTCGTAGACACGTGACCACGGATCCTTCACGCGATTCGCCAGATAAGAGGGAAGATAACAGACAGTCCGTTGTTATATTTCAATTTCATATTCCAAATTGCTTTTTAAAGTGTCATCCATTGGGTTTAAAGTGAGATGAACTGGAAATAAAATTTTCATCGTATCAGAGAGATGTTTGAAGAGTTGGAGTAACGAGAAGCCATTCCTCTGTACAAAACGTTATACTGGACTTTTTCGTGTACTGTGTCGTGCATAATTATCTACAGTTTGCATTTAATGCGAGACGTAACAGCACGGAGTATACTAAACCTGCTCGGGCCTAGACAGAAATTCGAACAGACAAACTGTGAAAAATATAGACAGTCCGTGTCAAAATGCAACAATTTTTCGCACCTCTTTTAATTGACGTTCATTGTCATTTACAAGAAAAAAATCTCACTCAGAATTAATTCGATTGGATTTTAATCGTATGTGTCAAGACTCGTTTTGAAAATACTCATCATTTTTGACATTTAGAAATTTGTGTACGGATATTTCAATCTGTGACACTTTGGGACTTAAAAACCCAGAGACGAACCAAAAGTGCTTCAGTTGAAAAAACAAACAGAAAGGGTGTTGAACTACGATAAACTTGCAAGCCAGCTTAGCTTTTCGGATTAAGAAAGGACCGTATTAAGCTGGTGAGAAGCGGATATCAGATTTATATTTGCACCAGGAAAAACAAACAAAATCTTCAATATTTAATACGTTTGCATAAGCCGGAGTGAGATAAAACCCGCTGGATAGCAAAGAAAAAACCCATGTGTTAAAGATAATGTTTATAAATTTCTGATGGCAGTACACTAACATGACATGTACATAGTGTTATCAAATATAGAGACGGCAGGTTTGACTTTTTAATACTTTTATCACAAATTTGGATTGAAAATCGAGACATCTTTCCCGAGATATATGTGACTATCAATGTCAAGTGATTCTTCTACCAGACTGTGAAAGTCAACTAATTCGTGTAAATTGGAATTTTATGAGCGAATTTATCAAAATTGATGTCCAAACAGTAGCGGATACTTGGGTTTCATAAAGGTCGAGGTTGTTTGTAATTTGGGCATCATTTAAATAGCGGGGAAACCAAGCAGCTTACTGGTAGATCACTCGTCGACTCGAGGGGCTTGTTTGCTCGTGAAATATTCGCTTATAAACAAATCCAATCGCCCGGCCTTAATTTTTCCGTGTCTGATAAGTTTTATCTGGAGAGTGGAGATTAAATTCGGCAGGAAAGGTCAAGTTGGACCAGCTGACCAGCTTGGATTAGCAATTACGAAGTCCAGAATTCGATAAAAGATTTCAGTTTTGAGAACTATCTGTTACTTCATTGAGAAACGATGTAAAAACATCTCAGGAATTTTTGAGAGAAAATTGCCAATCTTGTGTTATTATTTTTTTTTACAAGCCAGTTTTTGGTGAATTTTAACCAAGGGGAAAAAAAAGGAGGAAACTCACAAGCAAGATGGAGAGAATTCTGATGCTTATTTTTCTCGGGGTTGTATGTTCGAGTCTCCAGGTTGTCCACGGAAAACAGTGCGAGGAAATCACCATACCGATGTGCAAAGGGATCGGATATAACTATACATACATGCCAAACCAGGTAAAAATATTTTCATGATATCTGAAGTGATCTCTCAATACCGAGATTAGATGACCTTAATGAAGAAGGCTTCGGAAAACATTGTGGGAAATGGAGAAAATGCTGAATACCAGCGTTTTCTCCTTTTCCCACAATGTTTTCTACCCTTTCAAAGACAAGTTTCGTGTTTTTAGCAATGCTTGTCTTGTCGTTTGCAAATGTTTTCAATTTGGACCGGTCTAAAATTTTGTTGTTTGGTACAGAGGTAATCTACACTGTGTTTTGTTACTCGTTCAGCAAAAAAGTCTTTTTAAAAATTTTGGTATTTCTTTTTTCAGATACTTTTGGATCAGATCAGACTGTAAAATACATGCAGTCTAATTTTGTATCAATATTGGCCGATTTTTTTTTAGACATTTTGTACTCAAAAGAAAACACATGTACATTCAATTCTTTTTAACATTACCCAACTTATCACTGTAATATCCTCTATATATATCCTGTCGTTTTTTTTTTTAATACTTTTAAATCTTTTTTTTTTTTCCTAAATACAATTCACTGATTAAAAAAAAAGAAAACTTATCTAATTGATTCGACGGTACAAGCGGACGGTATAGATCCAGGATCAGATTGCACATAATGTGCAGTCTGATCTTGATCTCTACCGACTGCAAAAAGCTGATATTTCTCCAATGGCATTTGAAAGAGGCAACTTGATACAGCGATTGATTCTTTTCTCGGATTATTTATATCGAGATCGAGATCAGACTACAAAGAGAGTGCAATCTGATCTCTTACATTTTGGAGATTATCATTGTAAAAATGCTATCTTTTTGTTTAAAGAATTAAATTCCATATAAATTCATCTTAACCAACCGTTTACCAAACATTCTAATCTCTTATCGACCATAAAGGAAAAAAAAAAAAACTTTCAAAACAGCGCGAGAAAAGGAAGAAACTGCTGTTAACCATCGTTTTCACGTCTGCAGACAACGTTTTTTCCCCGTAAAAGAAAACTTTTAAATAGTTTAAGTCACATTGAATTTGTCATCTGCTAATGCTTTAAAACAGGCGAGCAAAAAAAAAATGTCTTCTGGAGTAATGGACAGGTGTATCTCTTAGCTTTTCACATATTACCCCCACATGACAGGAAAAAAATTGATAATAAAGTTATGGGGGGGGGAAAACCCGTTTAAAACAAAGTATTTTAAAACTGAATTTGATTTAATCAATTTTTACCTTTGAGAATTAGGGACCTAAAATATTCAAAATAATAGTTTGTCTTAAAAAAAAAAGAAAACACTGCAGGAATCGCTAACTGATAAAAAATACTTTAACTATTGCACCTATGGAGCATATTCTCTTGACAGCGTTTAAAATATTTAACCCTTTACCACACAATCCTGAGTTTTAACGGCCCTTGAGAAGAAGACCTTTGAAAACATTGTGGGAAAAGGAGAAAATGCTGGTAACCAGCATTTTCTCCTTTTTCCACAATGTTTTCTACCCTGTCAAAGACAAATATCATTTGAGCTTTCCTTTATTTTTCGTCTGCAAATGCTTTCAATTTGATTGAGTACAAAGTTTTGTCATTTTGGGAAAGAAAAGGTATTTCTAAGGATTTGAGATACATGTATTACCTTGACGACCGGAACCATTCTGTTCTGTTCTGTTCGTTTTGTCCAGATTTGAAATGCCTAGAAACAAATATAAACCAGTCAAACTGGAATTACACCGAACTGAATTTAATCAATATTTTTTTTTTAAAAATGAGGACTTAAAATGTTTTAAAATCATTGTTTATTTTTAAAAAGAATTGTTTATTTTTAAAAAGAAGAAGACGTTACAGGAATTGCTAACTGATAAAACTTTTATTAATGCACCTGAAGAGCATAAACTCTTGACAGTGTATAAAACATATTTTTTAACCTTTTACCTTACAATCCCAAGTTTATCATCGACCTTTTTGAGAAAAAAAAAAGATCTTGAAAACATTGTGGGTTAAGGAGAAAATGGCTGTAACCAGGAATTTCTAGCTTACCCACATTATTACCTACCTTTTCAAAGACAAGCTCCGACATTTCAGTCATGTTCAATTCGTTGTCTGCAAATGCTTTCAAATTGGACTTGTCTACGTCAAACTTGCGATCGCAAAACGACTGGAAATATTGTAATTAATTGATCTTAAATGTTCACTCTGTACTGCTTGTTTATTTATTTTTTATTTGTAATCATAATACTTTTCAACTTATTTCTTTCCTATATGTCTTTTTTGTAACATCTTGATAGTATCTCCATGTACCACGTTGTTTTTGTATATTGTAGTGCAACTGACGATGTACTTTGTTCTGTTCTGTTCTAAAATATTGTCGTTTGGTATTGAGTTGTTTGGCAACAGTTTCTTTTCCCACAATTATTAGAAAATACGTTCCGCCAGGGGGCGATAACTAGTTAAACTAATTACCACACGATCTGGAGTTGCAACAACCCTGAAAGAGAAGGCTTTTGAAAACATTGTGGGAAAAGGAGAAAATGCTGGTAACCAGCATTTTCTCCTTTTCCCACAATGTTTTCTACCCTATCCAATACATAAACCACCATTTAAGCCACAGTTAATTTGTCGTCTGCAAATGTTTTCAGTTTGGTTCAGTGCAAAATTTTGTCGTTTGGTAAAGAGTTAAATATGTAAGGCTAATTTCTGGCGAAAAATAAAACAAGCACATTTCTTTGCGTAATGGTTATTGTGTAATGTAAAATACGTTTAACGGTCTATGATATGGCATAACTTCAGCCTAGTCCTAAATGGCAATGTTTTCAAAAGGGTTCTTTCTAAGAGTCGTTAAAAGCCGGGACTGTGGGGTATAATGTTTTCATATGTAGAGCGCGGAATTACTCTTTTTACCCTTTTAGTCAAACGACCAATTTTCAGCACTGTCCGAATTGAAAGCAATTGCAGACGGCAAATTAAAGTAAAAAATGGTTGATGATTAAACTTTTCTTCGAAAAAGGTAGAAAACATTGTGGGAAAAGGAGAGAAAGCTGGTTTTCAAATGCTTTCGCCCACAGGGTCGTTCATATAGGGCATGCAACACACGAAAAGGGGTCTTCGGACATATGCGTAAAAGTGTCGTCCCAGATCGGCCTGTGCAGTCTGTGACTAATCCGAGACGGTACTCTCCGTTTTTGTGCGATTATCTGTTTCACGAAAGTCTACTGTATGAAAAATCTTTTGTAGTCGTAAAGTGCCGTCTCGGATTAGCCTGCGCGGACTGCGCAGGCTAATCCGAGACGACACTTTACGCAAACGTCCGAAGGTCTCATTTCGCATGTTGCGGGCTAATTATAGAGCATTTGCAGACGTGAAACGAAATACTTGTGTCGCTTAACCCTTTACCAGACGACAAAATTTTAGCCTTGTCCAAATTGAAAGCATTTGCAGACGACAATTTCTATTTGGTTCAAATGGTGCAATTTTTCTTTGATAGGGTAGAAAACATTGTGGGAAAAGGAGAAAATGCTGGTTACCAGCATTTTCTCCTTTTCCCACAATGTTTTCAAAAGGTTTCTTTCCCAGGGGCGTCAAAAGGCGGCATTGTGTGGTAAAGGGTTAAATCACATTACCTTAAAAATGGTAGAAAACATTTTTAAAGTACAAGAAAATTCTTGTGGCAGGAATTCTCCCCCCCTCTTTTTTTTTCTTCTTTCTGAAATCTATTTTTCGCCCCTTAACTCTTTACCACACAATTCCGACTTTTAACGACCCTGAGAAAGAGGCCTTTTGAAAACATTGTGGGAAAAGGAGAAAATGCTGGTAACCAGCATTTTCTCCTTTTCCCACAATGTTTTCTAACCTATCATTGACAGATTTCATCATTTGAGCCACCTTCAATATGTCGTCTGCAAATACTTTCAATTTGGACAAGTCTAAAATTTTGTTATTTGGTAAAGAGTTAAAACGCGGTGTAACCCTTATCCTGCTAAATAACTTGAATGAAACTTTTCAAGTCGATAGTATAAGCCCAAATATTGCTATTTCAAAGTTATTTTGGGGGGGAAAATAGCTCCTTATCGGACAGTGTAGATCCAAGATCAGACTGCACGTTCTGTGCAGTCTGATCTTGATCTGCACTGTCCGCAAAAGGTCAGTGAGTCGCGCCTAGCAGCCTAAGGGTTAACGTTTTTTTTTATCTTGCGTATGTAGGAAAATGACAGAAAAAGATGGTTATTTCTGGCAATTTATTCTTTTGCCACGATGTTTTTCCCGCAGATGTGCAGAAATTTACCAACAGCAAAACCCACTACGCAGGTTGACATAGACTGACATTTGTTGACACTTTATGCATTTAACACCCTTTTTACAGGACATGACTCATATTTTCCATCGAATTAAAAAAAAAATATGTATGAAATCTCGAAATAGACCGCGAAAACAAAAGAAATCAGTAAATAAATTAAACCAAAGTAAAACAATATTAACTGCACTAACAAGTCGTAATTTATTTCTAAATTTTTTTGACAAGTATTGAAAGGGTTTCTATGGAAACGATTTCATGCATAAAACAACAGCCAAACATGACGGCATTTTGACATTTCACGCTTTTAATGCGGAAAAAAAAAAACAACAGAAGTTTTAAGCTTAGAAGTAAGACCGAAATAATTGCAATGTTATGATGGTTTTAGTCTAAGTTGTTCAAGGAAGGCGGACAGTGTAGATCAAAGATCAGACTACACGTTTTGTGCAGTCTGATCTTGATCTACACGGTCCGCAAAAGAAATTAAATATGTGAAAGGCATTTTAAGGGTCAGAAATTGTTTCCTAATCGGTGTAGGTAATTATGACGTGTAATCTTTTCCTTATTTGAACGTTTTGTTTACCCTTCTACCGTTCGTCTGGTTTTGTTTTTGTGGAAGTGTCGTTGGGCAAGACGCTTCTGAGCCCCAGTCTAGTCCTGGTGAAATCTAGGACATACATGAATATATGAGCTGTCGCTGTGATATGACTGAAATAATATGGAAAACGGCATCAATCAATCAATCAACCAACCAACAAACCAATCCATCGTCTGCTCAATTACGTTAAGCAGTCCAAATGTAATGTGGATTGATTGTTGATTGATTGTATGATGTTTAACGCCGTTTTCAACATTTTTTCAGTTATATCGCGGCGGCCAGTGCACCTATCCATGCTTTCCTGGAGTTTCTTTTACCAGCACTACGCACAATATTCTTTCCAAGCCACTGGCTGCTTTCCCACATAACCATCGTCGAGACAATAGACAGCGGTGAGAGAGGAATAAATCCTGTCCCAATGACTATCAAAAAAGTATCATCAGTCCTCGAAAAGAAATTGGCCAAGCCGGGGATCGAACCAGCGACCACCTATTCTCAAGTCCTGTACGCTACCGACTGAGCTACGGGAGCTTGGCTAAATGTAATGTGGAATGTGGATAAAATTCAAATATCTATTTTAAATATAAACCGTTAAAGCGTCTTTCAGAACTACATTAACTTTTGGATCAGTGTAGATTAAGATAAGACTGCACAAAACGTGCAGTCTGATCTTTGACCTACATATCCGCTATAGACTGAAGTCATCCTGTGCACTTGTCTAACAATAAACATTTGTTCTGTTCTGTTCATCATAATATTGCAATTATTTAAGTCTTATTTTTCAACTCAAAATGATTGGGTTTATTCGGCCCTCTAGTAGTTAACCCTGTACCACACAATCCCGAGTTTTAACGCTCCTGGAAAAAAACTTTCGAAAACATTGTGGGAAAAGGAGAAAATGCTGGTAACCAGCATTTTCTCCTTTTCCCACAATGTTTTCAAAAGGCTTCTTTGCCATGGGCGTTAAAAGGCGGCATTGTGCAATAAAGGGTTAACAAAGTTCGTTCATTCATTAAAACATCCGTTTTTTTTTTAATTCATAACTTGAATATTTTGTAAATCATATTCAAATGAGGTTAAAGGTAAATTTGACATTTGTCACGTGATTTTGGCAGCAATTTGGTCGACCCATTGCCACACAAGTTATTTTTAAACACGCCATAAACTTGATGAATTTGGACTACAGGAGAAAAATTCATACAAAAGGAAAAACAATCTTTCATTTCTTTACACAAACAGAAAAGACAACAATCATAGAAAAGAAGCAATTTTTTGCTGTAAGCAATTGACTTTTTCCTGCATTGTTTTCAAAAACAGTTCTTTGCGAAGATTTAAATACGCATTTGCTTGGGAATGGGTCAGACATCGTTATTTGCATAATGAGTCTATGAATATAAAAATATACTCTTGCGTAAGAAGTACATATCTGCATTTAGTTAGAAACATTACAATAGAGGAAATCCGTACACCGACAGTCTCTGAAACATTTCAGTGCCACGGGCGGGAACTGGGTCTTTTTGCGGACGGCATAGATCAAGATCAGACTGCACGGAACTTTGATTTAAAACTTAATCCTTATCCAGCTAAATAACTAAAATGAAACTTTCAAGTCGATGGTGAAAACCAAAATATTGCTATTTCAAAGTTATGTTGGGGGAGGGACAAATATCTCCTTTTCGGACAGTGTAGATCCAAGATCAGACTGCACAATCTGTGCAGTCTGATCTTGATCTACGCTGTCCGCAAAAGGTCAGTGAGTCGCGCTTAGCAGCCTAGGTGTTAACGAGATGACAAAATCTTCGCCTTGTTCAAATTGAAACCAAATTGTAGACGATAAATGTGACTCAAAACGTGGAATTTGTCTTTCATGGGGTAGAAAACCATTTCCCACAATGTTTTAAAAACCCGTTTTTCCCCCTAAGTGGGTATTGCGTAATGTAAAGAGCTAACCCGCGATCTCCAACAGACATTTACAGTGTGGTAGTTTTTCCCCACGTCCAAAGACCATTCTACCAACCAGTTGTTGGACGAGATTTACTTTATGGATCCATAATTCTGTGATGACGGAGATGCATTAAACCCCCTTTTTAGCCAGAGCATGGCTTACATACAAATTTACATTTGGCGCTGTGAGAATTGAACACATGAGCGCTGGATACACCCAAAAGATATTTACAGTGCACAAAAAAGACCCATATAATTGCAACTTCAAAACTGCTCTCGTCCTAGACCTCTCAACGAAGCGGGCATTATCTATAGATCTTAGATCGGCCTGCACATAATTTTTGCAGTCTGATCTTGATCTACACGGTCGACGACCGCAAGGGCAACTTAGGCTGTGAGATGAGTTTTGAGTTTTAACCTCTACCACACAATCCAGAGTTTAAACGTCATTTAGAAAGAAGGCTTTTGAAAACACTGTAGGAAAAGGAGAAAATGCTGATAACCAGCTTTTTCTCCTTTTCACATAATGCTTTCAACCCCTTCAAAAACACCTTCCACCATTTGCGTCACATTAAAATTTCTCGTCTGCAAATCCTATGAATTTTGAAAGGTCCATAATTTTGTCGTTTGGTACCGACTTAACCCTTGAGCTGCTGAATAAATGAAACGAAATTTTTTACTCAATAGTAAAAGCCCAAATGTTGCGTTTTTCAAAGTTGATTTCACCGGAAAGAAAATGCCGTATCGGACAGTGTAGATCAAAGATCAGACTGCACGTTTTGTGCAGTCTGATCTTGATCTGCACTGTCCGCAAAAGGTCAGTGAGTCGAGCTTAGCGGCTAAGGATTAATCAGACATGCATAATTATTGCACAAATTGTGAGAAAAACACCATATAGGAAATAGTACTCTAATGTAGTGTAAAATTGCACTATTCGAATTGAGTCAATTTTGATTTAATGAATTCGTCTCCCAATGCCAATTCTTTTAATGAAAAAAAAAACATTTTAAAAAAATAACATGGTTCCCATTAGCGAATTAGTGAAAAAGGAATCGGAAATGAAATAATTTATGCTAAGTAGAATTACGATATGCAGTTTTTTTTTTTTTGGGGGGGGGGGGGGGGGAGGGCGGGGTTCATTTTCCCGGCGCTATTGCATAACGCGTGTTCTATCCGTCTAATTTGGCATGACGCATAATTTACCCGAATCTAGCCCCGGTGTAACAACCTGATTTCTTGAACTGTATTTTTGTTCAACACTTTATATTTCCTTTAGAGGAGTTCTTTAAGTTAAAGACGCGTTTAGGCCTACTTTCGGAACCACACTTGAACAAATCTGTGACTCTCAAACACAACCCGTAACCACACAATCCCGAGTTTTAACGACCCTCAGAAAGAGGCCATTTGAAAACATTGTGGGAAAAGGAGAAAATGCTGGTAACCAGCATTTTCTCCTTTTCCCACAATTTTTTCTACCCTATCACAGACAAATCCAATATTTTAGTCGCATTTTATTTGTCGTCTGCAAATGCTTTAAATTTCGACAAGTCAAACGACCATGAGAAAAGAGGCCTTTTGAAAACATTGTGGGAAAAGGAGAAAATGCTGGTAACCAGCATTTTCTCCTTTTCCCACAATGTTTTCTATCCTATCACAGACAAATCCATTTTAGTCCATTTTTGTCGTCTGCAAATGCCTTAAATTTCGACAAGTCTAAAATTTTGGCGTTTGGTAAAGAGTTAAAGGCCCAATAGCGGCCAAAAATCAATGCAGATTTTAACCCTTATCCTGTTAAATAAGTGAAATGAAATTTTCAAGGCGATAGCAAAAACACAAAATTTGCTATTTCAAAGGTATTTTTAGGGAGAAAAATCTCCTTACCGGACAGTGTAGAGCCAAGATCAGACTGCACGTTCTTTCATATACGGTCATGCGCTAGCCTTGCTTGATTCAGGAGTTGAAGGTTCGAGTGCCTATCTTGCCACAAATTTTCCTCAACAAACGTTGGTCGATGTGTCGACTTAGTTCGACTCTTTCAACGCCAAACATATCAACCGTGCTTTGTGAAAAGGGGCTTTAATGCATCTGCAAAAAAAGTATCGACTCAGGTCAGCTTGGGTCATTACTTTTCTCTATCTGTAAATTTTCAACATTTCCGAGGACCAATCAATCTTGTAAATCTGTTTATAGTCGGACAAAATTGATTGAATGGATCAATAATTATGTTATGACTTGGTTGGTATATTGCATCACTGAAATACAATACAATACAATACAATACAATACAATACAATACAATACAATACTTTTATTTGCTTCAATGTGAACAATGCACATTACGCAAAATAACTACATACAAAGTAATCGACGTGATGTTTTTTTTTTTCAATAGATGGTCTACTTGAAAAAAAGACTTGAAATGCATGAAACCCCCTTTTACCAGAGAATGGCTCACGTAAACTTGACCTCTTTTTAACGGCTGTAAATATTTTCTGAAATAATGAGATTAACATTTTTTTTCCCTGTATTTCAGTTTAACCATGATACCCAGGACGAAGCGGGGCTGGAGGTCCACCAGTTTTGGCCGCTGGTTGAGATCCAGTGTTCCCCAGATCTGAAGTTCTTCCTGTGTTCCATGTATGCTCCGATATGTATGGAAAATTACAAACCGCATTTACCTGCCTGCAGGTAAGATCTTTTGAAGTTTTAATTGTTTACCATACGACAAAGATTCTGGACTGGACTATTTTGAAAGCATTTTCAGATTGATTGTATAGTGTTTAACGCCGTTTCCAACATTATTTCAGTTATATCACGGCGGCCAGTGCACCTATCCATGCTTTCCTGGAGTTCTTTTACCAGTACTCCGCACAATATTCTTTCCAAGCCACTGGCTGCTTTCCCACATAACCATCGTCGAAACAATGGTCAGCGGAAAAGCATTTTCAGATAATAAAATAAATTGGGCGATGCTCTGTGAAAAGAGGACTTAATACATCTGCGAAAAGTATCGACCCAGGTCAGCCTGCGCAGTCCGCGCAGGCTGACCTTGGCCGATACTTTTCGCTATTGGTCAATTTTCTGTTTGTCCAAGGACCAATCTACATCATGATTAAGTCGGCTGTCAAAAAAGTGGCTATTATGGATCCACAATTATGTGATGGCTTGATTGATACAATGTATTACAGAGAAGCCCCCTTTTGCCAGAGCATGGCTCAATTAAATATTGCTCACATGACTGGTTTTCATCTTTGAAAACAGTTGAAAACAATGCAAGAAAGGGAGAAATTTCTGGTAACCAGTATTGTTCCGCATTTCCAGAATGTTTTCCGAACGCTTCTCTTTCATCGTAACATTTTATCAGAGAGCGAAACGAAAACGGAACGTTTTAAACTCTTAAAAAAAAAAGAGAAAAGGCCTGAATAAAGCATGTTTAACCCTTAGGCTGCTTATCGCGACTCACTGACCTTTTGCGGACAGCGTAGATCAAGATCAGACTGCACAGAACGTGCAGTCTGATCTTTGATCTACACTGTCCGATAAGGAGATTTTTTTCCTTCGACAATCCCTTTGAAACAGAAAAGTTTTGGGCTTATACTATCGGTTTGAAAGTTTCATTTCTTTTATTCAGCGGGGTAAGGGTTAAAGCAGTTTTGACTTAGCCCTTTCTCAATCAGTCCTATGTTTTCACGACCCGGAGATAGAAGGCTTTTGAAAACATTATTGGAAAAGGGGGAAAATGCTGGTTTTTTGCCATTTCTAAACCAGAAATTATTTTTTGAGCTACGTTGGATTTGTAGTCTGCCTGTCATTCAGTTTTGACAAATCTAAAATTTTGTTGTGTGAAAAAAAAAAAAAGGATAATTTCGATAAATGAGAGTATCTGTGCTGTACCAAATTTGATTTACTCTATCCCCGCTAAAGGTGAGCTTAGTTGTACCAGTACATGTACACCAGCCAAGCTCCTTCTGTTGCCAAATGGTTCCAATCGGACCAACTGTCACCCGTAGTTCCACTGGACAAAGATAGCTATGTCACCGGGAAAGGTATTTTTCCTCCCAAAGTACCTGTATGACAGAAGAAAACTTGAATAAGCGAACTGTCGCTGTAATAATGATAAAAGCAAAATAAACCTATTTGAAATATGCCATGCTCTGTGAAAATGGCGTTTAATGTATCAGCAAAAGGTATCGATACAGGTCAGCATGCGCAGTCCGCGCAGGCTGACCTGGGTCAGAACTTTTCGTTATCGATCAATTTTCTGCATGTCAAAGGACCGGCGTATCACGGAGACGCATTAAGCCCCTTTTTGCCAGAGCATGGCTCAATTATGATTTTTTGTATTACATTTTAACTGTTGATGTTTCAGATCTGTCTGCGAAAGAGCCAGAAAGGGCTGTGCCCCTCTCATGAGACAGTACGGTTTCGTATGGCCAGAGCGCATGGACTGCAGCAAACTACCCGTATACGGAGAGGGACAACTCTGTATGGACCGCAATATCACGGATAGTTCATCGTCACATTCGTCGCCTAGCAACCACGGGCATTACGACCAAGCGACAGATTCTCCTGACCCGGGTGTGAAAGACGATGATGATTTTGACCCAACCGGAAGTCAAGACGGTGTTTACCATGGCGATATTGACGATAAGCTGCCAGACGGTGGTATCATCGACTGGGACAAACATATCCCGAATTTACCGGATATCTATGACTTTGATGATCTGTTGAAGGAGCATAAATGTACTTGTAAGTGTCGCTTACAGCAGCTCCACGAGACCAGTTCGTATTACAACAAGATAAGCACAGGCGGAGCCAAGAATTGTGCCATGAACTGTACGAATCCATATTTTACGAAAGACGAGAAAACCTTTGCAAATTTCTGGATTGGTTTATGGGCCATTTTGTGTTTTATATCTACATGTATCACAATTTTGACTTTTTTGATTGACGTGAGTCGATTTAAATATCCAGAACGTCCAATCATATTTCTGAGCGGGTGTTACTTTATGGTTTCCATTGGTTACATCATTCGATTGGCGTTCGGTCACAAAGCTGTAGCGTGTGACGGGGACCAGGTTAGATACTCAACAACAGGGCCTGCTTCATGCGTTTCAACATTTTTATTGGTGTACTTTTTCGGAATGGCCTCCTCAATATGGTGGGTTATTTTATCATTCACGTGGTTTCTAAGTGCAGGACTTAAATGGGGATCTGAAGCGATCAGCAGTTACTCTCAGTACTTTCATCTTGCTGCTTGGCTGATTCCCAGCGTCAAGACAATCGCAGTTCTAGCCATGTCCAGCGTAGACGGGGACACAGTATCAGGAATATGTTATGTCGGGAACCAGGACTTGAATAACCTCCGTGGTTTTGTTTTAATACCTCTGTCAGTGTACCTTATTATTGGTTCCACGTTTTTAGTCGCAGGATTTGTGTCTTTATTCAGGATTCGAAGAGTGATTAAACATCAAAATGGGGGTAAAATTGACAAATTAGAAAGACTGATGATCCGTATTGGAGTATTTTCATTACTTTACACAATTCCTGCTACCATTACGCTAGCGTGCTATTTTTACGAACAGCATTTACGAGAAAAATGGGAGAAGAAAATCATATGTCCTTGCCTCTATACAGATTCAATGAAACCAGACTTCACTGTGTTTATGTTGAAATATTTTATGTGCCTCGTGGTGGGAATCACTTCCGGTTTCTGGATATGGACCGGAAAGACTCTGGACACGTGGAAGAAATTGTGCAATGGCCGACTGTGTTGCAAAGACTCCGAATATCCATACTCACGTCCTCAGATAAAATACTCGCCGACCACAAACTCGGCTGTGTCAAGCCTTCACAAACCGTTACCAATAAGTCATTGTTAAAGAAAATCCATGTCAATATTGACCTTTGTACCTTACAGTAAAAGCTAATGTGTTCCGAATGAAGTTCTGAAAGCACGTGACCTCATTAATGACGTCAGCAAAGGACACGTGACGTCGTAAGTACTCTATGAGATTATTGAAATATTCATATTCAGTATGGGTTGTAAAATAGTGCAATACATGTGATATTTTACAGAAGACAGTGATTTTTATATACCACTGCAGCATTTCAAACCCTTTTCCAAATGACAAATTATGGACTCTCCAAAATTCAAAGCATCTACAGACCACAAATTTAAAACTGGTGCAAGTGAGCTGTTCTCTGATATGATAGAAAACATTATGGGAAAAAGAGAAATTGCTTGTTACAAGCAATTTCTCCTTTTCCCATAATAGTTTCAAAAGCTTCCTGTGTCAGGGTCTTTGAAACGCATGATTGTTTGGTAAAGGGTTTATCCTGAGAGACGCTTTACTAAGTGCATCCATTTTTCATTGTCAAGCTTTAAAAAACAAGACTTTGTCTTGTTAAATACTCATGGGAATGAAAATTGTACTTTTGCTACAACTTCTCTTCGAGAAAATGTTCAAGAAATGTTTGCTCTATAGCAAGACAATGGGATTTGCTCATTTGAGGGATAGAGAATTTCGTTATTCAAAAGTATGGAAAACACTGTGTGAAAAGGGGCAATAACTTCTGACAGGCAATTGCTACTTTTCAGACAATGTTTAGTTAGACTACTGACTGCAGAGGTGTGAAAAGTTAAACGACAAATATTTTTTACAGCAATGGGTAAAAAAAAAATTCAAAATTGATATGGCTACGTTACATTTTGAGTTTATTTTTGCAACGTAAACTTAAATATTTTCAGGGCTTATTTTTTCTAGCACTTCTAGATTAATTAGTTCTTTGGATAACAGTGTGATAAAAGGCTACAGAGCAATTAAAATCAAAACGTTAAATATCAAACTGTACATTGTATTAGCTGTAGATGTTTTCTTCTTGGTTCATATCATTGTTAACATTATTTATTGTTTTATTTGCCTAACATTGAAGAATGATTGTTGTTGTCGTCAGGTGACTTACTGTTTAAGTCACGTGATAGTTGATCCATTCTCAGTATTATATGCGTACAGTAATTCCAAAGTGTGATTCTTCAAAAAGTTTGGAAAATGATAGAAATGGCACTTCATTGCTTTTCAGACGATTTACGATTTCAGCAACACAGAGGCTTTTGCGGACGATATAGATCAAGATCAGACTGCACAGAACGTGCAGTCTGATCTTTGATCTATATTGTCCGCTTGTTTAGACAAGCCTATAAGCTTAAGAGTTTTAGTGGAGATCGAGTTTATCAATTTGAGCCATGCTCTGTGAAAAGGGGGCTTCATGCATCTGCGAAAAGTATCGACCCAGGTCAGCCTGCGCAGTCCGCGCAGGCTGACCTGGGCCGAAACTTTTCGCCATTGGTCAATTTTCCACGTGTCAAAGGACCATTCTACCCCATGGTTCAGTTGGTAAAAAAAAGTGGTTTTTATAGATTCATTATGATGGGCTGGCTTGCTTGGTATCAAGGATAACAGAGATGCATTAAGACCCCTTTTGCCAGAGCAAGGCTCATTTGTTTCTGAACTAATTTACTATGTGTGCTTCAAAAATCATTCTCATAGGTTTTGAAAACACAGACTTTTTAACGACAAGATTTTAGACTAGTCCAAATTGAAAGCATAATGCAGACAACAAAACAACAGTGAATCAAGTATTAAAAATTGTTTTAGGAAAAGTTGAAAAACATTGTGAAAAAAGGAGAAAATGCTGGTTACCAGCATTTTCTCCTTTTCTCACAATATTTTCAAAAGGCTTCTTCCCGAGGGTCTTTAAAAGCCGGTATCGTGTGGAAAAGGGTTAATGATAAAAATGAAAATAAGACAGTTTATGTCTCGAACTTTTCATATCCTAAAACTTTTTTTTTTTTTTTATATAGAAAGGACGGTTGCTATTGCTATTTCAAGGAAATCCATTCGTTCATCTTTTTTTTGTTATAGCACTGTTTTATAAGATTTTCATCCATGAAATTGCCTTTGGAAAACCAAAATTTCGATCACCCATCCCATATTTAATATCTTAACCCTTTCCCAAACAAGCCCTGTTTTTCACGTGTCTGCAGTACAAGTCTTTTGAAAACACTGTGGGAAAAGGAGAAATTGCTCGTAACGACCAATTTCTCCTTTTCCCACAGTGTTTTCTACCCTTTTGGAGAACTTTCCGCCATTTTCATCAAATTTAAAATTGTCGTCTGCAAACTCTTTCAGTTTGGAAGGGTCTTGTCGTTTGGGAAAGGGTTAAATCGTTTTGCTGAAAGTTCTATTTAAATATTGTTCTGCTTTCGAAACTTGTCATTTTCAGAACAATATTTGACCAACAAAAGTAAGGCGCTCTCTATAATTTTTTTATTTCGTTTTTACCCCTTATGAATGCTCTGATAAAAGGGGATTTAATGCATTTTCGTGATGCATCGTGCTGAGCAAGTAATCACATAATTATATTTCCATTTAATCCATTTGTCTAACAACCAACTGAATCATGAGGTAGACTGGTCCTTTGACATGCAGAAAATTGACCAGTAGCAAAAAGTTTCGGCCCAGGTCAGCCTGCGCAGTTCGCGCAGGCCGACCTGGGTCGATACTTTTTGCAAACGCATAAAGCCCCCTTTTCACAGATCGTGGCTCATATTTAGAGTAGATATTTCAGTGGAAATTACGAGAAAAGTGCCATTGACTTCGATATTTCTTGAAAAGAAAAATATCCCTCAGGGGTTTCCAAAGTATTGAAGGTAGGGATAAAAATGAGCGTCATTTCATGTGAAAAAAAATCTATCATTGTTATTTTTTGTTTTTGAAAATTGAAATGCCTTGGTCTAAGTTTTTTTTTCCGGCTTTAAATTTCAAATTATCATCAAGAATATACCAAACAATCCCGAGCTTTAACTACCCAAAAGAAGAAGACTTTTCAAAACATTGTGGGGAAAGGAGAAAATGCTGGTAGCCAGCATTTTCTCCTTTCCCCAAAATGTTTTCTTGTGCCACTTTTATTACTATCGTCTGCAATTGTTTTTTATTCGGGCAAAACTAAACTCTTTGTTGCCTGGAGAAGAGTTAGAAAAACTATGTGACAGTCTGATTAAAAAATGATTCGGAATTCAAAAAAGATTAAAAAATACACTCGAACACAAAAAAATTAAAATCGGATTGAAATTTTCTCTTTCTTTTGTGAATCAATCTGTTTTTTTTTTTTTATTATTAGATTTTTTTTTTTAGAAATGCGCTCTCTTTGCAAACCCATTTAACAAACATCCAAATAATCAAGCAGTGTACATGTATATAGATATCATTTACGTGATAGAAAAATATGACGGGTCCCATAATTAACGACCATGATATTAAAGTCATTTCAAAATCAAGGGTAGTCCTAACAAAAAACAAAAATATAAAATAAAAAAATAGGATTCGTATTCACGAATCATTCTAAACAACGTTTTTGGTGCAAGTCTCAATTGTTTTCTGAATTTGAAAGTAAAGCAACTTCTGATTGGCTAAACATTGCCTAAACTATTTGGTTAAGCCAATCATAGATTGCCTTACTTTCTAAACCCAGAATTAGACTAGACATGCATAATTAGACTAGACATGCATGTTAGAATGGTTTGTAAAATACAAAAAGCTTTGAAGTAGTGCTCAACCAATCAAATTGATTTTCTCAGATTTAAGAGTTATAGTGACAATTTGCGGATGTTTGAAATCATGGACCAGTATTTTTTCCACTTCATTTTTCTTTTTTCCATCTTATAATTCCATAATTAAACGAGACTAACAGAATACACGGTGCTATATATAACGAATTACACGGTGCGTTGTAGAAAATGAAATAATTAGAAAAAATAAAATTTGTAATAATTTCGATGGTAAAAATATGTATGTTTTGGAAAATCAAAATATTTAATCGAATTAAAAAGTGTCATGTGTTTAAAATGTATGAAAATGTTTGTCTTTTTTTCTCTTGAGATATTTGACCACTTACTTTTTACGAATCTACAAAATTTTTGACTATCCATACTTGGCAGACGACAAATCAAGTATTGCTCGAATTGCAGGATTTGCCTAATACAGGGTAGAAAACATTGTGGTAAAAGGAGAAAATGCCAGTAACCTGCGTTTTTTTTTCAATGTTTCACGATATTTTCAAAGGCCCTCCTGCTAAAAGATCGTTGTACACGGGAACACTTTAGGGTCAGGGGTCAACCCTTTTACCGACTATTCCGAGTTTTAACGAATCTTAGAAAGAAACTTTTTGAAAACATTAAGGGAAAAGGAGAAAATGCTGGTTATCAACATTTTCTCCTTTTTCCACAACGTTTTCTTCTTTTTCAAAGACAGAGATATTCATTGGAGCCACATAGAATCTGTAGTTTGAAAATGCTTTCGATAGAGGAAACTATTTGAACAAAAAATATCTTTATATAATGTAGAAGGCGTAATTTTGCCCGCAAATAAACAGGGCCCCTTAAAATAAACATGTGTGAATTTTTGACCAATCACAAATTTCTAATTATTGATTTCTTATCAGTACCAAAAAGTCGGTCAAAAGCAAGCACATTCAGCTACGCAAAAAAAGAAAATAAGAAGCGGACATAGTAGCTCGACCGAATTCTTTAACAGTGAATACCCAACTTCAACGACCCTAAAGAAGAATTTTAAAACATTGCGGAAATAACAGCAAATGCTAGCAACCAGCAGTTTTATTTTTTTCTACAATGTTTTCTACCCTTCAAAAAGTAAGTTTCAATTTCTGAATCACATTTATTTTGTCATCTGCAAATGCTTCAATTTCGACGATTCTGGAATGTTGTCGTTTAGTAAAGAATTAACCCTTTGGATGCTAAGCGTTACTCAAGGATCTTTTTGCGGACAGTGTAGATCAAGACCAGACTGCATAGATCGTGCAGTCTGATCTTGGATCTACGCTGTCCGACAAGAAGATATATTTCCCCTAAAAATACCTTTGAAATAGCAGAATTGGTGTTTTTACTGTATTTTTGAAAGTTTCGTTTCACCTATTTAGCAGGACAAGGGTTTATGATAGTCAATGCGACAGGATTCCTTTCGCTCTGACCGTAGAACATTGTTGCAACACAGTTTATGCTGAAAAGCAGCCAGTGGCTTAAATCATAAAATTACATGTATATATGGTGTTAAACGCCGTTTCAACATTATTTCAGTTATATCGTGGCGGCCAGTGCACTTATCCATGCTTTCCTGGATTTTCTAATACCAGTACTCGGCACAATATTCTTTCCAAGCCACTGGCTGCTTTCCAACAAACCGCCGTTGAAACAATGGACAGCGGTGAGAGGGGAATGAATCCTGTCGCAATAACTATCATCAATTCTCCGAAAGAAATTGGCCGAACCGGGGATCGGACAAGCGACCCCCTGTTCTCAAGTCCTGAACGCGTCCGACTGAGCTACCGAGGCTCGGCGCCAGTGGCTTAAAACGAACATTATGCGAAGTGGCTGTAACAAACAAAAGGAAAGCATGGATTGGTGCACGGTCTGTTGCAGTATAACTGAAATAATGTTGAAATCAGAGTTAAACACAGAGCAAACAAAATATGACATCTAAATTCAAAGAGGACAGAATCAAATATTCAAGAAGGCCTGTCTTTACTTTTGTGGCACCCCGGCGCCATTGCAAAGACGAAAAGCTCTTCAAAAGGAGACACGAATGATCCCTGTCAAAACGCGTGGAGTGGTTCCCTGTTTATTTTGAATATTAATGACGAGGTAGGCATGCTTACTCGGTACACAGTCTGACATATCGTCAGGCGGAAGTACAATATTTGAACAGTCCCGGGGAGACGTCGCTCTCTCTCTGTGTCTCTTGATCTCTTTATCCTTAATCTTTTGAATTTTTAACCCCCATCCTGCTAAATAAGTGAAATTAAATTTTAAAGCCCACAGTAAAAAACCCAAATTAGCTATTTCAAAGGTTATTTTTTTGGTGGGAAAAGATATCTTTTTTATCGGACAGCGTAGATCCAAGATCAGACTGCACGTTCTGTGCAGTCTGATCTTGATCTACAATGTCCGCAAAAGGTCAAAGAGTTGCGTTTAGCAGACTAAAAGTTAAAATCTAAAAATCTAAACCGTTTAACATTTTACCACATGATAAAAAAGTGTACTTTTCCAAATCGAATACATTTGCAGACGACAATTTAAATGTGGCTCAAATGAGGCTAGAACAAAACTCGGGATTTGGTGGTAAAGGGTTAGAGCCATAGCCGAAAACGGGCTTTTGCGGACGGCATAGATCAAGATCGGACAGTGCACAACGTGCAGTCTGATCTTCGATCTACACAGTCAGCTTGTTTAGTCCAGCCTAAGACGGGGAATCTAAAAGGTTTCTAAGAAGTTTATGTACAGTCGATGAAGGAGATTGAGCGTATGTCTTAAATACTGAAATTCTCAAGCAGACCAATTTGAAAATATCTCTATGAAAAGAAAAAGTTAGGGTCTGACAAACGGAAACTTTTAAAAAATATTGTGAAAAAAGAAGAAATTTGTTCATCAAGAGGTGCTGATGACGAGAAATTTCTCCTTTTTGCCACAGTAGTCTTGAAATGATATGCTGTTAAAAAATAAGAAGTCGTTTTCAGGTTTGAGGTAAACGATGGGTTAACAAGTCTCCAAAGAAACATAACTTTGCGAACTGTTGTCGATTAATAACTAGAAATAATGTTGAAAAAGCGGTAATGAACGCACTATCGGAAAAGAAAAACAATTTTTAGATATACATATATTTAGATGTATTTCTTAAATTTCCCAGTTGTGCGAAGTTTGCTTTTGAGTTTATGACATTTTCGACAGTACTGCAGTTCACATTCCACCTAAGCATGCCTTTCCAATGTTTTAACCAAACTGTCTTTCGCTACAAGCGTTACACCCAACCAGTGTGCATTCTTACCAACCATCATCTATATTGCATTCTTATTCTAGAGCGACATTTAGAAAGTAACACAACTTTTGATTGGCTAAACCATTTGTTTAGCCAATCAGAAGTTGTGTTACTTTAAAATTCAGAAAATTCCTGATTGATTAACATAAAATTGGTGAATACCACCATAGGATTCAAACGCCCAGAGCGAAGTGATACTAGTTTAAATAGAACCCATCTGTAAACAGAGAGAGGGCTGGGAGAATAAAGAGAACATCTAAAGAGCAAATAGTGAAGACCAATAATTGATTGACAAACATGCATAACATTACCATAAATTAAATGAATTATGCTCTGTGAAAAGAGGGTCTAATGCATTTGCCAAAAGTATCGACTCAGGTCAGCCTGCGCAATGCGCGCAGGCTGACCTGCGTCGAAACTTTTTGTTATTAGTCAATGGGAGCAATTCTTCAGTTATCTCCCCTGATTCCTCTCCAGTACTAGATTGGTCCTCAAAAGGAGATTACTTGGATTTTATCCTTGGTTTTCTTGCACTTCACGAATATGTTCTTGAAATAATATATCAGCTAAATCTGGCAAGAGCTTTCTTAAAAATGAATATATATGCATTTTTTTTTTGATGATTGAGAACATTACTTGCTTTGAATTTAAATGGGGAACTAATATATAGTCATAAATCAAATTATATTTATCGCAACATCCCCAAGGGAATCAAGGATAAAAACAAAGGAATACAGGTAAAAGGACCAATCTGTGATTTGTTTACCTTTAGTCTTTATCTGGCAAGGGAGATAATTTGACTTACAGGAATGGTCCCCATTTCTGCATGTCAAAGGACCTGTTTACCCCCAGGATTCAGCCGGTGGTTAAACACAGTGGATTTTATGAATCCGCAATAATATAATGATATGCCTGATATAATGCATGACGGGATGCATTAAACCCATTTTGTCAGAGCTTCGCTCACGTGTTTACACACAAATGACTGTTCGGGCACTTCAAGCTAATACCAGCCGAGGCCCGGAGGTATCTCAATAGGTAACGTACTTAGCATATAATCCCAAGGCTCGTTAGTTTGGTTCCAAACACGACCGAGCTCTTTTCGAGGATAGACGATGATCATTGTTCAGTTTATACGAGCCGAAGCCCGTTGGTAGCTCAGTCGGTAACGCAAAAGAACTTGTAACCCAAGGTCCCGAGTTCTATTCCCAGTCAGACAAACATTCTTTTCGTGGATTGATGGTAGTCAATGATCATGGTCCGTATTCACCAACCAATCTTAAAAAACATGTGGTTTAGCAAATCAGGAGTTGTGTTACTTTTAAATTTAGAAAAACTTCAGAATAAGACTAAGTATGCCAAGAATGGTTGATTGATTGATTGATTGTATGGTGTTTAACGCCGTTTTCAACATTATTTCAGTTATATCACGGCGGCCAGTGCACCTATCCATGCTTTCCTGGTGTTTCTTTTACCAGTACTCCGCACAATATTCTTTCCAAGCCACTGGCTACTTTCCCACATAACCATCGTCGAAACAATGGTCAGCGGTGAGAGAGGAATGAATCCTGTCGCGACGACTATCATCAATCCTCGGAGAGAAATTGGCCAAGCTGGGGATCGAACCAGCGACCTCCTGTTCTCATGCCAAGAATGGCTGGTAAATACGGACCAAGGTGTTGTCATTTCGCAGGTCCGCTGAAAAGCATTCCGTAACACGGTCAGCCATGTTAAATTCGACAAACTTTTACTCAGAGGTACAACACGAACTCACATGCAAAAACAAAAACCTTCTTTGAAAATCTATCGGAAGCTGAAATCTTGTTTCCCATTTCTTATCTCCTTCCCGTTGTTTATTCAGCCCTGCGATTCTCTTTAGGAAAAAACAGTAAGATCACATTCTTATCAGTAACAGCTATGCTTTATAAAAGTGATCATTTATACCAAGCAAATCATCGCATAATTAAGGACCCATAGAATCAATTTTGTCAAGCAACCAACTAAATCATGGAGTAAACTGGTCCTTTGACTTGCTGAAAATTGACCAATACCAAAAAGTTTCGATCCAGGTCAGCCTGCGCAAACTGCGCAGGCTGACTTGGGTCAAAACTTTTTGCAGATACATTAAGCCCTCTTTTCACAGAGCATGGCTGAAATTATAACAACCGCAACTAAACGGACATGCAATAGCAACCACAACTGATGGACATGCGCAGACAGTTTTGCACCACTGAGAACTGCTTCCGGGTCGTACTACTCAAAAGTAGTCACGTTTGAAAATTTAACTGCAAGCATTTCTGCTGCACTGTTTTTTCTGAGAAAATGCAAAGACAGGTTTAAAATGTGTTTCTGGCATTGATTTGACGATTTCTGTAGAAACCCGGCGGAAGTTTGTTATTTCTTTGGGATCTATTTTGTGCCTGCGCCAACACGAATTAATGAATGAATGAATCAATCAATCAATCAATCAATCGACCAATCAATCAATCAATCAATCAATCAATCACGATCCATCCATCCAACTACCCATCCACCCACCCACCCATCAATCTATCCATCCATCCATTGTGTGTATCCATACCAGGATGTAGGTCAACCAGCGGGCCATCATGGCCCTGTATCGCTCCATTGGCCAATATTTACAAACCATACACACCATACATTGTAATTCTAGGCCGAAAGGTTTCGCACAAGATGACCGAGAAAGTTTTTCTATAAAAGCCGACGTGAAAATTGTGACCCAGGTCGAGTTTATTTTTCACCTATGATTACTATTTCAAGCTATAAGCATAAGTTACAATTAATTGAATCCTGGTAGCAGTCAATGAGATATAGCCACATACCAAACAATATAGTTCTTGGCTGTATCGCTGATTTTCAGTTTCCTTAATAAAACATGAGGGGGTTTATTTCGACTTGAACAATGGCTAAATTTTGAACAAATACAGAAGAGATCCACTAGATGAAGCTTTATGCCAAATTTGGTAGTCCTAGGCCTTACAGCTAAGAACAAGAAGATGCTTAAAGTTTTCACTATAAAAGCCCTTGTAAAACGTGTGACCCCCAGGACAAGGCAATTTTTGACCCAAAGGGCCATAATTTGTAGAATCTTAGAAGAGGTCCATTAGGTAAAGCTTCATACCAAATTTGTTAGCCCTAGACCATATGGTTTAGAACCAGAATATTTTCAAAGTTTTCCCTGTATAAGTCCATGTAGACTTCTGACCCCCGGGGCAGGGCCAATTTTGGCCCCAAGGCTATAATTTGAAGAATCTAACCAGAAATCTATTAGATGGATCTACATGCCAATTTTGTAAGCCACTTGGCAATATAGCATTATAATTTAGATTTGTTTGTTTGTTTGTATTGGAGTTTAACGCCATTTTAACAGCTCAGGTAATATCATGGCGGTCAGTGACGCACCCATGTTTCCTGGCTTTCTCACACCAGTACTGACACAACTTTCTTTCCAAAGCCACTGACTGCTTTTCTCACATGCATCAGAGGTGAGAGGCGTAAAATAGCTGGAAAAAAGTTTGGCTCAACCGGGTATCGACCTCGCAACCACCAGGTCACGAGTCGGACACGCTAACCACTGAGTTACCCGGGCGGGCCCATATAATTTAGAACAAGAAGATTTTCAGTTTTCCCAGTATAAGGCCATGTAAAACCTGTGACCCCGGGGCAGGACCAATTTTGGCCCCAGGGCTATAATTTGAAGAAGTAAAGGTCGATCAGATGAAGCTACATGCTAATTTTGGTAGCCCTAGGCCATATGGTTTAGAAGAGAAGATTTTTAAGATTTCCATATATATATATATATATATATATATGTGTGTGTGTGTGTGTGTGTGTAAAACTTGTAACTTCCGGGATGGGGCCAATTTTGGCCCCAGGGCTGTAATTTGAATACATCTAGTAGGGGTCTATTAGATGAAGCTACACGCCAAATTTGGTAGCCCTAGGCCATATGGTTTAGATTGGGAAGATTTTTAAAGTTTTTCCATATATAAAGCCCATGTAAAATTTGAGACCCCCGGGACGGAGCTAATTTTGACCCCGAGGCTATAGTTTCAAGGAATTTCGTAGAGGTCTATGAGATGAAGCTACATGCCAAATCTGGTGGCCCTGATCCTTCTGATTTCTGACAAGAAGATTTTTAAAGATTTTCGATATTTTTCGGTTTTGTTGCCATGGCAACCTGCGCTTTCATTGGAATCAAATTCTTTGTAGGAATTCTGAAGCGGGCCACGACAGGACCATTTCTATGAAGTTTCATCAAAATTGGATGGGTAGTTTCAGAGAAGAAGATCTTTGAAAAACAAGTTAACGCACGGACGGACTTACGACGGACACCAGGTCATGGCATAAGCCGTTGGCCTTCGGCCAGTGGACCTAAAACACCAGCATATTCAGCTATTTCGAATAAGTACACACTGACCTAAGATAGCGCTAGACGATTTTTTGATGTGGTCTAATAGTACAGACAAAAACATTTAAAAACATGAAATTGATACTTCTACCCTCCCCTCTCCCCCTTTCTTTGATATCTGTCTTTGAAAATACGCAACCAAATATAATATGTAACAAAAAACAAGCCTCTTTGTATATGTTAGTCAGTTTACATTTATTTTCAACTCTTAGGCTGCTAAGCACGACTCACTGATCTTTCGCGGACTGTCTAGATCAAGATCAGACTGCACAGAACGTGCAGTCTGATCTTAGATCTACACTGTCCGATAAGGAGATATGTTTTTCCCAAAACATAGAACTGAAATAGCATCATTTGGGTTGAAACTATCGGCTTGAAAGTTTCAGTTTACTTATTTAGCAGTATAAGGGTTGGTCCTTTCAGCGTTAGATATATAAGCCCCGACCTCTTTCCCCGGCTGAAAAATACAATCTACTGAAAACCTAGAATGATTCTTATCATAATATTTTTATTATAAGCTTGACTAGACAACAAACCGACGGTATAGATCCAAGATCAGACTGCACGTTCTGTGCAGCCTGATCTTGGATCTATGCCGTCCGCAAGGGCATTGTTTTCGTTTATGGAACTGAAGAATTTAAAACATCATTTTTTTCCCCTTTCAAAGTCTAGGCTCGAATCTTCAAGAATATTCAGTTTCTTCGGTTCTTTTTCATTTCGCAGTAGAAAGTTCTAACACTTTACCAAACAATCCCTAGTTTTAACGACCCTGAGGAAGAGGACTTTTGGAAACATCGTTGCTAAAGGAGAAAACGCTGATAACCTACATTTTCTCTTCCTTCCAGACTGTTTTCTAATATTTCAGGCACAATTTCCATCAGTTTAACCACGTTTAATTCGTCGTCCGCAGACGCTCTCAGTTTGGACCTGTCTTGAATTTTGTCGTTTGATAAGGAGTCGATCATTTACCATCCCCCCACCCAGGTCTTACGTGACTCAGTGGTAAATGTGTAGGACCTGCAGCCATGGGCCCTGGATTCGAGCTTCTCTGGGAGCATTGAGCTTTTCGTGGGAGTGTCCTTAGGCACGACACTTCAGAGCTCAAACCTAGTACCGTTGAAACCCAGGGTATACATGAATACGTGAACTATCACTATGACCGACTGGACCGACCCACCGACCGAACGAACGAACCAACCAACCAACCAACCAACCAACCAATCAACCAACCAACAAACAAACAAACGAACGAGACAAACAACCAACAGACAAACAAACAAACCAACCAACAAACCAACGAAACAACCAACCAACGAACAAACCAACGAATGAACCAACCAAGCAACCAACCAGCCAGCCAGCCAGTAAATCAATCAATCGATCAATCAATTCAACAATCAATGTATTACGACTTCTTGGTATCATGCAACACGGAGATGAGTTAAACCTCTTTTGCCTGAGCAAGGCTAATTTTGAAAATCTACGTTTGGTGAGATTATAAAAATGAGAATAGTTCCTTTAACATGAAGCATGTGGTACACGTATGAAACTATATATAAACTATATTTCAGCAGTCAGAATCTTATACAAGGCCTCAGGTCCTGACCTTAAGATTACGCAACAAAATTTTCCCTTTCACCCCCCTGCGAATGAAGTTGCCTTTACGGCCGGCGTAGATCCAAGATCAGACTGCACAGAACGTGCAGTCTGATCTTCGATCTACACCGGCCGTTAACCGGTGCTTAACTTTGACCAAATGCATCATAAGTGTGTGTAAAATGTACTTTTAAATCTTGGGAAAAGGTCAGATCTATGCGACTTGGCAGGAAAGAGTTACAGAGTTACATAACTTTTTACATGACCAAAGAAAAAAGTAATAATTCGGTTACCATCCAAGACCACGAAATCTGTTCGAATTAATCAATATTATATATATATATATATATAGCCGAGGCTTTGTACGCGTTCCATCTATACTGTATTTTCAAAATACGATTGAGTGGCGTTCCGACAAAAGGGGGTTTAATGCATCTCTGTGATGTTTTATACTAACCATGTCATCACATAATTATGGATCCATAAAATCCGTTTTGTCTAACAACCGACTGAATCATGGGGTAAACAGGTCCTGTCACATGCAGAAAATTGAACAGTACCAAAAAGTTTCGACCCAGGTCAGCCTCCGTGGACTGCGCAGGCTGACCTGGGTCGATGCTTTTTGCAGACACATTTTACCTTCTATTAACCCCTAGGCTGCTAAGCGTGACTCATTGACCTTTTGCCGACAGTGTATATCACGATCAGGCTGCACATTCTGTGCAGGCTGATCTTGATCTATGCCGTCCGCAAAAGCCCCCGTTTTCGCCTGCGGGACGGAAAAGGGTTAGAATTGAGTCCGCCCCACAAAACGCCACACGATACAATGCGTTTGGACTGATGATGTTATCACTATATACATAGCTAAGTTTGAGTGTGAAAAGGTTGCGAAGGAGTTTGAAAAGAGAAAATGGACAGACAGACAGACAGACAGACGGACGGAAGTACAGACGGACGGCGGACGGACGGACGGAAAGAAAGACAGACAGACAGGTAGGCAGGCAGGCAGGCAGGCAGGCAGACAAACACACACACGGACGGAAGGACGGACGGACGGACGGACGGTCAGACAGACAGACAGACAGACATTAGAATCGATTTTAAAAGAAACCGTCATTTTTGATTAAAAAAAAAATGGCCTTCGTTCAGTAGAGCTTACGTCATCCTCACCGCGGTTGCCAACGCTCGACTGCGGCTGCGTGAATTTCAGTGAAAATTCTAGGTAAAAAAGGGGGCATAACTTTGTCAATAATAATTTGATAGTTATCTGCCTTAGTTGTATAGGTCCCCAATTTTGGTAGTTAATAACTTGTCTAAGTTTGAAGCAAACGTGTTCAGTGATAACAGATAATATAAAATGTCGAGGTCTTCGACGTGGCAGATGACGATGACGCAAGGGCTACGACAATACCTCAACGTTCTCGTCGAAAACAGCCGAGCTAAAAGAAAACCAAGCTGTGACTCGAACAGAGAGGATCGAATCCTGTAACTACCATCTATCCTCGAAAAGAACTTGACCTAGCTTGAGATTTAAAACTCAAGATCCTTGGGTTACAAGTACCGACTGTGGTATCTTTTTCTAACTCTTTCCGATTCGATCCTGAAAGGAGGCACAAATCTTGTAGGAATGCCCTTGAGCAGGGCACTTACGAGCCCCTTCATCCTACAACAGAACTGTATTTAAACAATGCTCTGGCAAAAAGGGGTTTAATGTATCTCCGTGATTCATTATACCAAGCCATCACACAATTAGGGATCCATAAAATCGATTTTGTCTAACAACTGACTGAATCATGAGGTACACTGGTCCTTTGACAAACATAAAATCGACCAATAGCAAAAAGTTTCGACCCAGGTCAGCCTGCGCGGACTGCGCAGGCTGACCTGGGTCGAAACTTTTTGTAAATGCATTAATCCCCCTTTTTCACAGAGCGCGGTTCATATACATTTGGCACTGACAGAGTAAAAGCCCCAAAAAAACGAGTTCTCGTGAATCATCGCGAGATTCGGAAAACGTGGTATCAATCAAGTATGTTTACATTCTACGTGGTGTACGGATCCGATCAAATTTTCCACGTGAGAGAAAGAATATGTTGTATTATAAAATCTTCCATCCATCTATTTTTGTTCGCTGTCACTCTGAAGCGTTTTTCAATATCAGCTTAAATTTTTTCTGTATGAATTCGTTTGCTTTGAAAATATCTATCTGTTGGTATATCACGTGACCGTTTAGAGAGAAGATTGTATTTTTTCATGCTTCCGGTCCAATCCTATTCACAATGCTTTCATGTACCTACTATATTTTGAGCCATGCTCTGCGAAAAGGGTGTTTAACGCATCTGCAAAAAGTATCGACTCGGGTCAGCCTGTAATCTGCAGTTTGCGCAGGCTGACCTGGGTCAAAACACTTTGCTATTCGTCAATTTTCTACTTGTCAAAGGACCAGTCCACCTCAAGATTTGCCGAGCCCCCGTAGCTCAGTCGGTAGCGTACAGGACTTGAGAACAGGGGTCGCTGGTTCGATCCCTGGCTCGGCCAATTTCTTTCCGAGGATTGATGATAGTCATTGCGACAGTATTCATTCCTCTCTCACCGCTGAACATTGTTTCGACAATGTTTTTCTAGGAAAGCATCCATTGGCTTGGAAAACATACTGTGCGGAGTACTGGTAATAGAAACTGCAGGAAGGCATGGATAAGTGCACTGGCCGCCGCGATATAACTGAAATAATGTTGGAAACGGCGTTAAACTCCAACCAATCAATCAACCACCTCAAGATTCAGTATTTTTTTTTAATGAAAAAATGAATTTTATGGGTGTATAATTATGTGACGACTTGCTCGGTGAAATGCACCACGGAGATGCATTAAACCCCCTTTTACCAAAGCATGGCTCACACTTCTTATACCTTTGTTGAATGAAATGTGCATTAACTAAAATCTCCGTTGCCCCCCTTTTTTTTTGACCCCTTGAATGGCAGCGCTGGTTATCGCCATTCATTCCGAAGATGGCTTTACATCCAAATTGAAACAAGAAATATCTTTAAAAAAGATAGACGGCGTAAATTTGCCCGCAAATAGGCAGGGACCCTTAAAATAAACATGACTACATTTTTTACCAATCACAAATTTCTATACATTCATTTTCTATCAGTACCAAAAAGTAGGTCAAAAGCCAGCACATTCAGCTACGCCGAAATAAAAACCTAGCCATCAGGATCCGTATTCACCAACGATTCTTAAAAACGTTCTTTGTCTTATTTGTCAGAATTTTCCAAATGTGGAAGTAACACACCTTCTGATTGGCTAAACCATTTGGTTTAGCCAATCAGAAGGTGTGTTACTTTCAGATTTGGAAAATCTTGGAGAATAAGACTGAGAACGTTCTTGAGAATGGTTGGTGAATATGGACCCCAAGATCGTCAAGACCGAATGGCTTGGGATCACTAAAGTGTCTAGCTCAAAGGCCACTCTTGTTACAGATCTAGTGTCCTGACTGAATTTTGACATTCGGATACCAGACTACGAAGTTTAGACATGCAGCAGGAAATATTTCTAGTTCATCCGAATTTCAGGTCCAAATCACAGGCGTTAATATAAAAGGAAAATATTTAACCCTTATCCTGCTTAATAAGTTAAATAAAACTTTCAAGACGATAGTAAAAACCCGACAAATGTTATTTCAAACTTATTTTTTTGGAGAACAATATCTCCTTATCGGACAGTGTAGATCCAAGATCAGACTGCACGTTCTGTGCAGTCTGATCTTGATCTTCACTGTCCGCAAAAGGTCAGTGAGTTGCGCTTAGCAGCCTACAGGTTGATCTGTTGCCAAACATGATATTTTTAGAGCTTCCAACGATAACAGGTAACGCAAACGCCACATATCTGACGGAAAGAGAAAATGTCTTTGAAATGTTACGGAAAACGACGTTAGAAGAGGAGTTGAAATTCTGCGGGGTGTAAAAAGTGTTATATGAATGGTGAAAGCTTAATAATTGATTGATTGAATGGTGTTTTACGCCGCTTTCAACATTATTTCAGTCATATTAATGTGACAGCTCACAAATTCATGTATTTCCTTGGTTTCACCAGTGCTAGGCTAGGGCTCTGAAGTGTCTTGCCCAAGGACACTCTCACGAAAAACCCAGCGGATCAGGTGGGGCTCGAGCCCGGACTTCCAGGTTACGAGTCCCATAATTTACCACTGAGCCACGCAGGACCCCGGTGAAAGCTTAAATTAAGTCAGACAGAGAGAGAGAGAGAGACAGAGAGAGAGAGAGACAGAGAGAAAGAGAGAGAGAGAGACAGAGAGAGCACAGACAAGAGTAAAAGAACAAAAAAGCAAAATAGAAAAGCCCAGCGTAATAATCTTTTTTAGACCTCCCAAGGAATGCTGACCGGGGTCAGTTATGCAAAATCGTCGTAACAATGGCTTGGCCACTAATGACCAGGTAATAAACAACAGGTATGGAGCTCGTTAGAGAGGATTAGTGCCACTCTTGTCCACTAATTGGTCACTAAACAGTGTTGTATTTTGCTTTCATGTTTTGTATTGTCAGAACAACGTATAACAGAATTGGACACAAATTGTCCCTTGGCGCACACCTGGTGACTTTTTCCCATTGGAAATAAAACAGTTTAATTTTTTACCCATCCGTATTTTTCTGTTTAACAGAAGGTTCATTCTGCTATTGTTGCCGTTTTCAAGGAGAAATGCCAGACGCATTGCCAAAAATATAAATCTCTTGTGCCGTTCGTCAAAGTCAATAATTATCGGAGTAATTTGAATATGTTCTTGGAGATGATATGCCCCTTTGACTTGAAGAAAAAAGAAAATACTTGACTCTCTTTACTTTCGATATTTTAAAATTCTGTTGGCACCCCCTTATCCTTTATATTGCTACAGTGATGAAACAAATGAAATATAGATGAGTTATACTCTGTGAAAACGGGGTTTAATGCATCTACAAAAAGTATCGACTCATGTCAGCCTGCGCAGCACGCGCAGGCTGACATGAGTCGAAACTTTTTGCTATTCAAGGACCATTCTATCTCATGATTAAGTCGGCTTTCAGACAAAGCCAATTTTATGGTGCCCTAATCAAGTGAGGACTTGGTTGGTATGTTGCATCACGGGAGATGCATTAAGCGCCCTTTTCCCAGAGAGCTACTCAGATACGTGCCATGCCCTGTGAAAAGGGGGCTTAATGCATTTGCGAAAAGTATCTACCAAGATCAGTTCAAGATGCACAAGTCGCCTTTTGCTAGAGCTTTGCTAATTTATTATACAGAAAGGTCAAAGGATCTATTTGGTACATGGTATCATGACGTAACGTGCAGTTTGGATAATACTGTACTCAGAAGCAAGGAAACTCAGTTTTCAGTTCTCTAAGGACTGTTTTATCTTTCACACCGATTCATCAACCAACTGAGCGCTGGCACCGGCTTAAAATGCCTTTACTGATGGTGTAGATTAAGATCAGACTGCACTCTTCGCTATTCTGATACATGTCCAGGTCAAAATAAATCGAAATAGCAATATTTTAGCTTCTATTTCGTAACTGAAAAAAAAGTTCCATTGCATTAGTTCAGTGCTCTTAGCCCTTAAAACTGCTAAGCGCGATTCACTGACCTTGTGCGGACAGTGTAGATCCAAGATCAGACTGCACAGAACGTGCAGTCTGATCTTGGATCTACACTATCCGATAAGTGAAATATTTTTTTCCCTAAAAATAAGTCTGAAATAGCATTATTTGGGTTTTTACTGCTGGTTTGAAAATGTCATTTCATTTATTTCGCAGGATAAGGGTTCGGGTAAATGATCCCGTCTGAAGATGACATTGTCTATAATAATCTGGGTGGTCTATCTACAGTGAACAAGCTCACAGGAAACTCTGTACCTGAAGAAAAAAAATTAAGCCTTGTCCAGACTGAAAAGACACACAAGGGAGAGAGAGAGAGAGGCAGGCACACAAGATATAGAGAGACAGGGGACAGACGGACGGACGGACGGACGGTCGAGTGGGCGGACGGACGAGCGAGCGGGCAGACAGACAGACAGACAGACAGACAGACAGAGAGTTTCTAGTTCTATAATCTCTCATAAGTGAACGTAAATAAGGCCACCGGCCCATTCTCCATGAAAGATAGAAATATACTGTATCTCTATTGATACAGATAAATATGAGCCATGTGGTAAAAGGGGGTTTAATGCATCTCCGTGATCCATGATACCAATCAAGCCATCACATAATTATGGATCCATAATAGCCACCCTTTTTTTTTAAAACAACCAACTTAATCACAAGTTAGACTGGTCCTTCGTCATAGAGAAAATTGACCAATAGCGAAACGTTTCGGCCCAGGTCGGCCTGCTCGGACTGCGCAGGCTGACCTAGGTCGATACTTTTCGCAGATGCATTAAGCCCCCTTTTCAAAGAGCATGGCTCATACGTTGGTTATATAAATAGTTTTCTTTTGTCGAAATTGTTGGGGTTATCGGGGGTAATGATGGAATGAGAGAAAAGAGAGAGAGAGAGAGAGAGAGAGAGGGGGGGGGGGAGAGAGAGAGAGAAAGAGAGCGAGAAAGAGAGCGAGATTTTGCCCACCCAGTTAGTTTCTTTCCCTTCCTTAATTGGGCCAGACTTGTCCTAAAGAGGTGAAAAAAAAAAAAAATCTCCCGTGGTATAATCGCTCCTATGTCCCGCCACGGACAAGTTAATAATTGCCCAGCTTGTAACCAAAATAATGAAGGTGACAAACAGCCACTTATCAACCCTTCACCACACAATCCTGAATTATAACGACCCCGAGATAATAGGCATTTGAAAACATTGCGGGAAAAGGAGAAAATGCTGGTTAACAGCATTTTCTCCTTTTCCCACAATGTTTTCTACTATTTCTCGTACAAATTCCATCATGTACATGAACTTAGCCAAAAACCAGTGGTGTGCCACCAGAGAGACCTAGTCACTTAGTATGATTCACATATTGCGCTAGACAATACATTATTGCATTTAGGACTGAGTCGCTTCTTCGTAAATTGGCTTGGTGTAACTTGTTTACGCCTGTCTGTCATGAACTATCACCAAATTGACCGAAAGGAACGAAGTAGTGATCAGCAGGTCAGTTAGTCAGACGAATTCGTTCGCCAGTTTGACCATTTAGCCATGCTCGGTAAATGCAGCCGCATAACTGCCAAGAAAAATCTACATCCGCAATGAAAGAGATAAATCTAACGACGTCCATGGAACGTATACTTTCAAACTTTTATTTGTCCCTACATATGAATAATGTTCTGTGAAAAGGGGGTTAAACACATTTGGAAGAAAAAAAAAAAAAAAAAAAGAATAGAATCAGGTCAGCCTGCGCAATCTGCGGAGGCAGACCTAAGTTGATTTTTTTTTGTAAATGGTCAATTTTCTGCATGTCAAAGGACCATTCTACCTCATCATTCAGTCTGTTTTAAGACAAAATGTGTCTTCTGGAGACCTGATCATGTAATGATTTGCATAAATATACATGTAGTAGAATACGTAGATGCATTAAATCCCCTTTAGCCAGAACGTAGCTCACATAGAAAAGCCAGGTTTTATAATTTGAACCTTTCAAGCCAGACTTTAGCAAACTTTGATTGCAACCGTGTTAAACCGGGAGTATGTGACGCATTACTACCAAAAGATCTATTGCCGCGAAGAAAAAGTAGATCACGTGGAATGCATAATTTCTCCGCTTTTGTTTGCTACCAGTACTAAGTAAGGGCTATGAAGCGTCTTGCCCAAGCAGACTCCAACTGAAATCCGAGCGCTTAGAATGAGGATGGAACCCGAGGTCTCCAGTTACGGTTACCCAAGGGCACTCCCACAAAATCCCAAGAGCCTCGAGTAAGAAACAAACCCGAGGCCTTCGGATTGCGAATCTTGGACCTTCGCCTTTGAGCCACGCAACAGCCCTGAATTCGAGCTGCGCTCTGGCAAAAAGGGGGTTTCACGCATCTCTGTGATCCATTATACCAAATAAGTCATCACATAATTATGCATCATAAAATTTTGATTGATTGAATTGATTGATTGAATGGTGTTTTACGCCGCTTTCAACATTATTTCAGTCATATCAAGGCGACAGCTCACATATTCATGTTTTTTCTGGGTTTCACCAGTACTAGGCTAGGGCTAGGGCTCTGAGATGTCTTGCCCAAGGACATTCCCACGAAAAACCCAGCGGATCGGGCGAGGCTCGAACCCGAGGCCTCCGGGTCACGAGCCCCACACTTTACTACTGAGTAACGCAGGAACCCCCATAAATGTAATTTGTACTTAAAGCCGATTGGATCATGAGGTTTGTTTGTTTGTTTTGGAGTTTAACGCAATTTTGACAGCTCAGGTCATATCATGACGGTCAGTGACGCATCCATGTGTTTCCTGACTTTCTCACACCAGTACTAACACAACATTCTTTCCAAGTCACTGACTACTTTTCTCACACATGCATCAGAGATGAGAGGCGAAAAATCAACGGAAAGAAAGTTTGCCTCAACCCGGTATCGAACTCACAACCACCAGGTCACGAGTCAGATACGCTAACCACTGAGCTACCCGGGCGGGCGAATCATGAGGTACACTGGTCATTTAACATACAGAAAATTGACCCATAGCAAAAAGTATCGACCCAAGTCAGCCTGCGCGGACTGCGCAGGCTGACCTGGGTCGATATTTTTTGCATATGCATTAAGCCCCCTTTTCACAGAGCTCGACTGAATTATGAACAAACGTATCGTTGCCAGTGTTCTATGTACTTTTTCACTATTTTGGAGCGGCCGGTATAAATGTGTTTTAATATTTGCCAATCGAACTCTAAATCTGTCAATATTTAAAAAAAAGAGATGACATATTTGAACAGTCATATTCATTTTCTCTCTTCAACTCTTTTAACATTCGACATAATTTTAGACTTGCCAAAATCCAAAGCATTTGCAGACGATAATTCAAACGCGGCTAAAAATGTGGATTTTGTCTCGTAAAGGGTAGAAAGCATTGTGGGAAAAGAAGAACGTGCTGGTTACCAGCATTTTTTTCTTTTCCCCGAATGTTTTCAAAAGTCCCTTCTTTCAGGGCCCTTAAAACACACGATAGTGTAGTAAAGGGTTGAAAAAAAAATTTCCCTTGATTCCAAATTTTAGATTTCATATACTCTTTTCCCGTTTTACTGTAAAATTTAAGTTGGGAAGTAAGAATTAGGTGGGGGAATTTGTGTCTGACGACCCCCCCCCCCCTCCTTTTTTTTTTATTTAACCATACAATGCCAAGTTTTAACGACCACGAGAAAGAAAGATTTTGAAAACATTGTGAGAAAAGGAGAAAATGCTGGTAACCAGCATTTTCTCCTTTTCTAACAATGTTTTCTATCCGTTCAAAAACAAATTTGGAATTTTGAGTCACATCCATTTTGTCATCTGAACTGTTTTACTGTGGTAAAGACTGAATTCGGACCAACTTTACTCTCTAATCTTATTGGTTGAGATTTTCAAGCCAATCAGATGGCTTGCCTTGGAAGTTAGAATATCATTATTTAAGTTGGCCAGTAAAGACAGAATAATATAATAGAGCCATGCTCTGTGAAAAGAGGGCTTAGTGATGCATTGTACCAAGCAAGACACATAATTATGGATCAATTAAATCCATTATGTCTAACAACCGACTGTATCGTGAGGTAGACTGGTCTAACAACCGACTGTATCGTGAGGTAGACTGGTCTAACAACCGACTGTATCGTGAGGTAGACTGGTCTAACAATCGACTGTATCGTGAGGTAGACTGGTCTAACAACCGACTGTATCGTGAGGTAGACTGGTCTAACAACCGACTGTATCGTGAGGTAGACTGGTCTAACAATCGACTGTATCGTGAGGTAGACTGGTCTAACAACCGACTGTATCGTGAGGTAGACTGGTCTAACAATCGACTGTATCGTAAGGTAGACTGGTCTAACAACCGACTGTATCGTGAGGTAGACTGGTCTAACAACCGACTGTATCGTGAGGTAGACTGGTCTAACAATCGACTGTATCGTGAGGTAGACTGGTCTAACAACCGACGGTATCGTGAGGTAGACTGGTCTAACAACCGACTGTATCGTGAGGTAGACTGGTCTAACAACCGACTGTATCGTGAGGTAGACTGGTCTAACAACCGACTGTATCGTGAGGTAGACTGGTCTAACAACCGACTGTATCGTGAGGTAGACTGGTCTAACAACCGACTGTATCGTGAGGTAGACTGGTCTAACAACCGACTGTATCGTGAGGTAGACTGGTCCTTGGACATACAGAAAATTGACGAATAGCGAAAAGTTTCCGCCCAGGTCAGCCTGCGCAGTGCTAACCTGGGTCGGTACTTTTCCGTTCAGTTTCTTTTTGAAAACTTTTGTTCTATGTTTTACATGGAATGAAATTTAATCGTTGACTGAACAGACAAAAATTTTAAGTCAATAACAAATAAGGGCTTCAAACCCCTTTTCCGAGATTATGTCTAACGTGATAAGGAAGAAAGAAGAATATTTCACTGATTTTTTTAACATGATGATGATGATGATGATGGTGATGATTATGATGATGATGATGATGATCATCATCATCATCATCAAATCTAAATACTCCCCTTTAAAGAACAAAAAGGAATTGCATATTGAACAAGAAATATCTTTAAAAAAAGATAGACGGCTTAAATTTGCCCGCAGATAGGCAGGGGCCCTTAAAGTAAACATGTCAGCATTTTTGACCAATCACAAATGTCTATTTTTTTCATTTTTATATCAGTACCAAAAAGTAGGTCAAAAGCCAGCACGTTCAGCTACGCCGAAAAATGAATACAGAGACTTATATTGTAAAGTGTCAACGACCCGGATCAATTTTTTAACCCTTTCCGGTACGAAACAATTATAGACTTGTCAAAAGTGAAAGCATTTGCAGACAACAAAATAAATGTGATTTAAATGCTAGGGCTTATCTTCGAAAGTGTTGAAAACATTCTGTGAAAAGGTGTTACCCCCGTTTCTCGTTTTTCACAATATTTTTAGCCATCCTCTGTGAAATGGAGGCTTAATGCATCTGCGAAAAGTATCGACCAAGGTCAGCCTGCGCAGTCCGCGCAGGCTGACCTGGGCCGAAACTTTTCGCTATTGACAATTTTCTGTATGTCAAAGGACCAGTCTACCTCATGATTCTGTCGGTTGCAAGACATAATGTATTTTATGGGTCCCAAATTATGTGATGACTTGATTGGTATCATGCACTACAGAGATGCATTAAGCTCCCTTTTGTTAGAGCACGGCTCGTTTCAAATGCTATCAAAATAAACCTTCTTCAGAGCTGCTATACAACACTTGATCTTTCCCTCTTTTCTATCGGCATGGCTGAATGTGCTTGCTTTTACAGTTACGCGATGTAAATAAAACAAGAATCTGCAAACATCTTAGCTTTTGAGATAAAATTATATAGGTTCAGGGTTTAAGGTCCGTCTTTAAAACAAACAAAATGTCTTGAGGACTGCCACAGGCTCTCATGAAAATAGCATTTTTCTAGAATGGACTTCTTTTTAAACGCCAAATTTATGTCAGAGTCTATATTAATCTTTATAGTAAATCTTTCATACAGAGAAAACAACTTAGCGACGCGTTTTTCGGCCTAGCTGAATGTGCAGTCTTTTGACCTACTTTTTTGTATTGATTTCAAAGGAATAAAGAGAAGTTCGTGATTGGTCAAAAATGTAGACATGCTTAATTTATGGGACCCTTCCTAATTACTGGCAAATTAATGCCGTCTATCTTTCTTAAAAAATATTTCTTGTTTCCCATAATTATAATGTTTGTAAAAATAAACCTTTATTCAGTGCACCGCTATATAAATGACGTCTTATTTTGGTTTCTGTTGCCATGCCAACTAAAAATGTGAAACTTGTTTACATTCATAATTATGAAGGTTCTTCTCTAAAGCTGGTGTTCCATTGTGTAAACGGACAGTGACCTGCCCAGATGTTAAGCATATGTTTTTGGGTTTTCCGCATATTTCAGCATATGAGTCAAGCCCTGGCAAAAGGGGGTGTAATGTATCTCCGCGGTGTGTAGTATCAAGCAAGTCATCATACAACTATAGATCTATAAAACCCATTCTGTCCGACAACCGACTGGAATATTAACACTTAAGCTGCTGAATAAATGAAACAAAAATTTCTACTCAATACTAAAAGCCCAAACATTGCAGTTTCAAAGTCGATTTCACCGGAAAGAAAATACCGCATCGGACAGTGTAGATCAAAGATCAGACTGCACGTTCTGTGTAGTCTGATCTTGATCTACACTGTCCGCAAAAGGTCAGTGGGTCTCGATTAACAGCTTCAGGGTTAAAGTAGAATGGTCCTTTGACATGCAGAAACGTGACCAACAGCAAAAAGTTTCGGCCCAAGTCAGCCCTCTGTGGACTGCGCAGGCTGACCTGGATCGGTTCTTTTTGCAGTTCCAGGGTGGTGGAAGGGGCAAAAAAAAGAGAGAGGGTGGTAGGTAGGGGTAGACAGAAGACTTCACACTGTCATGGCAGACGATAATGTAATCCCAATCAGACATATGATGGAAAAGCGCGGATGGGTGCACTGGCTGCAGTAGAAAAAAGAAGTACAGATTTAACGCCAAACATGAACATTTCTTCATTTTTTCCTTAGCGATTGTATCTTGTAATTCTTTAAAAGAACCTATTCAGATTTTTCACCAACCTTAAAAAAACAAGTTGGCTTCTTTGAAAAAGAAGCCAGGAGAGGTCAGCATCGATGTTTTGAAATAGATTATTGGCTTTTAATTTCGATATATTTTGGTACACGTAAACAAACAAGTAAGGCATAAATGATTATACCGCTGCGTTGAAACCCTATACATTACATGGAAGACACGTGACCTTCTTCCAGTGTTTTCAAGTCGCGTGATCCTTTCGCTGTGTTCTCATTTTTAACGAAATTCTTATTTTTTGCTTAGCTTATTTGTTCAATGAAAAATTACCGTACTATTGGAGAGATCATTTGCAATCAAATCATTATAACACACCTTTTTTGAATCGTCATATAAAAACAATTCACGTCTATTTCCTATTTCAGTTTTTTGATTTCGGTTTATTTATAAAACCATGGCGAAACAGACTGTGTATCAGAACAATTTCGTAAACAACATGGATTTAGACAGCCATGTCTGAGGCAGTCTGGCTTTCAAAACTCACCACTGTCCAATGAGGTCTGATGACCTCTCCAATGATTTATCATTGAATTAGATGAGGCAAACCATCATTATACTAGAAACACAAAAGTAAGAAAAAATGCCAGTTTACATTTGGCACTTCCTTGACCCAAAGGCTGCTAAGCGCGACTCACTGACCTTTTGCGGACAGTGTAGATCAAGATCAGACTGCACAAAACGTGCAGTCTGATCTTTGATCTACACTGTCCGATAAGGAGATACTGTTCTCCAAAAAATAAGCTTGATATAGCATTTTTCGGGTTTTTACTATCGGCTTGAAAATTTTATGTTAGGTATTGAGCAGGATAAGGGTTAATGGGCTTCATAGCCTACTTCGGTATTTTTAGATTTCGCAATGGAATTTTGCAACGACCTATGGGAGTGTGAAATGGTCTTAACATGCGTACGTTACGAGGAATTGTATGCAAATCAGTATGATGACGTCATATCTGATATCTGATGTAACAGAAATCGACGGAATTGCTGTTTGCTAAAAGACTATTCAGTAATTCAAACGCTAAAAAACCGCACATTTTTTATTAAATGAATGACTGATGAATGTTTTTTTTTATGGCGCATCGACAGCTTTCACAGAGTAAGGTACGTATTCATGTTACACAAATAAAATGTATTTAGACCAAACACTTGTAACTGCAAAAATGGTCCAAAGTGTTAAAGTCTCTTAATGTGTATGAAATCTTAAACTAGCAGCCTGTTATCGATCTGCGTATCAACAACAGGTAACACCTAATGCTTACAAGTCAGCTTACTGCCCGGTTCGGGACTTCACTGGGTAACGCGAGACTTGGAAATTTAAATTGCGAATTTATTTATGCGAAGATATAGACCTTATTGATAAAGATTAATTTCTTTATCGAGTTTTATAAACTGATCGCCGTCAAAAAAAAAAAAATCTTTGTCATGAAAACCTTAGTCAACGATAGAATATTATTTTAAAACAAATAAAGGCGTTCTGTCACAGGCTGTCTGATTGGTGGATTTGGTACCTATGAAAACCAATAGCTGCCCTCGATATATCGACCTGTTGTCTATCGCACGATTACGGGAGATACAAACGGTACCAGTTTAATGAAATCTGACCACCGGACTGTTTACCATCTCCTGCCCGGACAGATAAAAATCTGATAAAGCCCGGCGCTCCGTCTAATACATAACTTAAACATAAGCAGTACTTTTCTTATATTCGCAAATATATAAATATTTACTCTAAAGCCAAGTGTTTCCTCTAAATATACACGCTAATATGTAAATAGGAAAGTAATGTAAACTGGGTCTTGAAAAGTAAGCATCCCATGGATATTGAGTTCACTTAGGGATCTAAACCTTTAGAAAACATTGTGGGAAAAAGGAGAAAATGCTGGATACCAGCATTTTCCCTTTTTCCCAACAATGTTTTCTACCCTTTCAGAGACTAAATCCCCAATATGAGCCTAACAGAATTTGTCCTTTGTAAAAGCTTTCAATTGTGAGGATAAAATTATGTTGTCTGAAAGGCTTTGTTAGCGTTGTTCTTCACAGAAAACCTGTGTTGTGGGTATTCATAAGAAACGTCTCGTCCAGACAACTGTAATGAGTACCCACAACACAGGTTTTTGTGAAAAATTGTATTAAGATTCGAATACCCTTACTTATCGAGCCCCTTGCATTGAATTTGGGGTACAAAATGAAGGGTGGAGAAGACACTGAATGAATAGTGTTCAACGCTCTTTTAAATATTATGTCTATGCTTTCCTGGAGTTTCTTTTACCAGTACTACGCACAATATTCTTTCAAAGCCACTAGCTGCTTTCCCATATAACCATCGTCGAAACAATGATCAGCTGTGAGAAAAGAATGAATCCTGTCGCAATGACTATCATCAATCCTAGGAAAGAAAATGGCCAAGCCAGGGATCGAACCAGCGACCTCAGTTCTCAACTCCTGTACGCTACCGACTGAGCTATCGGTGCTCGGCTCATTTGACCGATATTCGGCGCAGAAAGCTGAACAGAGAGAGAGAGAGAGAGAGAGAGAGAGAGAGAGACTATTTAAGGGAGGCAACTATAATTTACTGAAGGGTCCATGTTATAGGAGTTATTTCCCTTGCCATTTTCCAATCCCTTGGAAGTGAATTCCGAACTGTTGTATTTAACCCTTTCCCAAACGGCAAATTTTGGACTGGTCCAAATTGAAAGAGTCTGCAGATGACAATTTTAAATTTGATGAAAATGGCAGAAAGTTATCAAAAAGGGTAGAAAAAACTGTGGGAAAAGGAGAAATTGCTCGTTACGAGCAATTTCTCCTTTTCCTACAGTGTTTTCAACAGGCTTGTACTGCAGACACATGAAAACCAGGGCTTGTTTGGGAAAGGGTTAAATTACCAACATTAAGAGTTTTCATTTAAGACAATGTTTTGATTATTTCATGAATGTGATGTCTAGCAAGCTTTCATAATCGATGTTCAGAAGAAAAAAGATACAGGCAATGCATTCATTACAATATCTAAGGAAGACAAATACATTTTACAGTATGAATATCTTTTTGAGTTAGTTCCCTTGTAAAATTATATATGCCCATTTCCAATCCATTTCGACGCCTAACACAACTTGGGTTATTCTTACAGGCAGTGTAGAACAATATCAGACTGCACATAACAGTAAAAGGCTGTTTGAAGAGGAAAATATCAAGAAACAGCTTCAGATCAGCCTGCGGTTCTCTGCTCTTGACAGTGGGTTGGTATTACTACTGAGCTATGCTCTGTGAAAAGGGGGCTTAATGTATCTGCGAAAAGTATCGATTCGGGTCAACCTGCGCAGTCCGCGCAGGCTGACCTGGGCCGAAAGTTTTCGCTATTGGTCAATTTTCTGTATGTCAAAGGACCAGTCTACCTCTTGATTAAGTCGGTTGTTAGACAAAGTGGGTTTTATGGATCCCTAATTATGTGATGTCTTGCGTGGTATCATGCATCACGAAGGTGCATTAAGGCCCTTTTTGCTAGAGCATGGCTCCAATATACAAAACAAGCAAAGGAACTTTTACCAGAAGCTAAAAAATTTGCGGGGAGAGAGAGAGACGGACAAAATGAAATAACCCGCTTATTATAGGACAGACATTTTCGACTTGTCTATATTGAACACATTTACATACGACATATTAATTTTAAACCAAACGACGATTTCAGTCAATTGTAAATCAAAATGGATTTTGTAGATATAGCATTATACAATGACTTCCGTGGTACGATGCACCAGGGAATTGCATTCAACCCTCTTCTGCAAGACGGCAGCCCAAATCTTTTTGACTTTCAGTGTGTGTTGTAATTTCTGGTATTGAAACAGATTAAAAAAAAAAAACCTTTACCACACATCAACAAGTTTTAACAACCTTAAGGGAAAATTATTGAAAAAAAAAAAAAAGTTGTCGATGAAACTGGGGACTGTGTGGTAAAGAGTTACCTTATACAAACGAACCTTTGGAGCAAATGAATTCGTTGAAAAAGAAACTATGTGAGAAAAACAGAAAAATCAAAACTTTTTTATCTTGACCAATTTTCTGCATGTAACTGGACCAGTGTAACACGATTGTTAATCAAAATGGATTTTATATAAACAGCATTGTACAATGACTTCCGTGGTACGATGCACCAGGGAGATGCATTCAACCCTCTTTTGCAAGAACGCGGCCCAAATCGTTTTGACTTTCAGTGTGTGTTGTAATTTCTGGTATTGAAAGAGGTTCAAATAACCCTATACCACACAATACTTAATTTTAACAACCCTGACGACAGTCTATTCGAAAAAGTTGTTGAAAACGGAGAAAAACCTTTTCCCACAACGTTTTTACGCTTTCAAAAATGAATTACATGTAAACCTAATCATTTTTGTCACATTCAATTTGTTGTCTGCAAAGACGTTCGCTCTCGACGAGTCGAAAATTTTATCGTTAACTATCTTGTAAAAAAAAGGGGGGGGGGGCATTCTTCAGTTATTTCACTTGATTTTTTGCAGCACTACATTGGTCCTGATAACCGGTTTACTTGTTTTTTATCCTTGATTTTCTTGCACATCACAAATAATTTTCTTCAGAATATATCTCAACAAAATCTGGCTAGAATGTTTTACAAATCGATACATACACATTTTCTCTGATAAATGAGAACAGAAGTTGTTTGAGAATTACATGGGGACCTTGCGTATAATCATGATTCAAACTATATTTATCGCAACATCCCCAATGACTTCCGTGGTACGATGCACCAGGGAATTGCATTTAACCCTCTTCTGCAAGACGGCAGCCCAAATCTTTTTGACTTTCAGTGTGTGTTGTAATTTCTGGTATTGAAACAGGTTAAAAAAAAAACCTTTACCACACATCAACAAGTTTTAACAACCTTAAGGGAAAATTATTGAAAAAAAAAAAAAGTTGTCGATGAAACTGGGGACTGTGTGGTAAAGAGTTACCTTATACAAACGAACCTTTGGAGCAAATGAATTCGTTGAAAAAGAAACCATGTGAGAAAAACAGAAAAATCAAAACTTTTTTATCTTGGCCAATTTTCTGCATGTAACTGGACCAGTGTAACACGATTGTTAATCAAAATGGATTTTATATAAACAGCATTGTACAATGACTTCCGTGGTACGATGCACCAGGGAGATGCATTCAACCCTCTTTTGCAAGAACGCGGCCCAAATCGTTTTGACTTTCAGTGTGTGTTGTAATTTCTGGTATTGAAAGAGGTTCAAATAACCCTATACCACACAATACTTAATTTTAACAACCCTGACGACAGTCTATTCGAAAAAGTTGTTGAAAACGGAGAAAAACCTTTTCCCACAACGTTTTTACACTTTCAAAAATGAATTACATGTAAACCTAATCATTTTTGTCACATTCAATTTGTTGTCTGCAAAGACGTTCGCTCTCGACGAGTCGAAAATTTTATCGTTAACTATCTTGTAAAAAAAGGGGGGGGCATTCTTCAGTTATTTCCCTTGATTTTTTCCAGCACTACATTGGTCCTGATAACCGGTTTACTTGTTTTTTATCCTTGATTTTCTTGCACATCACAAATAATTTTCTTCAGAAAATATCTCAACAAAATCTGGCTAGAATGTTTTACAAATCGATACATACACATTTTCTCTGATAAATGAGAACAGAAGTTGCTTGAGAATTACATGGGGACCTTGCGTATAATCATGATTCAAACTATATTTATCGCAACATCCCCAAGGGAATCGAAGATAAAAAAACAAAGGAATATAGGTAAAAGGAACAATGTGTTATTTGGTTACCGTTAGTCTTTATCTGGCAAGGGAGATAAACTGAGTCACAGGAATGGCCCTCATTGCAGTTTGTGCACAGATACAAGACAAAGTAAATATAGTCAGAAATGTTTCTCGCAATAATTACACATCAGATGCTGGAAAATCCCGAGATGCTATTTATAGCAACACACACTCTTACATAACGGACGTTGGTGCTTAACTGTGAACACTTTTGACATTGACTATTTTGTTAAAGCAATTAATTTTTTCAAACGATGGTGTGTTTTTATCGACAATAAGGAAAGGTGTTTTTTAATAGCTGTGTTTGAAAATTAGAAAATGTTATTAACCGGCGTGTAATCTTTTTCTTACAAAGTTTTCTACTCCTCGACGCTCAAATCTCACAGATGTTGTAATATTTAAATTTGTCGTAGGCAACTGTTTTCTATTTCGGGAAGTCTTGAAATTTTGTCGTTTTGTGCAGAGTTCAAAGTGAAAATGACTAAAGTTTAGGGATTTATGGAGTTACATGCTGTGTTATAGACGAAATGGAACTTCTGGGTTTCGTACCTTTCCACCTATAAACTCGAAATTTTTATCAGAATAGACGGAAATGACTTTCCCATGAAACTGTGTATCAAGAGAAAAGAGCTGACGTGTTTTTCTAGGTAAAATAATGGCGTGTTCGAAACACGCGAATTATACGAATCTTGACACTTTTCTTGAAGATATTGTTGTGGAATTTCTTAATTTTCCACGATCGGATCTCGAAAGTCAGGTAGTGCAACAACTTGTTCATGAAATGATAAATATTATAGTGAAAGAAACGTATTCGCCAGACTCAGGCTTGATAGTGAGAGAGGTCATACCGGTGGGGAGTACGGCGGAAGGCACGCGAATAATCCAACCGAATGAATTTGATTTCATGATAGTGGTGGAAAAATTTGATGCGGATAATGTAGCGGAGATCATTTCAGATTCGAAAGGGACTTTTGTGAATTTGAAAAATGAATGCAGACAAGAATCCTGTATCTATCGTTTGAAAGAGGCCGGCTTTGATTACTTTGGTGCCCTTAGCAAGGGCTGTGATTGCCACCTTGCAATGCTAGATAAAGAAATGTTTGTTTTCTATAAATTACATGCTACGGTGGATAAAATGATTAAAGATGGCAGTTACTGTTCAGTGGAATCTTTCCCTGGAAAACTACGAATGATTGACAGGGGACAAAATGGACCAGCCACAGCAATTAAACTTTCATGGGAAATGTACGATGATAAAGAGGAACTGAAAAGAATGGAAATATCCGTAGACCTAGTTGTAGCGATAGAACTTGAAATCAATGCATTTCTTCTAGACCAATTAGAAACCTTCCATTATCATTTTTACAATAAACTAAAGGCTAACAAAAAAGTTCATATCATATATGATCATTATCTCACACTTGGTGGGTTTCATGTTTCATTTGCCTTCACCGAATTACAGCTGATCCGGGATGAAAGTGAAACGCATAAGAAGTGTTACAAGCTCCTGAAATACATTTACCGAACCAATGACAGTTCTCTTGGGAGGGTTTATTCCTCATTTATGTTGAAAAACCTCGTTCTACAGCATGCTGTGTGTTGTGATGGTGGCGGACTGTGATGGTGGCGGACTGGGATGGTGTCTCCTGAAGATTTTGGGCGACCTTAGGGACAAGTTTGGTGGCGAGAGAAAGGAAATACCGTTGATACCGCATATATTCTGCACTAAAAAAAAACTATTACGCGTCAACGGTGGGATATATACGGACACGGATTTACGTGAATTCTTGTATTTTCGGGACATGTGGACGTCTGGGAACTTGCGAACTTATCACAGAAACATTATATCTGAGTTCATTGAGAACTTACAGAAATTCCGAGATGGGTCGTCAGTTGAGTTCTGGATCCCTGATCACGTACCACTATCACTAGAACCCTAATGTTCTGGTAGAAATATCGGCACCGAAACTTACTGAATCGCTAATTCGATCATATTGATACATTTCAAATTTATTTTTAACTCTATACCAAAAGACAAAATTTTAAATTGAAAGCATTTGCAGATGACAAAATAAATGGGACTGAAAAATTGAAATTTGTTATTGCAAGGGTAGAAAACATTGTGGGAAAAGGAGAAAATGCTGGTAACCAGCATTTCTCCTTTTCCCACAATGTTTTCAAAAGGCTTTTTTACAGGGTCGTTAAAAGCCGGGATTGTGTGGTAAAGGGTTAACATATAATTCAGGTCTACATAAAACACAAACCATATTACATGTATATTTTATTTCATTCCATTCTGACAAATATAAAATATTTCTGCGCTACTGCATGAAATTATTACGGAATAATAAAGATCATAAGTCAGTACGAGTAGCGATATAGACTATGCTTGTAATTGAAATGTTCTAACTTAACCCTTACCGTGCAGATTTCAAAGCATTTTAGACTTGTCTATATTAAACGCATATGTAGACGACAAATTAACTCTTAACCACACAATCTCGAGTTTAAACACATCTGAGGAAGAAGGCGATTGAAAACATTGTAAAACAAAAAAGGAGAAAAAGCTCATTCCCAGCATTATCCCCTTTTCCCACAATGTTTCTATCTTTTCAAAAGTATTATGTCCCACCATATAAAACACACCCAATTTGACATCTGCAAAAGACTTTAAATCGACAGGTCTAAAAATTCTCCGCGTGATAAAGGGCTGAGTGTGGCTAAAATGACTGAATTTGTCTTTGATAAGGTTGAAAACGCCGTGGGTAAAGGAGAAAATGTCAGTTACCCAGAAAATGCTAGATAATATTTTCACCTTTTCCAACAATGTTTTCAAAAAGATTCAACTTCAGGGTCGTCGATACACGAGATTGTCGGGTAGAGGGCTATCTTTTTAACCTATACAAATGACTGTTTATGCTTTTTCCGATTGAATTCTTTGAAAAAAACAAAAAATGTGAGAAACAAGAAAAATTCTAGGTCCTGATTGTTCTTTATGCAACAATGTTTACATTTTAAGTATGAAAATTTTTAGTATTTTACGAAAATTATTTTTTTAGATTTGTACCGGGAAGAATTTAGTAAGTACTCTAGGGGACAAAATATTACTCGGTTTTTATCCTTAATTTTCTGTGCAATTTATGATTGATTATTTGGATGGTTGATTGACTGGTTGGTAGATTGATTGATTGACAGATTTATTGGCAGGTTGATTGATTAATGAATCGAATGAATGAATGAATGAATTGGGAGTTATGGATTTATTGATGGATGGATTGGTTGGTTGGTATTTTGGTTGATTGATTGATTGACTGATTTGGTAACTGATTGATTGATTGAATGGTGTTTTACGCCACTTTCAACATTATTTCAGTCATATCACGGCGACAGCTCACATATTCATGTATTTCCTGGGCTTCATGAGTGCTAGGCTGGGGCTCTGAAGTATCTTGCCCAACGATACTCTCACGAAAAACGCAATGGATCGACTGAGACTCGAACCCGGGGCCTCCAGGTCACGAGTCCTACACTTTACCACTGGGCCAGGCAGGACCCTAATTTGGTAACTGACTGATCTTCTCTCTTGCTGGGTGCCTGAGTAAACACCGGACCATTAACATACATGTTCCTCATAAACTGCTAATTAAACCCTTTCAGCAATATAAACTAGGGCAGGGACTTTTGGGGGACGTCATGGATCAAGATCAGACTACAGAGAGCGTCAGTCAAACCTACACGATAGAAATTAGCCGCTCTCTGTGAAAATTTCAATGCATCTGCAAAAAAAAATCACATGGCTCGAAACTGTTTGCTATCTGCCAATTTTCTTCATGTCAAAGGACAGACTTAACACATGATTCGGTCGCTTGTAAGCAAAGATTGATTTTATGGACACATAGTTATGATGACATGCGTGGTACAATTCAACACGGCGATGCATTAAACCTCTTTTATCAGAGCGCAGCCCGAATTTTTTTGACTTTAGAAATGCTTTTCCCACAACTTTTTTTTTTACCGAATTACATGTAGACGTTATCAAATTTGTCGCCTTCAGTTTGTTGTCTGCAAAGGCTTCGCATTTCGACGTCTTAAATTTTGTCGTCTTGTAAAGGGTAAAGTTAGACAATTTATCTTTTACTTGCAGTTTGTTCGCAGCTACAAGACAAAGTAAACCGAGTCAGAAATGTTTCGGACCATGATTACTCATCAGATGCTGGAAATTCCCGCGATGCTATTTATAGAAACACACACTCTCACATAACGGATGTTGGTGCTTAACTGTGAAAACTTTTTCACATTGAAGATTTTGCTTTAACGATGTTGTGTTTTATCGACAATAAGGAAAGGTTAAAGTTGTGTTTGAAAATTAGAAAATGTTAGTTGTCAACGTGTTATCTTTTTCTTACAATGTTGCTACTCTTCCACGGCAAAATCTCACAGTTGTAGCAATATTTAACTTGTCGCCTGCAAATGCTTTCTATTTCGATAAGTCTTAAATTTTGTCGTTTTGTACAAAGTTAAAAATGAAAATGACTTAAGTTTAGGTATTTACGAAGTTACACTCTGTTCTATGGAATAAAACTTCTACCGACAGACCCGAAATCTTTATCGAGAGTAAAAGGAAATAAATTTTTCTTGGAATTGTGTATTACGTAAAGAGATTTTATGTCTTTTTGTAGCTGAAGTAATGGCAGACTCGAAACATGCGAATGAAACAAATCTTGAGACTTTTCTTGAAGATTTTGTTGCGAAACATCTTAATTTTTCACAATCGGATAATGAAGTTCAGGTAGTGCAACAGCTTGTTCATGAAATGGTAAATAATATTGTGACAGACGCGTATTCGCCAGAATCAGGCTTGACAGTGAGAGAGGTCATATCAGTAGGCAGTATGGCGGAAGGCACGCGAATTATTCAACCGAATGAATTTGATTTCATGATAGTGGTGAAAAAATTTGATGGAGATGATATAACGGAGACCATTCAAGATGATGAAGGGACTTTTTTGAAATTTAAAACTGAATGCAGACGAAAGACTTGTTGCTATGCTTTGAAAGACCTGAGCCTTCTCAGTGTTGACCTTGCTACCGAAGGCAGTTACTGCGATTGCCAACTTGCAATGCTAGATAAAGAAATAAGAACATTCAGAACGCAAGGCTTATTTAATGCAATATTAAAAATGGTTGAAGATTTCCGGTCTAGTTCCGTGGAATCTTTCCTTGGAAGACTGCGAATGGCGGAACGCGTCTTAGGTGTACAAGGACCAGCAGTAACAGTTAAACTTTTATGGGAAAAGTACGGCGTTAAAGATGAACTGAAAATATCCGTAGACCTAGTTGTGGTGACAGAAGTCGAGATCAATGCGTTTCTACTAGACCGACTAGATGTCTTCAATCAGCATTTTTACAATAAACTTAAGGAAACCAAAAAAGTTCACATCATGAATCCAAAAGATTTCAGAAGTTGTGAGTTTAAGGTTTCATTTGCTTTGACCGAAGTACAACTGTTCCGGGATGAAAGTGAAACGCATAAGAAGTGTTACAAGCTCCTGAAATACATTTTCCGAACAAATGAGAGTTGTTTACATGTCAAGTTTAGCTCATTTGCGTTGAAAAATCTCGTTCTGCAGCATGCTGTGTGTTGTGAGGGTGGCGGACTGGGATGGTGTCTTCTGAAGATTTTGGGCGACCTGAGGGATAAGTTCGACAATGACGTGAAAATGCCGTTAATACCGCATATATTCAGCACTAAAAAAGACCTGGTGCGCAGGGACTTGTCAACTATGGCCGTGACGACTCATAAAGACTCCATGACGTATACCTATAAGGACTTTATGACTGATATGGAGTGGAGAACTTATCACAGGAACAATTTATCTGAGTTCATTGAGAATTTAGAGAAGTTCCGAGATGGGTCGCCGATTCCAGGTTCCTTTCAGTTCCGGATCCCTAATCACACACAGTAATCATATACTGTTCTAAACAAAACCCTAATGTTCTGGCAGGAGTATCGGCAACAAAATTTTATCGAACCGCTATTTCGATAAAATTGAAGCATTTAAATTTCATTTTCTAAATCCTAGTACAGGTCTTTATAAAACACAATACATATAATATTTCATTTCATTCCACTCAGAAAAATATAAAGCAATTATGTACTACTGCCTGAAATTATTACGAAATAATAAACGACATAAATCATTACTAGGAGTAGCGAGATAGATAGATAGATTTCTTTATAAAATATATGACAATATAAAACCACTATACATGAGATTAGATGGACATGATAATGAAATTATGTCAAAATATATCTAAATACCGAGGATGACACAAAAAAGAGGTTATAAATCCCTTATTTCCATTGTGGTCCTTGAAATCTATGCTCCCTTTCGCGGAATCGAACCCCGGCCTCTTGCGTGACAGGCGGGGATACTTACCACTAGACTATGCTTGTAATTGAAATGTTCGAACTTGACCGTTGCCGTGCCGAATTCAAAGCATTTTAGACTTGTCTATATTTAACGCAGATGCAGATGACATAATTATCAACCCTCCACAATACAATCTCGAGTTTAAACGCAAGTGAAGAAGAAGGCGATTGAAAACACTGAAAAAATTAGAAAATGCTTCCAGCATTTTGCTATTTTTCCCACAATGTTTCATAGAGATTATGTCCCACTATTTAAGACAAACCCAGTTTGTCATCTGCAAAAGCTTTTAAATCGACAAGTCTAAAATTTTTCTTCTTCAACTTCAAGGTCGTCCATACACAAGATTGTGGGGTAGAGGGCAATCTTTTTTGACCTATACAAATGACCTTTTTGAGCTTTTTGCAATTGAATTATTTGAAAAAAAAATGTGAGAAGAAAAATTCTAAGTCGTGATTGTTCTTTTTGCAACAATGTTTACATTTTAAGAATTAAAATGTTTAGTCTTTTACGAAAATGGCTGTCTTTTTCTTTTAGATTTGTACCGGGAAGATTTAAGTTAGCGCTCTGAGGGACAAAATATTATTAGTCGGTTTTTATACTTGATTTTCTTTGCAATTTATTATTAATTGATTGGATGGTTGATCAATTGGTTGATCGATTGACTGATTGACAGGTTGATTGGCTGGTTGATTGATTGTTTTTAATAAATCGATCGATCGACCGATTGACTGATTAATTGGATGGAATGAATGGATGGATGGATGGATCGATCGATGCATCGATAGATCGATCGATGAATGGATGAATGGATGGATTGGTTGTTTGGTTTTAGGTGATTGATTGATTGATTGATTGGTCTGGTAAGTGACTGGCCGTCTGACTTACTGGCTGGCTGGATAAGTAAACACTGGACTATTAACATGCATGTTCCTTTTAAATTGCCCAATAACTCTTTAAGCAATATAACCTAAGACAAGGACAATTGGGGCCGTCATAGATGAAGGCCAAAAATCAGAGAACGTCCCGCCTGTTCAGTCATACCTGTTTGTTTGTTTGTATTGGAGTTTAACGCCATTTTAACAGCTCAGGTCCTATCATGGCGGTCAGTGACACACAGATGTGTTTCCTGGCTTTCTTACACTAATACTGCCACAACTTTCTTTCCAAAGCCATTGACTACTTTTCTCACTTGCGTCAGAGGTGAGAGGCAAAAAAACGCCGAAAAGAAAGTTTACCTCAACCGGGTATCGAACTCGTAACCACCATGTTACGAGTCCAACACGCTAACCACTGAGCTACCCGGGCGAGCTCAGTCATACCTACACGATAGAAATTATCCGCTCACAGTGAAAAATGGATTTAATGCAGTATGCTACTCGCAGGCTTACATGGGTAGAAATATTTGCTATTTGCCAATTTTCTGCATGTCAAAGGACCTGTCTTAACTTAAGATTTAGTCGGTTGTTAGCAAAGATGATTTTTATGAACACAGAATTATATGACATGCGTGGTACGATGCAACACGGCGATATATTAAATCCTTTTTATCAGAGTGAGGTCCGAATTTTTTTTAACTTTCAGTGTGTTGTAATTTCGGTCGTCGAAATGCGTCTAGTTTATATTTACACTTAGGTTGCTAAGCGCCACTCACTGATCTTTTGCTGACAGTGTAGATCAAGACTAGGCTGCTCAAAACGTGCAGTCTGATCTTGGATCAAGACTGTCCGACACGGAGATATATTTTCCCACAATAAACCTTTGAAATAACATCTGGGCTTTCACTATTGACTTGAACGAAAGTTTCATTTCATTTATATAGCAGGGTAAGGGTTAGGCACTAAAAGACTAAAAATCGCAACATCTCGATGTGAGGCAAAGAGAAAACAATGAATGAATGTTGGAGCGCACATGTCAGCGCTGCAGACGACAGATATATGTGACCCCTCTCTCATTACTGTTCCGACGATGGTTTTGTGGGAAAGCAGACAGTGGCTTGGGAAGAATGATGTGCAAATGGGACTGGTAGTAAAAGAAACGTCCGGAAAGCGTGAATAAGTGTACTGGTCTTAGTGATAGAACTGAAACCAACGTTAACCACCAAACAAATAAACAAAAACCAAGAAAACAAAGTAAAGCTCAATATGTATTTCAGTAAAATAACTAGATCACACCATTATTCCACACACCAGCGGCCAGGCTGAAAGTATGAATAAGTGCACTGGCTGCAGCGACATAACTGTGAAGATGTTGAAAACAGCATTAAACACCAAACAGCAAGACAAAGAGCAAATAAACAACGCAATATGTGTTGCATTAAAATAACTAGATCGCATTATGTATTATCCCACACGTCAATTAGTTACTCGTCGTACTTTGATAAGATGCTGGAACTTCCCGAAATATTTCCCAAGTTCTATTTATAGCGATAAACTCTGCATTAACGCCCCGGTTATCCTGGATTAATTATATTTTTTTCTAAAAACTTACTTCACAATCTCGAGTTTTAACGATTCCGAGGAAAGAAAGCTATTTGAAAAAGTTGTAGAAAATGGAGAAAATGCTGGTAGCCAGTATTTTCTCCTTTACCCACGACTTTATTTTACACTTTCAAAAAGGATTTACATGTAGGCCTAATTCTCTTCGTCACATTGAATGTTTTGTCTGCAAAGGCTTACAATTTCGACGAGTCTACAATTGTGTCGTCTGGTAATGAGTTAAGTTAGGCAATTACCTTCCATTTGCAGTTTGTGCGCTGACACGAGACAAAGTATGCCAAACCAGTAAAGTATCGCACTATAAGTAGATATTGGACATAGTCCGAGATGCTACTGATAGCGACACTTACCTAACTCTTGGTGTATGTGCTTTACTGGTCCCATGTGCCATGGACTATTTGGCTTTATAATATTTTTTTTTATTTATCAAACGATCCCCTGTTTCAACGTTTTATGGATAGTTTTTTGGAGATACTGTAGGAAAGTGCCGGTTACCCACAGTTTCTCTTTTCCCGCAATGTTTTCTCTTCATTCGCAGCCAAATCTCATCATCTCAGACAAATTCATTTTGTCGTATGAAAATGTTTTCGATTTCGATCAATCTAAAATTTTGCCCACTTATACAGAGTTACAGATAAATTTGACAAAAGTTCAGATACTTATGGATTTAAATGTTCTTTGGACGAAATAAAACATCTAGGTGTTGTACCTTTCCATCGATAGACTCGAAATCCTCATCAAGAGTGAAGGAAATTACATTACCTTGAAACTATGTAATACGTGAAAAGTGTTGGGTTTTTTAGCTGATATAATGGCAGACTTAAAACTTGCAAATAATACAAATCTTGACAGTTTTCTTGAAGACATTTTTGCGAAATGTCTTAATTTTCCACAATTGGATTTTAAAGTTCGGGTAGTGCAACAGCTTGTTCATGAAATGGTAAATAATATTGTGAAAGAAGTGTATTCGCCAGACTCAGGCTTGACAGTGAGAGAGGTCATACCAGTTGGCAGTATGGCGGAAGGCACGCGAATTATTCAACCGAATAAATTTGATTCATGATAGTGTTAGACAAATTTGATGCCGATGATGTAACGGAGATCACTACAGGATGGGGAGGGACTTTTTTGAAATATAAAACTGAATGCGGACGACAGAACTGTCTTTTTAATATGAAAGAGCCCGGTGTTCTCTTTGGTGACTTTACAACTGCCAAAAACAGGGACTGCGATTGCAATTTTGCAATGCTACATATAGGAATGAATCATGGCAAAATGCTATGGATAGCGATTTTTACAATGGCTAAAGATAGCCAGTTCTGTTCAGTTGAATCTTTCCTTGGAACACTACAAATGACCGTCATCAGTCTCCCTGATCGAAAGGGATCGGCAGTAAGATTCAAACTTTTATGGGAAACGTACGGTGTTGACGAGAAACTGAAAACAATGGAAATATCTGTAGATCTAGTTCCAGTGATAGAACTGGAGATCAATGCGTTCCTTCTGGACAAATTAGATGTCTTCCATCAGCATTATTACAATAAACTAAAGGTCATCAAAAAGGTTCACGTCACGCATCAAAATTCCGTCCAGACATTCTTTTTTTTCAGGTTTCATTTGCTTTCACCGAATGAATGAATGAATGTTGTTTTATGGCGCATCGACAGCTTTGGTCATTTAGCGCGCATATCTGTGTTAAAAGATAATAAAAGTGAAATTGTTTAAACTGAAAAAAGTTTGAATATATTAATAATGATAAAAGAGTTGGATTAAGAAGTGTTATGTGTGACCTTCATATGTATAATGGAAATAATTGAGTGACAGGGCAATCCCTATCTACTCAAAAAGTTTTAAATCACAGTTAGGAATGTGATAAAAGGATCTGAACAAAAAGTTTGATTGATAGTAGAAGAGTGTCATTTTTAATGTGCATAAAATATGATATTGAGTGGCAGGATAAACCCTGCCTACTCAAAGTTTTAAATGGAACGGTTAAGACTGTGAATAGTAGCTTAAAGGAAATGAGAGCTTAACATTGAGAAAAGTGTGTAAAGAATGTAAAAAGATGGGTAAGAAACTCAAAAAGCAAATATCACATTTTATTGTAAATACCAATCTCCTTTATGAAAGTGATAATAGATTCAACGCTGACAGAATCAAAAAGATTTTTTAAACTATCGACGTTGAAATACTTTGAACGAATTGGTTGAAAGTCAATGCAATCTAGTAGAATGTGTTTTATAGAGAAGGGTGCATTGCATGGAATACATTCAGGGGCATCATCTCTGGTCAAGAGCCAGGAATGTGTAATGCGTGAATGGCCAATTCGGAGTCGTGCAATTATCACTTCTTCTCGACGAACAGACCTGTAAACGGGGTACCATTCACCAAGGGAAGGTTTAACTGAATGCAGTTTATTGAAAACATCAGCATCCCACTGGGATTGCCAAGAAGATTGGATATGTGTTAAAACAGAGGATTTAAAATCAGTGTGTGGAACTTTAAAATCTGAAATGGGAAGGTTAAGTGCAGATTTGGCAGACCTATCGGCATTTTCATTGCCTTTGATGCCTACATGACTTGGAAGCCAGCAGAACACCAATCTATTCATAGAAGAAATTTGTGAGATCCTTTCAAGTAAAGTACAGATCAAGGGATTCTCAAGTCGTTGATTTGAAAGGGCCTGTAATGTCGACAAAGAGTCCTGCTTTCACCGAATCACAAATAATTTGGGATGGAAGTGAAACGCATAAGCAGTGTTACAAGCTCTTGAAATACATTTACAGAACCAATAAGAGTCCTGGTTATGCCACTTTTACCTCTTTTGCGGTGAGAAGTCTCGTTCTACAGCATGCGGTGTGTTGTGAGGGTGGCGGACTGGGATGGTGTCTTTTGAAGATTTTGGGCGACCTGAGAGACAAGGTGGTTGATGAAAGATCGAAAATACCTACAATATCGCATATATTCAACACTAAAAGAAACCTGGTACACCCATTTAAAAACTTTACGAATTATCAGGACTGGTGGATTTATCACAGAAACAATTTATCTGATTTATATTGAGAATTTAGAGAAGTTCCGAGATGAGTCGCCGATTCCAAAGTTCGTTTCAGCTCCGAATCCCTAATCACATACGGATGTCAACAACAAAATCAAAAGAATCCAACTGTACCCCACGTATTCTGCTCTAATAAAGCTGGTATGCTTTTACCCAAGTTCAATTCAGTTCTCGTTGACAGAAAATAAAGTCATTTAACTCGGCAATTCTTGGATCTTTACCATAGTATCTTTTGGGCTACCTAGAGATGTTTTGTAGTACTTATACATGTACTGGAAACATGTACGTTGACAAAAGGGTCTTGCCACGAGTTCTCACGACGAAGATTAAGTCATTCCCTTAAAATTATTGAAGAAATATCGGCACCGAAATTTATAGAATATCTATTTCGATCAAATTGATACAGTTCAAGTTTATTTTTAACGTATAATGCAGGTCTAAATAAAACACAAACCATACTTCATTTTATTTCATTCCACTCAAACAAATATAAAGCAATGATGTTCTACTGCATGAAATTACTACGGAATAATAAACTTCATGAGTCAGTACTAATAGACTATGCTTGTAATTGAAATATTCTAACCCTTACCGTGCCGATTTCAAAACATTTTAGACTCGTCTATCTTGAACGCATATGTAGACGACATATTAACCTTAAACCACACAATCTCGAGTTAAAACGCAACTGAGGAAGAAGGCCATGGAAAATACTGTTGCAAAAGGAGGGAGAAAATGCTGGTTCCCAGCATTTTCTCCTTTTCCCAGAACATTTTCTATATATGCAAAGATAATCCCAACATTTAAGACACCCACTTAGTCGTCTGCAAGGGCATTTAAATCGACAACTCTATAAGGGTTAAGTGTGGCTAAAATCACCTATGTTTTCTTAGATAAGGTTGAAAACACTGTGGGTAAAGTAGAAAATGCTATTAACTCTGAAAATCCTGAATATTAACATTTTCACCTTTATTCACAATGTTTTCAAAACACCTTCAACTTTAGGATCGTCGTTAAGCAAGATTGTCTTGTAAAGGGCTATCTCATTGACTCTTTCCCAAACTACAAAATTTAGACTCGTCCAAATCGAAAACATTTGCAGATAATACTTTAAATGTGATTCAAAAACTGAATTTTTTTCTAGGAAAGGTAGGAAACATTGAGGAAAAAAGGAGAAAATGCTGGTTGTCTGTCAGGGTCGTTAAAACTGGGGACTGTATGGTTTACCTATATAGATCATTGGCATTTTACGAAAAAAAAATTAACTTTTTTAGATTTTTACCGAGCAGAAATGTCTATTTCATTTGATAAAGTATCCTGACTGGTGAAATGTTATTACATGTATTTGATTTTTATTCTTGATTTCTTATTCACTTAATTGTTGATGGATTGCTTGACTGGTTGATTGAGTGGTCAATTGATTGATTAGTTGACTGGTTGAGTTGTTGATATTTTTCTTTGATTGATTGATTAACTGATGGATTGATTTGGTAAGTGACTGGCTGGCTGGTTCTGTGAAAACTTGTCTATTTACATACATGTCTTACAAATTGAACACTAACACCAACTGAAGCTAAAACAGGGGCTTTTCGCGACGGCAAAGATCTACATCAGACCGTACAGAATGGTCTGCTTGTTCAGTCAAACCTATACGATAGAAATAAGCCGTGCTCTGTGAAAAGGTGGATGGGTGCATCTGTAAAAATATCGACTGATATACACACCGTGCTTTTTTTAAAACCCTTTACCAAACAATCCAGAGTTTTAACAACCCTGAGGGAAAAGCCCTTTGAAACGTTGTGGAAAATCGAGAAAATGCTGGTAACAAGCATTTTCTCCCTTTTACCACAACGTTTTTTACCCTTACAAAAACGAATTACATGTAGGCCTAATAATTTTTCTCACCTTCAATTTGTTGTCTGCACATGCTTTAGATTTCGACGGGTTTACACTTTTGTCGCCTTGTAAAGGGTAAAGTTAGGCAATTATCTTGCAACTGGAGTTTGTGTGCAGAGACGAGACAAAGATACCGGGTCAGAAATGTTTTGCACAATGAATACGCATCAGATGCTGGAAATTCCCTAGATGCTATTTATAGCAACACACCCTCTTACATAACGGATGTTGGTGCTTAACCGTGAAAACTTGTGTAGTCTACTAATTTCTTAAAGCGATTTATTTTTCAAAGAGTGTTGTGTTTATCGACTGTAAGGAAAGGCTTTTTAAATGTTGAGTTTGAACATTAAACCAGTGCTTGTTACCAGCGTGTTATCTTTGTCTTACAATGTTTTCTTCTTTTCCATGGCAAAGTCTCACAACAAAATTTAACTTGTCATCTTCAAATGTTTCCTACCTCGATAAGTCCTAAATTTTGACGTTTTGTACAGAGTTAAAGTTGAAAATTACTTAAGTTTAGGTATTTACGGAGTTACACTCTGTTCTACGGACGAAATAAAACTTCTAAGTGTTGTACCTTTCCACCGTTAGACTCGAAATTTTTATCAAGAGTGAAGGAAATGAGTTTTCGTATTACGTAAATCGATTTAATGAGTTTTTGTAAGTGAAATAATGGCGGACTCCAAACACGCAAATGATACAAATCTTGACACTTTTCTCGAAGACATTTTTGCAAAACATCTTAATTTTTCACAATCGGATCTTGAAGTTATGGTAGTGCAACAGCTTGTTCATGAAATGCTAAACAATATTCTAGAAGAAGCTTATCCATCAGAATCAGGCTTGACAGTCAGAGAGGTCATACCAGTAGGCAGTATGGCGGAAGGCACGAGAATTATTCAACCAAATGAATTCGACTTCATGATAGTGTTGAACAAATTTCATGCGGATGATGTCGGGCAATGCATGTCAGGTGGTGAAGGGATTTTTTTGGATTTGAAAACTGAATGTGGACGACATAATTGTGCTTGTGCTTTGAAGGAGTCCGGTCCTCAGTTTGGTGCCTGTACAACTGCCAAAAGTAGTGACTGCCCTTGCAAATTTACAATGTTAGACGAAGAATTAAGAAAATGCGGAATGCTATGGGAAGCGATGTTTAAATTGGCTAAAGATTATCGGACGTGGTCTGTGGAATCTTTTCCTGGAAAACTGCGTTTAATGGACAGCGACACTTTCCGTCCACATGGACCTGCAACTACATTCGTACTTGTATGGGAAAAGTACTGTGTTGAAGAGGAACTGAAATCAATTGTTATATCCGTAGACCTAGTTTTAGTGATAGAGCTCGAGATCAATGCGTTTTTTCTAGACGGATTAGATGTCTTCCATCAGCATTTTTACAATAAACTAAAGGCCATAAAAAAAGTTCACATCACGTATCCAGATTATTGCGCCACTGGTGCGTTTACGGCTTCATTTGCTTTGACCGAAGTTCGACTGCTCCAGGATGACAGTGAAACGCATAGGAAGTGTTACAAACTGCTGAAATACATTTTCCGAACAAATGAGAGTTCTGACTACTGCGTTTTTACCTCATTTATGTTGAAAAATCTCGTTCTGCAACATGCTGTATGTTGTGAGGGTGGCGGACTGGGATGGTGTCTTCTGAAGATTTTGTGCAACCTGAAGGACAAGTTGGTAGACGAAAGATTGGATATGCCGTTCATACCGCATATATTCTGCACTAAGAAAAACCTGGTACGCACGGACGAGTCCTTTGTGGCATTAAGGAATTATCGTGAGGAATGCGATCATCAGGACTTGCGGACTTATCGGTACTTGTGTACTTATCAGGAGTTGCGTGCTTATCTCAGAAAAAAGTTATCTGAGTTTATTGAGAGTTTAGAGAAGTTCCGAGATGGGTCGCCGATTCCAAGTTCATTTCAGTTCCGAATCCCAAACCATATATCATACCCAACAATATCTAGATGTTCTAATAGAAATATCGACACCGAAATTTATTGAACCGCTATTTCGATCAAATTGGCGCATTTTAAGTTTCCCTTTTTAAAGAAGGTTTTCATACGTCAAAGAAAAAATATATATTGTATTTCATTTCATTCATACTCTGTGTAATAGGGGTTTAATGCATCTGCAAATATATCGACCTAAATCAGCCTGCACAATCAACGCAGATTGAGATAGGTCGAAACTTTTGCTATTGGTCAAATTTTCTGTATGTACAAGAACCATTCTGTCTCCTCATTTAGTCGTTTGTTGGGAAAAAAGAGGATATTGCTGATCCATAATTCTGTGATGATTGATTGATTGTATTGTGTTTAACGCCGCTTTCAACATTATTTCAGTTATATCGCGGCGGCCAGTGCACCTATCCATGCTTTCCTGGAGTTTCTTTTACCAGTACTTCGCACAATATTCTTTCCAAGCCACTGGCTGCTTTCCCACATAACCATCGTCGAAACAATGGTCAGCGGTGAGAGAGGAATGAATCCTGTCACAATGACTATCGTCAATCCTCGCAAAGAAATTGGCCAAGCCGGGGATCGAACCAGCGACCTCCTGTTCTCAAGTCCTGTACGCTACCGACTGAGCTACGGGGCCTTGGCAATTTTGTGATGAATTCTTTGGTATAATGCATGGAGATGCATTAAAGTCCCTTTTACCAGAGCGACGCTCAGATTAAACATATACGTTTATGTTAAGTTCATATATTTGAAGAGTCATAATGATTGTTTGTTACGTACTTATCTGTATTTTCATCCAGATATTTTCACTTAGTGCGCGCGCGCGCACACACACACACACACACACACACACACACACACACACACACACACACATGAGCCATGCTCTGACAAAAGGGGGCTTAATGCATCTCCGTGACCTCTGATACCAATCAAGCCATCACATTATTATGGATCCATAATAGCCACTATTTTTAACAACCGACTTAATCAAGAGGTAGACTGGTCCTTGGACATACAGAAAATTGACCAATAGCGGAAAGTTTCGGACCAGGTCAGCCTGCGCGGACTGCGCAGACTGACCTCGGTCGATACTTTTCGCAGATGCATTAAGCCCCTTTTTCACAGAGCATGGCTCATATTTATATACCAAAATATTACAGAGATGAAGGCCCACTAAATTTAATTCATATTATTTACATAGAGGATCTTACATCAGTGTTTATGTATTATCATTTTTATCAAACGAGTTGACTAAAAATGTATGACGCGAGCCTTGGCGAGCGTCAAATACACTTCAATCAACGAGTTTGATAAAAATGATAATACATAAACACGAATGTGAGATTCTATTTATCACGTAAAACGAGTGACAGGCAAAATATATCCTGCATCATCACCTTTAGCCTATACACCATTCACGGGTCCATAGTTACAGTTGTAGTTTGGTTTCAAATGTGTACATACACAAGTAGATAGTTCCTTGATATCTACACCGAAAGTAGAATGAAACAGTTTCTACAGGGGATAAGTCCACCTATTTTCACAATTTTGTTGATTTAAAAGACTTTCGCTGCATTTCTTTGCATTTCTTTGATTTTTTATAAACATGAAAATCAAAAACTTTCCGCTCGTATACGCCTTAGCAACAATGACGTCATTTTTCCGCGAGGCGGCGTAGTCGCACAAATATCGGCACGTGCTGTGGCTGGTTTCTCCGGCTTCACGCGCTAACGACTAAAAACTGATCAGAACCCGGACCCAAAAAACGATAATACACTAGTGTATTATCAAAAATAAGTCATGGGTTTACTACACTGCCGAAGGAGGTTTTATGTGATAAAAGTATCTATGTCATTTTAAGCCTGATAATGTGTTACAGTGCAACCTGTCAATGTTCCAGCAGGCAGAAATATGTACTGTAAATCTATGACAAAAATTGACAACTTTTGTTCTAGTGTTGCGACACATTTTCTGCCAGCGACTTGAACTTTGACAGACTGCATTGTAACACTTTTACAAATTATCAGATTCACATTATCCAAATGGTATGAATCAAATTTGCCGTCAGTTAACTCCCGAATTGTTGACTTTTGGCCACTGGTGTGCCTGTAACAAGGTCTTCGTTAGAATTTCTCAGAGAATATTAAACAGTACAGGTCGAGGACAGAACTGCATATTCAGGCAGATCTGATCTTGATCTACGCCGTTCGATAAAAGAAAATCCGTAGCGATACATTTCTGGCTAGCCCTAATTGTTTCTACATTATGTAGTTGCCCATACTTTCATCATCATATTTTTAGTTGATCATGCCAAAATGTTGCAGCTTAACTACCAGACGACAAAATTTTAACCTTGTCCAAATTGAAAGCTTTTGCAGACGATAATTTCAATGTGGCTCCAATGGTGCAATTTTTCTTTGATAGGGTAAAACATATTGTGGGAAAAGGAGAGCAGGTTATCAGCATTTTCTCCTTTTCCCACAATGTTTTCAAGAGGCTTCTTTTCCAGGGTCGTTAAAAGGCGGCATTGTGCGGTAAAGGGTTAAAGAGTGTGTATTTGTGAGCCATGCGCTGTGGAAAGGAGGCTTAATGCATCTGCAAAAAAAGCATCGACCAAGGTCAGCCAATGCAGCTCGCGCATACTAACCCGAGTCGAAACCTTTTTGGCTCGCTTATTTGATTCTTTATTATGCAACTATCCGTGCCTTCATTAGCGTATTGTCAATGAGTTCACAATGCCAAAATGCTGCAGCTTAAACAATGTCTATATGTGTGTGTGTGTGTGTGTGTGTGTGTGTGTGTGTGTGTGTGTGTGTGCCATGCTCTGTAAAAATAGGGTTTCATGCAGTTGCAAAAATTATCCACCCAGGTCAGCCTGCGCGGGCCGCGTAGGCTGACGTGGATCGATAACTTTTTTCGCTGTTGATCAATTTTCTGCATGCCCAAGGACAAATTTACTACCTAATTCATCCGATTGTTAGACAAAATTACATTTTATGAATCCATAGGTATACGATGCCTTTCTTGGTATCAAAGCTGCGGAGATGCATCAAGTCTTTACCAAACGACCAAAATGTAGATTGATCCATATCAAAAGCATTGGTAAACGACAAATGGAATATGAATCAAGTAATGCAAATTGTCTTGGTAGAAACCATCGTAGGAAAAGGAGGAAATGCTGGCTACCAGCATTTTCTCCTCTTTCCACAATCTTTTGTGATTATGTGGTAAAGGCTTAAACCCCCTTTTGCCTGGGGACCAGTCATATAAATTGCTGACGAGACATCGTAATGTGAAGATCACGGATCAGACTGCATGTTTCTTGTGCTCTGATCTTGGTCTACACTTTCTTTTCACTCGGCAACGCCAAGTATGTACGGCATTAATTTCTATGAATCATGTTCTGGCAAATGGGCGTTTAATGCATCTTCATAATACCAACCAAGTCATTACATAATTATGGATCCATAAAAATCCATTTTGTTTAGAAACAGTCATGAATCCTGATGTAGAATGGTTCTTGAACAGGTACAAAAATGACGAATAGCAAAAAGTATTGACCTAGGTCAGCCTGCGTGGGCTGCGCAGGCTGACCTGGGTCGATATTTTTTTGCGGATGCATTTAAACCCCTTTTCACAGGCAATG